>CM045772.1:108670167-109870167 GCA_025200525.1 Camellia lanceoleosa | reverse complement strand
GGACTTCTAGGGCATGTTTGATTGGAAGGATTAGAGTATGGGATTAGGATTATTAATCCGTGGGCCCAATTATCCTATGTTTGTTTTGACATTTTTTTTAGGATTATTAATCCAATGGATAGTTAATCCAACAAATTTGTAGGATTATTAGTAATGGGATAGGGGTGGGATTATGAATACCACACTAATTTCATAGGATTATTAATACCTCACTATTAATCTTGTGGAATCAAACATAGCCCTAGAGTGCAAAAGCTAATCTAAACAGACTCTTAGTTGCATTGCCTAAGCTTCTAGAGAATATTCTACAAGAATATTCTGGTTTTGAAATGCCACATAATCTAAATGTAGTGTTTCAGGTTTAAAAGCTCATGATGGACAAGCTTACTGAGAGGGAGATTTATGATCTGGATTGGGCCGTGGTAATGCCGGACAAATTGTGGGCCGAACACCTTTGAGCTGTGGTAGCCTGGGCCTATCCAGAAGGGATTTTTGCTTGGTAATGGCAAAGGGCGTGTAGAACCGAGCTACTTGGACTTGTTGGTACGGAAGCCGGTCAGGTGAGGGTTCGGCTGAGATGTCCACAGCGTCACAGGGTTCCACGGTTCGTGCGTTGCTCGGTCGGAAGGCACGCACCCGTGGCTCTTCATGAAGACCTTTGGTTAACCGGCATGCCCTACTTCAAGCTCGGCTTTGCCGGAATGCACCCGAGCTCCGCTTTTACAGAGCTCGATTATTAGAGCATTTGGATGTGAAGTACAACATGGCCGTAGGAAGCCGAGATGCTACATCCCGGCTGCCAAGCTCCCAGTAGAGTGGGCTGGCAGTTTAAGTAGGTGATGTTCAGCTGGATTTGTGCTGACAAATGGGATAGCAGCACCACGTGTTGAGAGACTAATGGGAGTAGGTTTGGGGCGCAGAACGTAGATAAGCATGTCTACATCCCCCATGCTGGGACAGATGAACATTTGGTGAGAAAACACTCTACACTCCCCCTTCTCTTTATCTATCCCCTGTGTATGTGTTCTAACTTGATCGTCGGAGGGATTTTTCGGCCACACACCGCCGGGTAGCTCACCGCCGTTGTGCTCGCAGGTCGATCGGACAGACAGGAGCTTGGAAGAAAGGAGTACGGGCTCGCCTGAACATTTGCTCCCCGTACACTTACTAACACTAGTGTGTTCCAAATATAATTGAATGAATATTGGACCTGAGAGCCTTTGTAAGCTCAGGGTTCACAAAACAATCAATCCTACTGCCAAGCTGAAGAATAAAATGTTTCACCATGTAATAATGCATGGAAAGTAAATCTTCCATTAAATAAGTTTTTTTTTCCATTGTACAACAAAAAATTTATTTCACGATAACATTGAAATGTAAGCAAGACTAAGGGGATATCAGATTCAGCATTCCCATGAGACAAAAATTCAAAATATGCTCCAAACAAAATAAAAGATATAGAAAGTAATGTTGAGACAGGTCTCAATGATTATGAAAACAGCTATTGTAGAACATATGGATGGGAAGAAAAAGGAAGAAGTCTTACTTCAACATCAAACACAACAATCTCCCCAACACGAATAGGATCTTTACTCATGTGCAAGAATAAAATGTCCCCCTGGGAAATGAAATTAGTGATTCTCATTTAGCTAAGAAATAAAGAGGCATACTACAAAGAAAATAAAAATGTATGAAGATAAATATGAAGTAAGCAAACATATGCAAAAGATTGTCTATGATATGCTTGCATAGATTTTAACTTGTGAGTGGCCAAACTCTTAGAAATTACTACTACCAAACAGCAACAGTATTGAACATGCAAATAGTTTGCCTATGTCTGCACTCATGAAATTAATTGTATGAATTTGTTGATAATTCATCTAGAACTATGTTGCTTTGCCTATGTTTGCATGAATTCCAAGTACAAGAGTAGGAAGAAGTGACTCCATTAAGGAACAGAAAGATGCAGTTTCCTTACGGTTCAACACAAACCTTGTGCCTATTATAGCGTGATTAAATTTCATTCATTATTTAAATATAAATAAATAACACCTTAGATTGGCTTACCCTTTGAAAGGCAGGTTCCATGCTTTCAGAAAGAACAACAACAATAGGAGATTGGCTGCCCGTAATGCATGTCAAAGTCTTCCATATTATTAGTGCAGACGCAACTATGATTCCTGAAACAGAAAGCAAATCACACATATAAGATCATTTATTTGTATAGAATATCAAAGCACAACACAACATTGTGATTTTTCATTTTGAGTACAGCTTTTAATTCAACAGTGAACACCTGGGTATCACAATACGATTTGCTTCTTATTCAAATATAAATATTTCCATTGGTGTGTTGCCTTTTCTTCATTTATATTACTAATTTCAATGCATGAGTAGTTTTTACTATAGATTAGGGTCCTCAACTATCTGGCTTCTACCATTTTGAAAAGCCAGATTTATTAACCAATTTATCATACATATGGCCGGTTTTACTAAGCAAGTTGTTCTATAGCATATCAAAAATCATATCATGACCAAGTAGTAGTCAAGCACAGAAGAATTTCTGTCAAGTAAAGTTTCTAAAGATCATCTCATGGCAGCCAAGGAAATTTTTTTTGATAAGCAAAATTATAATTGTGAAAATGCCTTAGGGAAAAAACCCTGTACACTTAAAAGTCCAAGGCCCAGATATCCTAATCTTAATCCAATCCAACATGCTTCTCACTTATTCCCACGGTCAATGATTTTTTTCCAAAAATTGCCCTCCTTTTGTATCTTCATGGGAGAGAATGTGAGGAACCCGTGTTATGGCCAGGTTTGGGAAATGAAATGGACATAATTGTTTTTAGTTGTAATTTTCCTTCCATTCCTTATTTTTGGCTTCGTAATACCACATTACCAATTTACCACCCCGTAGTGTAGTGAAACTGATTTATGCTGGAAGTATGGAATAGAGGTCCTGTCTGATTAACAGGATTAATAGTGAGAGGATTAACAATTCATGAAATTAGTGAAGGATTGGTTATCCAACTGGATTAGTGAAATAAACAATTCCCGCCTGTCCATGTTTGTTTTGCAATGATTATAGAAATATACAATCTCCATTATAAGTTCATTTTGCATTATTAGTTGTAGGATTAAAAATTCGCCAATTTTGTTGGATAGAATGTCCGTAGGAATCTAATCCGAATAACAAAAAATTACAAACAAACAATGGAATGTGAGTCCCATGATTAATAATCCCAATCCTATACTATAATCTGCCCAATCAAACAGGCCTAGAAAGTACATTTCTTAGTCTAATCCCTTATGACGCATTCAGACACGGGATAACACTGGACGCACATCATCCCTTCCTGTTTTTTGCCAAAAGGCAGAGTCTTAAAGTATATACCTTCAATTTTAGCCTGTAATCCCATGTAGTTTAAAGAATGCAACAAAAACAGTACAGGAATCATTGTTGTGAACAAGGAAAGCGATCAACATGCATAAACTTGCAGAAAATAAATAGGTTTTGAATGATTTTTTTTGGTTATTCAAGTCCAGTTGATGAATTTCCATACAGTTGTTTGTTCACAGCTGCTGCCAAATTGAGCTAATTGCTATTTTCACTGTAAATCAAGATAATCAATTATGACAAATTTGAAGACCCATCTTACTATAGGACCCAAAAAGGCCAACCATGCTCACTAGTAGTCTAGCACTAACAACAGCATAACCAACAACATGCAGTAGCTGCTGGAATCTTAATATTTATGTATCACAATGCTTTCTAGTTTGAATCATGAACCCAACATTTTATTTAACTTTTCTTCTTTTTCTTTTCCTTTGTTTTAGGCATTCTTCTCTGGAAATTTGTCACTTACCCAAGCAAACCTAAGTATGAAGACTTCACACCCAAGACCAAAACTGTATATTGTTGAATTGATCTTAATTTTCACTTTTCTAGAACCCATATCAGCACACACAGTACTAGAGTTTATCAAAAAAAAACAGCAAATGATTGACCGAACCCAAAACTATGGAACTAACAGATTTCAAAATTCTATGAAAAATTGAAGCAAACATCTGGCGGGTGACATAGAAAATATCAGATTTTCAATTTTAGAAACAGAGGAAACACTAGTTTATGTGTAAATTGAAATCCCAAATAAACAGAAAGATCAATGAATGTGTATAAATCGACAAAGGGGTATTAGAGAAGGGACCGAGAGTGACGGCCTGAGAGAATGCCTGCCGGAACTGAATAGATTTGATAGAGTCCACCACCGTTGTCTCTCCAATCAATCCCATTGTTCTTTCGATCGTGCTCTTCTTCTTCTTCGAATTACACCAACTTCTTTGCATGTTGTGATTGTTGAACCCTCCTCATGATACGCCTAGTCTACTCACGCGTTTAAGCTTGGTCAACGTCATATTGCCATAGACTTACATTTTCAATTTTCTTATCCTCTCCAGCAAGTCATCATGCTAACCTTTCGGCGCCGTTTGTTTTTATGAGTAGGGCGGAGAAATTGTGTTTTTTCGTGGGAATTGTTAATTTATTTTTATATAAAATAATAAAATAAATAAAATTATAATTTTTATTTAATAAAAAATATAAAATATTAAACATTAGTGCTTAAAAAAATGCTAGCCTTTGACTGGGAAATAAAATAACAAGGGGAAATTACCATTCTAAAAATTATTTGAAAAAATTTATAATTTTTAATTATTAAGATTTTTTATTTTTTGAAATATTTTTTCTAATGACCACATCTAAATAAATATATTTTTTTATTAAAAAAATTAGTCTAAGGTCCCTTTTCTACTTTTAGTAATGTAAAAGATCTACAATATTATAATGTGATGTCTAAGGTCCCTCAGTGAGCTTCTTCCCGAAGAGCGTGAGATCAATTTATTTAGTTCAGTGAGCCTTCTCTCTCTTTCTATCCGTTCCATAAAGGCTTGTTGGACTTCGATTTCTAGGGTTTCTTTCTCTTAGATTCTTCTAATCGACTCGATTTTCCTTCGAATTTCTATTTTTGGAGGTCTTTGGGGTCAAATTCGCAGCTGATCAAGAGATATTGATGGTTCAGTTAATGAATTCTGGGAAATCTCTATCGGAATCGGAATCTTAGAGCATAAAAATGGTATTGGTGAAACTGGAGGTGGAGAACTCTTTGGAGGACAAACATGGGCCCCTCAACAAATGATATAAGCTCTTCATGGCCCTGGCACAGAGGCTTACTGGTCTCTCTTCTTTCTTGCAATCATCTGAAAAGAATGAAACTTCATAATCTCAACCTAGAAACAATACAAATAGTTATGAAATAAAGAGTATCAAAGTTGATGATGATGAGTCCTTTTTAAGCCCAGCAGATCAGAATTGTGGTGGTCACAAGTATAACTCAGTTTTGTTGAAAGTTGAAAGATGATGGCAGCAAAGTTTCATGGTGATAAAAAGGAAAAAATGGTGATCAACAAAGACTCCCATGTCATCCACAAATAGCTCTCATCCCCTGGTTTGCTCTCTCTCTCTCTCTCTCTCTCTCTCTCTCTCTCTATTTATATATATATATATATACATGGTTGATTGCTAAGTGGGTGTGAGAGATAAGTAGAGAGACCTACCATAGAAAATCACAGAAAATGAAATTTCTCTAGGTTAGAGAGAATTTCTCTAGAAGTAAATTTCTTTGTACTTTAATTTCTCTAACTAAAAAGAAAATTGTGTACATTGTGTATGCCCATGCTCCAATTCATGGTACACACTTTTGTTTGTCCTGTAATAACTACTCTGGAAACAAACAAGGGGAAAGAGACCTTTACCAATAAGAACATACTTTCAAGATCTTGAATTGTCTTGGCATTTCATTTTTTCTAAAATAGTCTGAGAGATAAGTAGAGACTCGCCATTGCAAATCACAGAAAATGGAATTTCTCTGGAGAATTTCTCTAGCTTAAAGTGATCCAGAGAATTTCTTCATTCATTTTCTCTAAAGAAAATTTCTATCTAGAGAAATTCTCTGGAATTTTGGCCATTGTGTAAATTTTCTTTGAGAAATTCTCTAGGAGATCTAGAGAAATAGAGAAACCTCCCAGAGAAATTCTAGTTCTCTGGAGAGAAATTCTCTCAGAGGTCCAGAGAAATTCTCTGGATGAACTCTAGGAAGTCCAGAGAAATTTTCTAGATGAAATTTCTTTGGATCAAATTGAGGGATCTTAGACATTATGAAAATATTTAGTGTCCTTTATACTATAAAATCTTAATACCAAGGACCTTAAAAAAAAATCCCCATTTTTATTTTTTATGAAAAATTGTACAATATAATAGAAAGATGATATGATCCAAATAAAATAAAATAATGATTTAAAGTAAATCACCCTAAACAACCCCTTATATATGTAATTCCCCCAAATAATTTGAAAAAAAAAATTCAAATGGGTGATAAAGTTTGTAAATTTCAATAATTAAAATATTATTTTTTTATAAAATTATAATTATTTTAAGAAGTACCAACTAACGTGTAATTTTTTCTTGAATAATTCCTGGTAGCTCGAATCTGAGGCTCGAGAGTGGCTCGACAGCCCAAAACGACGTCGTTTTGGGCTGTATTTTTTTTTTTTTTTTTTCTTCTTCTTCTTCGTCGTTTTGGGCTGAAAACCAAAGGGAGAGGAGAGGAAGAGGGAGAAAGAGAGAAAGAGAGAGAGAGAGAGAGAGGAGGCAGCCCTCCGCCCGTCGTCGTCGTGACCCTCCGTCCGTCTGCCTCTCTGGCCGAACCGCCACCCGCCTCCGGCCAAGACTCCTCCTCCAGCCATTTTTATGGCCCCCTCCCCTCCCTCCTCCTGTCACGACCCAAACCCGGCCCTATGGATTTAGCATCAGAATCGCCATGAATCCGAGATTATCAAGGCTCGCTAATCTGATAAAAGAAATCTGAGGGCTGGCGGAAGCCAATACAGTAAATAAATAATGTCCAATGAGCTGTGACAGTCTGTATGCCAAAAAGGTTTTTCATGTATATAAACATGCGGTACAAAACAGTTATGCACAATATTTACAATCATTCAGTACGAGACTTAACCCCCACTCGACAGTACAGTAAACTTTCAGTCTATACAATCTATACGGTTATTACAAAACAGTAAGACAGTGCAAAAAGGGGAAGTACTAAAACACCCCTAAGCCTTAGCATAATAGGCTCGGAACCTCGCAGTGAGGCACATTGGTTGGCTTGACAAAACTGGAGTTTACTCCGACGCGCCTAGCTTTGGTCCGGTGCCTGCACACCTACATATATATATATATGAGCAGTGAGCTAAAACCCAGTGAATAACATAATGCGTAAAGAGGTTAAGAATGAAATGTCCTTACAATAATGAAAACAGTTCATTAAACAGTATCTCAGTCTTTTCGGTCGAGCTTATTCACCATATGTGGTACATCCATTAGCATAGCAAGAAACATGAGGTCTTAAAGACCGAAGCGATAATGATGGCCATCAACAAGAATGATAGTGGTTCCACGAGGGAACCGACAGAGATCTCTGTAGTAATAACGAAATGAGGTGCTAAGGATGCCTGTCTGATTGAAATAAAGGACATACATTTATTCATAAATAACACCAAGATCTGAAATGATTCGATTTAGTATTCAAAAGATAATCATTTTGAACATATCTTTACACAATTGTTACTCACAGAGTTTGGGCTACAATATGCTAGAGCGTCTCCCCAGTCGCCAACCCTACACAGTTCACAGGTTGAACACACACTAAGCTACACAGTTGGAAAAAATCATACTTCAATCTCTAATTTGCCTTGGTGTGTTCTACATCTATATCCTCATTAAGATGTCTTAAACTAGGCCTAAGAATGCCTAGGATGAAATGAGGATGTAAGGATGCACTTAGAAAACATTTTCAGAATTTCAGTAAAAACAGAGTCTCGCTCGAGCGCAAGTTTCCCCGCTCGAGCGGACAAGCAAACAAAGGTACCCGCTCGAGTGTACACTTCCCCGCTCGAGCGTCTCACACAGTCCTCCGCTCGAGCGCACATTCCTCCGCTCGAGCAGACTTATGAACAGTGCAAATGCTAGATGCTCAATTTCTATGCTCGAGCGTGAATCTCTCCGCTCGAGCGGACTTCAACACAGGTCAAAAATACTGGGAGCTTGATTTCCGCCGGCGCTTACTTCTTTCGGCGGAAGTTCAAATTCTGGAAAAATGCAGATTGCACATTCAAGCTAAAAACCAAGTTTTGATGCTCCAAATTCGATCCTCTTGGGCCCATTTTCTGGAAAACACTTTTAAACACATAAAATAACATGTTTCAAAACTCAATTTAAGACATCAAGGCCCAAGGGTGTTTAATCAAACTCATTTTCAAACCCATTTTCATGAATACCATTTCAAACATGACATGCATGGATTAAAACAGCTCCAAGGCTTCAATTCATGCTCTAATGGGCTCAATCTTTCCAAAACAAGATGAGAACATGGACTATAACAACATTATGGACATGCATGCACAATTTTACCATGAAAACACCTCAAATCTCATTCTTTCAAACATGCATGCATGAATCGAGCTATAATCTTACATGTATGAATTAAAACAAGACTTAACTCTACAATTTGGCAAGAATCATGCAAGAATTAGCTTAATCTCACAATTAAAGGGTTGTATTCTCTTACCTAAGTCTTGTATTCAAGGTTTGGAGGCTCAATTTGACAATTCTCCAACAATTTCTTCAATTCTTCAAGCCCATTCACCAAAATGAGTTCAATTCTCTCTTAACTCTCCCTCTCCCTCACTATGGTCGGCTATAGGCACAAAAGAGCTGAGGAATAATGTTTTGTTTCTCTAAGTGTGTTGCCTAAGTGACCCACTAGGGATGGCAAAACTGTAAATAACTCAAAGTTTGTAATAAAACCATATTTAATCTAATTTAATCATACCTAATTACATTTTAGATAAGTATACCATTAAATCACAAAAATCATGAGGATCACGAAACACTAAACGATTTCCGGTTCGGCCGCCGATAAGGTCTTCAATTAGCAGTTCAAACACAAAACATGGACAGATAATCAAATAAACCAAACAGATAGAAATGCAATAAAATAGGTATACTTAGTCAATTCAGTTTCATTTTCAGTCAGTCAGTTTAGTAGTTTATCCAGTTCACTTAGCAGTCATAATCATTCCAGTTTAGCAGTAATCAGTATGTAATTTAGTAAATTTCCGATAAACAGTATGTGGTTGTTACACCTCCTCCTTCCTCCTCCTCCTCCTCCCTCCTCCCTCCTCCTCCTCCGACGAATTCGAGCCGAATAATTCGAGCTACGAATCATCACTCTTTTTTCTTAGCTTGCTATTTTTCTATTTTTCACATGTATAAATACATAAAAATATGCGCTTCACATTAGTCTTTATTGGGGAAATTACAACAACAACAACAACAACAACAATAACAACAAAATCACAGGGTTTAACCATTGTAATAAATTAAATTTTAAAATTTTTATTTTAATAATTTAAATTTTAATATTTTGATTTATTTTCAATCTAAATTATTTGTCTATTTTTGCTAAGTAAAACTAACAGGAAAATATATTTTAGTTATTAGACTTAATGAAAAAGAATATTTTAGATATTTTATATGCATTTACATTGATTTTAATGATTAAAATATGCTTTTTCCTTCAATTTTACATAACAAAAATAAATAAATAAATAATTTAAATTAAAAGCAAATCAAAATATTAAGAGGTATTTAGTTATCAAACAGGCTTCATTAATTATGACTTAATCAATTCAATTTTAATCATATTATTAAACACTCCCTAACCATTTCAATATTCAAATCAACGTTTTCAATGTTTATATCGGAACCAATCATTTCAATATCATCCATGGTGTGCAAATCTTCAGTACTAATTGATTTTAATATTCTTAAACCTTAAATCGTCAAATGTGATAATGTTTAGGTTTGAAAAATAAGTATAATGGAAAAGAGAATGAAGTTAGCTAATTGATAATGAATGATATCATGAGTGTATGTTAATAGTGAAAATGATGAAGAAATACAATATGTTTACGTGTTAAAATCCTAAACCCTATGGGAATGATGGCGTGTGAAGAGTATTTTGTGTTTTTAATATATGAAATTTTTGAATGAAAAGAATACACCTCATGTTGTCCTTAACGGTCATTTCATTGGAGGATATTATTAGAATATAAATTTAATCTATTAATGATGTGCACTGAGAATATTAATAGTGTGTAAATGGAAGCTAATGTCTTAACTAGAATTAGTAGTGACATCACAAAGCTGTATTATCATTAATAACTATTATTGATTTACAGTAGTAATCACACATTATTGGGTAACAGTTGACTACTTAATGCATTTACAACTTTTTATTAATCGATAACATCCTATAAAATTGTGTCACTATTACACTTAATATTTTTTTCTTACCACCTTATGTTATGAGATTGTGGGCTCAAATTCTGTAGTGATAAGTTTGACATCCTTAATATAGTTAAGTTGTTTTTTTCTTTTCCTAAAGCATAGTTACATGGTACTTCAAACTATTGTGATTAGTGAAGGTAAGAACAAACTCATAATTTTGTATTGAATGATTGAGAAATATGAGAAAACATAATGTGATGATTAATAAAATAATATAAATACGTGGTACTTAAGGAACATTGAATAATTTTTCCACACATCACTTTAGACACTCCAACCCAGTTTCAGATAAAACTAATTAGGATAAATTATAAATATATCTCCTAAGATTTATTTAAAATACAAATTATTTATTATAATTTTAAAAACTATAAATACCCCTTTGTTAAAAAAATTTATTTAACAAAATTAACACCCAAAAAAAAAATTTAACTACTCTTCTAAATAACAATAAAAGGCCACAAACCCCTATTTTTTTGAGTTATATTTTTGATATTATTAAAAATTGTTAATTAATTTAATGATCTATTAATAAAAAGAATAGGGTTACACGGATACTCTTGAGGTTTGGTCTAATTACATCCCACCCCTGACATTCTAGAAATTACATTCTTACCCCTGTGATCAATAGTCTCATTTCACAAACCCCCTTGCCTATATAAAAGGCCACAACTCCTAGTAAAAAAAAAAAAAAAAATTATATTGAAAAAAAAAATAAAGCAAAGTAAAGGAAGAAAAAAATAATAGAGGAAGTAAAGCAAAAAAAGAAAAAAGAGAGTGCATGAGTTCAATATCTTAATTTTGCCTAGATAATTGTAATAACAGGAGATTAGTGTAATTTTCCAAACGTTAGGAGATGATATGTATTAAATCCAAACCTCAAGAGTTATAAATGTAATTTACGCAAAAAAATAATTTATTATGTGATTTAAATTTTGAAGTGGCACGATTTAATTTTTAAAATTATAGGGAGAATTTATATTTTAAACAAATTTTAAGAAGTTTATTTGTAATTTACCTAACTATTTAAATACAAATTATTATTATTGTTTTTTTTTAATAGTAAATACAAGTTAAATTTTATATATAAGAAAAATTTTATTCATACGTAAAATTTATATAAATAAATTTATCTTCAATGGTATTTTGTTTATAAGTGAAACGTCTACAACTAGCCACATCATTATATATGAATTTTTTATTTGTATAACATTATTCTAAACATAATTAAAAGGATAAATTACAAATACATCCCCCAAGATTATTCAAAATACGAATTGTTCATGTGGTTTGAAAAATTACAAATACCCATTGGTAGCCATTGGCAGAATTTTTATTTAATCCCCCAATATTTATTTAAAATACGAATTGTTCCTGTGGTTTGAAAAAATTACAAATACTCATTGGTAGAATTTTTTATTTAATAGAATTAATACAAAAAAATAAAATTTCTAATTACTGTCCTATGCAACAATAAAATTATATGAATTATTGATTGGAACATGTTTATGACATTATTAAAAATTTTAACTAATTGACTTGATTATTTATTAACAAATGCTATGTTTGAGAATATTTTTTTGAGTTAAAATAGTCAATAAAGACAAAAAAAATAAAAATAAAATAGTCAATAAGATAAAATGTCACATCATATGCATCAATCAATCATTTTTTTTCTTATGATAATCTATTTAACTAAAACAAATTCACAAATTATCACAAACACAACTTTTTTTCATCTCATAAAATAGTCAAAAAATCAATTAAAATGGCCAAGTTCTCAAATGAGGCCAAAATATATTATGCAATTAAAAATTTGAAATGACAAGATGTAATTTCTAACTAGAAATGTAACTTATATTTAGGAGTGTAAAAATAGTCCGTGGGCCGCCCGAATCCCATCTGCTATCCAACCGAGCTTGAGGCCAGTTCGGGGGCCTAGGTCGTGTGTTTTGGAGCTAAATGGTCAGGTTCGCCCATTATCTGAATACCCCAGACTTGGGCATAATTTTTTAACTTGTGATTTGGCCCGACCTAAATTTTGACAGAAATTGACATTGCTCGACATAGGCTGGCTCGAGCCAGAGTGGACTGAACCAAATTGGGTCAAGCCAAATTTACATCACTACTCATATTTTAATTAAATTTCAAGTGTGTTTTTGTAGTAGGTGTTTGAGAAATTGATATTTTAATAGGTTATTTTAATTTTTGACTATTTTAGTAGGTTAAAATTTTTATATTTGAGAAGACATTTAAATTTTTTTATAATTAGATGTGATATTTATGAAGAAAAAAATAAAATGATTATAAACTTGATATAATACTTTATCTTATTGACTATTTTAATCTATTTTATCTTTTATGAATTTTAATCCAAAAATCAACAAAACTGCTTTGTCAAACACCCCGTAATTTGCTCTGATTAAAATATCGGAAAGAAATTGTATTTAACCATTTAAAATATCGGAAAGAAATTGTTTTGCGACTGGTTCCTTTTTTAGAACCAACGAACGAACATCCATGGCGCTCGTAATCCCTGTTGGGTGCGCAGGACTGAGCGCGTCACTTCCCGCGTACGTTAGACATCGCCGCCGAGCCACTTCTATTGCTACTACTACTTTCGCCACTCTATCACCACTTCGCCGCGGCGAAGCGGCGGTGGATTGGGCGGAGGCGACATCCAGCTTCTTCGAGAAAGACACTCGACCTATCATGTTATTCGACGGTACTAATCAACAGTTAACGATACTCTCTAAACTTAATCATTGTCATTATCTTCTTAATTAATTAGCCTGTAAACAACCATAATTAATATTGCTGTAGGGTTTATGCTTTTGCTACTGCCATGTGTTTGATGAAATGTCCAAATGAATAATAATTTTGTAGAATAATTTTCAATTTGAAACATAGATTGTCTTTATTCTCATGCTTGACCACAATTTATTACTAATATGAAAATTTTAGCTGGGACTATTCTATATTGTTGACCCATAACTGATGATGTTTCATTAGGTGTTTATTCCTAAATTCTGTTTGTTTGGACGAAAAATATTTTTTATTGAACTTGTTTTTCTAAGGTGAGAGTGGCGGTAAGTATGGTGACATTGGTAAAACCAAAAAAAACGTTTTCGCCTTTTCGAAGTAGAAAACATTTTATACCCACATAAGCTTCTTTTTTTTTTTTTTTTCGATCGTGAAAAATATTTTTTGTCGACTTTCATTTTCTATTTTATTAAACACCAAAAAATATGAAAAATATTTTTAGAAAATGTTTTCCGCCCAAACAAATAGAGCTTTAATACTTCATGAATACATAGCAAAGTATTAATTTTATTGGGTGGTATTTATTTATTTTGATAGGTGTATGCAACTTGTGTAATGGAGGTGTGAAGTTTGTTCGAGACAATGACAGGAAAAGGTAGGCAATTTTCTTTAATTTGTTCATCTAATTTCTGTATGATTATATCATATGTTTTCAACTGCTTTAGAACGTCCAAATATAACCATCTTCTTCTTTTGTACTTTCCTTTGTTCTTCTTTATCTTTATGCTTTTTCTTTTCTAATGATAAATCCCACTTTTTTCTTCTTTCTGTAATATATATGTAGAAAATCTGGATGACCAAAGAGTAGATTTATTGTGTTCGGATTGATTTTATTCAAGGAAAAATATATGCGGTAAAAAGAACTTCAAAGTAATGGTTTGGCATCAATGGTTACAAGTCTTGCACACCTAAACACATGCTATGTGTCCATGTAGAGTGAAATGCTCAATACCCAGGCGTGAAATATACTTATTGAAATTTTGTGCCAGCTTTTCAAGTTTATCAATGCAGGGGACAACTTTTCAAGAGAGAGAGAGAGAGAGTAGACTGATGCCTTCACCTTCTCCCGTTTTATCTAACAAAAGACACTGGTGTCTAAAGTTTTCCAGTTGGCCAAGTAATTTTCATTCTTGAAGCCACTTCCAAAGACATCTATGCAGATCAAAAAATCAAATGAGAAATAGAAAGTTTAAAGAAGATTTTAGTTTTGACTTATAAGATGGTTTAGCCCAAGGAAAGAATGATTTGATGAGTATGTATACACATAGATACACATGCATATTTATCACCGAGGCTTCTACGAAATGTTATCAGATCTATGCTTCTGCTCAATATCAAAATTTTCTTTCAACTCTTTATAAGAATATCATTACTTGTCAGGAATATAAGATTTGAAGCTCTACAGAGTGAAGCAGGGAAAAAACTTCTAAGGAGATCTGGAAGAGCTCCTGATGATATTTCAAGTGTTGTACTTGTTGAAAAGCAAAGGTATGTGTAGAATGAGGTTTCAATTGTGCTATATTGTAACTAATGAAATTATAATAAAATTTAAGGAATGTTGTCTAAATGATGCAGTTACTAATCATAATATCTCTCTAATAATTTTTTATATTTTTTATGGCAAGGAGGTCCATACGGATCAGACATGTTCATTGCACTCTCCTTTCATTTAGAAATCAAATAGCATTCATAACCTCATTCATCTGAGAAATTCATTTAACGCTACTTTTTTTTGGAATTCCAATGCAAATTAAATTTAAAACAGCATTTTCATATTTGTTAATGCTCAGTTGACTGTGGAAAAAGATAGATAGAGAAACATCAACTCAGAGTTTTATGCTGTGTTGGGATTTGAGCTGAGAAAATTCCGAAGTTTTCTATTATTTCCTTTCTTATTTGTTTTGTGTGAATTCTATCAAAATATCCAATATTTTGAAAAATTTCACCCAGACTTCTACTGGAGGCAGCAGTGGGTAACACATCTTTTTTTTATAGTTAATATCCCAATTAAAAGCTTTAGGGCGTCCCCAAGATATGCTTTCATATCAAGATTTACTATCAGAGAATTTTAGAGAGATATTCTTTAGAAGTATTAATCAGTTCAGGTTTTATTGTGTGATTTCAGATCATATATTAAGTCAGAAGCTGTACTGAAGATCATGGAATACATAGATTTACCCTTCCCTCAACTTGCTATTTTTCTACAGTTTGTTCCTCTGTAAGTTATCCCCCTTTCTGTCTCTATAGTTTTGCAACTAACCATTACTTGATCTGTTATAACATTACTCTTGCTACTGATGTCTGCAGTTTCATACGTGATTTTGTATACGACAATGTCGCAAACAATCGTTATGCATTCTTTGGTCGCTCAGATTCATGTGAGATATAATACATTCAAGGATTGTGTTCTTTAGACTTTCATATTTGGAAATTTGGAATTCAGGAGTTCTATTGTTGTAACTAAAATCGGGTACAAAAAGATTTGGCATTATGATGCTTGTTGATTTATGTTAGCATTAGTGTATAGTATATAGTATATACATAACTTTCAAACAATATGCTTTGCTGTTGTTTAAGATAACAAAGAGGAAAAAAATTAAAATTACGAATTTTTGCTGAACTCTTTGTCAAGAAGATGATTAGAAAAGGGTAGAAAATTTGCAATTTTTGAAAGTTACTTTCTTCATAACTCAATTAATTCTACTGTGTCTATTTAATTGATTAAAGAAGGGTGGGTAATTGTTTTAGATATCTAAGTAGTTTTTACATGTATGAATAGTTTATTATTTCATTAAATGCATATACTCTAGTCCGTCATTACAAACCTCACCTCTGGAAGTATCAATCTTAGCATCAAAATACGCAAACTGCCAATTAATATTGCCTTTTTGTAGCATTTTCCAGAAGTATACTGTAAGAGGTCTCTCACATTGAAAACCTCAGCATAAGGCCTCCCTTCTTCACCTTCGCAAAATAATTACATTCCTCTCATCTTCAGTCACTCCCTCATGAACTTAGCCAGGAACGCCAAGTGAGAAAGCAAAGAAATTTAAACTCATCACAGTAATTTTCTAATACAAGCTAAACTTAATTCTTGAACACAACATGACTAAACTTGAAAAGAACATTTTCACAATACAAAATAGAGGTACAGGAAAAGTCGACTTCTTGTTGGAGTACATGTTAATGTGTAAATTACTAGCGGTACAGGAAAATTTTCTTATTGCCATATCATTGTAAACCTTTTGCAGATGACATTTTATAATTTATGTTTTATTGTAGAATTGAAGTCATTATATTAGATTGAGTGTAGCTTTATCTGCTGGAATGACACAGAGTAAAAAGAATGAACAAAATTCTAACAACTGCTCTAATAGTCTGAATTGATAATATTGGCACTTCCCTGAAACATTAATAACAGTTTTACAGTGTCTTAGAAATGTCCATAGTGACACAATGGCAACATGGAAGAACCAAAAATGGATAAATGATGAACCTAAGGTAATAAACAATCCACTACTGGATTGATTGCAGTAGATGTTCCTTGAGCATTCAAGCATGAAGAGGAAAGGACATGATTTGGATACTGCAAGGTTAGGTCAATGTTACTTAGCACAATGTCAGTGCACCCTACAGTCTTACTGCAGCTAAGTTTGACTGCATTGTCTGTGATTGATGTCCCATAAAATCCATCGTAAGTAACATCACTCACTTGAACAGCCTCGGTCTTGAACGTTAGGTAGGATTAAAAAAAATTAGTCAACATTCAACAACTAGCAACAGAAACCATCATTTATAGAACATCTAACTGAAAAACGAAAAACGATTTGTTCTTACTTTGTTTGTGCAATATTTATCAGTGGTACAATAGAACTGGTCAATGATGATAGGATTTGCTTCTGCGATGAGTGTAATGTCTTTGAAAGAGATATATCTGGCATAACCAGACCCTACCTAGAAGACAAGTGGCCTGAGAACAGTTATTATTATACTCACCCAAATAATCTAATTAAATTTCTACATGGTTTTCAATGCTTCATTACCTGCCAACTTTTGATCCTTGCTCCAAACATAGTTCCAGTGAAGCTACAATTTCTCACATGTACTTCTTCCACCGTATCCATTGCTCCACCCCTTCCTAAGCTTCCAATGCTGCAAGAAATTTTTTTTATCTCAACCTTATAGATATATGTATTTGGTTGCTTAAAAGATAGGTTTTGAGAAACCTTATTCTGTGGCCTGGTCCACATGCCACGCTAGTAATATTGATATTGGTCAATCCCCCACCCATGGCAATACAGTCATCACCTACATTTGTAGTGACAGAAATTGAAATAGGAGGCCTGAAAAAGATTGAAGACAAAAGTTAGGTACAACCAAGGGAATGGTCATAATGAGGGATAAAAAGGAATCGACAAGTTTAAATGTACCAGTTTCAATGATTCAGTCATGGATTTGCACATTGCTCGACTGAGAGATATCAATACCATCCGTGTTGGGGCTGTCCTTGGGCGCAGTTATTTGAAGATTAGATATGGTTAATCCAGTACTGCCAACTACAGATATATGGCTTCTGGGGCCATTGACATGTGTCAATCCACTAAGTTGAAGGTTGTTACAGTTACGGAATGCCAATGCCTGGCAGTCAAAGAAACAAACATCTCTTGAGCTGAGTTAGTGTGTCTGTGTTTGTGATAGGATTTTAGAAAATGAAAAGAGGTCTAACTTACAGTGGGTCTCTCGAAATTTGACCTCTGATCAAAGAGATGATCATGTGTTAGAACTTCTTTGATGAAAAATATATATATAACCAAAAAACAAAAAAAAACAATAGCATGTAAGGAAAGATTAAACGAGTGAAGGAATCTAGTATAAAACTGTGTTGACCCACACTAGAATCGTTGTAGTGATCCCACCAATTTGAGCCTTGCCCATCAATTTGTCCATTCCCGCTGACAGTTAGTCCATTCACATTCGAGAAAATGAGCCAATTGTTCAAGTTTTGACCAGTCCATGCCATAATATCTGGCGCCACGATATTCCCATAGACCTGTCCATTTTTTTTTTGAAACATTTGATCTCAAATTCATGCTACAAACTTGAACAAATCGTTGTAATTTTCTATTGACTACTTCATATGTTGATATGTATGTGGTTTGCCAACACGAAATTGTTCATTGATGGTATAATAAACTTACCTGAACATCTATGCTGGAAGACATGCAGGGACCTTGAAATTTTACTGGATTTAGCAAGAATGTTGAACCCTCTGGTATGTATAAGGTTGAAGTGTCCAACACAGCTCCACAGGCAGCTGTCCACGCTGCCAAAAAAGCCTAGGCATGTCCCATTGTAAAATTTTATTTTGGAAACGAGAAATCTAAAATTTGAACAGAGCTTTGGAAAAAAAAGAGAAGGTCGTAGTTAATGACTTATTACTGTGGAGTCATCCCTTATCCCGTCTCCAACTACTTCATAATCGAGCACATTAAAAACATCGGAACCATCTTCTTGACACATATCACTGCTTAATCCCAAGCTGGCTGTGCATAAAACCAAGAATGTGCTAAGAAGATCCTGCATATGCAAAAAACATATAATTACAGAACTGGGAGAAAATGTCGGCTGAAAGACTCTGCTTGCTTTATTATTCTTCTTTTCTTCTGTAATTTATTTTCCATTGAATTTGTGGAAGTATGTTCAATTTTTTGGGTTTTCTAAGATAGTTGAGAAAGAGGTGGATGTTGAGAAATAAACCATTATTCTGTGGACAATTTCTTTGGTTTTCTCAGAGTAGAAGATAATCAAAGTAAGGTATGCTTTGCAGAGAACTGAAATTCTTGTGTTCTTTAGAATCTCAATGACTATTTGTATTAATGGCAAAATAAATTTAGGAGGGATATCAAGAATAACAAATGGCTGAGACATTCAATAAAAATAAATCCCAAAGTTATACTAATTCATATCCATAATGTTAGGAGTGTGCTATAGATATAACTCAAATATCCTAATAAGATTTTCGGATTTAACACGTAGATTGGTACCCTATTTCTTATTAAATGTTCACTTATTATTTATGAGATTTTACTATTATTTATGAGATTGCATTGTTGATATTGCTTGCCTGAAGCTTGAACTCAAAAAAGTATGTCACTGGTTTGACATGAACGACTGATTGTGATATCAAACATTCCTCTGCTAATTCGCTTTGGGCATGCGATCATGGATTCATATATTATGGCGTGTACTGCAGTAAGTGATCTTTTATCTGACATTTGACATAGTTTCCATCGATCATGCTAGTTTGTAGGTAGATAATGGTGATTTATTGACACGCGCATGCACACACACAAATAGAGAATATATAAAGACAATTTATTTAGATTCAGCTGGAGATTTACTGATGTTTGAAAGAAAAGATTTTGTCCAACTTTGTTGGAATTTTTGATGGAAGACAAAATACTTATTGTTCTTATTTATTTATTTTATGGAAGAGAAGATTTTATTTTTGTTTTTATACCTCTGGCTGCAACTCAAATTTATCACCTGATCCGCGGTTGATGTCCCAAGATATCACTCTGCTTAACCACTGAAGTTTTCAAATTTACAGCCCAGATTACATTACATATGACCTGCCATATGTAATCTTTTCTTTCTAACACTCTTCAAGAGTTTTTTTAAATATTGCAAAAAAGAATTACTAGAGCATAAGCACTAAGCACATAATCCTCCTTGTAAACTATAGCTACAAAACTACTGCAAGAAAACAATGTCAAAGTAATCTACCAGTACAGATGATTCTACACCAAAACATCACAGCCCAATTGATGATTCAATTCAACCATGTTTTGGTGGGGGTTTGGCGATTGTTTTTAGTAATTATTTTTATTTTTTTAGAATGATGCGTTTGGTAATCACTAAAAGAGTTTTTTTTTTTTTAGTGAAAAATTACAACATTACCAGTGGAGCCCTTGTTAACATAGCCAAAAGGACATGGTACAATTTTTTGAAGTACGGAGGGTAAAATTATCTTATAATAATTTTGTTAAAGTTCTGCAATATTTTTTTTTAAAATTTTTAATGTAGAAATTGTTTCTTTGGCCAAACTAAATAGGCTTTTTACTTTGTGGTAAAATTTATTTAATTTGTGTTTAAATGGTCTCCATCAATTTTTTTGTCCAGATTTGGACAAAAATACCCTTCCAACAAAAACATATCACGGTAAGAACATTTAAACAAAAATTGAATAAGTTGGGGATCAAATTGACACAATGTGCATATTTTAAAACTAATCAGCTTGCTTGGTTGCTGTTTTCAGAAAACAGTTTTCAAAAAATTCTACTTTCTTATTTTTCATGTTTTTTTGTTTTTACTGAATTTTTTTAATATTTTAAACAATTTTTTTACTTTTTAGACACACCTAACATAAATACACCTAAAAAGTAAAAAAATTGTAAAAAAAATCTTTTAAAAATTCACTAAATACCAAAAATACAAAAAAAATACAAGAATTCAGTACATTTTTTGTATTTTTATGTATTTATTAATTTTTTAAAATATTTTTTCACAAATTTTTTACTTTTTAGATACATCTAACTAAGGTGCATCTAAAAAAGTAAAAAAAAATATTTAAAATTTAAAAAATATTCACTAAAAACAAAAGAATACGAAAACCAAAAAACTCAGTTTTCAAAAAATTTAATCCAGAAAACTCAAACCAAACACAGTGAATAATGTATTTAACTAAAATTCTATTTCTTGAAATAATGTGTACTTTTTGGAAGTTTGTGTAATGGGGGTGTTTGGAACCCAAGTTTGAGGCTAAAATAGCCTCAAACACTAAAAAAGTCAAATAGTTTCAAATAGTATCCTAAATTAATGATTTATATTTTAAAAAAAAAAAAAAAAGAAAAAAAATAGCAGCCGACAGTAGGCAGCCTACACGCCAGCCTAGTCCCACATGCTGAAATGAAATGACAATTTTGCCCCTATAGACCAATTTTGGAAAAAAGTGAGGTTAGGGACAAATTTGTCATTTCAACTTCAAATGTCATTTCAAACACATTTTTCAATACAACAACTCAAATAAAAATTTATCTTATCTTCCCAAATATAAAAATTAAAATAACTTACTAAAATAGTCAGAAAGCCAAAAAACTTCTAAAATAATCACTCCACTATTTAACCCCCCATATCTTCAACATTTTTTTTTTCGGTTGAGGATCTATCTTCAACATTTTGGAAAATGGAGGTTCTCAGCACATACAACCTAGAAATGAACGAAAAAGTTAAAAGAATTTGGCAAACAAAACAAACCAAAAATTGAAATCACTGTATATAAGTAGTCCAATTTAGCAAAAACAAGTGTGCATAATTTGACTCAAAAGAATAGTGATTAGCCTAATCAAAAGCCTAAAAAAAAAAAATTTAAATAGACATCTTGGTAAGTCAAAATTGTTTTAGGAGACATGAATTGGGTTTTACAACTCCGGTGGCATTTCCATAAGCATTGTTACAAAACGAAATCACTCGCTTTCCCGAACTTGATGATTCCAATTCAATAGTGTCTAGCAATATGCTGGTGCAGGGCACAGCCTGGCTGCAATCCAGATTGATTGCGACTTCGGTCTTTGATGTACCAAATGTCCCACTATACCACACAAGGCTAATCTCGACTCCGGTTTTCTTCATCAAAAAAAAAAAGAAAAAATTCATTGTAGATACCGGGAAATATTTGATTAAAGCGTGAAATTTAACTTCATAGAACCTAATTATACCGTTCGTTTGCATGCGTTTTTGACATCACAGTAGTTTTGATTGATAATTTTTGGATTTTTGATGTCTGTGAAGTTTATGTTTTTGAACACAACTCTGTGAACATGACCTCTCCCAACCTATACCAAAAAGAAAACAACAATTGATTGAAAATTAACATTAGTGTACGTCAATTGTGAAATTTGCAGCATTGATATTTAAGCATCAAATTGAGGACTAATAAAACACTTACAATTGTACCTGCCATGTCTTGATCCGAACCCCATTGCTTGTTTGTTGAAGTTTACGTGGTTCACATTAATATTTTCTACTCTCACCTCATTTCCACTCCTTCCTAAGCTTCCAATGCTATCAAAAGAGTTGCATATATCAAAATAATGTCTTCATTTTGTACACATAGAAACACTTTGCATGTGTGCGTGCGCATATAGTGAGTGATTCAGGTCTTCATTCATATACTATTTTGGAGAGAGAATTCAATTATTTTTCCTTGTTTTTGTTTTGTTTGTTTTTGTTTTTGTTTTTTTAAAGTGTGGAAATTTGTACATTACACAAGCCACTTTTAAATATACGTCCAAAATGTTAACAATAAGCTTATATAATTTGAGTAAACTGATACGTGCGAGATCGCTTACCTTACACCATGGCCAGGTCCACAATTAACATCAGTGATGTCTATATGTGAAGTGTAATCACCAATGGATACACAATCATCCCCTGCAAATCACCATTAGCGAAAAATCAAAACTTAATACTTTTTGAAAATGTAAATTTTGAACTATGTTCCGCTTTTAGAAGCATAATTTTTTTTTTTTTGGACAAAAAAAAAGAAAAAAGAAAGCAAATTGCTCTTAAAAGGGGCGAAATTGTTACCGCTGCCAATGTCTGTGTTGCTGACAAACACTCCAGCGGAGTGGCTAATGTGAATCCCGTCCGTGTTAGGGCTTGTTTCAGGAGATTTTATGCTCAAAGAATCAATCACGACGTTGTTACATCCCGTCACAAGAATATGAGTTTGAGGGCTATTGACAATCAACATGTTGCTTATGGAAAATTGGTTGCATTCTATGAAACTGAGCACTTGAAAAAGATAAAAACATTAATGAATTAACGTGCTATATTATTTCAAAAAATCAATTTGGGTAGTTGATCAATGAAGTGATGTAGTTACAGTTGGTGCAAGCTTGCCACATCCCTGTTGAAACAAGAAACAGGGAAAATTAAAGTTAGTTATGATCTTAATTAATGAAATGTAACTATATGAAATCAAGAAAACAAATGGTGTACCGGAGATTGAGGATGTCTTTTACATGAGATGTCCCACCAACCCTGGCCGCGTCCATCGATCTTGCCAGGGCCACTAACACCGAGCCCATTCACATCCTGAAAGGTCAACCATTGCCCTAGATTTCTCCCTTTCCATGCCTCAGGATTATCGGGGGCTATAATTGTGCCCGAGAGCTACAAGAAAGATGGAAATAGAAAGATGAAGTCGCGCAACTAACTTTTTAAGGGAAGTGTTCAGGATGCTATGCTATCAACATTGCATTTATCACACTTTTTTTGTAAATTGTTGAAATAGGAAAACAATGTAGTCTCATAAATTTTTTCAAAAAAGTGTTCAGAATGCTATGCTCTGAAAAAGAAGTCGCACAAAGTATGAACTTCAAAATTAATGAAATATGAAAACACCACACTGCATTTACCCTAGATAGAGTCCACACTTCGCCAGATGAATGCAGTGTTGGCACTTTCTTGTGAAATAAGGAAATAATAGGTAGTGAAAATAATTAAAGAGGAAAACAATGAAAAAAATTCTGTGAAAATAATTAAAGAGGAAAACAAAGATGAATGCAGAGCGACAAAACACTTTTTCTATGAAATTTTTTCTGGGTTCGTAGCAGTGTCAAAGGACTCAAATTGTCACAAAATTCAAACTCTTTTACCAAAAAGGTGATGTAGGTGGGGTTGTAAGGGCCAACAAATGCCATGGGATACACCAGAAATGTCATTCCTTCTGGAACAACCATACTTGCATCTTCACTCTCTGCATTATATGTTCTGTTCCAAGCCTCTACAAATGCCTACAAAATCACATTAAAAAAAAAAAGTAAAAAATCCCTCAGTCTCACGAAAATCTAATAGTGACCCAAAATGAAATTTCAAAAAAATAAAAAATTACAAGGGTGTCATTTGCCATGCCATTGCCGACAGCTCCATAATCAAGAACATTGAATTCACTCAAATCGCTGCAAGTTAGCACTAGAGCTAGAAGCAAGCTCAAAATAAGAATGAGTGTCGTGACACGGTCCTGCGAATCAGAACATGTTGTACAAACCAAGATTATTTTCATTTTTCTGAGAAAATTTTACAATCGATTTGAATTCGCAGTCTTACAATATCATTTAATATTAAGTTTGTAACATAGTTGAATGGGAAAGATGAGAAGTCTACCAAAAATGCTTTGGTTTGTTGAATGTCAAAGGGTTGTGTAGTGACCATTAATTACAAAGTGTGAGCAAATTTATTAGTGATTCTTTTTGGGTTTTCTCAAGGAAAAAGGAGCTTCATTATTTTTGCAAATTTTCATAATCCTAGATGTTTCGTGGAAAATTTTCATTTAAGTGGGAATGTAAGAAAAATATAATATCATATTACATTAAAAAGACTACTTTATAAACTTTATTCTTCTAACATGTTATTTTTAATATTTTTTAATTGGTATAATTGATCATAATTAATTTTAATTTTCATTAATAAGAAGCAAATTAATACTTGATTGACTAAACATAACCGAACTTGAACCTCTCAATTCCATGATTAACCGAACCAAGTTAACTAAACAGAAACTAAAACCCAAACCCAAACCCAAACCCAAACCCACCACTAGTTGAGAAATCGGATGGGCGAAAGATTTTTCTTTTTATTTTTTGTGGCTCTCAAAGATTACTGAAATACAAGGATAAGAAATTTTTTAATATTTTCAAAACCATTAAATTAGTATTTTTACTTAAAGAAAGAAAAACAAAAAATATTAGCTTAAGTCCTCAATAAGCTTCCAAGTTTTACACGGTATAATTAAAATCTCAAAATACTAAAATCTTAATACACGATCATGAAACTGAAAATTATATTGAAACATAGATATTGAAAATGGAATATTCTGGCACTTTCAATACATATCTTTTGTATCCATAAACGAGCCAACTGATTAAATACATAATTGATAGAACTGTGAAAAGAACAACAAAAAATTTCTAGTTTGTAAATATGTTATAATGCTCAATCCTAGTAAACAATAGTTAAAAACAAAAAAACAAAATTAAAGTTGAAGCAAGTAAACTGGAAGCATTACCATCGAGATGTTAAAGTCTGGAATAATGCTCTTGCAAATATTTTCAATTGTACATACACAAACTCTTTATATAAAGGTGTTATGTGGTATTCAATTTAATAAGTATTCTTTACCAGTAACTCTTCTATGTTAGGAGATTTACTCTCTTGAATTTGGTCTTATCCACGTAACCAACCTCTTAAACTCACATTTCTCCTTAAAAATAATTATAAATACACCTTTGAAATTTGCTTAAAATATGGATTGATTTCTATAATTTAAAAAATTACAAATATCATTGTCAAAAAATTTTTAATTAATAGGAAAAATGAAATTTCTAACTACTCTTCTATATGATAATAAAATTACTTGAATTGTTAATTGAAATATATTTTTGACATCATTATTTTCTCAAAAAATTTACCATATAATAACATGCAAAACAAAGTCTTAAATTTGAAATTTTTACGAGCTGATGTAGCTACAAAAACCTAAAACATTAAAGAGCTCTGTTGGGTAGCTTGAATTGTTTGTGGCTAAAATGGCCCGAATCTCCTTCTCTCCCTCTGTTCATCTCCCTCACTCCCTCTGTCATCTCCTTCACTCTGTTCATCTCCCTTTGTCAACTCCCTCTGTTCATCTCCTTCACTCT
Source organism: Camellia lanceoleosa (assembly GCA_025200525.1). NCBI lineage: Eukaryota > Viridiplantae > Streptophyta > Magnoliopsida > Ericales > Theaceae > Camellia > Camellia lanceoleosa. Next base: position 109,844,121 of record CM045772.1, on the reverse strand, counting down.
CATCTCCTTCAAGATTTGCATTAGCAGCAAATTCAGCACACACAAAAAAGCAATAATTTCAGCACAAAATAACAGCAAAACATCAATAAAAAAGGCAAAACAGTAGCAATTTTAGCTCCAAAATAGTAGCAAAACAACACCAAAACAGTAGCAATTTGAACAAAAACAAGACCTAAACAACAACATTTTTTTTTATAGCTAATCTGAGATGTGATTGTTTAAGAAAAATCAAACCCATTCTCCTTCTCCTCTCCAATATAGCCAGATCACGGTTTCCCATTTGACCAGCGAAGCCATCTCTGGTGTCCTCTTTTCCTCCTCTATTTCTCTCGATATCGCCTCGCCTCTCTGTTTGTTTGGGTTTGATTCTCAACGTTTGAGAGAGAAACGAGAAGTGGAAGGGAACGGAAAAAAAAAAAAAAAAAAAAAGTGACGAAATAACGTCGTTCGGAACATTTGAGCCATTCGTTTCGAGCTACAAAACATTATTGAACATTAAAATCATAAACAAATGGCAACTCAAGCAGCAGGCAGCATAATTAGATCCAACACCTTGCTGAAACTTTTTTCCTGAGTGACTATTTGCTGGTATTGAAGCATTGTTACACATTATTTATCATTTAACACTTGATAATTTATTTTTCAAAAACTTAATAAAAAATATTGAATTCTACAGTTTTAACCAATCGGAATTAAGTTCGATCACCACATCGAATTCTACAATTTTAACCAATCGAAATTAAGTACAATCACCACGACATTAACCCAGGAGCAACAGATAATTTTTCCTTCACTAAACATAATTGCCCCATATTGGCCTATTTGACACAGTTGATCTTAGCAGCTTACAAATTTTTATTTATTATTTTGAGATTGGTGTATATTTTGCTTACAATTTATTTGATAAAACTAGTTTAAATCAGACCAATAGATATACCAAAACCTAAAAGCAACAAAATGAAAAGGAAAAAAAAAAAAAAAAAAAAAAGAATCGTTCTCAAATATTTCTCATTTTTTAATTTTATGAATTTCATAATAAAATTACAAATAAGTGAGCAATCATAGAATAATTACACTAGATAGAAATTTATTTATTTATTTATTTTTATTTTTTTTTGGTGCAACTTTCACAGAAAAGAATTGCACCAAAGACCAACAAATAAAAAAAAAAAAAAAAAAAACTTACGCTACACTACTCAACACAATTTCCCCAATTTTATATTTGACCCATTTGAAAGCACTTCACTTTTTCTCCAAAGAAGAGTATTGAAAAACGAAAAACGATCATTTATAGAACATTCAACAACTAGCAACAGAAACCATCATTTATAGAACATCTAACCGAAAAACGAAAAACGATTTGTTCTTACTTTCTTTGTGCAATATTTATCAGTGGTACAATAGAACTGGTCAATGATGATAGGATTTGCTGCTGCGATGAGTGTAATGTCTTTGAAAGAGATATATCTGGCATAACCAGACCCTCCCTAGAAGACAAGTGGCCCGAGAACAATTATTATTATACTCACCCAAATAATCTAATTAAATTTCTACATGGTTTTCAATGCTTTATTACCTGCCAACTTTTGATCCTTGCTCCAAACATAGTTCCAGTGAAGCTACAATTTCGCACATGTACTTCTTCCACCGTATCCATTGCTCCACCCTTTCCTAAGCTTCCAATGCTGCAAGAAATTTCTTTTGTCTCAACCTTATAGATATGTGTATATATGTATATAGTACCCAATTTGGTTGCTTAGAAGATAGGTTTTGAGAAACCTTATTCAGTGGCCTGGTCCACATGCCACGCTAGTAATATTGATATTGGCCGATCCCCCACCCATGGCAATACACTCATCACCTACATTTGTAGTGACAGAAATTGAAATAGGAGGCATGAAAAAGATTGAAGACAAAAGTTAGGTACAACTAAGGGAATGGTCATAATGAGGGATAAAAAGGAATCAACAAGTTTAAATGTACCAGTTTCAATGATGCAGTCATGGATTTGGATGTTGCTCGACTGAGAGATATCAATACCATCTGTGTTGCGGCTGTCCTCGGGCGCATTTATTTGAAGATTAGAAATGGTTAATCCAGTACTGCCAACTACAGATGTATGGCTTCTGGGGCTATTGTCATGTGTCAATCCACTAAGTTGAAGGTTGTTTCAGTTACGGAATGCCAATGCCTGGCAGTCAAAGAAACAAACATCTCTTGAGCTGAGTTAGTGTGTGTTTGTGTGTTTGTGATAGGATTTTAGAAAATGAAAAGAGGTCTAACTTACAGTGGGTCTCTCGAAATTCGACCTCTGATCAAAGAGATGATCATGTGTTAGAACTTCTTTGATGAAAAATATATATATATATATAACCAAAAAAAAAAAAAAAAAATAGCATGTAAGGAAAGATTAAACGAGTGAAGAAATCAAGCATAAAACTGTGTTGACCCACACTAGAATCGTTGTATTGATCCCACCAATTTGAGCCTTGCCCGTCAATTTGTCCATTCCCACTGACAGTTAGTCCATTCACATTCGAGAAAATGAGCCAATTGTTCAAGTTTTGACCAGTCCATGCCATAATGTCTGGCGCCACGATATTCCCATAGACCTGTCCAATTTTTTTTTTTTTTTTGAAACATTTGATCTCAAATTCATGCTACAAACTTGAACAAATCATTGTGTTGGTAATCAAGCTAGCTGTATGCTGATATCTATTTAATATATATTAATGTATAGTGTATGCTGATATATATTTAATATATATTAACAAATAAATATGTATTGCTTTTGGCCTCGTGGCCTCGTAGCCTGCTTGTTTGTGCTTTTGGCCTCGTGGCCTCCATCTGATCATAATGTTACTTTGTACAACTCCTATATAATGAGAAGAACACAACGTGTATTAGTGTCACGACCCAAACCCGGCCCTATGGGTTTAGCATCAGAATGGCGATGTCAAGAGATTCCGAAGATTCTTTGAGCGATATCTGATAAAAGAAACTGAATCTGGCGAAATGGATCTGATAAATAACTAGTGTCCATTGAGCTGTGTAAATCTGTATGCCAAAAACATTTTTATGCATTCATACAGTTCAAACAGTGCAATCTATATGCAGTCTATACAATCATTTACAATCAGTCAGTATAGGGATCAGATCCCTAGATAACAGTACAGTATAACAGTAGATAACCTACACAAAGGTACAAAACAGTAAGGAGGCCGATAGGGGACACAAAAACACCCCAAGCCATAGCATGGCAACTCGGAACCTCACAGTGAGGCACATAGGCTTGACAAAAGCGGGGACCAATCACGCGCTCCTAGCTCGGGTCAAATTGCTGAGAACCTACATATATATATATAAACAGTGAGCTAAAGCCCAGTGAATAACATACAGCGTAAAGAGGTTATGAATGAATGTCCTTACAGTAATGAAATCAGTTCATTAAACAGTATTTCAGTATTTCAGACAATTAGTCATATGTGGTACATCCATTAGCCTATAAACAGTAGGTCCAAAAGGACCGAGTCTGAACCATGATAATGATGATCATCGATCGATGCAGATATGGTTTAAAGAAACCAAGCGAGCTCTATGATAACGATCAATGCTAAGGATGCCACAATGTCTGATTGAATCAGGACATACATTCATTCAAGAAACAATATCGATTCAATAAACAATTGATTCGATTCAAAAGATAACCATTTTGAACATATCTTTACACAATTGTTACTCACAGAGATTGGGCTAATAGCAGCTAGAGCGCGTCCCCGAGAGCCAACCCTAAACAGTTAACAAATAGAGCACACACTAAGTTCGCAGTCGGAAGGATATAATTTAAATCCCTAAATTTCCTCGGTGTGATTCTATGTCTAAATCCTCATTAAGATGCCTTAAACTAGGCCTAAGAATGCCTAGGATGGGATGAGGATGCAAAAATGTGCACAGAAATCAGTTTCAGAATCTTCAATGAAACAGGGTCCCTTCGGCCGAGTTCCCCGCCGGCGGGCATGCTAAACAAAGGACCCGCCGGCGTCAACTTACCCGCTCGAGCGGACTGATGGACAATGCAAAGTACTGGATGCGCGATTTCTCCGCTCGAGCGTGAAACTCTCCGCTCGGCGGAAACTAATTCGAAGAAAATCTTTGAGCATGCATTCCCGCCGGCGGCACTTCCCCTGCTCGAGCGGACGGCCAAAATCTGGAAAATCCAGATTCAACCTCCAAGTTCCAAACCAAGTTTTGATGCTCCAAACTCGATCCTCTTGGGCCCATTTTCTGGAAAAACTCTTTCAAACACATAGAATAATAAGTTTTAAAGCTCAATTTAAGAAATCAAGGCCCAAGGGTGTTTCAATTAAACCCAATTTCAAACTAGTTTTCAAGAACAACATGCAAACATGGCATGCATGAGTTTTAAACCAAAATCAAACTTCAAATCTTGCTCTAATGAGCTCAATAGTTGGAAAACAAAATGAAAACATGGACTTTAGCTCAAATATGAACATGCATGTACAATCTACCATGAATTCAACTTAAGATGCACCAGTTCAAGCATGCATGCAACAATGGAGTTCTACTTTAGCATATTTGCACTAAAACATGGTTTGATTCTACAATGAAGCCTAGAATATGCAAGATGGAGCTCAAAGATAACAAGAAGATGATGATTTCACTTACCTAAGTCTCAATTTCAAGAAGAACAAGCTCAATTAGCAATTTAGACTACAAATCCTTCAATTACTTCAAGTCTTCAAGCAACTCAACCAAATGAACTCACTCTCTCCTATTTCCTCTCTTAATTCGGCTAAAGCATGGAGAATGGCTGAGAAAATGTTGTGTTTGATCAAATGAAGACACAATGTATGTGAGATAGTGGCCCACTAGGAGTGGCAATAACGTAATTAAATCAAACTCTTTAATTGACTTAATTTAATCTAATTTAATCATTCCTAATCAATTTTCAGATAAATATACCATAAAATCAGAAATATTCTACTGAGTCTAAAACTTCAAATGGTTTCTAAATCGGCCGCCGATAAGGCCTTCAATTAACAGTTTAAACTCATAAATGCAAACAGATAATTAAATCATTAAACAGATAGAAATGCAATATAACAGATAAACTTGTTCAATTTCAGTTCGATCTCAATCAATCCATTCAGTACTTCAGTTAACCCAGTTATCAGTCATTATCAGTCCAGTTTAGCAATAATCAGTATATCATTCAGTGGTTATTCAGTAATCGGTACGAGGGTTGTTACAATTAGCTCTTTCAATCACTCTCTCAATATTTCTTTCATGGTATCAGAGCAGGTGTAACCCTATCTCATCATTTTTCGCCTCTTCAGTCAGTATTTGAATTTTTCTGTTTTTAATTTTTTTTTGTCTCTTCCTTCTACTCAAATATATCCTTCTATTTCATGCCTAAATACGGTCCAGCTTTTGGAATGACTATCAACTCATCCTCCTCTTCTTCTGATATTATCATCTCATCATCTTTATCCTCTCATCAAATGGAAACCTCTCATCTTCCGATCACCGCCCATAAACTGAATGGGCAAAATTATTTGCAATGGTCTCAATCCATATTAATGTTTATATGGGGAAAAGAGAAAGATGACTACATCACCGGAGCCTCGGCGTTACCAGAAACCACAACATCAACCTACAAAAGGTGGATAGCTGAAAATAATATGGTCATGTCGTGGCTCGTCAACTCTATGACCACTGACATTAGCGAAAATTTTCTGTCATTTGATACTGCCAAAGAGATCTGGGACATGGCAAAAGAAACGTTTTCGGACAAGGAAAACACATCTGAAATCATCCAGCTTGAAAGTTCCCTCCATGATTTACGTCAAGACAATCTTACGGTAACTGAATATTTCAATACCCTTACTTGTCTATGGCGTCAACTTGATACGTTTGAGGTTCATAACTGGCAGTGTGCTGCTGACGGTTTGTTGTATAAAAAGATTGTCGAAGGGAAGCGTGTGTTTAAATTCTTGTTAGGATTGAACACAAATCTTGATGAAATCAGAGGAAGACTTATGGGAGTAAAACCGCTACCTAGCCTTAGAGAGGCATTCTCTGAAGTCTGTCGCGAAGAAAGTCGGAAAAAACTCATGAGGGGATCTCATCAACAACTGAATATGGCAGAAAGCTCGGCTCTTAAGACTCAATTCGCTCCTATCGACAACTGTCAGAAAAATAAAGGAGGTAGGCCTTGGTGTGATCATTGCAGAAAGCCGGGTCACTCGAGAGAAACTTGCTAGAAGATTCATGGAAAGCCAGCAGATTGGAAGTCACGTCAGCCTCTTGAGAAAGAAGGACGAGGTAATCATGTAGGTATAAATGAACTATCACTACAACCTGAAGCAAGCCCTTTCACCAAGGAGCGAATGGAGATGCTCCAGAAACTACTACAGTCACAATCTGGTTCGTCTTCCAACCACATCATTGGATCCGGAACCTTGGCTCACAAAGGTAATTCTTTGAACGCCTTTACTGTTGGTAAGAAACGTAAAAAACCTTGGATTGTGGACTCAGGAGCATCTGATCACGTGACAGGAGATGCAACAATTTTTGATACATATAGCTCATGTCAAAATAATTTAACGGTCCGAATAGCAGATGGTTCACTATCAAAGGTTGCCGGTACAGGTTCAGTTGTGCTGTCTAAGAATCTTATTCTCAACTCTATTCTCCTTGTTCCTGACTTGGACTGTAATTTACTATCAATTAGTAAACTCACTAAGGAAAAGAGGTGTGTTACTAATTTTTTCTCCACTCATTGTGAATTTCAGGATTTGGATTCGGGGAAGACGATTGGCAATGCTGAGGAATGCTCTGGACTCTACATCCTTAAGGAATGCCACTATCCACAGGAACAACCTCAAACGGCAATTCGTGGTAGTTCTTTTTCGGTTTCGTGTCCAAATAACGATAGAGCCATTATGTTGTGGCACTATCGATTAGGTCATCCTAATGTTATGTATCTCAAGCATTTATTTCCTTCATTATTTAAAACTCCAAAACTTTTTGATTGTGAAATTTGTCAATTGTCTAAGCATGTACGGTCCCATTTTCCCATTCAATCCTATAAAGCATCTCGTCCATTCTCACTAATACATAGTGATATTTGGGGTCCATCAAGAATAAAAAATGTAACTAGTACTAGGTGGTTTGTCTCATTCATAGATGATCATACTAGATTAACCTGGGTCTTCCTCATGAAAGACAAATCTGAAACAAGTCAAATCTTCAAAAATTTTCAAATTATGATTCAGACACAATTTCAGTCAAAAATCCAAATTCTAAAGTCTGATAATGCTCGGGACTATTTCAACTCCATTCTAGGAGAATTTTTAGCAAAAGAAGGGATAGTTCACTTAAGTTCATGTGTTGACACCCCACAACAAAACGGCATCGCTGAACGGAAAAATAGGCATTTGTTAGATGTTGCTAGATCGCTAATGTTTTCCACAAATGTTCCACAATTCTTCTGGGGGGAAGCTGTTCTTACAGTAGCCTACCTTATCAATAGGATGCCATCCAGGGTACTATAATTCCAAACTCCTTGTCAACTTCTTCTAAAATCCTTTCCAACTACTCGTCTCCTTTCCACCATCCCACCAAAAATTTTCGGGTGCTCTGTCTTTGTTCATATCCATCAACAGTATCGAAGTAAACTTGATCCCAGGTCACTCAAGTGTATCTTCATTGGGTATTCGTCCAATCAAAATGGGTATAAGTGTTACTCTCCAGTCACAAGGAAATTCTACAATTCCATGGATGTAACATTTTTTGAAACCTAGTCTTACTACCCTAAAATTGTTATTCAGGGGGAGACTCCAACCCCGGAATCTCAATTTTGGACTCTTGAGTCATTGAGTGAGCCATTCATCACCACCAACAATCCCACACCTCCTGAGTCATTGAGTGAGCCATCCATCACCACCAACAATCCCACACCTCCTGAGTCATTGCATCAATCTTTACCTGCCGAACATTCCGAGTTCATTGTTGACTTGCGGGATAATGAGCACATCCAAGAGGAAACGGAGGAAGGAGCACTTTCTCAACAATCCCATGAGGCTGAACCGGGTTCTCATCCAAGCAACATTCCAGGTGACAATATTCCTCCCACAGATAGTATTGATAATTCTGAGTTAGAAAATACTATTCTTAATATGCCCATAGCTTGGAGAAAAGGAGTTAGATCATGTACTCAGCATCCCATTGGGAACTTTATTTCTTATGATAAGCTATCACCTTCGTTTCGTGCCTTCACTTCTAGCATTATGGAGATATCCATTCCTCGGAATATTCAGGAAGCTTTCAAGTATCCGAAGTGGAAGGCGGCAGCCAATGAGGAAGTTCGGGCTCTGGAAAAGAATGGTACTTAGGCAATTACTGATCTTCCAAGAGGTAAGAAACCAGTTGGGTGTAAGTGGATTTTCACAGTAAAGCACAAGGCAGATGGTAATGTAGAACGATATAAAGCTCGGTTGGTCGCCAAAGGATTCTTCCAATCCTATGGCATTGACTATCAAGAAACCTTTGCTCCAGTTGCCAAGCTCAACACTGTTCGTGTACTTTTATCCTTGGCAGCTAATCTCGATTGGTCACTTCACCAACTTGATGTGAAAAATGCCTTCCTCAATGGTGACTTAGAGGAAGAAGTTTACATGGACATTCCTGCTGGACTTGAGACGACATCAAATTTCAACAAAGTTTGTAGACTCCAAAAAACCTTGTATGGCCTCAAACAATCTCCCAAGGCCTGGTTTGAACGGTTCACTAAGGCAGTGAAAGGGTACGGTTTTGTTCGATGTCAATCCGATCATATATTATTTGTGAAGAACTCCCTAGGAGGGAAATTGGCAATTATCATTGTTTATGTGGATGACATAATTTTAACAGGTGATCATAAAGAGGAAATTGGCTTACTTAAAAAATTCCTAACAAAGGAATTTGAGATTAAAGATCTTGGAAACCTGAAGTACTTTCTTGGAATGGAGATTGCTCGGTCAAAGAAAGGTATATCAGTCTCACAACGTAAATACGTTCTAGACTTACTGAATGAAACAGGGATGCTAGGATGCAAGCCAGCAGAAACACCTATGGACACAACTATCAAACTGGAAGAAAGTGACGGTAGTGCACCAAGTGATAAAGGGAGATATCAACGTCTTGTGGGAAAACTCATTTATCTTTCTCATACAAGGCCAAACATCGGTTTCTCTGTTAGTGTGGTCAGTCAATTCATGAATAATCCAACCGACAAACACATGACTGCTGTGACCAAAATATTGAGGTACCTAAAAAGGACACCGGGAAAGGGTCTCTTCTTCCAAAGAACAACAAATAGAAAAATTGACATTTTTTCAGATGCAGATTGGGCAGGTTCAGTGATTGATCGAAGATCAACTTCTGGCTATTGTTCGTTTGTTTGGGGGAACGCGGTTACATGGCGAAGCAAGAAACAGTCAGTGGTAGCCCATAGTAGTGCTGATGCAGAATTTCGTGCTATGGTGCTCGGTATCTGTAAGGGAATCTGGTTGAACAGGCTGTTAGAAGAATTACGGGTTCCATCTGAACATCCCATGGTTTTATACTGCGACAACCAAGCCGCTATCAGTATAGCTAAGAATCCGGTTCATCATGATCGCACTAAACACGTGGAGATAGATCGACACTTTATCAAGGAAAAGATTGAAGAAGGAGTTTTTCAAGTCAGCTATACTCCAACAAACTGTCAAACAATGGATATTCTTACAAAAGCTCTTGCTCGAGTTACGTTCGAAGATCTGACGGACAAATTGGGAATGATTAACATCTACCACGTAGCTTGAGGGGGAGTATTGGTAATCAAGCTAGCTGTATGCTGATATCTATTTAATATATATTAATGTATAGTGTATGCTGATATATATTTAATATATATTAATAGATAAATATGTATTGTTTTTGGCCTCGTGGCCTGCTTGTTTGTGCTTTTGGCCTCGTGGCCTCCATCTGATCATAATGTTACTTTGTACAACTCCTATATAATGGAGCTCCCATTTGGTTTCTAAATAAGAGAAGAACACAGAGTGTATTAGCTCTTTCAATCACTCTCTCAATATTTCTTTCAGATTGTAATTTTCTATTGACTACTTCATATGTTGATATGTATGTGGTTTGCCAACACGAAATTGTTCATTGATGGTATAATAAACTTACCTGAACATCTATGCTTGAAGACATGCAGGGACCTTGAAATTTTACTGGATTTAGCAAGAATGATGAACCCTCTAGTATGTACAAGGTTGAAGTGTCCAACACAGCTCCACGTGCAATCCCACGCCAAAAAGCCTAGGCATGTTCCGTTGTAAAATTTTATTTTGGAAACCGAAATCTAAAATTTGAACACATGTTTGGAAAAAGAGAAGGTCGTAGTTAATGACTTACTCTTGTGGAGTCATCCTTATCCCGTCTCCAACTACTTCATAATCGAGCACATTAAAAACATCGGAACCATCTTCTTGACACATATCAACGCCTAATCCCAAGTGGTGTGCATAAAACCAATAATGTGGTAAGAAGATCCGCATATGCAAAAAAACATATAATTACAAAGCTATGAGAAAATGTCAATGAAAGACTCTGCTTGCTTTATTATTCTTCTTTTCTTTTGTAATTTATTTTCCATTGAATTTGTGAAAGTATGTTCAATTTTTTGGGTTTTCTAAGATAGTTGAGAAAGAGGTGGATGTTGAGAAATTAACCATTATTCTGTGGACAATTTCTTTGGTTTTCTCAGAGTAGAAGATAATCAAAGTAAGGTATGCTTCGAAGAGAACTGAAATTCTCGTGTTCTTTAGAATCTCAAACACTATTTGTATTAATGGCAAAATAAATTTAGGAGGGATATCCTTATCAAGAATAACAAATGGTTGAGACATTCAATAAAAATAAATCCCAAAGTTATACTAATTCATATCCATAATGTTAGGAGTGTGCTATACATATAACTCAAATATCCTAATAAGATTTTCAGATTTAACACGCAGATTGGTATCCTATTTGTTATTAAATGTTCACTTATTATTTATGAGATTTTACTATTATTTATGAGATTGCATTGTTGATATTGCTTGCCTGAAGCTTGAACTCAAAAAAGTATGTCACTGGTTTGACATGAACGACTGATTGTGATATCAAACATTCCTCTGCTAATTCTCTTTTGGCATGCGATCATGGATTCATATATTATGGCGTGTACTGCGGTAGGTGATCTTTTATCTGACATTTGACATAGTTTCCATCGATTAAGCTGGTTTGTAGGCAGATAATGGTGATTTATTGACACGCGCATGCACACACACAAGTAGAGAATATATAAAGACAATTTATTTAGATTCAGATGGAGATTTACTGATGTTCGAAAGAAAAGATTTTGTCCAACTTTGTTGGAATTTCTGATGGAAGACAAAATATTTATTGTTCTTATTTATTTATTTATTTTATGGAAGAGAAGATTTTATTTTTGTTTTTATACCTCTGGCTACAACTCAAATTTATTACCTGATCCGCGGTTGATGTCCCAAGATATCACTCTGCTTAACCACTGATGTCTTCAAATTTACAGCCCAGATTACATTACATATGACCAGCCATATGTAATCTTTTCTTTCTATCACTCTTAAAGAGTTTTTTTTTTAAATATTGCAGAAAAGAAATTACTAGAGCACAAACACTATGCACATAATCCTCCTTGTAAACTATAGCTACATAACTACTGCAAGAAAACAATGTCAAAGTAATCTACCAGTACATTCTATACCAAAACATCACAGCCCAATTGATGATTCAATTCAACCATGTTTTGGTGGGGGTTTGGCAATTGTTTTTAGTAATTATTTTTATTTTTTAAGAATATAAATTTTTTTGATGCATTTGGTAATCACTAAAAGAGTTTTTTTTTTTTTTTTTTGAGGCCTTTTTAAACTTTTACTTTTAGTGAAAAATTACAACATTACCAGTGGAGCCCTTCTTAACATAGCCAAAAAGGATATGGTAGAATTTTTGGAAGTATGGAGGGTAAAATTATCTTATAATAATTTTGTTAACGTTCCGCAAATTTTTTTAAATAAAATTTTAATGTAGAAATTGTGTTTTTGGCCAAACTAAATAGGCTTTTTGCTTTGTGGTAAAAATTTATTTAATTTGTGTTTAAATGGTCTCCATCAATTTTTTTGTCCAATTTTGGACAAAAATACCCTTCCATTATAAAAATTGAGCAAAAAGATATCACGATAAGAACATTTAAAAAAAAATTGAATAAGGAATCAAATTGACACAATGTGCATATTTTAGAACTAATAATGTATTTAACTAAAATTTTATTTCCTGAAATAATGTGTGCTTTTCAATGGAAGTTTGTGTAATGTTTCTCCACTTCAACCCCCCATATCTTCAACCTCTTTTTTTTGGAAAATGGAGGCTCTCAGCACATATAACCTAGAAATGAACATAAAAGTTAAAAGAATTTGGCAAACAAAACATACCAAAAATTGAAATCACTGTATATAAGTAGTTCAATTTAGCAAAAACAAGCGTGCATAATTTGACTCGAAAGAATAGTGATTAGCCAAATCAAAAACCTTTAAAAAAAATAATTAAATAGACATCTTGGTAAGTCAAAATTGTTTTAGGAGACATGAATTGGGTTTTACAACTCCGGTGGCATTTCCATAAGCATTGTTACAGAACGAAATCACTCGCTTTCCCGGACTTGATGATTCCAATTCAACAGTGTCTAGCAATATGTTGGTGCAAGGCACAGCCTGGCTACAATCCAGATTGATCGCGACTTTGGTCTTTGACGTACCAAATGTCCCACTATACCTCACATGGCTAATCTCGACTCCGGTTTTCTTCATCAAAAAAAAAAAATCATTGTAGATATAGGCAAATATTTGATTAAAGTGTGAAATTTAACTTTATAGAACCTAATTATACCGTTTGTTTGCATGCGTTTTGGACATCACAGTAGTTTTGATTGATAATTATTGGATTTTTGACGTCTGTGAAGTTTATGTTTTTGAACACAACTCCACGAACATGACCTCTCCCAACCTATACCAAAAAGAAAACAACAATTGATTGAAAATTAACATTAGTGTACATCAATTGTGAAATTTGCAGCATTGATGTTTAAGCATCAAATTGAGGACTAATTAAACACTTCACAATCGTACCTGCCATGTCTTGATCCGAACCCCGTTGCTTGTTTTATTGAAGTTTACACGGTTCACATTAATATTTTCAACTCTCACCTCATTTCCACTCCTTCCTAAGCTTCCAATGCTGTCAAAAGAGTTGCATACATCAAAATAATGTCTTCATTTTGTACACATAGAAACACTTTGCACGTGTGCGCACGCATATAGTGAGTGATTCAGGTCTTCATTCACATACTATTTTGGATTGAGAATTCAATTTTTTTCCTTCGTTTTATTTAAAATAAGAAAAAAAAGAAGTGTGGAAATTTGTACATTACACAAGCCACTTTTAAATATACGTCCAAAATGTTAACAATAAGCTTATATAATTTGAGTGGACTGATACGTGCGAGATCGCTTACCTTACACCATGGCCCGGTCCACAATTAACATCAGTGATATCTATATGTGAAGTGTAATCGCCAATGGATACACAATCATCCCCTGCAAATCACCATTAGCGAAAAATCAAAACTTAATACTTTTTGAAAATATAAATTTTGACCTATGTTCCGCTTTTAGAAGCATAATTTTTTTTTTCACAAAAAAAGAAAAGAAAAAAGAAAGCAAATTGCTCTTAAAAGGGGCGAAATTGTTACCGCTGCCAATGTCTGTGTTGCTGATAAACACTCCAATGGAGTGGCTAATGTGAATCCCGTCCGTGTTAGGGCTTGTTTCGGGAGATTTTATGCTCAAAGAATCAATCATGACGTTGTTACATCCCGTCACAAGAATATGAGTTTGAGGGCTATTGACAATCAAAATGTTGCTTATGGAAAATTGGTTGCATGCTATGAAACTGAGCACCTGAAAAAGATAAAATATTAATGAATTAATGTGTTATATTATTTCAAAAAATCAATTTGGGTAGTCGATCAATGAAGTGATGTAGTTACAGTTGGTGCAAGCTTGCCACATCCCTGTTGAAACAAGAAACAGTGAAAATTAAAGTTAGTTATGATCTTAATTAATGAAATGTTACTATATGAAATCAAGAAAACATAAGGTGTACCGGAGATTGAGGATGTCTTTTACATGAGATGTCCCACCAAACCTGGCCGCGTCCATCGATCTTGCCAGGGCCACTAACATCGAGTCCATTCACATCCTGAAAGGTCAACCATTGCCCTAGATTTCTCCCTTTCCATGCCTCAGGATTATCGGGAGCTATAATTGTGCCCGAGAGCTACAACAAAGATGGAAATAGAAAGATGAAGTCACGCAACTAACTTTTTATGAGAAGTGTTCAGAATGCTGTGCTATCAACATTGCATTTATCACACTTTTTTTTTGTGTAAATTGTTGAAATAGGAAAACAATGAAGTCACATAAATTTTTTCAAAAAAGTGTTCAGAATGCTATGCTTCTGAGAAAGAAGAAGTCGCACAAAGTATGAACTACAAAATTAATGAAATATGGAAACACCGCACTGCATTTACCCTAGATGGAGTCCACACTCTGCCAGATGAATGCAGTGTTGGCACTTTCTTGTGAAATAAAGAAATTATAAGTAGTGAAAATAATTAAAGAGGAAAACAATGAAAAAATTCTATGAAAAAAGTGTTCAAAATGTTGATTGTTAGCATTGCATTCAGCACAGATAGAGTCCACTACACAACAAGATGAATGCAGTCCGACAAGACACTTTTTCTATGAAATTTTTTCTGGGTTCGTAGGAGTGTCAAAGGACTAAAAAATTGTCACAAAATTCAAACTCTTTTACCAAAAAGGTGATGTAGGTGGGGTTGCAAGGGCCAACAAATGCCATGGGATTCACTAGAAATGTCATTCCCTCTGGAACAACCATACTTGCATCGTCACTCTCTGCATTACATGTTCTGTTCCAAGCCTCTACAAATGCCTACAAAATCACATTAAAAAAAAATGTCAAAAATTTCTCAGTCTCATGAAAATCTAATAGTGACCCAAAATGAAATTTAAAAAAAAATAAAAAATTACAAGGGTGTCATTTGCAATGCCATCGCCGAAAGCTCCATAATCAAGAACATTAAATTCACTCGAATCGCAGCAAGTTAGCACTAGAGTTGGAAACAAGCTCAAAACAAGAATGAGTGTGGTGACCCGGTCCTGTGAATCAGAACATGTTGTACAAACCAAGATTATTTTCATTTTCTTGAGAAAATTTTACAATCTATTTGAATTTGTAGTCTTACAATATCATTTAATAGTAAGTTTGTAACGTAGTTGAATAGGAAAGACGAGAAGTCTTCCAAAAATGCTTTTGTTTGTTGAATGTCAAAGGGTTGTGTAGTGACCATTAATTACAAAGTGTGAGCTAGTTTATTAGTGATTCTTTTTGGGTTTTCTCAAGGAAAAAGGAATTTCATTATTTTTACAAAATTTCATAATCCTAGATGTTTCATGGAAAATTTTCATTTAAATGGGAATGTAAGAAAAATATAATATCATATTACATTAAAAAGACTATTTTATAAACTTTATTTTTCTAACATACTTTTTATATTTTTTAATTGGTATAATTGGACATAATTAATTTTAATTTTCTTTAAAATTAATTTTAATTGGACATACTTTTTGATTGTTTGCATTGCTTTCAGCCCAGATAGAGTCCACTACACAACAAGATGAATGTAGTTCGACAAGGCACTTTTTCTATGAAATTTTTTCTGGGTTCGTAGGAGTGTCGAAGGACTCAAAAATTGTCACAAAATTCAAACTCTTTTACCAAAAAGGTGATGTAGGTGGGGTTGCAAGGGCCAACAAATGCCATGGGATACACCAGAAATGTCATTCCCTCTGGAACAACCATACTTGCATCGTCACTCTCTGCATTACATGTTCTGTTCCAAGCCTCTACAAATGCCTACAAAATCACATTCAAAAAAAATGTCAAAAATTTCTCAGTCTCATGAAAATCTAATAGTGACCCAAAATGAAATTTAAAAAAAAATAAAAAATTACAAGGATGTCATTTACAATGCCATCGCCGAAAGCTCCATAATCAAGAACATTAAATTCACTCGAATCGCAGCAAGTTAGCACCAGAGTTAGAAGCAAGCTCAAAACAAGAATGAGTGTGGTGACTCGGTCCTGTGAATCAGAACATGTTGTACAAACCAAGATTATTTTCATTTTCTTGAGAAAATTTTACAGTCTATTTGAATTCGCAGTCTTACAATATCATTTAATAGTAAGTTTGTAACGTAGTTGAATAGGAAAGACGAGAAGTCTTCCAAAAATGCTTTTGTTTGTTGAATGTCAAAGGGTTGTGTAGTGACCATTAATTACAAAGTGTGAGCTAGTTTATTAGTGATTCTTTTTGGGTTTTCTCAAGGAAAAAGGAATTTCATTATTTTTACAAATTTTCATATTCCTAGATGTTTCGTGGAAAATTTTCATTTAAGTGGGAATGTAAGAAAAATATAATATCATATTACATTAAAAAGACTATTTTATAAACTTTATTTTTCTAACATACTTTTTATATTTTTTAATTGGTATAATTGGACATAATTAATTTTAAAATGCCACATGATCTAAATGTAGTGTTTCAGGTTTAAAAGCTCATGATGGACAAGCTTACTAACACTAGTGCGTACCAAATATAATTGAATGAGTATTGGACTTGAGAGCCTTTGTAAGCTCAGGGTTCACAAAACAATCAATCCTACTGCCAAGCTAAAGAATAAAATGTTTCACCATGTAATAATGCATGGAAAGTAAATCTTCCGTTAAATAAGTTTTTTTTTTTTCCATTGTACAACAACAAATTTATTTCCCGATAACATTGAAATGTAAGCAAGACTAAGGGGATATCAGATTCAGCATTCCCATGAGACAAAAATTCAAAATATGCTCCAAACAAAATAAAAGATATAGAAAGTAATGTTGAGACAGGTCTCAATGATTATGAAAACAGCTATTGTAGAACATATGGATGGAAAGAAAAAGGAAGAAGTCTTACTTCAACATTAAACACAACAATCTTCCCAACACGAATAGAATCTTTACTCATGTGCAAGAATAAAATGTCCCCCTGGGAAATGAAATTAGTGATTCTCATTTAGCTAAGAAATAAAGGGCATACTACAAAGAAAATAAAAATGTATGAAGATAAATATGAAGTAAGCAAACATATGCAAAAGACCGTCCATAATATACTTGCATAGATTTTAACTTGTGAGTGGCCAAACTCCTAGAAATTACTACTACCAAACAGCAACAGTATTGAACATGCAAATAGTTTGCCTATGTCTGCACTCATGAAATTAATTGTATGAATTTGTTGATAATTCATCTAGAACTATGTTGCTTTGCCTATGTTTGCATGAATTCCAAGTACAAGAGTAGGAAGAAGTGACTCCATTAAGGAACAGAAAGATGCAGTTTCCTTACGGTTCAACACAAACCTTGTGCCTATTATAGCGTGATTAAATTTCATTCATTATTTAAATATAAATAAATAACACCTTAGATTGGCTTACCCTCTGAAAGGCAGGTTCCATGCTTTCAGAAAGAACAACAACAATAGGAGATTGGCTGCCCATAATGCACGTCAAAGTCTTCCATATTATTAGTGCAGGCGCAACTATGATTCTTGAAACAGAAAGCAAATCACACATATAAGATCATTTATTTGTATAGAATATCAAACCACAACACAACATTGTGATTTTTCATTTTGAGTACAGCTTTTAATTCAACAGTGAACATCTGGGTGTCACAATACGATTTGCTTCTTATTCAAATATAAATATTTCCATTGGTGTGTTTCCTTCTCTTCATTTATATTCCTAATTTCAGTGCATGAGTAGTTTTTACTATGGATTAGGGTCCTCAACTATCTGGCTTCTACGATTTTGAAAAGCCAGATTTATTAACCAATTTATCATACATATGGCCGGTTTTACTAAGCAAGTTGTTCTATAGCATATCAAAAATCATATCATGACCAAGTAGTAGTCAAGCACAGAAGAATTTCTGTCAAGTAAAGTTTCTAAAGATCATCTCATGGCAGCCAAGGAAATTCTTTTTTGAAAAGCAAAATTATAATTGTGAAAATGCCTTAGGGAAAAAACCCTGTGTGCTTAAAAGTCCAAGGCCCAGATATCCTAATCTTAATCCAATCCAACATGCTTCTCACTTACTCCCACAGTCAATGATTTTTTTCCAAAAATTGCCCTCCTTTTGTATCTTCATGGGAGAGAATGTGAGGAACCCATGTTATGGCCAGGTTTGAAAATGAAATGGACATAATTGTTTTTAGTTGTAATTTTCCTTCCATTCCTTATTTTTGGCTTTGTAATACCACATTACCAATTTACCACCCCGTAGTGTAGTGAAACTGATTTATCCTGGAAGTATGGAATAGAGGTCCTGTCTGATTAACAGGATTAATTGTGAGAGAATTAACAATTCATGAAATTAGTGAAGGATTGGTTATCCAACTGGACTAGTGAAATAAACAATTCCCGTCTGTCCACGTTTGTTTTGCAATGATTATAGAAATATACAATCTCCATTATAAGTTCATTTTGCATTATTAGTTGTAGGATTAAAAATTCGCCAATTTTGTTGGATAGAATGTCCGTAAGAATCTAATCCGAATAACAAAAAATCACAAACAACAATGGAATGTGAGTGCCATGAATTAATAATCTCAATCCTATACTATAATCTGCCCAATCAAACAGGCCTAGAAAGTACATTTCTTAGTCTAATCCCTTATGACGCATTCAAACACGGGATAACACTGGACGCACATCATCCCTTCCTGTTTTTTGCCAAAAGGCAGAGTCTTAAAGTACATACCTTCAATTTTAGCCTGTAATCCCATGTAGTTTAAAGAATGCAACAAAAACAGTAAAGGAATTATTGTTGTGAACAAGGAAAGCGATCAACGTGCATAAACTTGCAGAAAATAAATAGGTTTTGAATGATTTTTTTTGGTTATTCAAGTCCAGTTGATGAATTTCCATACAGTTGTTTGTTCACAGCTGCTGCCAAATTGAGCTAATTGCTATTTTCACTGTAAATCAATATAATCAATTATGACAAATTTGAAGACCCATCTTACTATAGGACCCAAAAAGGCCAACCATGCTCACTAGTAGTCTAGCACTAACAACAGCATAACCAACAACATGCAGTAGCTGCTGGAATCTTAATATTTATGTATCACAATGCTTTCTAGTTTGTATCATAAACCCAACATTTTATTTAACTTTTCTTCTTTTTCTTTTCCCTTTGTTTTAGGCATTCTTCTCTGGAAATTTGTCACTTACCTAAGCAAACCTAAGTTTGAAGACTTCAAACCCAAGATCAAAACTGTATATTGTTGAATTGATCTTAATTTTCACTTTTCTAGAACCCATATCAGCACACACAGTATTAGATTTTATCCAAAAAAAACAGCAAATGATTGACCGAACCCAAAAGTATGGAACTAACAGATTTCAAAATTCTATGAAACATTGAAGCAAACGTCGGGCGGGTGACATAGAAAATATCAGATTTTCAATATTAGAAACAGAGGAAACACTAGTTTATGTGTAAATTGAAATCCCAAATAAACAGAAAGATCAATGAATGTGTATAGAAAATAAAAACCTCAGGGGACAATTTGTTATGGTAATATAAATCTCAGAGGCGGGATGTAATTTTTCAAATCTCAGGGGGCGAGATGTAATTTCTCAAACCTCAGGGGGAATCTGTATTTTCACCAAAACTCGGGGAGGTGTTTGTAATTTGCCCAAAATTATACAATGTAATAGAGAGATGATATTATCTAAATAAAATAATGTAATGATTTAAAATAAATCACCCTAAACAACCCCTTATATATGTAATTCCCCCAAATAACAATTCAGTGATTTGAAGAAAAAAAATTCTAATGGGTGAAAAAGTTTGTAAATTTTAATAATTAAAATATTAAATTTTTTTATAAAATTATAATTATTTTAAGAAGTACCAACTAACGTGTAATTTTATTTTTAGCTTGTTATTTTTCTATTTTCACATGCATAAATATATAAAAATATGCGCTTCACATTAGTCTTTATTGGGGAAATTACAACAATAACCCAAAAAAAATAAAAATAAAAAATCACAGGGTTTAACCCTTGTAATAAAACAAAATTTAAAATTTTTATTTTAATAATTTAAATTCTAATATTTTAATTTGTTTTCAATCTAAATTATTTATTTATTTTTGCTAAGTTAAACTAACAGAAAAATATATTTTAGTTATTAGACTCAATAAAAAAGAATATTTTAAATATTTTATATACACTTACATTGAGTTTAATGATTAAAATATGTTTTTTCCTTCAATTTTACATAACAAAAATAAATAAATAAATAAATAATTTAAATTAAAAACAAATCAAAATATTAAGAGGCACTTAAATTTTTTAAATGATATCAATTATAGTTATTAAACAGGCTTAATTGATTATGACTTAATCAATTCAATTTTCATCATATTATCAAACACTCCCTAACCTTTTCAATGTTCAAATCAACGTTTTCATTGTTTATATCAAAACCAACTATTTCAGTGCCATCCATGGTATACAAATCTTCAGTACTAATTGATTTTAATATTCTTAAACCTTAAATCTTCAAAGGTAATAATGTTTGGGTTTGAAAAATAAGTATAATGGAGAAGAGAATTGTAAATTATAATGCAGCGGATAAAATGTCAGAATCATACCTTTTAGCGAAGAACCTCGTGGGTAAATCACGTACTTCCAGAATCTGATAAACCAACCCAGCAGTGGAGTGATATTACAGAATGAATATCACCCACGCAAATCACAGTGCAAACGGCTTTGATCGTTGTTTTTGAGAGAGAGACAGAATATAGGAAATTTCTGTGTTTTAGACTTGACAGGAGGGTCTCAATTTATACATGTATAGGGGAGAGAGGAAAAGCCTCCAGCCTTTATGGCTAGTTATTAATGCACCATTAACCTCTGCAATAAAAGCAGGAGTTACAAACCCCATTAATGCAGGAGTTACAAACCCCATTAATGCAGGAGTTACAGTTATAAATTCAAAGCATTGAAATAGTCATGTCACATGGGCGCCCATTTCTAATATCTCCCACTCGCACATGAGTTGGCATGACACTGCCACATCTCTATCTCAATCTCCCCAAAAAATGAACAATCTCATACTAGCCAATGCACCATGCGACCGCCGAGAACACCTGCATGTGGGAGTTCTATACTAGAAACTCAAAATGAGCCAGCATAGAGACATCAACCCAAAAAAAACTGAAATAGTGTCTTATATACCCCAGACCCATCTAATTACACTGGTCCAAAAAACATCTCTAATCCCTCAAAAAGAGCATGTTTGACCCTCTCAATTCTTGCAATATATTCACTCAATCCGCTTCTCATACAGAGCAATGTGAGTTGCCGGCAGTGAATATACAACAGTGGTGTAATATTAGATGATCTTCCCTTTGCCCTCATGCCATTTAGTTTAGGATTGACCGCTTTCCCAGTGATGTCCCTTAAGGCCGAATCATACATGATCGCAGGCAACATACCAAAGTAACAGAACATCAACCCCTTACCTTATGACATAGTCAAAAGTCACAAAAAGGGTACATAAATGAAAGTCATATCAATAATGACACGTAAGACTCACACGGTGAGGAAACAGGGATCCATTCTCTCACCTCATTACTCAGTCGGCAAGCACATATAGTATGAATATATGTTACGGTGGAGTAACTCTTCCAAAAGAGTGACGTCATCCTCGATATACCGTACAGATATTAGTCTAGTTGCTTTCTAGCGCCTAACTCGAATTCTCTATTTGCTCGCCTTCCAAGCGCCAAATGAGATCTCGCATCTGGCTAATCATAACAAGCACAACATGGAAAGTGGGTACTAACATCCATGTTTGGTCCTTAACACGACCTCATCTTGGTTGTAATCAAGGCGACATACATAGTGGATTATTTAAGCCTCTCTTGGCTCCAAATAAAAATAAACCACTAGTCTCATCCTTGCTCGCTCCCAAGCGCCAAGGGCGATTACTCGTGTAAGTGAGCCAATCTTGCCTGCTGACATCATCATCTGCTAATCATTATGACACAAACCATAATAGTGTCAACATCCCATCATCTCAAAATAAGTGATTGATTTTAAAAAAAAATTGACCACAGCTTGAGCAATTCTAGATTCCAAACATAAGCCTTATCAGCACCTCTTACGATAAGTATATACAATGGAATCCACCATGTGCGCCTCATATGAAGTGATTTAAGATCACTACATCTTGCGCAATAACCTCGCTAAAGATATTTTGGTGACCAATTTGCATTCATTCTTGATGCGCCCAACTAGCACATTGAATCTTACAAGGAGCAAATTAATATACTACTAGTAAAGCATTCTATCCATAGTATAATGAGCAAGGTCAATGTCTAAACAACTCAGTTGACCATTTACCAAAGATAACACTTATTACGCCGAATACGCCCACAAAGCGTACTTTAGGTCCCACAACAAAAAAGATCAAGGAATATAGGTCATCTGTTTCTCCTAAAGACAATACGAGGATACACTCAATAGCTAAGGCTCTGGCTTTTACCGATAGGTAAGTCAATGGGTTTGCAATTTTGCATCCAGAATCATTCTAGGATATTCCTTATGTAAGTCATCGAAGACAAACCGAGAATTTTCCCAAAGCAATCCCTAAGGATCATGCATCCGAGCATATAAATTACATCACCCATGTCCATCATATCTAAAATAGAGAACTGCCCACCCTAGGTGGCGACAACCTTATAAATTCCTGGCTCATAATGACTAAGTAAGGAAAAACTTCTTCTTCTTCTTTTTTTTTTTTTTTTTTTTTTTTTTGGGACCATTGATCATGCCTCAGTGGTCTTCATCGATCATCGTTGGCCTATCATGGCTTGACGAAATCTAAGAACCACTATTTGGATAACTGTTTTAGGCTGTAAAAGATTTATTGGAACTAGCAACCTTTTTGCGCTCCTAACTTTTCACCATAAAAGCAGAAAGTAAATCCCTACGGATCTACTTATCCAATTCTCTAACGAGAAAGTTGGGTCACAATGTCCACAAATCAATGTTCCGAACTTATGTCAATCATAGCCTAAGTCAAAATAACCTCACTCCCCAGGAGGAAGTCTTCTCATGGTCTACACTTTCTTCAATGGTGTGACTTTTCGGTATCTAGCGAGCCTTATGCCTCAACAATGACTATCCAAATTACGCATAACTTTATAACAGTTTTGCGTCATAATGGAAAGTCAACCAAATTATAGAAATGGTTAATCCTCAAAGACTTTGTCTTAAACTGCGCAACATTAATCCACTTTCTAAAAAGAGGGGACTAGAGCCTTTGGCATTATCCTAGGCTCTTTATCATCTTGCGGAATAATCATGAATGTTTCCCTCTCAATCACCCAGTGATGACGTGGAAAATTTTCACATTCGCTACCACGCAACCAAAAATGTAGAGTATTCTTCTCTAATGGAGTAATCCATTAGTAGGCATATCGCCCCCACTATTCCTAGGATATTGGAAATTTCTTTCCATTCTCCACTAGGCTACATAGAGCGCTATGCTTAGAATTCTCTATCTTATAGAGTTCCAAAAACTTTATTCACGTCACCTTTACTAATAAAACTTTATGTGACTTAGTTACACTACCACAAAACTGCTTACCTATATGCACATGACCCGGAGGGTTTACATGACCACATACAATAATGCGCCACACGACCCGTTGTGTTTACAAGACAACATATAATAATGCGCTATAGAACCCTAGGTTCTAACTTCGCAATCTTATGAGAAGTAAAATAAAGATAAGCTGCTTAACGGTTACAGATCGCCCATAAATGGCTCTCTGCTAACCCATTACTCAAAATGGAGTGTAAAATCTGATATGGGGGGCACTTAGTTAGGGATATAGGCAACAAACTAGTGCAATTCCCAGTTGGGAAACATTTTGCGCCATTATCCATCTAACATTAACAATATTTAATTCCTTATCTCTACTACACCATTGTGTTGTTGAGTACTAAGAATAATCAATTTTCTAAGCATTTATCTCTCTTCACAGAGTTTTCTAAAATAACTCAAATAGATACTCGCCACATTGGTCAAAACTAAAGGCATGAAAGCTATTATCTAATTGATCTCAACCTCATATGTGCAATGTCAAAAATCATCTCAAAACTTTTGACTTATAGGAGATCAAATAGTCTTGATTCAGATGCGTATCGTAATCTATAAATGTGTCGAGATTGAGGCTTAGCTATCATACCCATACACATATCTAGTCACAAATATCATAGTGGACTAAATGCGCCACAACAAATGACCTTCTACGGCTTTCCTACTTACTTGTGCGCACCCATTGCGAACAAAGTAACACATTCACATGAGAGCAGGATGTAATAAGCGAGTGGGCCCGAGAAGGCCTACTCAAACCATCGTGTCATCATCTCATTAATGTGATTAAGTATAATAAGCCACTGGTTCATGACCAATGTCATAAACTAATTCCAATCATCTTAATGTGTGAGTTCTCGAAGACAAGTTTTAAGGGTTTAGGCCCAACTAGGTAATGACTCACGACTAATTCATATTCATTAGATCATAAAAGGATGTCATGGAGATATCAAGTGCGCCTAAGTCGCAAATTTAACTAGTAAGTGCTAATCCCCTGCACTTTCAAGTCAATTTTATTCTCCATACACTTTACTACATCTAGTTGAAAGATGATGATACTCCTCTTGCCATATCTATTTCTCGCTTCATAGTTATTTGCAATTAATTCTACTATCCACAAGAAGGAGATAATAAGCTATCAACTATGACAGCTCCTGAAGTAACTTAAGCGCGAATTAGGCTAAAGAGTCTAATTCAACACAATGCTCTCACGAGCTATGCGTCAAATTCTTAGAGTCATAACAACCTTGTCGGCCTTGACCTTTTCATTATTATGCTGCAACGTTTGCGCTTAGTGGTAAACGTTATTCAAAAACGTTAGCCTAGCTAAGAAATCATACAAAGAAGCCCCTCCTCATGTCTCACACTCAAGTGTGGAAACAGTAAGTGTCCAGACTTAGACAAGTTGGCAATGCTAATAGATTTTGCAGCCACTAAGCACTAATCTTTTCACTTAGTGTTAATAGATTTTGCAGCTTCTAAGTGCTAATCTTTTCACATAGTGTTAATAGATTTTGCAGCTTCTAAGCGCTAATCTTTTAACTTCACATGATATTTCAACGCACACTATTATAGTGCATGAAATTTTGCTCCATCCACTACCAATAATTGGGTAGAGAGCAAAACACTGCTCATACTAGCTACTCATCTTACACTTAATGACTAATTTATTTAAGCTCGCATTTCTTGGATGATGTGACTCTTGAATGTTACTTCATCCAATGATGTAACATTATTTCCAAGTCAAATTACAAAGTCAATCTGCACAGCTCAATAGTCAAGATCATATACAGATCTATTGAGGGCTTACTAATTTCATAACTCCAAAACTCGCCAACCAAAACTACGTAGCGTGCCACTAACCATAGCGCACACATTAGTTTTTATTATGCCAAACAAGGCAACAAAACCACGGTGACTTTGAGTCATGTTTCCTTACTTTGGCTCAATTGAGGCTTGACCTAAAGTCTTCAAGACTTTTGCTCATCTAAAGAATGGGATTACATTGTTCACATTTGAACATCTTTACTAAGTCTAGGTCAACCAATTAACTTCCATAAGCTAAGTCAATTTAGAGAGAAATTCGCATTGGGATTAATTTGATTAGCATAATATAATTTTGCCACAAAAATCTAAATTAAATAGTGACAATATTACACAAGTCGCAAGATCGAAAATCCACTATGCTCGTAATCATCTCTTGCGCCACAGGTGACAATTATCCAAAATTCAATTTAATTTATGCACAAAATATTGGTTTTCGGGAGTTAATCTACAAAGATTTCTCTCAACCGAATAACCTCCCATTGACTATGGCATATCTAAAAACATGACAAAAAATTTTAATTCCATACAATAGCATTATAATGTAGATTCACAACCAACTCATGCTATGCCACAATTAATAATGGAATTTAAACAAATAACAATTAATCATGCTATTCTAATTACAACATATTAGAAACTCTAGGCAAAAAATAACAATATGCTGTATTTAATATTCAAATTATGCCATAATAGAAACTATATCACTTCTAAAATTTTCTGGAATGATTTTTGTACTGCCGGACTCCATTTTTCACAATAAAAACATTTATGGCATAAAAAATGACATTTATGAACATGAAATGACGTATTTTATGGGACATCTTCCTCCATAATAAATAATCATGTATATAATGTGTACATATATATATATATGTAAATATACACATGATAAAAGAAAGTACGAAAATACCCATACATGCTCTGATACCAATGTAAATTATAAGGCAGCGGATAAAATGTCAGAATCATACCTTTTAGCGAAGAACCTTGTGGGTAAATCACGTATTTCCAGAATCTGATAAACCAACCCAGCAGTGGAGTGATATTACAGAATGAATATCACCCACACAAATCACAGTGCAAACGGCTTTGATCGTTGTTTTTGGGAGAGAGACAGAATATAGGAAATTTCTGTGTTTTAGACTTGACAGGAGGGTCTCAATTTATACATGTATAGGGGAAAGAGAAAAAGCCTCCAGCCTTTATGGCTGATTATTAATGCACCATTAACCTCTACAATAAAAGCAGGAGTTACAAACCCCATTAATGCAGGAGTTACAGTTATAAATTCAAAGCATTGAAATAGTCATACCACATGCGCGCCCATTTCTAACTAATTGATAATGAATGCTATCATGAGTGTATGTTAATGGTGAAGACGATGAAGAAATACAATATGTTTACATGTTAAAACCCTAAACCCTATAAGAATGATGATGTGTGAAGAGTATTTTGTGTTTTTAATATATGAAATTTTTGAATGGAAAGAATACACCTCATGTTCTTAATGGTCATTTCATTGGAGGATATTATTAAAATATAAATTTAATCTATTAATGATGTGTCCTGAGAATATTAATAGTATGTAAATGGAAGCTAATGTCTTAACTAGAATTAGTAGTGACATCACATAGTTGTATTATCATTTAATAAGTATTATTGATTTACAGTAGTATAATCACACATTATTGGGTAACAGTTGACTACTTAATATATTTACGACTTTTTATTAATTGATAACATCCTATAAAATGGTGTCATTGTTACACTTAATATTTTTTCCTTACCACGTTATGTTATGAGATTGTGGGCTCAAATTCTGTAGTGATAAGTTTGACATCCTTTATCTTACATTTCTCCATCCTAATTATATAGTTAAGTTGTTTTTTTCTTTTTGTGATTGTTTGGTTTATTAGTTGTTGGCTTGTAAATATGTATTATTTATGTAATTATTGTCATATTAAAAAAAAAGTGTTACTAATAAGAAGTTATTAAACATAAAATTTGAGTTATCCGATGATTATGGTGTTATATGATAAAATTAAGAATTAAACGAGTTATATAAAAGTTATGTTTAAATCATAAATTTGAGTAGAGATTTTTTTTAAAAAAAATATAAATAAAATATAAATATAATATAATTATATGTCACTAATTTTTTCTATTTTACTTTTCAAATTTCTACCCAAACACAACCTTAAATTAGCATTTCATTGCAGCTAATTAATTATTACAAACATGGCCTATTAAATGCTCATTTTAGCCACGTCTGTTGGTTAGGAGTGTAAAAATGGCCGGCGACCCGGAATGGGCCCGGGCCCGAGCCCAGTCTGAGCTCCTGGGCCTAGGCTTGGGCCATCATTTTGAAGCCTGGCCCGGCCCGCTTAAGGCCCACTCAATGCCCAGTCCACTTGAGGCCCAGTGTCTTTTTTTAGTAGAAAATAATAAAATTTTGGGCCCACACAAGGCCCGAATATCCCTGGGCCTAGGGCTTAAGTTTTTTACCCGTGGACCGGCCTAACCCGAATTTTGACAGGATCCCGCGAGACCCTACATGGGCTGGGCGAGGCCAGATTTACACACCTACCGTTGGTCATTACTTCAAAACCTAAGGTTTATGTTTTCTCTACGTGGCACTAATTATATGGAGCAAGGGTACACACACGAGTGATTATTGGGTGCTCCTAAAGCATGGTTACATGGTACTTCAAACTGTTGTGATTAGTGAAGGTAAGAAAAAGCTCATAATTTTGTGTCGGATAATTGAGAAATATGAGAAAACATGATGTGATGATTAGTAAATGAATGTGAATACGTGGTACTTAAGGAACATTGAATAATTTTTCCACACATCACTTTAGACACTTCAACCCAGTTTTAGAGAAAACTAATTAGGATAAATTATAAATGTATCTCCTAAGATTTGTTTAAAATACAAATTATTTATTATAATTTTAAAAACTATAAATACCCCTTTGTTAAAAAATTTTATTTAACAAAATTAACAATTTTTTTTAACTACTCTTCTAAATAACAATAAAATTACCATAATTGTTATTTGAGTTATATTTTTGATATTATTAAAAATTATTAATTAATTTAATGGTATATTAATAAAGAGAATAGGGTTACACTGATACCCCTGAGATTTGGTCTAATTACATTCCACCCGTGACATTCTAGAAATTACATTCTTATCCCTGTGATTAATGGTCTTATTTCACAAACCCCCTTGCCTATATAAAAGGCAATAACTCCTAGTAGAAAAACATAAAAAATTATATTGAAAAAAAAAAATAAAGCAAAGCAAAGCAAAGCAAAGGAAAAAAAAAAAGAAAAAAGAAAGTGCATGAGTTCAATATCTTAATTTTGTCTAAATAATTACAATAACAAGGGATTAGTGTAATTTTCCAAACGTTAGGGGGTGATATGTATTAAATCCAAACCTCAGGAATTGTAAGTGTAATTAACGCAAAAGAATAATTTATTATGTGATTTAAAATTTGAAGTGGCAAGATTTAATTTTTAAAACTATAGGGAGAATTTATATTTTAAAAAATTTTAAGGAGTTTATTTGTAATTTACCTAACTATTTAAATACAAATTATTATTATTTTTTTTAATAGTAAATACAAGTTAAATTATATATATAAGAAAAATTTTATTCATACGTAAAATTTATACAAAAAAATAAATTGATAAGAATAATGTAACAATGTCATCATTATAAATAAATTCATTTTCAATGGTATTTTATTTAGAAGTGAAAGGTCTACAACGAGTCACATCATTATATATGAATTTTTTATTTGTATAATATTATTCTAAGCATAATTAAAAGGATAAACTACAAATACATCCCCCAAGATTTATTTAAAATACGAATTGTTCCTGTGGTTTGAAAAATTACAAATACTCATTGGTAGAATTTTTTGTTTAATCCCCCAAGATTTATTTAAAATATGAATTGTTCCAGTGGTTTGAAAAAATTACAAATACCCATTGGTAGAATTTTCTATTTAATAGAATTAATAGAAAAAAATAAAATTTCTAATTATTGTCCTATGCAACAATAAAATTATATGAATTATTAATTGGAATATGTTTATGACATTATTAAAAATTATTACTAATTGACTTGATTATTTATTAATAAATGCTATGTTTGGGAATATTTTCTTGGGTTAAAATAGTCAATAAACACACACACACACACACACACACACACACACACAAACTAAAATAGTTAATAAAATAAAATGTCACATCTTATGCATCAATCAAATTTGTTTTCCCCCTTACCATTATCTATTCAATTAAAAAAAATTCACAAATCATCAAAAACACAACTTTTTTCATATCATAAAATAGTCAAAAAGTTAAAAAACTAATTAAAATGGCTAAGTTCTCAAATGAGACCAAAATATATTATTTGTTATGCAATTAAAATTTTGAAATGACAAGATGTAATTTTTAACTACAAATGTAACTCATATTTAAGAGTATAAAAATGATCCGTGAGTCGCCCGAATCCCACCTGCAATCCAACCGAGCTTGAGGCTAGTTCAGGACTCTAAGCTTGGGTCTAGGTTGTGTGTTTTGGAGCTAAATGGTCAAGCTCGTCCATTTTCTGAATACCCCTAGACTTGGGCATAATTTTATAACTTGTGATTCGGCCCGGCTTAAATTTTGACAAAAGTCGACATGGCCCGACATAGGCCAGCCCGGGCCAGAGTGGACCGAACCGAATTGGGTCAAGCCAAATTTACATCACTACTCATATTTCAATTAAATTTCAAGTGTGTTTTGTAGTAGATGTTTGGAAAGTTACTATTTTAGTTTTTGACTATTTTAGTAAGTTAAAATTTTTGTATTTGGGAAAACAGTTGAATTTTTTTATAGTTGGATGTGATATTTGTAAGAAAAAAAATAAAATAATTATGAATTTGATGTGACGTTTTATTTTATTAACTATTTTAGTCTGTTTTATCTTTTATAAATTTTAACCCAAAAAATCAACAAAATAGCCTTTGCCAAACACCCCCTAATTTGCTCTGATTAAAATATCGGAACGAAATTGTATTTAACCGTTTAATTTGTTATGCGACTAGTTCCTTTTTTAGAACCAACGAACGAACATCCATGGCGCTTGTGATCCCTGTTGGGTGCGCAGGACTGAGCGCGTCACTTCCCGCGTACGTTAGACATCGCCGCCGAGCCACTTCTATTGCTACTACTACTTTCGCCACTCTATCACCACTTCGCGGCGGCGAAGCGGCGGTGGATTGGGCGGAGGCGACATCGAGCTTCTTCGAGAAAGACACTCGACCTATCATGTTATTTGACGGTACTAATCAACAGTCAACGATACTCTCTAAACTTAATCATTGTCATTATCTTCTTAATTAATTAGCCTGTAAACAACCATAATTAATATTGCTGTAGGTTTTATGCTTTTGCTACTGCCATGTGTTTGATGAAATGTCCAAATGAATAATAATTTTGTAGAATAATTTTCAATTTGAAACATAGATTGTCTTTATTCTCATGCTTGACCACAATTTATTACTAATATGAAAATTTTAGCTGGGACTATTCTATATTGTTGACCCATAACTGATGATGTTTCATTAAGTGTTTATTCCTAAATTCTGTTTGTTTGGACGAAAAACATTTTTTTTGAAATTTTTTTTTCTAAAAAAAATGTTCGGTGGTGGTGGGGTGGCGGTAGCAGTGATGGTGGTGGAGGTGAGAGTGGCGGTAAGTATGGTGACATTGGTAAAACTTTAGTCCAAAAAAACGTTTTCACCTTTTCGAAGTAGAAAACATATTATACCCACATAAGCTTATTTTTTGTTGATCGTGAAAGATATTTTTCATCGACTGTCATTTTCTATTTTATTAAACACCAAAAAATATGAAAAATATTTTTAGAAAATGTTTTCCGCCCAAACAAACAGAGTGTTAATACTCCATGAATACCTAGCAAAGTATTAATTTTATTGGGTGGCATTTATTTATTTTGATAGGTGTATGCAACTTGTGTAATGGAGGTGTGAAGTTTGTTCGAGACAATGACAGGAAATGGTAGGCAATTTTCTTTAATTTGTTCATCTAATTTCTGTATGATTATATCATATGTTTTCAACTGCTTTAGAACATCCAAATATGACCCTCTTCTTCTTTTGTACTTTCCTTTGTTCTTTATCTTTATGCTTTTTCTTTTCTAATGATAAATCCCACTTTTTTCTTCTTTCTGTAATATATATGTAGAAAATCTGTATGACCAAAGAGTAGATTTATTATGTTCTAGTTAAGGATTGATTGTATTCAAGGAAGAATATATGCAGTAAAAAGAACTTCAAAGTAATGGTTTGGCATCAATGGTTACAAGTCTTGCACACCTAAACACATGCTATGTGTCCATGTAGAGTGAAATGCTCAATACCCAGGCGTGAAATATACTTATTGAAATTTTGTGCCAGCTTTTCAAGTTTATCAATGCAGGGGACAACTTTTCAAGAGAAAGAGAGAGAGAGTAGACTGATGCCTTCACCTTCTCCAGTTTTATCCAACGAAAGACACTGGTGTCTAAAGTTTTCCAGTTGGCCAAGTAATTTTCATTCTTGAAGCCACTTCCAAAGACATCTATGCAGATCAAAAAAGCAAATGAGAAATAGAAAGTTTAAAGAAGATTTTAGTTTTGACTGATAAGATGGTTTAGCCCAAGGAAAGAATGATTTGATGAGTATCTATACACATAGATACACATGCATATTTATCACCGAGGCTTCTACGAAATGTTATCGGATCTATGCTTCTGCTCAATATCAAAATTTTCTTTCAACTCTTTGTAAGTATATCATTACTTGTCAGGAATATAAGATTTGAAGCTCTACAGAGTGAAGCAGGGAAAAAACTTCTAAGGAGATCTGGAAGAGCTCCTGACAATATTTCAAGTGTTGTACTTGTTGAAAAGCAAAGGTATGTGTAGATGAGGTTTCAATTGTGCTATATTGTAACTAATGAAATTATAATAAAATTTAAGGAATGTTGTCTAAACGATGCAGTTGTTAATCATAATATCTCTCTAATAATTTTTTATATTTTTTATGGCAAGGAGGTCCATACAGATCAGACATGTTCATTGCACTCTCCTTTCATTTAGAAATCAAACAGCATTCATAACCTCATTCATCTGAGAAAGGCATTAATGCTACTTTTTTTGTGGAATTCCAATGCAAATTAAATTTAAAACAGCATTTTCATATTTGTTAATGCTCAGTTGACTGTGGAAAAAGATAGATAGAGAAACATCAACTCAGAGTTTTATGCTGCGTTGGGATTTGAGCTGAGAAAATTCCAAGTTTTCTATTATTTCCTTTCTTATTTGTTTTGTGTGAATTCTATCAAAATATCCAATATTTCGAAAAATTTCACCCAGACTTCTACTGGAGGCAGCAGTGGGTAACACATTTTTTTTTTATAGTTAATATCCCCATTAAAAGCTTTAGGGCATCCCCAAGATATGCTTTCATATCAAGATTTACTATGAGAGAATTTTAGAGAGATATTCTTTAGAAGTATTAATCAGTTCAGGTTTTATTGTGTGATTTCAGATCATATATTAAGTCAGAAGCTGTACTGAAGATCATGGAATACATAGATTTACCCTTCCCTCAACTTGCTATTTTTCTACAGTTAGTTCCTCTGTAAGTTATCCCCCCCTTTCTGTCACTATAGTTTTGCAACTAACCATTACTTGATCTGTTATAACATTACTCTTGATACTGATGTCTGCAGTTTCATACGTGATTTTGTGTATGACAATGTCGCAAACAATCGTTATGCATTCTTTGGTCGCTCAGATTCATGTGAGATATAATACATTCAAGGATTGTGTTCTTTAGACTTTCATATTTGGAAATTTGGAATTCAGGAGTTCTATTGTTGTAACTAAAATCGGGTACAAAAAGATTTGGCATTATGATGCTTGTTGATTTATGTTAGCATTAGTGTATAGTGTATAGTATATAGTATATACATAACTTTCAAACAATATGTTTTGCTGTTGTTTAGGATAACAAAGAGGAAAAAATTAAAATTACGAATTTTTGCTGAACTCTTTGTCAAGAAGATGACTAGAAAAGGATAGAAAATTTGCAATTTTTGAAAGTTACTTTCTTCATAACTCAATGCATATATGAATAGTTTATCTAGTAGTTTTTAACTTTTTATATATATGAATGGTTTTTTATTTCACTAAATGCATATACTCTAGTCCGTCATTACAAACCTCACCTCTGGAAGTATCAATTTTAGCATCAAAATACGCAAACTGCCAATTAATATTGCCTTTTTGTAGCATTTTCCAGAAGTGTACTGTAAGAGGTCTCTGACATTGAAAACCTCAGCATAAGGTCTCCCTTCTTCACTTTTGCAAAATAATTACATTCCTCTCATCTTCAGTCACTCCCTCATGAACTTAGCCAGGAACGCCAAGTGAGAAAGCAAAGAAATTTAAACTCGTCACAGTAACTTTCTAATACAAACTTAACTTGATTCTTGAACACAACATGACTAAACTTGAAAAAAGCATTTTCACAATACAAAATAGAGGTACAGGAAAAGTCGACTTCTTGTTGGAGTACATGTTAATGTGTAAATTACTAGCGGTACAGGAAAATTTTCTTATTGCCATATCATTGTAAACCTTTTGCAGATGACATTTTATAATTTATGTTTTATTGTAGAATTGAAGTCATTATATTAGATTGAGTGTAGCTTTATCTGCTGGAATGACAGAGTAAAAAGAATGAAAAAGAATGAACAAAATACTACCAACTGCTCTAATAGTCTGAATTGATAATATTGGCAGTACTTACCTGAAACATTAATAACAGTAGTACAGTGTCTTAGAAATGTCCATAGTGACACAATGGCAACATGGAAGAACCAAAAATGGATAAATGATGAACCTATGGTAATAAACAATCCACAACTGGATTGATTGCAGTAGATGTTCCTTGAGCATTCAAGCATGAAGAGGAAAGGACATGATTTGGATACTGCGAGGTTAGGTCAGTGTTACTTGGCACAATGTCAGTGCACCCTACAGCCTCACTGCAGCTAAGTTTGACCGCATTGTCTGTGATTGATGTCCCATAAAATCCATCGTAAGTAACATCACTCACTTGAACAGCCTCTGTCTTGAACATTAGGTAGGATTAAAAAAAATTAGTCAGCATTCAACAACTAGCAACAGAAACCATCATTTATAGAACATCTAACCGAAAAACGAAAAACGATTTGTTCTTACTTTCTTTGTGCAATATTTATCACTGGTACAATATAACTGGTCAATGGTGATAGGATTTACTGCTGAGATGAGTGTAATGTCTTTGAAAGAGATATATCTGGCATAACAAGACCCTCCCTAGAAGACAAGTGGCCCAAGAACAATTATTATTATACTCACCCAAATAATCTAATTAAATTTCTACATGGTTTTCAATGCTTCATTACCTGCTAACTTTTGATCCTTGCTCCAAACATAGTTCCAGTGAAGCTACAATTTCTCACATGTACTTCTTCCACCGTATCCATTGCTCCACCCTTTCCTAAGCTTCCGATGCTGCAAGAAATTTCTTTTATCTCAACCTTGTAGATATATGTATATATGTATATAGTACCCAATTTGGTTGCTTAGAAGATAGGTTTTGAGAAACCTTATTCCGTGGCCTGGTCCACATGCCACGCTAGTAATATTGATATTGGCCGATCCCCCACCCGTGGAAATACAGTCATCGCCTACATTTGTAGTGACATAAATTGAAATAGGAGGCATGAAAAAGATTGAAGGCAAAAGTTAGGGACAAACTAAGGGAATGGTCATAATGAGGGATAAAAAGGAATCAACAAGTTTAAATGTACCAGTTCCAATGATGCAGTCATGGATTTGGACATTGCTCGACTGAGAGATATCAATACCGTCCATGTTGTGGCTGTCCTTGGGCGCAGTTATTTGAAGATTAGAAATGGTTAATCCAGTACTGCCAACTACAGATATATGGCTTCTTGGGCTATTAACATGTGTCAATCCACTAAGTTGAAGGTTGTTACAGTTACGGAATGCCAATTCCTGGCAGTCAAAGAAACAAACATCTCTTGAGCTGAGTTAGTGTGTGTCTGTGTGCTTGTGATAGGATTTTAGAAAATGAAAAGAGGTGTAACTTACAGTGGGTCTCTCGAAATTCGACCTCTGATCAAAGAGATGATCATGTGTTAGAACTTCTTTGATGAAAAATATATATATAACCCAAAAAAAAAACAATAGCATGTAAGGAAAGATTAAACAAGTGAAGCAATCTAGCATAAAACTGTGTTGACCCACACTAGAATCGTTGTATTGATCCCACCAATTTGAGCCTTGCCTGTCAATTTGTCCATTCCCGCTGACAGTTAGTCCATTCACAATCGAGAAAATGAGCCAATTGTTCCAGTTTTGACCAGTCCATGCCATAATATCTGGCACCACAATATTCCCATAGACCTGTCCAATATTTTTTGAAACATTTGATCTCAAATTCATGCTACAAACTTGAACAAATCGTTGTAATTTTCTATTGACTACTTCATATGTTGATATGTATGTGGTTTGCCAACACGAAATTGTTCATTGATGGTATAATAAACTTACCTGAACATCAATGCTTGAAGACATGCAGGGACCTTGAAATTTTGCTAGATTTAGCGAGAATGTTGAACCCTCTGGTATGTATAAGGTTGAAGTGTCCAACACAGCTCCACAAGCAGCTGTCCACGCTGCCAAAAAAGCCTAGGCATGTCCCATTTTAAAACTTTATCTTGGAAACCAGAAATCTAAAATTTGAACACATCTTTAGCAAAAAAGAGAAGGTTGTAGTTTATGACTTATTACTGTGGAGTCATCTCTTATCCCGTCTCCAACTGCTCCATAATCGAGCACATTAAAAACATCAGAACCATCTTCTTGACACATATCACTGCTTAATCCCAAGCTGGCTGTGCATAAAACCAAGAATATGGTAAGAAGATTATTTTCCATTGAATTTGTGAAAGTATGTTCAATTTTTTGGGTTTTCTAAGATAATTGAGAAAGAGGTGGATGTTGAGAAATAAACCATTACTCTGTGGACAATTTCTTTGGTTTTCTCAAAGTAGAAGATAATCAAAGTAAGGTATGCTTCGCAGAGAACTGAAATTCTCGTGTTCTTTAGATTCTCAATGACTATTTGTATTAATGGCAAAATAAATTTAGGAGGGATATCCTTATCAAGAATAACAAATATCCCTCCTAAATTTAGTATAATCCCAAAGTTATACTAATTCATATCCATAATGTTAGGAGTGCTATAGATATAACTCAAATATCCTAATAAGATTTTCGGATTTAACACGTAGATCGGTACCCTATTTGTTATTAAATGTTCACTTATCATTTATGATATTTTACTTATTATTTATGAGATTGCATTGTTGATATTGCTTGCTTGAAGCTTGAACTCAAAAAAGTTTATTACTGGTTTGGCACGAACGACAGATTGCGATACCAAACATTTCTCTGCTAATTCGCTTTTGGCATGCGATCATGGATTGATATATTATGGTGTATACTGCAGGAAGTGATCTTTTATCTGACATTTGACATAGTTCCCATCGATCATGCTGGTTTGTAGGCAGATAATGGTGATTTATTGACATGCGCATGCACACACACAAATAGAGAATATATAAAGACAATTTATTTAGATTCAGATGGAGATTTACTGATGTTCGAAAGAAAAGATTTTGTCCAACTTTGTTGGAATTTCTGATGGAAGACAAAGTACTTATTATTCTTATTTATTTATTTATTTTATGGGAGAGAAGATTTTATTTTTGTTTTTACACCTAAAGCTGCAACTCAAATTTATCACCTGATCCGCGGTTGATGTCCCAAGATATCACTCTGCTTAACTACTGATGTCTTCAAATTTACAGCCCAGATTACATTACATATGACCTGCCATATGTAATCTTTTCTTTCTATCACTCTTCAAGAGTTTTTTTTTAAATATTGCAGAAAAGAAATTACTAGAGCACAAGCACTAAGCACATAATCCTCCTTGTAAACTATAGCTACATAACTACCGCAAGAAAACAATGTCAAAGTAATCTACCAGTACAGATGATTTTATGCCGAAACATCATTGCCCAATTGATGATTCAATTCAACCATGTTTTGGTGGGGGTTTGGCAATTGTTTTTAGTAATTATTTTTATTTTTTAGAATATGAAAAATTTTGATGCGATTGGCAACCACTAAAAGAGTTTTTTTTTTTGGGTCTTTTTAAACGTTTATTGTTAGTGAAAAATTACCACATTACCAATGGAGCCGTTGTTAACATAGCCAACAGGACTTGGTAGAATTTTTCGAAGTATGGAGGGTAAAATTATCTTATAATAATTTTGTTAACATGCCGCAAATTATTATTTTTAAATTTTAATGTAGAAATTGTTTTTTTGGCCGAACTAAGTAGGATTTTTACTTTGTGGTAAAAATTTATTTAATTTGTGTTTAAATGGTCTTCATCAATTTTTTTTGTCCAGTTTTGGACAAAAATACCCTTCCATTATAAAAATTGAGCAAAAACATATCACGATAACAACATTTAAACAAAAATTGAATAAATTGGGAATCAAATTGACACAATGTGCATATTTTAGAACTAATAATGTATTTAACTAAAATTCTATTTCCTGAAATAATGTGTACTTTTCAATGGAAGTTTGTGTAATGTCACTCCACTACGTAACCCCCCCCATCTCTTCAACCTTTTTTTTTTTTTTTTTTTGGTTGAGGATCTACCTTCAACATTTTGGAAAATGGAGGTTCTCAGCACATATAACCTAGAAATGAACATGACAGTTAAAAGAATTTGGCAAACAAAACATACCAAAAATTGAAATCACTGTATATAAGTAGTCCAATTTAGCAAAAACAAGGGTGCATAATTGGTAAGTCAAAATTGTTTTAGGAGACATGAATTGGGTTTAACAACTCCGGTGGCATTTCCATAAGCATTGTTACAGAACGAAATCACTCGCTTTCCCGGACTTGATGATTCCAATTCAACAGTGTCTAGCAATATGTTGGTGCAGGGCACAACCTGGCTGCAATCCAGATTGAGCGCAACTTTGGTCTTTGATGTACCAAATGTCCCACTATACCTCACATGGCTAATCTCGACTCCAGTTTTCTTCATCAAAAAAAAAAAAAAAAAAAATCATTGTAGATACAGGCAAATATTTGATTAAAGCGTGAAATTTAACTTCATAGAACCTAATTATACCGTTCGTTTGCATGCGTTTTGGACATCACAATAGTTTTGATTGATAATTATTGGATTTTTGACGTCTATGAAGTTTATGGGCTTGTTTGGTTTGTATTTCCCAAACAATTTTCTGAAATCTTCTCTGAAAACACATTTCTGGGAGTAATCAAACCAAACAAATTTTCCCAAAAAAATTCTCAGAAATGCGTTTGGTTATCTATTTTCAGGATCACTTTTCAAAACAAATTCTCAGAAAATATGTTTGGTTGGTTTTTTCAGAAACACAAAATACAAACACCCCCAACTATGTAAACATGTTTATTTTTTTTTTTTCTTTTCCTTTTTTTTCTTTTCTTTTTTTTTTTTTTTTTTTTTAGAATGAATCAAAACAGCACAACATATTATGCATTGCATGTTAGTAAAAACAAAAAATAAGGGTCTAATTAAAGTGAATTACAGTTCAGAAAAAAACAAGACTACTTGGTAATTAGCAGCTCATTGTCCAAAGATTTAAATGCAACTACTTGCATGTATTGCTACTCTTCACGTTAATCTGTTTCCAACTGTCAAATTTCAATCTTAAGACCACCTTCAACATATTTGTCACAGCTCTTTAATCAAACACATATCAAGCATATTCAAACTTCTACATAAATGCAGCAACTGGGTTTTCTGCCAACACCATCGTCCACCATGAAAATGAGAAGATATCAATAATAAAAAGATTAAAAAAAAATTTATAGGAAAAATGAATAAAAAACTCCTCCCCTCTTTACCACATGGGAACCACTCACTACTTACCAAAAAAAACCACTACTACACCACAACAGGCCCACCGTCACACACAAAAATCAAACCCATGTCTATAATTTATAATTTTCATTTTCTTCACCAATTCCTCTATTTTTCCAACAATCAAACAGTGCACTTCTACAGCAAACACTTGGTCTGCACACTTTTTTTTTTCTTTTTTTTTCGTCTGCACATTTCATACAGACTCACAGATTATAAATTAATGCAAACATACACACCAAGAACAGTAAGGAATGTACCAAAACAGTCAAGCAGTATCATGCAGATTCACACATTCAGAACACACAGAAGCATCTGTGAAATGACCCGAAAACAGTCAAGCAGCATCATGCAAATTTAACATACACATAATGATAAGTTTTGAGCACAGATTCAAAACACACCGACATGGGACTGTTCCACTTACAGCATCTAAACATAAACTACAGATTCACCGTTGCCTGTGAATTTAAAATACAGATTCACCAGTTACAGCATCTAAATTTAAAATACAGATTCATAAAACATCAACACAGACTTGCCACCAACACAGCAAATTTTAAATTAATCTAATCACAACTATCCACTGTTTTACTAATTTTCCAGCAACACAGCAACACTGACTTCAACACATGGATAGAAAACATCACCCAGATAAAGAAGACACAGATTCATTACAGCACCACAGTCAATTTGCTTGCAGCAGCGACACCAGGCGTTGGCTTCATCTGCATATGGCTTTTGAGTTAGCAATCCCATTTTCAAATATATACAAGAAATACAAATATAATGTGAAGTTTGAAACATTAACCTACTTTGATTATGTGCTCAACTTTTTTCCAATTACCAAAAAGAATCTACCTACTTGTTATCATATACCTATTGTTGTATGCCTCCTACATAGATGCTGCAACCTCATCTCGCCATTGTCCCATCTGCAGTAGTTGTTCATGTGACATGTTTACTTGGTTGTGTTGTTGCATAGCTGGTACTCCATCTTCATTTCCGTGGACATTTTGAACTCCAACTTCACCATGAACCTCACTTGCACCTTCACCTTCATCTTCATCTTCATCTTCATCTTCATCTTCATCTTTGTCTTCAACGTCATCTTCATCTTCGTCACTTGATTCTTCTGCATCGAAAAATTCATCCTGCTCCTGCATCGTCCGGATCCAATTGTGGAGAACACAACATGCCATAACGATTGGCCCTTGTCATACCATATCATACCGTGGCATGTGTCTCAATAATGCAAACCGTTGCTTCAACACTCCAAAGGTTCTTTCTATAACATTCCTCAACGAAGAATGTCTATGGTTGAACAACTCTTGTGGACCATGGTAGCGACGCCGCCTATTGAACTCTTGCAAATGGTATTTTTGGCCACGATATGGGGCTACGTACCTGGGCATGTGTGTATACCCGGCGTCAACGAGATAATACTTGTCTACAGGAAAACACTTTCAGTAAGAACATGTCATGCCATATTTGGGTGTGAATAAAAGGAAAGCTCTAAATTGAAAATACACTTACTAGGTGGTGGGTGTGGAAAGTCAGCAGAATTTGTTGTAAGTGCTTCTAGGAAAATTCTCGAATCGTGTGCACTACCTTCCCAACCAGTGTATACAAACGTAAACTTCATGTCAAATGAACATGCAGCCATGACATTCTGAGTTGTATGCACTTTTCTACCTCGATATGGCATTTGGTCACTTTCTGGTGCCACAACAACAACATGTGTGCCATCTATGGCCCCCACACAGTCCTACATCACATAACTTTGAATTAATTAATCAAATTTTCAGTCTTAATAAGTCATATTAAATAATGCAAATGAACTGACATTTTTGTTACCTTAAACCATGGCCAGTACCGTCTGTCATTCCGAATTTTACGATGGGTAACATCCATGTTCGGTGGTTGGATTACAAATGGCGCAAGATTTCCTAACGCCCGCATCATAAGTACGAAATGACGATGAATTGTCTCATTTGAGTGCTAAAATCGATCTCCAGTATTTCTTGTTCCTGAACTTTGACCACAGATAAATAAAAACATAGCCAACGACTCCTCAAGTGACAATCGCATGTTCAACCAGTCTATAACATTTCTACGGACAATCTGTTTAACTAATTCCACAAATGTCAGGACTTCCATTCGCAATTGCTCACGGATTGATTTAGGATTTCCACTTAGTAAAAATTTTATGTACTGCTCACCGGTGTATGGACAATTACGTTGCGGTTGTCTCGTAGGAATGTCACGTGTTAGTTGCAAAACCATGTGTAAGTCCATCACGTCATCGTCATCGTCACTGTACGGGTTGTACATATTGTTCGGTTGCCTTCCATTGGGTCGTGACGACGACATCTAAAGTGGAAAGTGTCAAACAATCAAGGTATTATCAGTAATGACATGAGTATAGCACTAAAAATTTAATGAGGACATTGCAACAAGGATTCCATGGCGAAAATAAGGAGCGACAACATAGTGGTAAACATTAAGTAATATAACTTAGACAACATGACATAGATAGTTAGGTCAACACGCAACATAGTCCAAACCGAAACCGAAAAACAAAGAAATTAAAACAAATACAATTTAGATTTAACAAATGCGAAAAACAAAGCAAAATACAGCCAACGTATCTTGCGAGCATCTTCATTTCCAGAAACCTCAAACCGCACAGTGGGATGACCAAGCTTCTCACAAACTGAGGATCCAAAGGTACCTCATTTCCGGTTCCATGGTCATAAACATGGTTCGCCATTCTAGTGATGTGAACATGTTCATGGCCTTCAAAAACATGCTCGGATCCAGCGCCATTGATTTTAGGATGCTCATACATGCTACAACGGAGTACGCATCAGTAGCCCCAGCGTTGGCCTCTGCTTGAAGGTAATACCGTTCACGTGCTTCACAGGAACGTTGCCATGATTGCAATGCATCGTCAATTTTTGGGTTCTTGCTGGACTGACCCTGGCCACTAGACTTACGCTTATTGCCAGAAGTGCAAGATTCATCTCGTACGCCTTTTTCCGATGTATATGCATGGAAGCGTTCATCCATTTCTCGCTCGTCATCAGATGTGGGTGCACCCTGACGAGAAGAACGCGCAAAAGCGCCAGTGGCAAAAGACTTGGCAAATATCTCCAACATGAGCTCATAATGTTCAAGGCCTTTGGTTTGGAATTGTTTTGCATTTGGGTGTGCCTACAAGTTGGAAACTTTAATTGATCATGTAGAAAATTATTTCTGTATGCACGTGGTTATGCTAAATGTATGCGCGGAAATAATTACCTGAACATAATTTTCCCAAACATCGTCTAGGGCTGTCACTGTTTGAGTGATTGGGTCCCATCTCAAACCCGTGTGGTTTTTAAGAGCAACAAACTCTTTGTAGCTCGCCTTCAAACGCGCCAACTTACCCTTCAATTTTTGTCGCCCATAATTTTTTCCAACCTTTTTTGTCATCTCTTCATCAATTGTTTGCCACTGCCTTGGCAAAAAAGTCCTATCTTTCTTTGACATGGCAGGACCCTCTTTCTTTATTTCCTTCACCAAAATTTCTAAAAATATCTTGACAATTTCGGACCCCCACATCTTAAAGTCGTCATTATCGTTAGCCATTCTAGCCTAATACAAGTGCCAGAAATTACAATTTATAGTTATGTGAACAACTTAAGACAGCATGAAAAAGTTTGGCAGTACGTGACATGAAGCATATGCAGAATTTTTAAAGCCATTACAAATATTACGAATATTAAATATGAGACTCCGCGTGCAAAAGTTTACCGGATAAGGAGTTTCGTTTTCAGCAGTGGAGGAATTGACTGATGGTTGAGGTGATCTCTTCCGCTTGGCCCTTGGTGTATTGAGTAATGACCGTGGAGTACAAAGTTGGCCTGGTTTAAAATCAACATGAAAAATTGAGAATGACCAGAATTTATGTGCTATACATGTGCAGAATTATCAAAGCACCAAGGGCCAGAATGAGCAGAATTTATGTATGCATACATGACCAGAATTACGAAAGCAGAATTTTGAAAATGAGCAGAATTTATGTGGTAAGCATGAGCAGAATTATGAAAGCACAATTTTACAGAATGAGCAGAATGTATGTATGCATACATGAGCAGAGTTATGAAACCAGAATTCTGAAAATGAGCAGAATTTATGTGCTAAGCATGAGCAGAATTATCAAAGCACAAAGTGGTGGACAAAAACTAAACAACTTTATGAACATCTAACAGAAAGTAAAGGGAAAAAAAAGTTTCATAACCATCTAACAAGGTGAGTTAGAACTCTTCTGCATCTATACTGCAGTTTGAAAATTGCAATATAAAAATGGTTGCAATATAAAAAGAGATTAAGTTCATAAACCAAAGCTTTTATACCATA
Organism: Camellia lanceoleosa; assembly: GCA_025200525.1. Taxonomy (NCBI): domain Eukaryota; kingdom Viridiplantae; phylum Streptophyta; class Magnoliopsida; order Ericales; family Theaceae; genus Camellia; species Camellia lanceoleosa. The sequence goes on along the minus strand of CM045772.1, from coordinate 109,799,750 downwards.
AGTTACTAGGCTTAAAGGCCAGCTTTCTATAACAATGACACATCTACATTGATAACATATTCAAATAATGATAATGCAGACGAAGTTATTGTTTTGTAGGATTAAAAGCAATAACAGCATACCTGTGGGATTATTATATTAGAGATAACTAACATTTAGATTAAAACATAGTTGTCAGTTCCTTCAGTAGCCACCACAAGCTCATCCATTCAAGGTTAGATGTTATAACATACTAGACGAATATAAATAGCAGTCACAGAGTTCACAAATCACTAAGCAGACAAAAGAAATGATTAGGAAGTCATAGGCAGAGCTATATACTTCAAATTTACCGAGGTAAAGACTTCATGGTGACAGAAGAAGCTCATAAAAGAATCAAATGGAGTATGGAATGAAAGATAAATCATGAATCCAAAGGCAAGCATGATCAAAATATGTCAATGCAATGAAGGATGACAACTTATCACATATTCGAAACCAAATTAATTGAAGTAGGGAGTTACACAAGTACACACAGAAAACCAAAAAAAAAAAAAGTGCAATGTGTAACTTGCATCCCTTGAGCATCTCTATTTCATGAAGTCACTAATGCATTCCCCAATAATATAATATATCACATCATCTGATACATAATATATCACATAATCATATTCCATCATATGAGCATATCCAAAAGTGCAATGAACTTTAAAGATATCAGCTGGAAGAAATATATACCTACATATCTCGGATGTGTACACAGATTTGTTACACTTTGTACCTTAATGATAGCACCCACAAAGTGCAAGCACAAGTATATAACTAAAATTGTCTATTGTTCATCCTTCACTTCCCCATCAGTAACATTACTTGCTAAGACATTACCTTAGAAACCCAACCAAAAGATAAAGAACGTATCAACCAAAAGATAAAGAATGTATCCCCCCATGCTCACCTAAAATGTCAACTTGAACTCTATGCTTTGACATGATTAAAACCAGTGCATTCTGCGGCTATAAATGTGAGAATCCCCGTCACGTATTATGCTTTTAATCCTTTAATTTTGTATGTGCTTATGTGCTTAGTGTGAATTTGAATGTTAATAAATCTTCATTTCATTTTTGTTGAAAAACAGATTAATAAATCTTCAAACTGGGAAAAAAAAAAAATTCAAAGCGTCATTGTATGTTCTTGACATTCTAAGAGTGGTAAAAGAAAATAGTCACACATGCCTCTTTAAAGCACTGTGGCAACAATGCAAACCGATACAAAAATATTTCTTCTTCAAACAAATATGAAAAAGCACATTATTGTCACTGTACTTCTAATAAAACACCTCTCATTAAACACATTTTCAATAGCTAACCACTGTTGCATGATGATAATTTTGCTACTAATGCTACGGACACAGCACCAACCACCCAACAAATTGCTTTACACTTAACCTTGGATTCCAAATGTGCTTATGGAGAAAACGTGCCTACTGTTCCCAAAATCAGTGTAAATTCAGCTTTCACAAAAAATGGGGAGAAACAGCCATTTTCTTATCAAAATTGGTAATCCAAAAAACGAAAGTATCTGTAATCTGCATATGTTCTGTGAGACACCAAATAAAATAGGCTGAGGTTAATTTACCGAATTCGGAAATGATCTGATTTCGAAAATTTACCGAATGCGAAATTTACCACAAATTGACAACCGAAAGGCAAAATCCATGCTAACTTTGTAAACCAAAAAGCAGTGAATACATTGTTCAGAACTGACAAACCCAAATGAAATTTTAAAAAACAACATATAAATATTTATATGGATTACAAATACCTCTTGCTTGCCTGCTTTTGGTGGCCCTCAAATCCCACCGTCCACAACGAAGTTTTGAGGACGGTCTCTCCGTTTTTGCAGCGAAGGATGAAGTTATGCTTCGTCTTGGTGGGGTTCAAAGCTGGCTGGTTTGCATTTTATAGAGCCCAGAAGGAAAAAACGAAGGACATTGATGTTACAAGTCCCGATTACTTGAAGATTTCATTCAATTTGACAGAGTAGGCAACGCTAGGGCACGATTTGGGGAAATCTGTGAGGCTGAGATGAAGGAGGTGATAGACGATTTGGGAAAATCTGTGAGGCACGATTTGCGGAAGATTTCTGAAATCTTGAACAGCTCCTTTCTGGAAGGAAGGCAAGTGGGTGTTCGAAGAACCTTAGGCGACTGCAGATCTTGACGTACATAAAGTCGATAGAGGGCCGTTGGACTGCCTTCAATGCTTTTCTTCGTATGACATAGATACGTGAGAAAGGTTGTTCTGAGGGAAAGAAGACAGAAGGTAGAGGGCCGTTGGACTGCCTTCAATGCTTTTCTTCGTATGACATAGATAGGTGAGAAAGGTTGTTCTGAGGGAGAGAAGACAGAAGGTAGAGGGCCGTTGGACTGCCTTCAATCCGTTTTCAGAGAAGTTTTCAGAGAGAAGTTCAAAAAACGTGTTTTGAGATGAGTCTCAAATAATATTTCAAAAACAGGTTTGCCAAATGTGTTTTGGTACTTTTTTCTCTCAAAAATTGTTTCTGAAATACAAAACAAACAAGCCCTATGTTTTTGAACACAACTCCACGAACATGACCTCTTCCAACCTATACCAAAAAGAAAACAACAATTGATTGAAAATTAACATTAGTGTACATCAATTGTGAAATTTGCAGCATTGATATTTAAGTATCAAATTGAGGACTAATTAAACACTTCACAATCGTACCTGCCATGTCTTGATCCGAACCCCGTTGCTTGTTTTATTGAAGTTTACACGGTTCACATTAATATTTTCAACTCTCACCTCATTTCCACTCCTTCCTAAGCTTCCAATGTTGTCAAAAGAGTTGCATACATCAAAATAATGTCTTCATTTTGTACACATAGAAACACTTTGCACATGTGCGCGCGCATATAGTGAGTGATTCAGGTCTTCATTCACATACTATTTTGGAGAGAGAATTCAATTTTTTTTCCTTGGTTTTATTTAAAATAAGAAAAAAAAAAGTGTGGAAATTTGTACATTACACAAGCCACTTTTAAATATATGTCCAAAATGTTAACAATAAGCTTATATAATTTGAGTGGACTGATACGTGCAAGATCGTTTACCTTATACCATGGCCAGGTCCACAATAAACGTTAGTGATGTCTATATGTGAAGTGGAATCGCCAATGGATATACAATCATCCCCTGCAAATTAGCGAAAAATCAAAACTTAATACTTTTTGAAAATATAAATTTTGACCTATGTTCCGCTTTTAGAAGCATATATATATATATTGTTTTTTGACCAAAAAAAAAAAAAGAAAAAGAAAGCAAATTGCTCTTAAAAGGAGCGAAATTGTTACCGCTGCCAATGTCTGTGTTGTTGACAAACACTCCAGTGGAGTGGCTAATGTGAATCCCGTCCGTGTTAGGGCTTGTTTCGGGAGATTTTATGCTCAAAGAATCAATCATGACGTTGTTACATCCCGTCACAAGAATATGAGTTTGAGGGCTATTGACAATCAAAATGTTGCTTATGGAAAATTGGTTGCATTCTATGAAACTGAGCACCTGAAAAAGATAAAAACATTAATGAATTAATGTGTTATATTATTTCAAAAAATCAATTTGGGTAGTTGATCAATGAAGTGATGTAGTTACAGTTGGTGCAAGCTTGCCACATTCCTGTTGAAACAAAAAACAGTGAAAATTAAAGTTAGTTATGATCTTAATTAATGAAATGTTACTATATGAAATCAAGAAAACATAAGGTGTACCGGAGATTGAGGATGTCTTTTACATGAGATGTCCCACCAACCCTGGCCGCGTTCATCGATCTTGCCAGGGCCACTAACACCGAGCCCATTCACATCCTGAAAGGTCAACCATTGCCCTAGATTTCTCCCTTTCCATGCCTCAGGATTATCGGGAACTATAATTGTGCCCGAGAGCTACAACAAAGATGGAAATAGAAAGATGAAGTCACACAACTAACTTTTTACGAGAAGTGTTCAGAATGCTGTGCTATCAACATTGCATTTATCACACTTTTTTTGTTGTAAATTGTTGAAATAGGAAAACAATGAAGTCACATAAATTTTTTCAAAAAAGTGTTCAAAATGCTATGCTTCTGAGAAAGAAGAAGTCGTACAAAGTATGAACTACAAAAATAATGAAATATGGAAACACCGCACTACATTTACCCTAGATGGAGTCCACACTCTGCCAAATGAATATAGTGTTGGCACTTTCTTGTGAAATAAAGAAATTATAAGTAGTGAAAATAATTAAAGAGGAAAATAATGAAAAAATTCTATGAAAAAAGTGTTCAAAATGTTGATTGTTAGCATTGCATTCAGCACAGATAGAGTCCACTGCACAACAAGATGAATGCAGTCTGACAAGACACTTTTTCTATGAAATTTTTTCTGGGTTCGTAGGAGTGTCAAAGGACTAAAAAATTGTCACAAAATTCAAACTCTTTTACCAAAAAGGTGATGTAGGTTGGGTTGCAAGGGCCAACAAATGCCAAGGGATACACCAAAAATGTCATTCCCTCTGGAACAACCATACTTGCATCATCACTCTCTGCATTACATGTTCTGTTCCAAGCCTCTACAAATGCCTACAAAATCACATTAAAAAAAAAATGTCAAAAATTTCTCAATCTCATGAAAATCTCATAGTGACCCAAAATGAAATTTTAAAAAAAATAAAAAATTACAAGGGTGTCATTTGCAATGCCATCGCCGAAAGCTCCATAATCAAGAATATTAAATTCACTCGAATCACGGCAAGTTAGCACTAGAGTTAAAAGCAAGCTCAAAACAAGAATGAGTGTTGTGACCCGGTCCTGTGAATTAGAACATGTTGTACAAACCAAGATTATTTTCATTTTCTTGAGAAAATTTTACAATATATTTGAATTCGCAGTCTTACAATATCATTTAATAGTAAGTTTGTAACGTAGTTGAATAGGAAAGACGAGAAGTCTTCCAAAAATGCATTTGTTTGTTGAATGTCAAAGGGTTGTGTAGTGACCATTAATTACAAAGTGTGAGCTAGTTTATTAGTGATTCTTTTTTGGGTTTTCTCAAGGAAAAAGGAATTTCATTATTTTTACAAATTTTCATAATCCTAGATGTTTTGTGGAAAATTTTCATTTAAGTGGGAATGTGAGAAAAATATAATATCATATTACATTAAAAAGACTATTTTATAAACTTTATTTTTCTAACATACTTTTTATATTTTTTAATTGGTATAATTGGACATCATTAATTTTAATTTTCCTTAAAATTAATTTTAATTGGACATATTTTTGATTGTTAGCATTGTTTTCAGCCCAGATAGAGTCCACTGCACAACAAGATGAATGCAATCTGACAAGACACTTTTTCTATGAAATTTTTTTTGGGTTCGTAAGAGTGTCAAAGGACTCAAAAATATTCACAAAATTCAAACTCTTTTACCAAAAAGGTGATGTAGGTGGGGTTGCAAGGGCCAACAAATGCCATGGGATACACCAAAAATGTCATTCCCTCTGGAACAGCCATACTTGCATCGTCACTCTCTGCATTACATATTCTGTTCCAAGCCTCTACAAATGCCTACAAAATCACATTAAAAAAAAAATGTCAAAAATTTCTCAGTCTCATGAAAATCTAATAGTGACCCAAGATGAAATTTTAAAAAAAATAAAAAATTACAATGGTGTCATTTGCAATGCCATCGCCGAAAGCTCCACAATCAAGAACATTAAATTCACTCGAATCGCGGCAAGTTAGCACTAGAGTTGGAAGCAAGCTCAAAACAAGAATGAGTATGGTAACCCGGTCCTGTGAATCAGAACATGTTGTACAAACCAAGATTATTTTCATTTTCTTGAGAAAATTTTACAATCTATTTGAATTCGCAGTCTTACAATATCATTTAATAGTAAGTTTGTAACATAGTTGAATAGGAAAGACGAGAAGTCTTCCAAAAATGCATTTGTTTGTTGAATGTCAAAGGGCTGTGTAGTGACCATTAATTACAAAGTGTGAGCTAGTTTATTAGTGATTCTTTTTGGGTTTTCTCAAGGAAAAAGGAATTTCATTATTTTTACAAATTTTCATAATCCTAGATGTTTCGTGGAAAATTTTCATTTAAGTGGGAATGTAAGAAAAATATAATATCAAATTACATTAAAAAGGCTATTTTATAAACTTTATTTTTCTAACATACTTTTTATATATTTTAATTGGTATAATTGGACATCATTAATTTTAATTTTCCTTAAAATTAATTTTAATTGGACATACCTTTTGATTGTTAGCATTACTTTCAGCCCAGATAGAGTCCACTGCACAACAAGATGAATGCAGTCTGATAAGACACTTTTTCTATGAAATTTTTTCTGGGTTCGTAGAGTGTCAAAGGACTCAGAAATATTCACTAAATTCAAAGTCTTTTACCAAAAAGGTGATGTAGGTGGGTTTGCAAGGGCCAAAAAAAGCCATGGGATACACCAGAAATGTCATTCCCTCTGGAACAACCATACTTGCATCGTCACTCTCTGCATTACATGTTCTGTTCCAAGCCTCTACAAATGCCTACAAAATCACATTAAAAAAAAATGTCAAAAATTTCTCAGTCTCATGAAAATCTAATAGTGACCCAAAATGAAATTTAAAAATAAAATAAAATTACAAGGGTGTCATTTGCAATGCCATCACCGAAAGCTCCATAATCAAGAACATTAAATTCACTCGAATCGCGGCAAGTTAACACTAGAGTTGGAAGCAAACTCAAAACAAGAATGAGTGTGGTGACCCGGTCCTGTGAACCAGAACATGTTGTACAAACCAAGATTATTTTCATTTTCTTGAGAAAATTTTACAATCTATTTGAATTCGCCGTCTTACAATATCATTTAATAGTAAGTTTGTAATGTAGTTGAATAGGAAAGACGAGAAGTCTTCCAAAAATACTTTTGTTTGTCGAATGTCAATGGGTTGTGTGGTGATCATTAATTACAAAGTGTGAGCTAATTTATTAGTGATTCTTTTTGGGTTTTCTCAAGGAAAAAGGAATTTAAACATTTTTACAAATTTTCATAATCCTAGATGTTTCGTGGAAAATTTTCGGGAATGTGAGAAAAATATAATATCATATTACATTAAAAAGACTATTTTATAAACTTTATTTTTCTAACATCCTTTTTATATTTTTTAATTGGTATAATTTGACATAATTAATTTTAATTTTCATTAATAAGAAGCAAATTTATACTCGATTAACTAAAGAAAACCAAACTTGATCCTCTCAATTCAATGATTAATCGAACCATGTTAACTAAACAGAAACTTAAACCCAAACCCACCACTAGTTGAGAAATCGGATGGGTGAGAGATTTTTCTTTTTTTGGGGGGCTCTCAAAGATTATTGAAATACAAGGATAATAAATTTTTTAGTATTTTCAAAACCATTAAATTAGTATTTTTATTTAAAGAAAAAAAAACAAAAATATTAGCTTAAGTCCTCAATCTTCCAAGTTTTACACGATATAATTAAAATCTCAAAATACTAAAATCTTAATACACGATCATGAAACTGAAAATTATATTTAAACATAGATATTGAAAATGGAATATTCTGGCACTTTCAATACACATCTTTTGTATCCATAAACGAGCCAACTGATTAAATACATAATTGATAGAACCGTGAAAAGAACAACAAAAATTTCTAGTTTGTAAATATGTTATAATGCTCAATCCTAGTAAACAATAGTTAAAAACAAAAAAACAAAATTAAAGTTGAAGCAAGTAAACTGGAAGCATTACCATTGAGATGTTAAAGTCTGGAATAATGCTCTTCCAAATATTTTCAATTGTACATACACAAACTCTTTATATAAAGGTGTTATGTGGTATTCAATTTAATAAGTATTCTTTACCAATAACTCTTCTATGTTAGGAGATTTACTCTCTTGAATTTGGTCTTATCCATGTAACCAACCTCTTAAACTCACATTTCTCCTTAAAAATAATTATAAATACACCTTTGAAATTTACTTAAAATATGGATTGATTTCTATAATTTAAAAAATTACAAATATCATTGTTGTATGGGAAAGAAATAAACCTTCTCGTATAATCCTGTTGATCAAGTCTGCGCTCCTCCGTACGTCGTCGCTTTACTCCCTGAAAACACAAACGTGAGCTAGCTGGCGGGTGTATGCCGGATACCTCTCCGATGCCTAAGTCAGGAAAAATAGACAAATAGACAAAAAGCTTTGTGTATTCGGGAATCAAAGTTGTGTTACCTTTCCATAGGTGATGTTTGTGAGCTTTTGTAGGTTCCGTGTGGCACAATCCTAGTAGGACTCTTACTCCTCCATGTAGAGTCCTCCTAGGAATTGCTTTCCTGAAAGATAATGCTTATCCTTCAACACCTCCTCACTGCTTAAATCAAGTGAGATGGTTTTACCATGGTCGGATTCCAATATGACCGAGGTAAACATGGTTGTGCTAAGCCGCAGAGTAGACTGAACTATGTTTAGTTCGGTTCTTCCTTTCACTGCCCTTACCTCGGTTCCTCCTATACAAACCGTGCTAATTATATCGTTGCTTAGACCGTGCTAACCAATGGCTAGGTCTGATCAGGCTAACCATATTATGCCTCGACCGGGCTAACTTTGAGTATGGTGACCGAGCTAACCATACTATGCCATGACCGGGCTAACTTTGCGTACAGTAACCGAGCTAACTGCAAAGCTCCGTCTAACCGGGCTAACTCCAAGACGAGACCGGGCTAACGACAAGGCCCTTTTACCCCGCCCTTGTTACTGCGGCCCAAAGAACGGCTCATTTACCCAACTCGGCCCAATTTAGATATAAATTACCTTCTCAATTGTCCCTTAATTCCATCTGTGCAGCATGATAGGGATTACCTGTTTTACCAGCCGAGCCAAAAATGTCAGCCTTCTAGCCGAGCTAAAAAATTGTAGTCGTATGACCGAGCTAAATTCTTTAGCCTTTCCAGCCGAGCTAAATTTACACCGGGCTCTACTTGTCCGGTCAAAATGTCTCTTCAATCACAGCAACTGAATCGCTTTTCATTCCCATGACACGCGGCACACTCTGATTGGCCCAATGCAGCTGTTACGCCGTCTTTGTATCTCGTGAATTTTGAACAGTCCCGCTCTTTTCGTCCTTCCTTCTTCACAAAACAAACCCTTGTTTTTTGAATCACACTCACACTATTTATCTCCTTCTCTTTCTCTCGTTTTTGAGCCTCTATTGTTCCTCAATCTTGCAACTGTGAAGTTCTTGCCTCCTAGTGCCATTTCTATCTTCCAGTTCCCCTTGACCTGGTAAGCTACTCAGATCTTTCTTGTTTTTGTTGTTTTTGCACTTGCTTTTTACAATCCACAACATAGTGTTTGTGTTTTTGCAAAACATATTATTTCCATTTTCTGCTTGGCCTTGCGTTTTCTGGAAAAAAAAACTTAGTAATAGAACCACTTGAATTCACGAAATAACCTGAGAAACATTGGTTTCGATCCAAAATCACAATGTAACCGGACTAAAAAGTTGTTTGTAGTTGACGTCAAACTAGCCAGACTAACCCACCGAACTAATACTTCATGCTATACCATTAGTTTCAACAAGTAAAACCCCCTTTTGATTCAACTAGCCGAGTTATGGAACCACACTAGGTCTGTGCAACAGCAGGCTTGAAAGCCTCAACCACGATCGAGTTACAACTTGGGGCTAAACCAGCCTTCTCAGTTCAGACCGAACTAAGAACGCTGCCCCTAGAGGCTCAACCGGGCTAACAAATCCCTTGCTCAAACCGAGCTAACAAACCCCTTGTTGAAACCGAGCTAAGACACGTAGCATCTCACATAGCCGAGCTAGGACTTCATTTATCTTGCCTTTATTTCTTTTAGCACGGTCCAACGATCTGTGTTTAACACCTTTGTTTTTCACTTTTGCAGACTTAGGTTGCCCAGGCACTCCTTTGAGCGCTCAACCGAGCTACTCAGCACCATTTTTCGACCGAACTAACACCAAGTTTAATTTATTCTTAATTTAAACCACAAATGGAAAAGTATAGGTTTTTAGTCAACACACCAGGGGCCATGGCCGAATTCCGAAAAGACTACCAAATTCCAGATGATGTCCACCTTTCCCTAGCCGAACTAGAAACCGTTCCCTGGGAAAAACAAGGCTTTGTCCCTTTTAATGTTATTTCAATTGTGGAGTGCGGTCTACGCTTCCCTGTACAGCCCTTACTCTGTGTATTCGGGAATCAAAGTTGTGTTACCTCTCCATAGGTGATGTTTGTGAGCTTTTGTAGGTTCCGTGTGGCACAATCCTAGTAGAACTCTTACTCCTCCATGTAGAGTCCTCCTAGGAATTGCTTTCTTGAAAGACAATGCTTATCCTTCAACACCCTCCTCACTGCTTAAACCAAGTGAGATGGTTTTACCATGGTCGGATTCCAATATAATCGAGGTAAGCATGGCTGTGCTAAGCCGCACAGTAGACCGAACTATGCCTAGTTCGGGTCTTCCTTTCACTGCCCTTACCTCAGTTCCTCCTGCACAAACCGTGCTAACCATAGCGTTGCTTAGACCGTGCTAACCAATGGCTAGGTCTAACTGGGCTAACCGTATTATGCCTCGACCGGGCTAACTTTGAGTATGGTGACCGAGCTAACCATACTACGCCATGATCGGGCTAACTTTGCGTACAGTAACCGAGCTAACTTGTAACAACCCTCACTTTGACTTAGTCATGCTTGCATACATTCATGAATGATCTCGTCTGGTTATGTTGTATTTGCAAATCTTGTCATGTCTTGTTTTGCTTAAGTGTTACTTGCATGATTTTGTTCCTTGCTTGGTGTGTAGATGAGGTCATCTTAGCCTAGTTCACCTTTGAACCTTTTGTGCCTAGAACTATCATGGAACCACTTTGGTTGACCTCCACTTTCACCCTGGCATATTGGCCGAGGTGTGCACCACCATGGCCAAGATGTGTATCATCTAGGCCGAGATGTTTATCCATACACTTAAGTGATTTTGTTCTTGGATGGGTATGACCTAGACTGAGGTGTGGCACATCTAGGACAAGGTGTGGCACAACTTAGTCAAGCGTTGTCCTTCCAAGCCGATGTCTTTGTCACCCTACTTGCCGAAGCTTTGTCCTTAGCCGAGATCATCATTGCCGGAGTGCTCTTGCTGTCTAGCTTGTTGAACACACTTTGTTATAGTCTTGTCTTGTCAATCAATCACCTTTTTGAGGTAACCCAATCCGGTAGCGCCACGTGTCCGAGCTGAAGGTTAAGTCAGCCGGCAGACCTAGAAACATATCATTTTGTATCAAATCTTGCCTTGTAGAGAGAGAAGCTCTAGGAGGAGAGGAGGAAGTTCTTGAGAGAGGAGTAGACTTCCAAGCTTGATCTTTGGGGTTTGAACCGTTAGATTCGAGTTTTGAGGTTAGAATCTTAACCTACTCTTGTTGTTCTTATTGACCATCTAGCTGCATTGCATGATCGAACCTGTTTTGCATGCCATACATTGATTTAAAGTTTGTTTTAGAAAGAGAAAATAGTGTTCATGTGTTCTTGATGAAAAGTCTTATTTTGATCCGAAAGTTTGTGACAAGAACCATGTTTTTGTGTTTGTTTTCATATGATCTTCTTATATGGGTACCCAGGTCCATGTTTTTGAACTCATAACATGAAATCCTAGATTTTATGATAACAAGTTATGATCTTTGCATTCGTCTTCTTCATGATCATGTTCATCATGTTCTACATGTTCTTCAAGAGAGGGAAAGCCAGATTTTCCCGCCTTCACTTTTGAATGTGGCCATGGGGACCACACCTCGGCGAGAAGGTGTGGGACCTCAGCCAAAACCTGGTTAGTACCCAGTGTGTTTTCCCGAGATAAAAAATAGTGTCTTAATCCCAGCATGTTTTGCTTTGTCTTGACTTAGTTTTTGGAAAAGAATGTCGGGATCATTGCATTCATGTACAATTTGTTTTGAGGAATGCATTTCATATCCATCTTTGAGCATCTCTTCTTGTCTACTTGAAGTGCCTTCAGTAGTATTTGCCATGTGATTGTAGGTCTTTGATCTTTGCCTCGAGCCTACACCCGAAGAGCTATGTGAGTGGTATTTTTAATAAAGTTATGTTATAAGTTTTGATAAAGCTTGTTTTGCTTCGTTTTGATAAAAGTATTTGTTTAAGCATGAATGAATGTCCCTATCTTGTGTATTAAGTATTAGCTTTGTTTTGAATGACATCCTTGGAAAGTCCCTTGCGCTGGAGGACTCTAAACTTTCGCAGTACAAGTCCCTTGTGCTGGAGGACTCTAAACTTGTGCAGTACTCTCGTGTTAGAGAGCTACGGGCCTTTGTAACATAGGTCCCTTATGCTAGAGGACTCTAAACTTTTGTAGCACCCTTGTTTGAGATATCTCCCTTGCCACCGACTGCCTTGTGTGGGTGGGTTTGTCTAATCGATTCTGGGTCGATTATTCTCTTGTTTTGTCACTGACGGTTTACCGCGTGGGTTTGTTTGTTCGGAATGCTATCGTTTTGTATTTTGCTGATGCTAGTAAGCATCCCTTGAAGCTTGAAAGACTTTGATAGATGAATATAGTTCATCCCTTGATTTGTAAAGTTTTGTCATGTTTTGTTTGAAAGGACTTTGGCTATTATTCATGCAAAACCTTTATTACTTGTACCATTCACTGAGTATCCAAGCTCACCCTCTCTATATATATGTAGGTGATGAGCAGGACGGCGGCGACGCCTAGATGTGTTTTTGCAAGCTTGTTTTGGGTTCACGTTATGTCGGCTTGACTTCTTTTTATGTCGGCAAAATTGTATTTAAGTCGGCAATCTTGAAGATTATGCTTCTTGGCTTGTATTCATTGTATTTTATACATGTCGGCTTGAGAAGCCTTTTGATCAAGATGAAACATGTATTTTGTTTATTAACAAATGATTGTAAAACCATATCATGTATGTCATTTCATTTGATCTATGCACAGCTTTTATGGACCACTGGTACTTTAAGTTATTACTTCCATATTTGTAAGCCCCTATGTATACCCTGTTTGTGTGTGAATCTTTGAAGAGGCCTTTGGTAATCTCGGATTACTGGCCATCATGGCACCATCCTACTAGGGGCAGATTGGGGTCGTGACAGAATGGTATTAGAGCACAAGTTCCTTATAATACATTATTCACACACTTTGAGTCCTTAAGAGCATAGGATTTCCCTTAGAATTGATGTTAGGATTGCATCATATTGCTTGCTACTTGACAATGTGTGCATCATTTCGGCATGCCTAATTGTTACTTGCCTACGTCTTTATTTGCTCGTTTTGTTTTAAAGTCATACTTCGCATACTCATAGCATCATGAGGAGAAGTAGACCCCCAGTTGGCCGAGATTAGTCCGATGACAGATTAGACAGACTGGAAAGGTTAGTTGAAGGTTTGGCCCATGAGTTGAGGCAAACAAGACAGCAGTACGCTAGTGCTACTTCGACTCAGGCTGAGCAGACAAACGACCGAAATACAGTTCCCCCTCCACCTCCATCTCCTCTAGTACCACAAGTGCTCCCACAGCCAGCTTTATATGGGGACGGCACGATAGCTTTGATCAGAGAATTCAAGAAAATGAAGCCACCGAGATTCCAAGGGGGTATAGAGCCGATGAAAGCTGAAGCATGGGCTTTGGAAATGGAAAAGCTGTTCGAGATCTTCCCCAGCACCGATGCTCAGAAGGTGTCATTGGCGGCATTCACATTAGATGACGACGCTCGCAGATGATGGATGATGGTTCGAGAAGGCAATCCAGACTTGACCTGGACCCGATTTTTGGAGTTGTTTTACAACAAGCATTTTCTCTTAAGCGTTCGAGATCGCAAGACTACTGAATTTCAGACTTTGACGTAAGGCAGCAGAACAGTGGCTGAATACGACCGTGCTTTTACCGAGTTGGCGAGGTATGCACCTCGCATGGTCAGCGATGAATACATGAAGGCTAAAAAGTTTGAGAGTGGGCTTTGTGGACCGATACAAGACCGAGTTAACATGCTCAACATGCCGACTTACGCCGGAGTATTGGATAAAGCCATTCTCACCGAAACTAACTTGAACAGATACCAGAGTTCAGGAGAGAATCAGAGAAAGAGGCAGAATTATGACAGCCGCCGAGCACAATTTGGCACCAAGAAGAAAACAAATGTAGGCAGTGCTAGTAACCCAAGGCAGGAAGGTAGTACTAAGCCGACGTGTTCAAGTTGTGGGAAGCCACATTTCAGGGTCTGTCATCGGGCGTCTGGAGCTTGTTATGAATGTGGTGAAATAGGTCATTATGTCAGAGACTATCCTAAGACAAAGGCTGATGATAGCAAGAAAGATGAGAACACCTCGGGTTCCGTACAGAAAGGTAACGTCGGGAAAAGACAGATGAGGCAGGGCAGAGTTTTTGTGCTAGTACCAGGGGACACTCAGAATGCTAAGACAGTGGTGTCAGGTATACTCCCAATTTGCTCTCAAGATGCATATGTATTGATTGATTCGGGTTCTACGCATTCATTCGTATTTGCTAAGTTTGCCGAGAAGATTAATAGGAAACTAGAACCCCTTGATTATATGTTATTTGTGTCTACTCCATCTGGGAGATCTATGATTGTTATATGCATTTATAGAGCATGTGTTGTTGTGATTGAGAATGTTGAATTGTTAGTTGATTTAATGCCATTGGACATAGCCCATTTTGATGTTATACTGGAAATGGATTGATTAGTAGCAAATCACGAATCCATTAATTGTGTATCCAAGAGTGTCACCTTGAAGTCCCCAAACCAAGCCGAGGTTACGTTTTAGGGTAAAGGAGTAGTATCCCCACCTTACTTAATCTCATCCATGAAAGCCTATAAGTTGATCCAAAAAAGGGTGTCAAGGTTATTTGTGTAGTGTACTAAGTAATCTGAATGGAAGTGTTGAGTTAGTCGACGTCCCGGTTGTTAATGAATTCCCCGACGTCTTTCCAAATGATTTGCCTAGTCACTTAGTTGATAGAGAGGTAGAATTTACTGTTGACGTCGTGTCGGGAACCCAGCCTATCTCTAAACACCCTACCGAATGGCCTCCGTTGAGCTTAAGGAATTGAAACTACAACTACAAGAGTTGTTAGATAAGGGTTTTGTTAGGCCGAGCACTTCACCTTGGAGAGCACCCGTCTTGTTTGTTAAGAAAAAGGATGGTACGCTTCGTCTTTGTATTGATTACCGAGAACTAAATAAGGTAACCATTAAGAATAAATACCCGTTGCCGAGGATAGATGATTTGTTTGATCAGTTGCAAGGAACACGAGTCTTTTCTAAAATTGATCTTAGGTCGGGTTACCATCAGCTTAAAGTTAAAGCCGAGGATGTTGAGAAGATGGCTTTCCGGACAAGATATGGCCACTACGAATTTTTAGTAATGCCTTTTGGAGTGACCAATGCCCCTGCTGCATTTATGGATTTAATGAATAGAGTCTTCAAGCCATATTTAGATGAGTTTGTGGTTGTCTTCATTGATGATATATTGATCTACTCTAAGAGTAAAGCTGAGCATGAGGATCATTTGAGACTTACCTTACAGATTTTGAGAGACCGGAAATTGTATGCTAAGTTTAACAAGTGTGAGTTTTGGCTAACCACTATTTCATTCTTGGGTCATGTGATTAATGAAGATAGTATCTCGGTTGATCCTAGTAAAATTCAAGCCGTGGTGAATTGGCCGAGGCCAACTAATGTGTCTGAGGTTCGTAGTTTTCTGGGTTTGGCAGGTTATTATCGGAACTTTGTGAAGGACTTCTCAAGGACTACAATTCCATTGACGCAATTGACTAAGAAGGGAGCGGCATATGAATGGACCGAAGATCAAGAATCAGCCTTCTAGGAGTTGAAGACAAGGTTAGTCACAGCACCAGTTCTTGTACTTCCATCAGGTAATGAAGAGTTTCATATCTATAGTGATGCTTCGCATAAGGGTTTGGGTTATGTATTAATGCAAGGGGGTAAAGTCATAGCATATGCATCTCGTCAGTTGAAGCCACATGAAAAGAACTATCCTATTCATGATTTAGAGCTAGCAACCGTAGTATTTGCTTTGAAGATTTGGCGTCACTACTTGTATGGAGCTTCTTGTCAGGTTTTTACAGATCATAAGAGTTTAAAATACTTGTTCACTCAGAAAGAATTGAATCTGAGGTAGAGACGATGGTTTGAGTTGTTGAAAGATTACGCCATGCAAATTCAATATCACCCAGGTAAAGCTAACATCGTAGCCGACGCTTTGAGTAGAAAGATGGTTAGAAATTTGGCATGTCTAACCACGATTTCAATGGAGCCGACTATTGTTGAGGAAGTAAAGACAAGACAGATGGATGATGAATTCTTCAAGAAGGTAGCCGATGAGATTATCACAAAGCCGAGATCAGGGTACACCATCAAAAATCAAGTGCTTAAGTTTGAAGGAAGATTATGCGTGGCCGACGTTCCAGAGTTGAAAAGGAAAATTTTGCAGGAAGCTCATGGTTTCAAGTTTGCTGTTCATCCAGGGAACACCAAGATGTATCAGGATGTGAAGCAGACGTTTTGGTGGCCGAATATGAAAGGAGAAATAGCTGAGTTCGTATCCCAATGTTTGTATTGTCAACAAGTGAAAGAAGAACATCAAAGGCTAGTAGGACTTCTTCAACCTTTGCCGATCCCTGAGTGGAAATGAGAACACATCTCCATGGATTTTATGATTAGTTTGCCGAAGACACAGAAAGGTATGGATTCGATTTGGGTTATTGTTGATAGATTAACTAAGTCAACACACTTTTTGCCTGTTAAAACCACCTTTAACGCCGATCAGCTTGCCTTGTTGTATGTGAACGAGATTGTTAGACTTCATGGAGTGCTAATGTCCATTGTGTCAGACCGAGATCCGAAGTTTGTTTCTAGATTTTGGCAGAGTCTACAGAGAGCTTTTGGAGCCGAGTTGAGGTTTGGCACAGCTTTCCACCCCCAAACAGATGGGCAAACAGAGAGGACAATCCAGACACTCGAAGATATGCTTAGACTATGTGCATTAGACTTCCAAGGAAGTTGGGGAGTACATTTGCCATTAGTAGAATTCGCTTATAACAACAGTTATCAAGCTAGCATTGGCATGGCGCCGTATTAAGCTTTGTACGGAAGAAAGTGCAGGTCGCCAATATGTTGGACCGAGGTTGGAGACAAAGCTCTGCTTGGACCCGAGTTAATTCAAGTAACAACGGAGAAGATTAAACTTATTCAACAGAGGATTAAAACTACTCAGAGTCGACAAAAGAGCTACGCCGACCAGAGAAGAAATGAGTTAGAATTCGAAGTTAGGGATCATGTATTCCTGAAGGTTTTGCCGATGAAGGGAGTTTCCAGATTTGGGAAGAAGGGTAAGTTAGCACCCCGTTATATTGGGCCATTTGAAATTCTTGACAAGGTTAACTCCGTTGCCTACAGACTTGCTTTGCCACCAGAATTGAGCCAAGTCCATAATGTGTTTCATATCTCGATGTTGAGAAGGTATATTCGGGATCCACTGCATGTGATCGACTATTTCGGGATTGTAGTTAACAAGGATTTAGGCTACGAAGAGAAGCCGATACGTATTATTGATAGACAAGTAAGGCAGTTGAGAAACAAGTCGATACCAATGGTAAAGATTGAATGGAAAGAGCATTACAGCAAGGATGCTACATGGGAAATGGAAGAGGAAATGAAAATTCGACATCCAGAGTTGTTCTTGGAACAAGGTAACTTAAGTTTGGGGACCAAACTTCTTTAAAGGGGGTAGGATGTAACAACCTTCACTTTGACTTAGTCATGCTTGCATACATTCATGAATGATCTTGTCTGGTTATGTTGTATTTGCAAATCTTGTCTTGTCATGTTTTGCTTAAGTGTTACTTGCATGATTTTGTTCCTTGCTTGGTGTGTAGCCGAGGTCATCTTAGCCTAGTTCACCTTTGAACCTTTTGCGCCTAGAACTATCATGGAACCACTTTGGTTGACCTCCACCTTCACCCTGGCATATTGGCCGAGATGTCACTATCTAGGCCGAGGTGTGCACCACCATGGCCGAGATGTGTATCATCTAGGCCGAGATGTTTATCCTTGTACTTAAGTGATTTTGTTCCTGGATGGGTATGACCTAGACCAAGGTGTGGCACATCTAGGCCAAGGTGTGGCACGGCTTAGTCAAGCGTTGTCCTTCCAAGCCGATGTCTTTGTCACCCTACTTGCCGAAGCTTTGTCCTTAGCCGAGATCATCATTGCCGAAGTGCTCTTGCCATCTAGCTTGTTGAACACACTTTGTTATAGTCTTGTCTTGTCAATCAGTCACCTTTTTGAGGTAACCCAATCCGGTAGCGCCACGTGTCCGAGCTGAGGGTTAAGTCAGCCGACAAACCTAGAAACATATCATTTTGTATCAAATCTTGCCTTGTAGAGAGAGAAGCTCTAGGAGGAGAGGAGGAAGTTCTTGAGAGAGGAGTAGACTTCCAAGTTTGATCTTTGGGGTTTGAACCGTTAGATTCGAGTTTTGAGGTTAGAATCTTAACCTACTCTTGTTGTTCTTATTGATCATCTAGCTACATTGTATGATCGAACCTGTTTTGCATGCCATACATTGATTTAAAGTTGGTTTTAGAAAGAGAAAATAGTGTTCATGTGTTTTTGATGAAAAGTCTTGTTTTGATCCGAAAGCTTGTGACAAGAACCATGTTTTTGTGTTTGTTTTCATATGATCTTCTTGTATGGGCACCCAGTTCCATGTTTTTGAACTCATAACATGAAATCCCAGATTTTATGATAACAAGTTATGATCTTTGCATTCGTCTTCTTTATGATCATGTTCATCATATTCTACATGCTCTTCAAGAGAGAGAAACCTAGATTTTCCCGACTTCACTTTTGAATGTGGCCATCGGGACCACACCTCGGCGAGAAGGTGTGGGACCTCGGCCAAAACCTGGTTAGTACCCAGTGTGTTTTCCCGAGATGAAAAACAGTGTCTTAATCCCAGCATGTTTTGCTTTGTCTTGACTTGGTTTTTGGAAAAGAATGTCGGGATCATTGCATTCATGTACAGTTTGTTTTGAGGAATGCATTTCATATCCATCTTTAAGCATCTCTTCTTGTCTACTTGAAGTGCCTTCAGTAGTATTTTCCATGTGATTGTAGGTCTTTGATCTTTGCCTCGAGCCTACACCCGAAGAGCTATGTGAGTGGTATTTTTAATAAAGCTATGTTATAAGTTTTGATAAAGCTTGTTTTGCTTCGTTTTGATAACAGTATTTGTTTAAGCATGAATGAATGTCCCTATCTTGTGTATTAAGTATTAGCTTTGTTTTGAATGACATCCTTGGAAAGTCCCTTGTGCTGGAGGACTCTAAACTTTCGCAGTACAAGTCCCTAATGCTAGAGGACTCTAAACTTTCGCAGTACAAGTCCCTTGTGCTGGAGGACTCTAAACTTGTGCAGTACTCTCGTGTTAGAAGGCTACGGGCCTTTGTAACATAGGTCCCTTGTGCTAGAGGACTCTAAACTTTTGTAGCACCCTTGTTTGAGATATCTCCCTTACCACCGACTACCTTGTGCGGGTGGGTTTGTCTAATCGATTCCGGGTCGATTATTCTCTTGTTTTGCCACTGACGGTTTACTGCGTGGGTTTGTTTGTTCAGAATGCTATCGTTTTGTATTTTGCTGATGCTAGTAAGCATCCCTTGAAGCTTGAAAGACTTTGATAGATGCATATAGTTCATCCCTTGATTTGTAAAGTTTTGTCATGTTTTGTTTGAAAGGACTTCGGCTATTATTCATGCAAAACCTTTATTACTTGTACCATTCACTGAGTATCCAAGCTCACCCTCTCTATATATATGTAGGTGATGAGCAGGACAGCGGCGACGCCTAGATGTGTTTTTGCAAGCTTGTTTTGGGTTCACGTTATGTCGGCTTGACTTCTTTTATGTTGGCAAAATTGTATTTACGTTGGCAATCTTGAAGATTATGCTTCTTGGCTTGTATTCATTTGTATTTTGTACATGTCGGCTTAAGAAGCCTTTTGATCAAGATGTAACATGTATTTTGTTTATTAACGAATGATTGTAAAACCATATCATGTATGTCATTTCATTTGATCTATGCACAGCTTTTATGGACCACTGGTACTTTAAGTTATTGCTTCCGCATTTGTAAGCCCCTATGTATACCCTGTTTGTGTGTGAATCTTTGAAGAGGACTTTGGTAATCTCGGATTACTGGCCATCATGGCACCATCCTACTAGAGGCGGGTTAGGGTCGTGACATAACTGCAAAGCTCCATGTAACCGGGCTAACTCCAAGACGAGACCGGGCTAACGCCAAGTCCCTTTTACCCCGCCCTTCTTACTGTGGCCCAAAGAACGACTCATTTACCTAGCTCGGCCCAATTTAGATATAAATTACCCTTTCAATTATCAAAAAATTTTAAATTAATAGGAAAAATGAAATTTCTAACTACTCTTCTATATGATATAAAATTACTTGAATTGTTAATTGAAATATATTTTTGACATCATTATTTTCTCAAAAAATCTACCCTATAATAACATGCAAAACAAAGTCTTAAATCTGAAATTTTTACGAGCTGATGTACCTACAAAAACCTAAAACATTAAAGAGCTTTGTTGGGTAGCTTGAATTGTTTGTGGCTCGAATGGCCCGAATCTCCTTCTCTCCCTCTGTTCATCTCCCTCACTCCCTCTGTCATCTCCTTCGCTCTGTTCATCTCCCTTTGTCACTCTCTCTGTTCATCTCCTTCACTCTCATCTCCTTCAAGATTTGCATTAGCAAAGAAATTCAAAGACACACAAAAAAGCGATAATTTCAAAGACAAAATAACAACAAAACATCAATAAAAAAGGAAAAATAGTAGCAAAACAACACCAAAATAGTAGCAATTTGAACAAAAACAAGACCTAAACAGCAACATTTTTTTTTATAGCTAATCTCAGATGTGATTGTTTAAGAAAAATCAAACCCATTCTCCTTCTCCGTCTCCAATATAGCCAGATCACGGTTTTCCATTTGGCCAGCGAAGCCATCTCTGGAGTCCTCTCTTCCTCTTTTCCTCCTCTATTTCTCTCGATATCGCCTCGCCTCTCTGTTTGTTTTGGTTTGATTCTCAACGTTTGAGAGAGAAACGAGAAGTGGAAGCGAAAGGAAAAGGAAAAAAAAAAAAAAAGTGACAAAACAACGTCGTTCGGAATATTTGAGCCATTCGTTTCGAGCTACAAAACATTATTGAACATTAAAATCATAAACAAATGGCAACTCAAGCAGCAGGCAGCATAATTAGATCCAACACCTTGCTGGAACTTTTTTCCTGAGTGACTATTTGCTGGTATTGAAGCATTGTTACACATTATTTATCATTTAACACTTGATAATTTATTTTTCAAAAACTTAATAAAAAATATTGAATTCTACAGTTTTAAGTTATCCAAAAACTTAATAAAAAATATTGAATTCTACAGTTTTAACCAATCGGAATTAAGTTCGATCACTACATTGAATTCTACAATTTTAACCAATCGAAATTAAGTACAATCACCACGACATTAACCCAGGAGCAACAGATAATTTTTCCTTCACTAAACATAATTGCCCCATATTGGCCTATTTGACACAGTTGATCTTAGCAGCTTACAAATTTTTATTTACTTATTTTGAGATTGGTGTATATTTTGCTTACAATTTATTTGATAAAACTAGTTTAAATCAGACCAATAGATATACCAAAACCTAAAACCAACAAAATGAAAAGGAAAAAAGAAAAGAAAAAAAGAATCGTTCTCAAATATTTCTCATTTTTTAATTTTATGAATTTCGTAATAAAATTACAAATAAGTGAGCGATCATAGAATAATTACACTAGATAGAAATTTATTTATTTATTTATTTCTTTTTTGGTGCAACTTTCACAGAAAAAAATTGCACCAAAGACCAACAAATAAATAAATAAATAAACTTACGCTACACAAGAAACTTACACCATGAAAATAAAATCTTGCATCTCCACTACTCAACACAATTTCCCCAATTTTATATTTAACCCATTCGAAAGCACTTCACTTTTTCTCCAAAGAAGAGTATTGAGTAGCCAAATTACCAAATTTCATCTAATTTTTGGAGAATAGAGATCAAATTAAAGCATGGTCAAAATGATCCTAATTCAAACAGTTATAAAATTCATATAATTAAAAAGACAAACCTAATTGAGTTTTGAAGAAAAATTTGGTGGTACGCAAGCACAGCACTACATTTTAATTCGTGATATTAAAAACACTAGGAAAAATTAAGACAAATAAGATGAAGAATTAACAAATGCAAAAACAAAACCATAAAAAGGATACGACACAGAAACAAAAATTAAATACTCCATGGATGTTGGCAGGCCAGTCTGGGCCAGAGTGGACCGAATCGAATTAGGTCAAGCCAAATTTACATCACTACTCTTATTTTAATTAAATTTCCAGTGTGTTTTGTAGTGAGTGTTTAGAAAGTTGTTATTTTAGTAGGCTATTTTAGTTTTTAGTTATTTTAGTAGGTTAAAATTTTTGTATTTGGGAAGACAGTTAAATTTTTTTTTTGTTTTGGATATGATATTTGTAAAAGAAAAAACAAAATAATTATAAATTTGATATGATATTTTATCTTATTAATTATTTTAATCTGTTTATATTTAATAAATTTTAACCCAAAAAATCAACAAAATAGCGTTTGCCAAACACCCCGTAATTTGCTCCGAATCTGATTAAAATATCGGAACGAAATTGTATTTAACCGTTTAATTTGTTATGCGACTGGTTCCGTTTTTTAGAACCAACAAACGAACATCCATGGCGCTCGTAATCCCTGTTGGGTGCGCAGGACTGAGCGCATCACTTCCCGCGTACGTTAGACATCGCCGCCGAGCCACTTCTATTGCTACTACTACTTTCGCCGCTCTATCACCACTTCGCGGCGGCGAAGCGGCGGTGGATTGGGCGAAGGCGACATCGAGCTTCTTCGAGAAAGACACTCGACCTATCATGTTATTCGACGGTACTAATCAACTGTCAACGATACTCTCTAAACTTAATCCCTGTCATTATCTTCTTAATTTCTTAATTTGCCTGTAAACAACCATAAGTAATATTGCTGTAGGGTTTCTGCTTTTACTACTGCCATGTGTTTGATGAAATGTCCAAATGAATAATAATTTTGTAGAATAATTTTCAATTTGAAACATAGATTGTCTTTATTCTCATGCTTGACCACAATTTATTACTAATATGAAAATTTTGGCTGGGACTATTCTATATTGTTGACCCATAACTGATGATGTTTCATTAAGTGTTTATTCCTAAATTCTGTTTGTTTGGACGAAAAATAATTTTTATTGAAATTTTTTTTCTAAAATATATTTTCTGGAGAAAATATTTTTCTATGTTCAGTGGTGGTGGGGTGCGGTGGCAGTGATGGTGGTGGAGGTGAGAGTGGCGGTAAGTATGGTAACATTGGTAAAACTTGAGTCCAAAAAAACGTTTTTGCCTTTTCGAAGTAGAAAACATTTTATACCCACATAAGCTTATTTTTTGTTGATCGTGAAAAATATTTTTGGTCGACTTTCATTTTCTATTTTATTGCACACCAAAAAATATGAAAAATATTTTTAGAAAATGTTTTCTGCCCAAACAAACAGAGCGTTAATACTCCATGAATACCTAGCGAAGTATTAATTTTATTGGGTGGCATTTATTTATTTTGATAGGTGTATGCAACTTGTGTAATGGAGGTGTGAAGTTTGTTCGAGACAATGACGGGAAAAGTTAGGCAATTTTCTTTAATTTGTTCATCTAATTTCTGTATGATCATATCATATGTTTTCAACTGCTTTAGAACATCCAAATATAACCCTCTTCTTCTTTTGTACTTTCCTTTGTTCTTCTTTATCTTTATGCTTTTTCTTTTCTAATAATAAATCCCACTTTTTTCTTCTTTCTGTAATATATATGTAGAAAATCTGGATGACCAAAGAGTAGATTTATTTTGTTCGGATTGATTGTATTCAAGGAAAAATATATGCAGTAAAAAGAACTTCAAAGTAATGGTTTGGCATCAATGGTTACAAGTCTTGCACACCTAAACACATGCTATGTGTCCATGTAGAGTGAAATGCTCAATACCCAGGCGTGAAATATACTTACTGAAATTTTGTGCCAGCTTTTCAAGTTTATCAATGCAGGGGACAACTTTTCAAGAGAGAGAGAGAGAGAGAGAGAGAGAGAGAGAGTAGACTGATGCCTTCACCTTCTCCAGTTTTATCTAATGAAAGACACTGGTGTCTAAAGTTTTCTAGTTGGCCAAGTAATTTTCGTTCTTGAAGCCACTTCCAAAGACATCTATGCAGATCAAAAACTCAAATGAGAAATAGAAACTTTAAAGAAGATTTTAGTTTTGACTGATAATATGGTTTAGCCCAAGGAAAGAATGATTTGATGAGTAGCTGTACACATAGATACACATGCATATTTATCACCGAGGCTTCTACGAAATGTTATTAGATCTATGCTTCTGCTCAATATCAAAATTTTCTTTCAACTCTTTATAAGTATATCATTACTTGTCAGGAATATAAGATTTGAAGCTCTGCAGAGTGAAGCAGGGAAAAAACTTCTAAGGAGATCTGGAAGAGCTCCTGACGATATTTCAAGTGTTGTACTTGTTGAAAAGCAAAGGTATGTGTAGAATGAGGTTTCAATTGTGCTATATTGTAACTAATGAAATTATAATAAAATTTAAGGAATGTTGTCTAAACGATGCAGTTACTAATATCTCTCTAATAATTTTTTATATTTTTTATGGCAAGGAGGTCCATACGGATCAGACATGTTCATTGCACTCTCCTTTCATTTAGAAATCAAATAGCATTCATAACCTCATTCATCTGAGAAAGGCATTAACGCTACTTTTTTTTGTCGAATTCCAATGCAAATTAAATTTAAAACAGCATTTTCATATTTGTTAATGCTCAGTTGACTGTGGAAAAAGATATATAGAGAAACATCAACTCAGAGTTTTATGCTGTGTTGGGATTTGAGCTGAGAAAATTCCAAGTTTTCTATTATTTCCTTTCTTATTTGTTTTGTATCCCATATTTCGAAAAATTTCACCCAGACTTCTACTGGAGGCAGCAGTGGGCAACACATTTTTTTTATAGTTAATATCCCAATTAAAAGCTTTAGGGCAGTGAGAATGTAAAATGGAGAAATTAGGGTTGAAAGTTAGGAGGAAGAAGAAGAAGAGAGAGAACTTTTGTATATATTGAAAACAATTAATTACCTCAACTTTGCATCACTCAAATATATATAAAAAACCTAAAGTAGCAATATGACCATCGTACCCTCAACCTAAGTAAATATTAACAAGAGAACAAAAATAACTAAAAAAACTATTCTAACAAGGGCGTCCCCAAGATATGCTTTCATATCAAGATTTACTATCAGAGAATTTTAGCGAGATATTCTTTAGAAGTATTAATCAGTTCAGGTTTTATTGTGTGATTTCAGATCATATATTAAGTCAGAAGCTGTACTGAAGATCATGGAATACATAGATTTAACCCTTCCCTCAACTTGCTATTTTTCTACAGTTAGTTCCTCTGTAAGTTATCCCCGTTTCTGTCACTATAGTTTTGCAACTAACCATTACTTGATCTGTTATAACATTACTCTTGATACTGATGTCTGCAGTTTCATAGTGATTTTGTATACGACAATGTCGCAAACAATCGTTATGCATTCTTTGGTCGCTCAGATTCATGTGAGATATAATACATTCAAGGATTGCATGCTTTAGACTTTCATATTTGGAAATTTGGAATTCAAGAGTTCTATTGTTGTAACTAAAATCGGGTACAAAAAGATTTGGCATTATGATGCTTGTTGATTTATGTTAGCATTAGTGTATAGTGTATAGTATATAGTATATACATAACTTTCAAACAATATGCTTTGCTGTTGTTTAAGATAACAAAGAGGAAAAAATTAAAATTACGAATTTTTGCTCAACTCTTTGTCAAGAAGATGACTAGCAAAGGATAGAAAATTTGCAATTTTTGAAAGTTACTTTCTTCATAACTCAATTAATTCTACTGTGTGTATTTAATTGATTAAAGAAGGGCGGGTAATTGTTTTTGATATCTAGTAGTTTATATATATATATATGAATAGTTTATTATTGCACTAAATGCATATACTCTTGTCCGTCATTACAAACCTCACCTCTGGAAGTATCAATCTTAGCATCAAAATACGCAAACTGCCAATTAATATTGCCTTTTTGTAGCATTTTCCAGAAGTATACTGTAAGAGATCTCTGACATTGAAAACCTCAGCATAAGGCCTCCCTTCTTCACCTTCACAAAATAATTACATTCCTCTCATCTTCAGTCACTCCCTCATGAACTTAGCCAGGAACGCCAAGTGAGAAAGCAAAGAAATTTAAACTCATCACAGTAATGTTCTAATACAAGCTAAACGTAATTCTTGAACACAACATGACTAAACTTGAAAAGAACATTTTCACAACACAAAATAGAGGTACAGGAAAAGTCGACTTCTTGTTGGAGTACATGTTAATGTGTAGATTACTAGCGGTACAGGAAAATTTTCTTATTGCCATATCATCGTAAACCTTTTGCAGATGACATTTTATAATTTATGTTTTATTGTAGAATTGAAGTCATTATATTAGATTGAGTGTAGCTTTATCTGCTGGAATGACACAGTGTAAAAAGAATGAAAAAGAATGAACAAAATTCTAACAACTGCTCTAATAGTCTGAATTGATAATATTGGCACTTCCCTGAAACATTAATAACAGTTTTACAGTGTCTTAGAAATGTCCATAGTGACACAATGGCAACATGGAAGAACCAAAAATGGATAAATGATGTACCTAAGGTAATAAACAATCCACTACTGGATTGATTGCAGTAGATGTTCCTTGAGCATTCAAGCATGAAGAGGAAAGGACATGATTTGGATACTGCAAGGTTAGGTCAATGTTACTTAGCACAATGTCAGTGCACTCTACAGTCTCACTGCAGCTAAGTTTGACCACATTGTCTGTGATTGATGTCCCTTAAAATCCATCATAAGTAACATCACTCACTTGAACAGCCTTGGTCTTGAACATTAGGTAGGATTAAAAAAAATTAGTCAGCATTCAACAACTAGCAACAGAAACCATCATTTATAGAACATCTAACCAAAAAATGAAAAACGATTTGTTCTTCCTTTCTTTGTGCAATATTTATCAGTGGTACAATAGAACTGGTCAATGATGATAGGATTTGCTGCTGCGATGAGTGTAATGTCTTTGAAAGAGATATATCTGGCATAACCAGACCCTCCCTAGAAGACAAGTGGCCCGAGAACAATTATTATTATACTCACCCAAATAATCTAATTAAATTTCTACATGGTTTTCAATGCTTCATTACCTGCCAACTTTTGATCCTTGCTCCAAACATAGTTCCAGTGAAGCTACAATTTCGCACTTGTACTTCTTCCACCATATCTGTTGCTCCACCCTTTCCTAGGCTTCCGATGCTGCAAGAAATTTCTCTCGTCTCAACCTTATAGATATGTGTATATATGTATATAGTACCCAATTTGGTTGCTTAGAAGATAGGTTTTGAGAAACCTTATTCTGTGGCCTGGTCCACATGCCACGCTAGTAATATTGATATTGGCCGATCCCCCACCCATGGCAATACAGTCATCACCTACATTTGTAGTGACAGAAATTGAAATAGGAGGCATGAAAAAGATTGAAGACAAAAGTTAGGTACAACTAAGGGAATATGGTCATAATGAGGGATAAAAAGGAATCAACAAGTTTAAATGTACCAGTTCCAATGATGCAGTCATGGATTTGGATGTTGCTCGACTGAGAGATATCAATACCATCTGTGTTGGGGCTGTCCTCGGGCGCAGTTATTTGAAGATTAGAAATGGTTAATCCAGTACTGCCAACTACAGATGTATGGCTTCTGGGGCTATTGTCTGTCAATCCACTAAGTTGAAGGTTGTTACAGTTACGGAATGCCAATGCCTGGCAGTCAAAGAAACAAACATCTCTTGAGCTGAGTTAGTGTGTGTTTGTGTGTTTGTGATAGGATTTTAGAAAATGAAAAGAGGTCTAACTTACAGTGGGTCTCTCGAAATTCGACCTCTGATCAAAGAGATGATCATGTGTTAGAACTTCTTTGATGAAAAATATATATATAACCAAAAAACAAAAAAAAAAATAGCATGTAAGGAAAGATTAAACGAGTGAAGGAATCTAGTATAAAACTGTGTTGACCCACACTAGAATCGTTGTATTGATCCCACCAATTTGAGCCTTGCCCATCAATTTGTCCATTCCCGCTGACAGTTAGTCCATTCACATTCGAGAAAATGAGCCAATTGTTCAAGTTTTGACCAGTCCATGCCATAATATCTGGCGCCACGATATTCCCATAGACCTGTCCAATTTTTTTTTGAAACATTTGATCTCAAATTCATGCTACAAACTTGAACAAATCGTTGTAATTTTCTATTGACTACTTCATATGTTGATGTGTATGTGGTTTGCCAGCACGAAATTGTTCATTGATGGTATAATAAACTTACCCGAACATCTATGCTGGAAGACATGCAGGGACCTTGAAATTTTACTGGATTTAGCAAGAATGTTGAACCCTCTGGTATGTATAAGGTTGAAGTGTCCAACACAGCTCCACAGACAGCTGTCCACGCTGCCAAAAAAGCCTAGGCATGTCCCATTGTAAAATTTTATTTTGGAAACCAGAAATCTAAAATTTGAACAGAGCTTTGGAAAAAAAAGAGAAGGTCGTAGTTAATGACTTATTACTGTGGAGTCATCCTTTATCCCGTCTCCAACTACTTCATAATCGAGCACATTAAAAACATCGGAACCATCTTCTTGACACATATCACTGCTTAATCCCAAGCTGGCTGTGCATAAAACCAAGAATGTGGTAAGAAGATCCTGCATATGCAAAAAACATATAATTACAAAACTGTGAGAAAATGTCGGCTGAAAGACTCTGCTTGCTTTATTATTCTTCTTTTCTTTTGTAATTTATTTTCCATTGAATTTGTGGAAGTATGTTCAATTTTTTGGGTTTTCTAAGATAGTTGAGAAAGAGGTGGATGTTGAGAAATAAACCATTATTCTGTGGACAATTTCTTGGGTTTTCTCATAGTAGAAGATAATCAAAGTAAGGTATGCTTCGCAGAGAACTGAAATTCTCGTGTTCTTTAGAATCTCAAACACTATTTGTATTAATGGCAAAACAAATTTAGGAGGGATATCCTTATCAAGAATAACAAATGGCTGAGACATTCAATAAAAATAAATCCCAAAGTTATACTAATTCATATCCATAATGTTAGGAGTGTGCTATAGATATAACTCAAATATCCTAATAAGATTTTCGGATTTAACACGTAGATTGGTACCCTATTTCTTATTAAATGTTCACTTATTATTTATGAGATTGCATTGTTGATATTGCTTGCCTGAAGCTTGAACTCAAAAAAGTATGTCACTGGTTTGACATGAACGACTGATTGTGATATCAAACATTCCTCTGCTAATTCTCTTTTGGCATGCGATCATGGATTCATATATTATGGTGTGTACTGCGGCAGGTGATCTTTTATCTGACATTTGACATAGTTTCCATCGATTATGCTGGTTTGTAGGCAGATAATGGTGATTTATTGACACGCGCATGCACACACACAAGTAGAGAATATATAAAGACAATTTATTTAGATTCAGATGGAGATTTACTGATGTTCGAAAGATAAGATTTTGTCCAACTTTGTTGGAATTTCTGATGGAAGACAAAATAATTATTATTCTCATTTATTTATTTATTTTATGGAAGAGAAGATTTTATTTTTGTTTTTATACCTCTGGCTGCAACTCAAATTTATTACCTGATCCGCGGTTGATGTCCCAAGATATCACTCTGCTTAACCACTGATGTCTTCAAATTTACAGCCCAGATTACATTACATATGACCTGCCATATGTAATCTTTTCTTTCTATCACTCTTCAAGAGTTTTTTTTTAAATATTGCAGAAAAGAAATTACTAGAGCACAAACACTAAGCACATAATCCTCCTTGTAAACTATAGCTACATAACTACTGCAAGAAAACAATGTCAAAGTAATCTACCTGTACATTCTATACCAAAACATCACAGCCCAATTGATGATTCAATTCAACCATGTTTTGGTGGGGGTTTGGCAATTGTTTTTAGTAATTATTTTTATTTTTTAAGAATATAAATTTTTTTGATGCGTTTGGTAATCACTAAAAGAGTTTTTTTTTTTTTGAGGCCTTTTTAAACTTTTACTTTTAGTGAAAAATTACCACATTACCAGTGGAGCCCTTCTTAACATAGCCAAAAAGGATATGGTCGAATTTTTGGACGTATGGAGGGTAAAATTATCTTATAATAATTTTGTTAATGTTCCGCAAATTTTTTTAAAAAAAATTTTAATGTAGAAATTGTGTTTTTGGCCAAACTAAATAGGCTTTTTGCTTTGTGGTAAAAATTTATTTAATTTGTGTTTAAATGGTCTCCATCAATTTTTTTGTCCAATTTTGGACAAAAATACCCTTCCATTATAAAAATTGAGCAAAAACATATCATGATAAGAACATTTAAACAAAAATTGAATAAGGAATCAAATTGACACAATGTGCATATTTTAGAACTAATAATGTATTTAACTAAAATTTTATTTCCTGAAATAATCTGTACTTTTCAATGGAAGTTTGTGTAATGTTTCTCCACTACAACCCCCATATCTTCAACCTCTTTTTTTTGGAAAATGGAGGTTCTCAGCACATATAACCTAGAAATGAACATAAAAGTTAAAAGAATTTGGCAAACAAAACATACCAAAAATTGAAATCATTGTATATAAGTAGTTCAATTTAGCAAAAACATGCGTGCATAATTTGACTCGAAAGAATAGTGATTAGCCTAATCAAAAACCTTAAAAAAAATAATTAAATACACATCTTGGTAAGTCAAAATTGTTTTAGGAGACATGAATTGGGTTTTACAACTCCGGTGGCATTTCCATAAGCATTGTTACAGAACGAAATCACTCGCTTTCCCGGACTTGATGATTCCAATTCAACAGTGTCTAGCAATATGTTGGTGCAGGGCACAGCCTGGCTGCAATCCAGATTGATCGCGACTTTGGTCTTTGACGTACCAAATGTCCCACTATACCTCACATGGCTAATCTCGACTCCGGTTTTCTTCATCAAAAAAAAAAAAAAAAAAAAAAAATCATTGTAGATACAAGCAAATATTTGATTAAAGCGTGAAATTTAACTTTATAGAACCTAATTATACCGTTCGTTTGCATGCGTTTTGGACATCACAGTAGTTTTGATTGATAATTATTGGATTTTTGACGTCTGTGAAGTTTATGTTTTTGAACACAACTCCACGAACATGACCTCTCCCAACCTATACCAAAAAGAAAACAACAATTGATTGAAAATTAACGTTAGTGTACATTAATTGTGAAATTTGCAGCATTGATATTTAAGCATCAAATTGAGGACTAATTAAACACTTCTGTCATTACTGCCATGTCTTGATCTGAACCCCGTTGCTTGTTTTATTGAAGTTTACACGGTTCACATTAATATTTTCAACTCTCACCTCATTTCCACTCCTTCCTAAGCTTCCAATGCTGTCAAAAGAGTTGCATACATCAAAATAATGTCTTCATTTTGTACACATAGAAACACTTTGCACGTGTGCGCACGCATATAGTGAGTGATTCAGGTCTTCATTCACATACTACTTTGGAGAGAGAATTCAATTTTTTTCCTTGGTTTTATTTAAAATAAGAAAAAAAGAAGTGTGGAAATTTGTACATTACACAAGCCACTTTTAAATATACGTCCAAAATGTTAACAATAAGCTTATATAATTTGAGTGGACTCATACGTGCGAGATCGCTTACCTTACACCATGGCCAGGTCCACAATTAACATCAGTGATATCTATATGTGAAGTGTAATCGCCAATGGATACACAATCATCCCCTGCAAATCACCATTAGCGAAAAATCAAAACTTAATACTTTTTGAAAATATAAATTTTGACCTATGTTCCGCTTTTAGAAGCATAATTTTTTTTTTTTCACAAAAAAAATGAAAAAAACAAAGCAAATTGCTCTTAAAAGGGGCGAAATTGTTACCGCTGCCAATGTCTGTGTTGCTGACAAACACTCCAGTGGAGTGGCTAATGTGAATCCCGTCCGTGTTAGGGCTTGTTTCGGGAGATTTTATGCTCAAAGAATCAATCATGACGTTACATCCCGTCACAACAATATGAGTTTGAGGGCTATTGACAATCACAATGTTGCTTATGGAAAATTGGTTGCATTCTATGAAACTGAGCACCTGAAAAAGATAAAACATTAATGACTTAATGTGTTATATTATTTCAAAAAATCAATTTGGGTAGTTGATCAATGAAGTGATGTAGTTACAGTTGGTGCAAGCTTGCCACATCCCTGTTGAAACAAGAAACAGTGAAAATTAAAGTTAGTTATGATCTTAATTAATGAAATGTCACTATATGAAATCAAGAAAACATAAGGTGTACCGGAAATTGAGGATGTCTTTTACATGAGATGTCCCACCAAACCTGGCTGCGTCCATCGATCTTGCCAGGGCCGCTAACACCGAGCCCATTCACATCCTGAAAGGTCAACCATTGCCCTAGATTTCTCCCTTTCCATGCCTCAGGATTATCGGGAGCTATAATTGTGCCCGAGAGCTACAACAAAGATGGAAACAGAAAGATGAAGTCACGCAACTAACTTTTTACGAGAAGTGTTCAGAATGCTGTGCTATCAACATTGCATTTATCACACTTTTTTTTTTTTTTTTTTTTTTTTTTTTTTTTTTTTTGTAAATTGTTGAAATAAGAAAACAATGAAGTCACATAAATTTTTTCAAAAAAGCGTTCAGAATGCTATGCTTCTGAGAAAGAAGTCGCACAAAGTATGAACTACAAAATTAATGAAATATGGAAACACCGCACTGCATTTACCCTAGATGGAGTCCACACTCTGCCAGATGAATGCAGTGTTGGCACTTTCTTGTGAAATAAAGAAATTATAGGTAGTGAAAATAATTAAAGAGGAAAACAATGAAAAAATTCTATGAAAAAAGTGTTCAAAATGTTGATTGTTAGCATTGCATTCAGCATAGATAGAGTCCACTGCACAACAAGATGAATGCAGTTTGACAAGACACTCTTTTTATGAAATTTTTTCTGGGTTCGTAGGAGTGTCAAAGGACTCAAAAATTGTCACAAAATTCAAACTCTTTTACCAAAAAGGTGATGTGGATGGGGTTGCAAGGGCCAACAAATGCCATGGGATTCACCAGAAATGTCATTCCCTCTGGAACAACCATACTTGCATCGTCACTCTCTGCATTACATGTTCGGTTCCAAGCCTCTACAAATGCCTACAAAATCACATTAAAAAAAAATGACAAAAATTTCTCAATCTCATGAAAATCTAATAGTGACCCAAAATGAAATTTAAAAAAAAATAAAAAAATTACAAGGGTGTCATTTGCAATGCCATCGCCGAAAGCTCCATAATCAAGAACATTAAATTCACTCGAATCGCAGAAGTTAGCACTAGAGTTGGAAGCAAGCTCAAAACAAGAATGAGTGTGGTGACCTGGTCCTGTGAATCAGAACATGTTGTACAAACCAAGATTATTTTCATTTTCTTGAGCAAATTTTACAATCTATTTGAATTCGTAGTCTTACAATATCATTTAATAGTAAGTTTGTAACGTAGTTGAATAGGAAAGACGAGAAGACTTCCAAAAATGCTTTTGTTTGTTGAATGTCAAAGGGTTGTGTAGTGACCATTAATTACAAAGTGTGAGCTAGTTTATTAGTGCTTCTTTTTGGGTTTTCTCAAGGAAAAAGGAATTTCATTATTTTTACAAATTTTCATAATCCTAGATGTTTCGTGGAAAATTTTCATTTAAATGGGAATGTAAGAAAAATATAATATCATATTACGTTAAAAAGACTATTTTATAAACTTTATTTTTCTAACGTACTTTTTATATTTTTTAATTGGTATAATTGGACATAATTAATTTTAATTTAATTTGACATACTTTTTGATTGTTAGCATTGCTTTCAGCCCAGATAGAGTCCACTACCCAACAAGATGAATGCAGTCCGACAAGACACTTTTTCTGTGAAATTTTTTCTGGGTTCGTAGGAGTGTCAAAGGACTCAAAAATTGTTACAAAATTCAAACTCTTTTACCAAAAAGGTGATGTAGGTGGGGTTGCAAGGGCCAACAAATGCCATGGGATACACCAGAAATGTCATTCCCTCTAGAACAACCATACTTGCATCGTCACTCTCTGCATTACATGTTCTGTTCCAAGCCTCTACAAATGCCTACAAAATCACATTAAAAAAAATGTCAAAAATTTCTCAATCTCATGAAAATCTAATAGTGACCCAAAATGAAATTTTAAAAAAAATAAAAAAATTACAAGGGTGTCATTTGCAATGCCATCGCCGAAAGCTCCATAATCAAGAACATTAAATTCACTCGAATCGCAGCAAGTTAGCACTAGAGTTGGAAGCAAGCTCAAAACAAGAATGAGTGTGGTGACCCGGTCCTGTGAATCAGAACATGTTGTACAAACCAAGATTATTTTCATTTTCTTGAGAAAATTTTACAATCTATTTGAATTCGCAGTCTTACAATATCATTTAATAGTAAGTTTGTAATGTAGTTGAATAGGAAAGACGAGAAGTCTTCCAAAAAAGCTTTTGTTTGTTGAATGTCAAAGGGTTGTGTAGTGACCATTAATTACAAAGTGTGAGCTAGTTTATTAGTGCTTCTTTTTGGGTTTTCTCCAGGAAAAAGGAATGTCATTATTTTTACAAATTTTCTTATTCCTAGATGTTTTGTGGAAAATTTTCATTTAAGTGGGAATGTAAGAAAAATATAATATCATATTACATTAAAAAGACTATTTTATAAACTTTATTTTACTAACATACTTTTTATATTTTTTAATTGGTATAATTGGACATAATTAATTTTAATTTAATTTGACATACTTTTGATTGTTTAGAAGCATTGACTCATTAAACAGAAGATGCGCTTTTACTTGCTCAACACAAACCTTGTGCCTATTATAGCGTGATTAAATTTCATTCATTATTTAAATATAAATAAATAACACCTTAGATTGGCTTACCCTCTGAAAGGCAGGTTCCATGCTTTCAGAAAGAACAACAACAATAGGAGATTGGCTGCCCATAATGCACGTCAAAGTCTTCCATATTATTAGTGCAGACGCAACTATATAGGCACAAGGTTTGTGTTGAACCGTAAGGAAACTGCATCTTTCTGTTCCTTAATGGAGTCATTTCTTCCTACTCTTGTACTTGGAATTCATGCAAACATAGGCAAAGCAACATAGTTCTAGATGAATTATCAACAAATTCATACAATTAATTTCATGAGTGCAGACATAGGCAAACTATTTGCATGTTCAATATCAAGGTCGCTTGGTAGTAGTAATTTCTAGGAGTTTGGCCACTCACAAGTTAAAATCTATGCAAGTATATTATAGACGGTCTTTTGCATATGTTTGCTTACTTCATATTTATCTTCATACATTTTTATTTTCTTTGTAGTATGCCCTTTATTTCTTAGCTAAATGAGAATCACTAATTTCATTTCCCAGGAGGACATTTTATTCTTGCACATGAGTAAAGATCCTATTCGTGTTGGGAAGATTGTTGTGTTTGATGTTGAAGTAAGACTTCTTCCTTTTTCTTCCCATCCATATGTTCTACAATAGCTGTTTTCATAATCATTGAGACCTGTCTCAACATTGCTTTCTAT
This sequence comes from Camellia lanceoleosa, assembly GCA_025200525.1. Taxonomy (NCBI): domain Eukaryota; kingdom Viridiplantae; phylum Streptophyta; class Magnoliopsida; order Ericales; family Theaceae; genus Camellia; species Camellia lanceoleosa. Next base: position 109,763,597 of record CM045772.1, on the reverse strand, counting down.
ATCTTTTATTTTGTTTGGAGCATATTTTGAATTTTTGTCCCATGGGAATGCTGAATCTGATATCCCCTTAGTCTTGCTTACATTTCAATGTTATCGTGAAATAAATTTGTTGTTGTACAATGGAAAAAAAACTTATTTAACGGAAGATTTACTTTCCATGCATTATTACATGGTGAAACATTTTATTCTTCAGCTTGGCAGTAGGATTGATTGTTTTGTGAACCCTGAGCTTGCAAAGGCTCTCAAGTCCAATATTCATTCAATTATATTTGGTACGCACTAGTGTTAGTAAGCTTGTCCATCATGAGCTTTTAAACCTGAAACACTACATTTAGATCATGTGGCATTTTAAAATTAATTATGTCCAATTATACCAATTAAAAAATATAAAAAGTATGTTAGAAAAATAAAGTTTATACAATAGTCTTTTTAATGTAATATGATATTATATTTTTCTTACATTCCCATTTAAATGAAAATTTTCCACGAAACATCTAGGAATATGAAAATTTGTAAAAATAATGAAATTCCTTTTTCCTTGAGAAAACCCAAAAAGAAGCACTAATAAACTAGCTCACACTTTGTAATTAATGGTCATTACACAACCCTTTGACATTCAACAAACAAAAGCATTTTTGGAAGTCTTCTCGTCTTTTCTATTCAACTACGTTACAAACTTACTATTAAATGATATTGTAAGACTGAGAATTCAAATAGATTGTAAAATTTTCTCAAGAAAATGAAAATAATCTTGGTTTGTACAACATGTTCTGATTCACAGGACCGGGTCACCACACTCATTCTTGTTTTGAGCTTGCTTCCAACTCTAGTGCTAACTTGCCGCGATTCAAGTGAATTTAATGTTCTTGATTATGGAGCTTTCGGCGATGGCATTGCAAATGACATCCTTGTAATTTTTTATTTTTTTTTTAAATTTCATTTTTGGTCACTATTAGATTTTCATGAGACTTAGAAATTTTTGACATTTTTTTTCAATGTGATTTTGTAGGCATTTGTAGAGGCTTGGAACAGAACATGTAATGCAGAGAGTGACGATGCAAGTATGGTTGTTCCAGAAGGAATGACATTTCTGGTGTATCCCATGGCATTTGTTGGCCCTTGCAACCCCACCTACATCACCTTTTTGGTAAAAGAATTTGAATTTTGTGACAATTTTTGAGTCCTTTGACACTCCTACGAACCCAGAAAAAATTTTATAGAAAAAGTGTCTTGTCGGACTGCATTCATCTTGTTGTGTAGTGGACATTTTTGGTGTATCCCGTGCCAGCTTTTCAAGTTTATCAATGCAGGGGACAACTTTTCAAGAGAGAGAGAGAGTAGACTGATGCCTTCACCTTCTCCAGTTTTATCTAACGAAAGACACTAGTGTCTAAAGTTTTCTAGTTGGCTAAGTAATTTTCATTCTTGAAGCCACTTCCAAAGACATCTATGCAGATCAAAAACTCAAATGGGAAATAGAAAGTTTAAAGAAGATTTTAGTTTTGACTGATAAGATGGTTTAGCCCAAGGAAAGAATGATTTGATGAGTAGCTGTACACATAGATACACATGCATATTTATCACCGAGGCTTCTACGAAATGTTATCAGATCTATGCTTCTGCTCAATATCAAATTTTTCTTTCAACTCTTTATAAGTATATCATTACTTGTCAGGAATATAAGATTTGAAGCTCTACAGAGTGAAGCAGGGAAAAAACTTCCAAGGAGATCTGGAAGAGCGCCTGACGATATTTCAAGTGTTGTACTTGTTGAAAAGCAAAGGTATTGTAGACACCCCATTTTTGACCGACCTTATGACTCAGACGTCACCGATTGAGCGCTTGGTGATGTTGCATACTGTGCTCGTTCAGAAGTCTCAGAGTCGCGGCCGCGCGCCCTGCCTCCGGACTTCCGAATTCTCTTCTATGCCTTGTCTCGATTTGCGAACCGGACTCGATTTTCTCTGTTTTCTTTCCTGAGGGAAGAGAGTGGTCCCGTAGACTATCTCCCGGTGGCCGTGAGCTACATTTTGTGGCCGTAGGCCATTTTGCCCATTTCGGAGCCCGGTTCCCTGTTTTCGGAGCCGTCAAGTCGTGTGCCTCGGCTCGGGACCGCCCAACCATCTCCGATTTCTCCGGTTTTTGGCATGCACCTCTGTTTTATCATTCCGAGGAACACTGGGGCCTCTGATGCCCACTTCGTGGCCGAACACCACTTTCGGTGCTTACAGCCGGTTTTCGGGACCCCGAACTGCGTGATTTGGGCCCCGAGCATTCATTTTGCATCGGTTTTCTCTGATTTTTGGCAGGAACCTCTGTTTTGTCATTCCGAGGGACACTGGGGTCGCAGATGCCCACTTCGCTGCTGAACACCACTTCCGGCACCTGCAGCCCATTTTCGGGATCCCGAATTGCCCGGTTTCGGCCCCGAGCGTTCATTTCTCATTAGTTTTTGTTCAAATTTGGCAGGTACCTCTGTTTCAACACCAGGAAGATCACTGGGGGGTGGGAGGCCAGCAATTATCCCAGATAACCAGTTTCGCTCTTCCGGCGCCCGTTTTGCTCACTTCCGGGCCAATGTTGAACACCCTGGGGATATTTTCTTCCGACCAAAGCTACATATCTGTGATCAGGGGACATGGGAGGACCCTAAAAACTACTGGTCGGCCAGCAATTGTGGATTTCATTTTTGAGCCTCTCCTTCAAGCTCTATGTTGTGGCTCCTGCTTCAGTGTTGCCAATTTCCGACCTTGGAACCTTGTTCCACACATCTGGGAGGACCCTAAAAGTTGGTGGTCGGCCAGCAATTGTTGATTTCATTTTTGGGCCTCTCCTTCAAGCTCTATGTTGTGACTTCTGCTTCAGAGTTGCCAGATTCCGACCTTGGGGCCTTATTCTACACACATGGGAGGACACCATTGCAGGGTGGTCGGCGTAAAATTTCACCTTCATTTTTGGGCCATGGCCGGCCAGCCGGGTGGTGGTCGGCCGGCCACCTTCAGAAAATCACTGGCCGACTTTACGCTTTTGGGCTCTTCTTTGTCCATTGCTTTTTGAAATATCTCCCCCATCCGGGGGATATTTTGGGAGGGAAAGCTTAGGTGCTTTTCCCTCCCCTTTTACACTCTTTTTGGCCTACTTAAAGGGCTGGACAGCCCCTTTGCTAGGGTTACAAAATTTGATCTCAAAGACCTTTCTCTCAAAACCTCCATTTTCCTATTCAAAAAACCTAAAAACCTTTGAGTTCCTAGGCCAATCCTTCATCAACCCTAAGCTCCACCATCATCATTCAATTTCCAGCAGCAAGGAAGGGTTCCTCAGAGGCTTAGAAGCAACTTTCATCAAGGCAAGAGGAAGCAAAAGTTAGCTCTTCAAGGGTAAGTCACTAAATCCCTTTTTCTAGCACTTTCTTGCATCAATTCTTTGCCCTACTCCCTTTTTTTTTTGGGCTCCGACCCATACTGGTTTTGTGCTCATTTTGAGCCCCTCTACAACTTTGTAGAAGGGCTCAACCTTGTTTGGTGTCTCCATAATATACTTCCTTCAATATCACTCTTTAGGCCATTAACTTGCATGCTTTGTTTGGCTTTTGAGTGATCTGATTTCGAGCATACTATATATTGTGAGTGGGCTTATCTTGAGCCCCTCTTCAACATTGAAGAAGGGCTCAACCATGTTTGGCTTCTCTAACATGCACTTCCTTTGAAATTCTTCCATTTTACCGTAAACTTGCATGCTAGTTTTAGCCTATATGCACTTATTTTTGGAGCATTCTATAAACTGATTATGGGCTTATTTCGTGTCCCTCTACAATATTGTAGAAGGGACCAATCTTGTTTGGTGCCTCCATGAATGGCCTCCCTTTGCACCTCTCTTTGGCCATGTTTTGCATACCTCTTTGAGCCTATTTGATCACTGTTTTGAGCCTTCATCAGGCTTAGAAAGTGCCTTATTTTGGTCTTTCCTTCATGCTTTATTAAGGATCTTAGGCCATTTGATGATTGGTTTTGGTACTTCCTTTGTATTCCTCCATTTTTTCCGTAAAATTGCATGCTTTGTTAAGCCAGTTTAGCTTCGGATTTCAGCCTTCATCAGCCTTAGAAAGTGTCTTGTTTTGGTCTATTATTCAAGTTTTATTAAGGGTCTTAAGTTGTTTGATCATTATTTATAGTACCTCTCTTCATAGCCCTTGTTAGCTCATTATATTGCATGCTATTTTGAGCCTATCTACATGCTGATTTTGGAGTTGTCATTCACTGTAAATATGCATGTTTTGGACTCCTCTTCAAAGTTTTAGAAGGAAATTTTGTGGTTTGAATTTTCCATGTACCACTCGCTTTGTAATTCCTTTCTTTTCCCGTATTTTTGCATGCCATTGTTGTCCTATCTATGCTCACAATTTGGCCATGTTTTGTACTAAAAAGATGCTATTTTTAGGGCTGCCTTGCTACTGTTTTTGCTTTCATGTACCAATTTTGCATGTTTAGCACAGCTGTAGGCCATTTCGGGCACTTAGAATTACATTTCGGGATGATTTCATGCATTGATTGTCATTTCGTCTCATTTCGGGGCTGTTTTCCCCTTCATTTAGCTGCTGAAATTTGGTTTGCATGCTTGCATATCATTTTCCATGTCATCTCATGCCTTAGTTCATTGCCTCGGTTTGCGTGCCCGTGGGCACACACTTCGAGGCACTCCATTTTCATTCATTGGCTTCCTATGTGAGTAGGCCGAGGCCCTCTCATGTTGGTATAAGTCCATCATTACATTTCTGTACCATTTCCATGCTTGTATATCATCGCCTCGGTTTGCGTGCCCGTGTGCGCGCATTTCAAGGCGCATCTTTTTATTCGACGGCAGCCTATGTGAGTGCGGCTGAGGCTCTCTCATGTTGGCGTAAGCCCATCATTGCATTCTGTATGCCATTTCATACATTCCTCGGTTTGCGTGCCCGTGTGCGCGCATTTCGAGGCGCATCTTTTTTTTATCCGACGGCAACCTATGTGAGTGCGGCTGAGGCTCTCTCATGTTGGCGTAAGCCCATCATTGCATTCCGTATGCCATTTCATCATCGCCTCGGTTTTATCCGATTTCCATTTCATCATCGCCTCGGTTTTATCCGATTTGTATCTCACATCATCGCCTCGGTTTGTGTGCCTGTGGGCACGCATTTCAAGGTACTTCGGCTTTATCCTATTCGCATGTCACATCATCGCCTCGGCTTGCGTGCCTATGGACACGCATTTCGAGACACTTCGGTTTTATCCGATTTCCATTCCATATATTTCTCGGTTTGCGTGCCCGTGGGCACGCATTTCGAGGCACCTCATTTTCATCTCTCGGCAGCTTATGTGAGTGCGGCTGAGCCTCTCTCATATTAGTGTAAGCCCAATTTTCCATTTTCGTGCTTCTATGCCATTGCCTCGGTTTGCGTGCCCGTGTGCACACATTTCGGGGCACTTCTTTTTTATCTGACAGCCTCTTATGTGAGTGCGGCTGAGGCTCTCTCATGTTAGTGTAAGTCGAATTTGCATTCTGTATGCCATTTCATGCCCGTATGTCACCGCCTCGATTTGCGTGCCCGTGGGCACGCATTTTGAGGTATCTCATTTTAGTCCCATTGTACATCATTTTTCATGTCATTTCATGTTTTTATGCTATCACCTCGGTTTGCGTGCCCGTGGGCACGCATTTCGAGACATCTCATTTGCATAGCATTGTGCGTGCTAGGATATATTTTAGTTGCATTCATGCATATCATGCATATCGCATCGTGTTCGGGATAGGAGTTAGCCCGGGCACGGGAAACGAGGCATGTTTCGTACTCCGAGTGACGGAACGGGTCTCAATTCCCAAGTCACCAACACTCCGGATTACCCATGATGGAGTTAGGTTTTATTGTAGCATTCATATACATTCATCCTATATTGAGTTGTGCAATCCGATTCCTCGGCCATCATGCATCGAGATGCGTGATTGGTGGCACGAGGATCGAGGCATGCATATATTTGTGAAATACATTGCTATGCCCCTTTCCTGCTCTCTGTTGCAGCAAAATGAAGAATCAGCAACCTTTCGAAACTCGGCACGCATTTCAAGAAAAATGCAAACAGAGGCTAATCGGAGCACCGTCGTGGATTTCCGCAAAAAGGCATCCGCATGCATCATTTCATCATCGGAAGTAGCAAAGGCGCCCCACGGCTTGCATGCGAGTTACTTTTTTTGTAATTATTTTGTTAATTAATTAGAAATCTGTAATATTCTTTTATTCGGGACTGTATATTTATTCGGACCCTCTGCGCGAGGGCAATGTTGTAATAAGGGTGTGTGAGTGTGATGTATGTCTTCCAACCCCCATTTCTTTCTCCCTTTTATTTATCCGCTTACAATGGTTAGATATAGGGCATATTTCAATTAGCATACAGCATGACAGCATGTTTGCATCATTCATCTGGTTTTGCACGGCTCTGCAGATCATACAAACTGCATCTGTATTTCAATTCCAAGTTGAGTACTTGATAGCTGTTGCATCTCATATGCCATGTTTAGAATAGCCGAGCCTGCTATAGTTTACATCTTTGCATGTGTTGCATTAGGCATTCTGTATACTTAGGATCATGCATGGATTTCTAATCAGTTTCCTGTTTTTGGCTCGAGTACTCTGTAAGTTTTTATGCTTTAGCATCCTTGCATGCGTGTGAGTGTTGCCATAACAGCATGCTTACCATGAGGCTATATGCTTATGTGATATAACTGCTTTGAATGCCTGTGGGTGGAGGTTGAGTTATTTGAATTGGGACAATTCATCAGATCGTTTGTTAAGCCCACTAGATAGTGGCAAAATCATGTTTTCTAAGCCCACCCGAGGGTGGCAAATCCGCATTTTAGCTCTGCTGCAAAGACCATCACATCATTTTCAAACAAACAAACATGAAGTGTTTTGTTCCAATTGACGACCAGATCTATACTTGTTTGCTGCGAGCATCACATAGTAATCTAGGCTAATAACCGGAATAAGAACTCACAATGTTTTCAAAAACAGATATCATGGTTAGTAGAGGCCGGTCTTTGACCGGGCGAGCGGGGGTGCTCACGATGTGACCTTCCCCAATCGTACCCAAGTTCCCGAGCCAACTTTGGTGATGACGGACACGTGGCCTTTCGGCACCGAGTCAGGGTTTCCTAAATTTCCCATTTTAAAATATTTAGGTGGCGACTCTGTTATCTGGCAAAGCAGTCCATGTTTGGCACTTCTTTCAAAAAAATCTGTTTTCCTTCAAAACGATTTGCCGGATTTGGACTCTTTGGTTCAGATTTAGAACCGTAACAAAATCGAGTCCGAACTGTAGCGAGGTCCCCCGCGGGCGTTGTTACAGGTATGTGTAGAATGAGGTTTCAATTGTGCTATATTGTAACTAATGAAATTATAATAAAATTTAAGGAATGTTGTCTAAACGATGCAGTTACTAATCATAATATCTCTCTAATAATTTTTTATATTTTTTATGGCAAGGAGGTCCATACGGATCAGACATGTTCATTGCACTCTCCTTTCATTTAGAAATCAAATAGCATTCATAACCTCATTCATCTGAGAAAGGCATTAACGCTACTTTTTTTTGTCGAATTCCAATGCAAATTAAATTTAAAACAAAGATTTTCATATTTGTTAATGCTCAGTTGACTGTGGAAAAAGATATATAGAGAAACATCAACTCAGAGTTTTATGCTGTGTTGGGATTTGAGCTGAGAAAATTCCAAGTTTTCTATTATTTCCTTTCTTATTTGTTTTGTATCCAATATTTTGAAAAATTTCACCCAGACTTCTACTGGAGGCAGCAGCGGGTAACACTTTTTTTTTTTACAGTTAATATCCCAATTAAAAGCTTTAGGGCGTCCCCAAGATATGCTTTCATATCAAGATTTACTATCAGAGAATTTTAGCGAGATATTCTTTAGAAGTATTAATCAGTTCAGGTTTTATTGTGTGATTTCAGATCATATATTACGTCAGAAGCTGTGCTAAAGATCATGGAATACATAGATTTACCCTTCCCTCAACTTGCTATTTTTCTACAGTTAGTTCCTCTGTAAGTTATCCCCGTTTCTGTCACTATAGTTTTGCAACTAACCATTACTTGATCTGTTATAACATTACTCTTGATACTGATGTCTGCAGTTTCATACGTGATTTTGTATACGACAATGTCGCAAACAATCGTTGTGCATTCTTCGGTCGCTCAGATTCATGTGAGATATAATACATTCAAGGATTGCATTCTTTAGACTTTCATATTTGGAAATTTGGAATTCAAGAGTTCTATTGTTGTAACTAAAATCGGGTACAAAAAGATTTGGCATTATGATGCTTGTTGATTTATGTTAGCATTAGTGTATATATAACTGACATTTAAGCATTTGCTCTGATGGGTTTATGGTACCACTACGATTACACAAGTTTTATTCCAACATGCTTTCGGTTGGTCCTTGAAATTGATTATCAGGTCATATGTATTGATGTCTTTGAATTATGGCCAATTATGTACAAAATGTACACCCACTTTATAAATAGCACATGAATGATATTCTGACTTAAGCACTTGCTCTAATGGGTTTATGGTATCACTAGGATTACGCAGGTTCTATTACAGCATGCTTTCGCTAAAGAGAAATTTTCAAATGAATCATATAATTCCAAATGCACATTTCACTTGATATAAGTAGGCCTTTGGTAGCTCATGGCTATCTACTGGTCAAATCCCTTATCCGATGACGGTGCAGTTTACGTCATGAGTGTCACACATAATGCCTCCAATTCAGTATTGAATAAGCTTTAAATCACTTCCAGTGACTACTGTAGCTCTTTGGTATTGTGTGATGAAATTTAGTAGTACGTGCAATGCCTAAAGGATTATATAGAGTTTCTTCTTCCTCCCTTTCTTTTTTTTTTGTTTTTTTTTTCTTTTTTGATTCTAATTTTTTTACTCTTTCAAGTCATTAAGAGCCATAACCAAACCTTATTATGCCTCTACCAATATCCAAACTTCATTTAACAAACCTAAATAATCTAAAACTAGCCAGGATACTGTTAACAAAACCCAGAACAGCCCTAAAATTTACCTTGCTTCTTTAGACTTCAAAATCCTAATTCCTTTGTTACATCCGTTATAAACCCTAAAACCCTACAGGCCTAAAATCCCATCAATAATGTTGTCCTACATCCAAGGTTGTTAAAATCGGGATCCTATGTTGGATCGTTGGAGGTGTTTATAGGATCGGATCGTAGAATCGGATCGAGGATCGTAAGATCCTACCGAAAAAGATAAATTACATAATAATTTAATTTAAATAAATATTTATTATAAAGTATACACAAAATGAGCCTATATTCTATTAAAAAGAAATGAAGATATTATGAAAAATATAATACTCCATGTAAAATGTATATATATATATATTTTTTTTGATCAGCATGTAAAATGTATATATAATATTATACAATAGAAAACTCGATGGTAAAAGTTTTGTATTTCATCAAAAAAGAAGGTGAAGAAGAAGAAGAATTCTATAACAAAATACTTTACAATCTACAATAATGCATAAAAAGTGAAGAAAAAATATTTAACAAAGTTGGATATGAAAATAGATTAAGAACTCAAAAGAGTAGCTTAGTCGAATGATAAGGTTTGTCGTTAGTGTCGCTAGTGGAGCGGATTTGAGTCACAAAAATAATCTCTCCAAAAATTGGGATAAAGTTGCAATCATCTTACCCTCCTTAGACTTCGCTAAAACTAAGTTTTTTTTCCGACTATTTAATTTTCTTAAATTACCGCAATATTTGAATGTTTGTTTCCTAGTTTGTTTTTCTTAGTCTATTTGATTCAATACTACTTAATTTTTATTATTTATTTTGACCACAAATAGGTATTTAGACAACAAATATAAAATTTACAATAAAATATGTCATACAATACAAAACAAGACTTGTAAATTGGATGGATAGGATCGGATTCGGATCAGGATTCCACGATCCTATAAGATCCCATTACCAGGATCGAAAGATCCTACCTATAAGGAGTTTTTTACACGATCCGGATCGATTGTACTCAAATAGATCGTAAGATCGTAGGATCGTAAGATCCGGATCAGGATTCTGACAACCATGCCTACATCAAAAAAAAAAAAAAAAATAGTGAAGATAGCAATAATTTAAATTCAATTCAATACTGCTCTAAGAGAAAAAGAATTATGATAATTAACAGATGGATAACAGTCATTTGATCCAAATTAAAATATCTTGTACCATGAGAAAATAGATCAGATCAAAAGATAACAGTTGATATGAAGCTTTCAATTTTTCATCAAAATGTTCATCATATTCAGCATATTTCGAAAATTTTATATAAATCGAACACTTCATCTATAACCACAAGTTTCTGGACAAAAATTTGCTCACCTGCTCCATGTACTTCCACATGACATTCAATGCGAGGAGATTTCTTCCCATGAATTCCTAAATAAACAAATGTACATAAAATATGTGAAATGGAAAAACATGGTCTCAAAATGACTTCAAGGGATCAGAATAATAAACAGAAGATGACAAAGCAAAAAATCGAGTCACATTGACATCAACTAAGCCACAATTGACACATTAATCAATATGTAACTCTGAAAAACTTTAAACAACATTCAAGAACCTCCAAACGACAGAAGTTCCAGAACTTCACGAGAAAATTTTACAAAAGAGAGAATGGTGCATAGTAGTGAAGCTCTTGATGATAGAATATGAAGAATAAAACTGATTTCGTTCCCAGAAAAAAGATTCCTAAACCAAACCAAAACCATTAAATAAGTGAAATCATTCATGATGTTCCCCAGACCCTATTATTCAAACTGGCTTTGAGAATTGACAAAACTGTGTAATCATTTGTCAGTTGTAACAATTTGTGTTATTATAAAAATCTAACCATTTGATCAAAATCAATCAAAACAATAGATAATATCAACCTACGTAGAATATTTATACACTTTTCTTGGTTGTTTGAAACTTATACATTTGGCTGCAAGCTATTGGTGGGTAGCACGTATGATGACACTTTCAACAAGAACAAAATTATTCATTTGGTTATAGCAAGGGCTAATCAATTAAATTATCGATTTTGATTTTCGCTAGAATATTGTTAATAGACTGCTTTAATGATCAACCTGATATGTATTTAAAATATTTCAGAATGGATTCATAATCTTGCCAAAGGGAGAACTTGAGATTCAAGAACATACGAAGTGGTAAAAGCATATTAAAAATAAAATTTAAACTGCATGCTTCTGTAGAACATTAGGGGTCTTTTTTCAAGTGTGAACAAGAGTCTAAAGGACACTATGTATCAAGTGTAGGCCATTAATATAGTGGCCTCAATTTTCAGAAAAAATGGAATGCATTGATTGCTGGTCATCTTCAAATGGGGGCACTGAATGTTTGATTATTTCAGTTATAGCTCTCCTGTTAATTTTTTTTTCATGGCATTGACATGTTGGTGGGAAAGCTTTGGTCCACCACTACAAATTTTGATGTTCATAAAAAAAATTTCCTTCCAAGTCCATTTGTGATGATACGCTGTGCATGTGTTATAAGTGAGGGTGTCGAGAAATTGGGTTATATTTGTGGACAATCATAATTTTCATAGTTGAAGCTTCAGAATGATCATTTTGAATGAGTTCTTCCCCTCCCCCAACAACACCCCCCCCTAAAAAAAAAATACCACACTAATCAATGTAAAAAGCCCAATGCCTGAGAATATTCATCGATTATTTCATTACTTGTCAACTAAAATATATAAAAAAACAAAATAAAATAAAATTTTAGCAAATGTAAAAATACCAAATCTATAAGAGCCAAGAAAGATTGGAATCAAAATTCTGAGAGAACCCTATACAGAGAAAAGAGGGAAAAAATTAGAGAGAAGAGGATTTTACAAGAGGGACGATTTCAGAGAGAGAAAATAGGGTTTCAGGAGAGGGAGGGTTTCAAAAATAATTAATTAAGAGAGGAATACCTTCAGATTTTCTGATTGTTCTTCAAATTCTTTTCTCTTTCTTTGTTGGATTAGGGTTTTAGGTAGAGTGAAATTACCCACAGCCACTCCAATCACACCGCCAACTACACCGAATGCGAGAGTGAGAGCGAGAGATAGCCGAAACAAGGGTTCTAGGAACAAGGAAGAGAAGAGAGAAGAGATGAGAAGAGTGCCTTACCGTCGAATTAGTCTTGCCGCTGAAAAGATGAGAGTACCATTTGCCTCTCACAGCAAGATCCTCTCTCTGTTTTGTGTACATCGACACAGCTTATGGCTTTGAAGAACCTCCAAAGGGCTTCGGGACTACCGTGTTTGCCTCTCAATCTCCACCGATTCAATTAATAGTAGAACTTTGAAGAACAAGGGTTTGAAGAACCCTTTCCCCTTCCAACCAATTCACTGTCTTTCTTCCCTCTGTTTCTTCTACGTTACTTATGATTAGAACCCACTATCAGTGTCTTGTAGGTCGTCGACGTGGTTTGGTAAAAAATCAATTGGGTCATGCTAGGTTTCATGAAAATTTTCATGAAAATTATCTGCACTGTTAGATTAGGTATGTGTCTCATGATCTAATGGTGCAAATGATTTTCATGATGGTTTTTAAGAAAATTCTTCATGAAACCTAGTATTTCCAAATCAATTTTATTGTACTGTATGACCTAAAAGATAAAATTATATAAAAATAACAGGTATATTTTTTATTTTTTCACCCAATTTTTTTTTTTATTTATAGTTTTTTAGAAAGAAAAAAAAACTAATTTATGAAAATAAAACCAAACATAAAACTACAATGAAAAGAATCTGAAAATAAAATCTAACATATTAAAATTGATAATTTAACCACATTCTTTAGAAAAGTTTAAATTAACTCAAATTAGCCATCTCAATTTAAGAGTATGTTTGGCCTTGATGGGTTCATTTTGTGATCTAATTCAATGATCATTTTGATTTTACTATTCAATAATTAGAATATTTAAAACTCTTTCAAAAGTTATAATAAAAACACAAATCAATAAATTACCTATTTCACTAGTAAAATTTTTACCGACGAACAGTATTATCGTCGCTAAATGTTTAACTATTTGCCCACACCAACTTATCGTCGCCAAAAGTAAGTACACTAATAGCAACGCTCATTGTGTTGGTGAAAAATAAGCCTTGTAGCTAAAACTTTTGAAATTTTGACGTCAACAAATAATTTTGGCACTTAAAGAATGTTATGCTTTTTTAGCGACAATAGTAAACTGCGTCAGTAAAGGTCTGCTTTTACCAACGAAATTCATCACTGTGTCGCTAAAAATATACTTTTGGCTATGAAAAATTGACATCGTCGCCAAAAGTAGTTGCCAAAAGTGCAATTTCTTGTAGTGATAGTTGCGTCTGCACTAATAATATGGAAGACTTTGACGTGCATTATGGGCAGCCAATCTCCTATTGTTGTTGTTCTTTCTGAAAGCATGGAACCTGCCTTTCAGATGGTAAGCCAATCTAAGGTGTTATTTATTTATATTTAAATAATGAATGAAATTTAATCACGCTATAATAGGCACAAGGTTTGTGTTGAACCGCAAGGAAACTGCATCTTTCTATTCCTTAATGGAGTCACTTCTTCCTACTCTTGTACTTGGAATTCATGCAAACATAGGCAGAACAACATAGTTCTAGATGAATTATCAACAAATTCATACAATTAATTTCATGAGTGCAGACATAGGCAAACTATTTGCATGTTCAATACTGTTGTTGTTTGGTAGTAGTAATTTCTAGGAGTTTGGCCACTCACAAGTTAAAATCTATGCAAGTATATTATAGACGGTCTTTTGCATATGTTTGCTTACTTCATATTTATCTTCATACATTTTTATTTTCTTTGTAGTATGCCCTTTATTTCTTAGCTAAATGAGAATCACTAATTTCATTTCCCAGGGGGACATTTTATTCTTGCACATGAGTAAAGATCCTATTCGTGTTGGGAAGATTGTTGTGTTTGATGTTAAGGTAAGACTTTTTCCTTTTTCTTCCCATCCATATGTTCTACAATAGCTGTTTTCATAATCATTGAGACCTGTCTCAACATTACTTTCTATATCTTTTATTTTGTTTGGAGCATATTTTGAATTTTTGTCTCATGGGAATGCTGAATCTGATATCCCCTTAGTCTTGCTTACATTTCAATGTTATCGTGAAATAAATTTGTTGTTGTACAATGGAAAAAAAAACTTATTTAACGAAAGATTTACTTTCCATGCATTATTACATGGTGAAACATTTTATTCTTCAGCTTGGCAGTAGGATTGATTGTTTTGTGAACCCTGAGCTTACAAAGGCTCTCAAGTCCAATATTCATTCAATTATATTTGGTACGCACTAGTGTTAGTAAGCTTGTCCATCATGAGCTTTTAAACCTGAAACACTACATTTAGATCATGTGGCATTTTAAAATTAATTATGTCCAATTATACCAATTAAAAAATATAAAAAGTATGTTAGAAAAATAAAGTTTATAAAATAGTCTTTTTAATGTAATATGATATTATATTTTTCTTACATTCCCACTTAAATGAAAATTTTCCACGAAACATCTAGGAATATGAAAATTTGAATGAAATTCCTTTTTCCTTGAGAAAACCCAAAAAGAATCACTAATAAACTAGCTCACACTTTGTAATTAATGGTCACTACACAACCCTTTGACATTCAACAAACAAAAGCATTTTTGGAAGACTTCTCGTCTTTCCTATTCAACTACGTTACAAACTTACTATTAAATGATATTGTAAGACTGTGAATTCAAATAGATTGTAAAATTTTCTCAAGAAAATGAAAATAATCTTGGTTTGTACAACATGTTCTGATTCACAGGACCGGGTCACCACACTCATTCTTGTTTTGAGCTTGCTTCCAACTCTAGTGCTAACTTGCTGCGATTCGAGTGAATTTAATGTTCTTGATTATGGAGCTTTCGGCGATGGCATTGCAAATGACATCCTTGTAATTTTTTATTTTTTTTTTAATTTCATTTTGGGTCATTATTAGATTTTCATGAGACTCAGAAATTTTTGACATTTTTTTTCAATGTGATTTTGTAGGCATTTGAGGGAATGACATTTCTGGTGTATCCCATGGCATTTGTTGGCCCTTGCAACCCCACCTACATCACCTTTTTGGTAAAAGAGTTTGAATTTTGTGACAATTTTTGAGTCCTTTGACACTCCTACGAACCCAGAAAAAATTTCATAGAAAAAGTGTCTGGTCGGACTGCATTCATCTTGTTGTGTAGTGGACATTTCTGGTGTATCCCGTGCCAGCTTTTCAAGTTTATCAATGCAGGGGACAACTTTTCAAGAGAAAGAGAGAGTAGACTGATGCCTTCACCTTCTCCAGTTTTATCTAACGAAAGACACTGGTGTGTAAAGTTTTCTAGTTGGCCAAGTAATTTTCATTCTTGAAGCCACTTCCAAAGACATCTATGCAGATCAAAACCTCAAATGAGAAATAGAAAGTTTAAAGAAGATTTTAGTTTTGACTGATAAGATGGTTTAGCCCAAGGAAAGAATGATTTGATGAGTAGCTGTACACATAGATACACATGCATATTTATCACCGAGGCTTCTATGAAATGTTATCAGATCTATGCTTCTGCTCAATATCAAAATTTTCTTTCAACTCTTTATAAGTATATCATTACTTGTCAGGAATATAAGATTTGAAGCTCTACAGAGTGAAGCAGGAAAAAAACTTCTAAGGAGATCTGGAAGAGCGCCTGACGATATTTTAAGTGTTGTACTTGTTGAAAAGCAAAGGTATGTGTAGAATGAGGTTTCAATTGTGCTATATTGTAACTAATGAAATTATAATAAAATTTAAGGAATGTTGTCTAAGCGATGCAGTTACTAATCATAATATCTCTCTAATAATTTTTTTATATTTTTTATGGCAAGGAGGTCCATACGGATCAGACATGTTCATTGTACTCTCCTTTCATTTAGAAATCAAATAGCATCCATAACCTCATTCATCTGAGAAAGGCATTAACGCTACTTTTTTTTGTCGAATTCCAATGCAAATTAAATTTAAAACAGCATTTTCATATTTGTTAATGCTCAGTTGACTGTGGAAAAAGATATATAGAGAAACATCAACTTAGAGTTTTATTCTGTGTTGGGACTTGAGCTGAGAAAATTCCAAGTTTTCTATTATTTCCTTTCTTATTTGTTTTGTATCCAATATTTCGAAAAATTTCACCTGCATTTCTACCGGAGGCGAAATGGTAACACATTTTTTTATAGTTAATATCCCAATTAAAAGCTTTAGGGCATCCCAAGATATGCTTTCATATCAAGATTTACTATCAGAAAATTTTACCGACATAATCTTTAGAAGTATTAATCGAGTTTTATTGTGTGATTTCGGATCATATATTACGTCGTGGTCTTGAAGATCATGGAATACATAGATTTACCCTTCCCTCAACTTGCTATTTTTCTACAGTTAGTTCCTCTGTAAGTTATCCCCGTTTCTGTCACTATAGTTTTGCAACTAACCATTACTTGATATGTTATAACATTACTCTTGATACTGATTCTGCAGTTTCATACGTGATTTTCTATACGACAATGTCGCAAACAATCGTTATGCATTCTTTGGTCGCTCAGATTCATGTGAGATATAATACATTCAAGGATTGAATTCTTTAGACTCTCATATTTGGAAATTTGGAATTCAGGAGTTCTATTGTTGTAACTAAAATCAGGTACAAAAAGATTTGGCATTATAATGCTTGTTGATTTATGTTAGCATTAGTGTATAGTGTGTAGTATATAGTATATACATAACTTTCAAACAATATGCTTTGCTGTTGTTTAAGATAACAAAGAGGAAAAAATTAAAATTACGAATTTTTGCTCAACTCTTTGTCAAGAAGATGACTAGAAAAGGATAGAAAATTTGCAATTTTTGAAAGTTACTTTCTTCATAACTCAATTAATTCTACTGTGTCTATTTAATTGATTAAAGAAGGGTGGGTAATTGTTTTTGATATCTAGTAGTTTATATATATATATATATATTTGAATAGTTTATTATTTCACTAAATGCATATACTCTAGTCCGTCATTGCAAACCTCACCTCTGGAAGTATCAATCTTAGCATCAAAATACGCAAACTGCCAATTAATATTGCCTTTTTGTAGCGTTTTCCAGAAGTATACTGTAAGAGATCTTTGACATTGAAAACCTCAGCATAAGGCCTCCCTTCTTCACCTTCGCAAAATAATTACATTCCTCTCATCTTTAGCCACTCCCTCATGAACTTAGCCAGGAACGCCAAGTGAGAAAGCAAAGAAATTTAAACTCATCACAGTAATTTTCTAATACAAGCTAAACTTAATTCTTGAACACAACATGACTAAACTTGAAAAGAACATTTTCACAATACAAAATAGAGGTACAGGAAAAGTTGACTTCTTGTTGGAGTACATGTTGAAGGGGCTAAATGTGAAATGAGTCAGGTCCAAGCCTTGGGCCGGCCCAATCCGACAAAGTCCAAATCCAAGTGGGTCAGATGAGTATATGGACAGACCAATTGAGCCCGACTTCACGATCAACAGTCAACCCAAGTCCCCAAGCACTTGGGCCCAACCCGTAGCGGAAAGGCTAGCCCAGCCGTAGTGCTGGTCTGGGCCGAGCTACGAGACGAAATTTGTGGGCCAAACAGATAATGGTCCAACCCATCTCCATGAATGATCCTGAAAAAGGCCGAACTGAGGCACATCAGTATCGAATTGAAGTACATGGGTACCGAGCTGGAGAAACCTCACGAGGAAATGTGGGAGCTATGAGTGCAAGCATGTGCAGGGTGCCACCTCAGCTGGTCCCCCACACCTAGAATCATGGAAGTTGTTAAACCAAAGGAATGTGGTTAGTTATCAGCATGTCTACAATGAGAATATGCAATCAATGACAACTACCAAGTGGTTCCCCATCTGGAACAATGCTGAAAGGACACCTGGCAGCCTTTACACTCCATGAACTCACCTTGAGAAGCAAGTAAGGAACACTATATATACAACATGAACTTCACATTGAAGGTAACTGAACTATTCCAAGCAAAACCACACTTACACACAAATTCATACACTCCTTCTCCGATCGCTAATTCCCATACCAGAGGGGTTATCCGGCCAACCCCGGCCGGGAAGCTCTAACGGTGCTTCTCGTGGCAGGAACCCAGTCCCTGGATAGTCCAACCGAGCGCGGAGCCCCGATCCACTTTCATCTAGTGCGGAATCCGGTACGCACAATTGGTGCGGTGAACGTGGATCACTTTCATCTCTGAGCTCTACATTTAGTTCCGGCGATGGGGATTGAGGACGTTCCACCTTCAGCACATACTCCGCAGACAGAGAAGACAAAGGAAAAAGGTTTGGCACTCCCGACAGTTCTGGAGGAGCAAACTGGAAACAATAATCGAACCCCTGAATCCGTCGAGCATCGACTGCCCTTTGCCGGAGGTTCTTCTCATCATTTCCTTCTGGAAAAGGATTACAGAGATCGAATTACAGATTCCATGGGAATAGAGATACAAGAATTGAAAGCTCAACTTAAGAAGGTGTTGGGTGATCCGACGGAAAAGAGGACGGAAGCAGAGCCCTCTCGTTTGCAACAAAGGAGCTCGTCTAGAGAACTACCAATGAAGAAATTCCCCAGGAACAACTCCGGGCAACGAAGCCAACCAATCCTAGCACAGAGCGAAGCGGTGAGTAGCCACACCCGTGGGTCACGCCGGAGGAGGGCCAAGAGGCAGAAGACGGGTAGTCAACAAACTGAATACCCTCCTCAGGACCTTCGCACTTGGCTGATTGGCAATAGGCAAAACGAGCAACATCGAGATCATCTGGACCGTACTGTTCACCAGAGAGAACATCGAGCGCTGGACAGACTCGTCTCTTCGCCATTCTCTCTGGAGATTAAGACCATGAGACCTCCAAAGAAGTTCACTCCACCAAAGTTCACTTCCTACGATGGGAAATCGGACCCTCTGACACATATCAGCCATTTTAGACAAATGATGTCCCTTTGGAGCCGAGATGAGGCACTGATGTGCAAAGTCTTCCCATCCAGCTTGGGGGAAATCGGACTCCGATGGTTCGATCGACTCCCCGCTGGATCAATTCATGGTTGGAAGTAGCTCTCCGAAGAGTTCCTAGCCAGGTTCGTCTCCAATACTAAGATCCCAAAAGAGCCGGATACACTGTTCGGCCTCAGGAAAGAGCAAGAGGAAACGATGCGCAGTTATGCTAGGAGATACTAGGAAGAGTATAATGATCTGGAAGAAAATGTGTGCAGCGAGCAAATGGCCGGCATGTCCTTCAAACATGGTCTGCGCCCGGAAAGTAAGTTGAGACAATCACTTACCAAGCGCCCGGCCACAGCTTTGAAAGACTTGCGCGCTAGGATTGAGCAGTATACTCGTCTCGAAGACGATCAGATCCCCATTGAGGTAGTGTCAGCAGAACAAGCATCTTGGCAGAAAAAGAAAACGGATCGAGGAGAACACCGAGGGATTATAGTGAATGAGGTGGATAAGTCCAAATCCCACGAAGCCATTGTGACTGTGTTCAAAGAGCCAATCTATCGAATCCTGGAAAAGATCAAGAGAGAACCCTTCTTTGTTTGGCTGCCGAAAATGTTGGGAGATCCAGCTCGGCACAATCAGAAGCTCAAGTGCACCTACCACCAAGACAGGGGACACATGACTCAGAACTGCAGGGCACTGAAGCAACACTTGGAAGACCTAGTGGCAGCTGGGCACCTAAGGGAATACATTGGTCAGGGTAAGGAAGTGGCCGAGCTGGGGAACCCACCTCCATAAGCAAATATTGAGCATCCACCCCGACTGATAATAAATGTGATCCATGGGACAGCGGCTCAAGAATCTGAGGAGGCACTGAAGGAAGAGATCGCTAAGGCCGCGCAAATTCAGCGAATCATGTCAGTGGAGCCGGCAATGAAAAAGGTGCATACCGTACCTAAATCCCCCCTGTGTACTGTTTCATTTACTAGCAAAGATTTAGAAGGCATACAGCACATACATACTGATGCATTGATTATAACTGTTGGGATTGGGAAACGATTTGATGTGAAACGAGTCCTAGTAGATCGTAAGGCGGTCTACATATATCAGATATGACTTGTTCGTAAACTCGGCCTCTCGAAAGAGATCTCACCCCAACGGCAGCCCCGTTGGTCGGTTTCAATTCACAGCCGGAATGGCCGCTCGGCAGAATAGTATTGCCAGTCGTAGCGGGGACAAAAACCCTCCAAATAGAGTTCTTGGTTATTAATACACCATCCCCTTATAACGCCATACTTGGCCGCCCGTGGATTCATCGAATGGAAGCAGTCCCTTCAACCTATCACCAGCTCATCCATTTCTCAACAAAACACGGAGTAGAGCAGATCTCAGGGGATCAAGTTGCATCCAAACATTGTTTCATGGCAGCATTAAAGGCAAAGTAGCTCCGCAATCGGGTACAGACGGTAGAAGTGGCCAGACAGCCAGTCTTGGAAGATGTGGGGGAAACTCCAGAGGAAAAGATGGTCGAGGATTTGGAGAAAGTCTTGATCAGAGAAAACGACCCAGAAAAGTACTTCCTTATCGGTACCTCGCTAGGCATTGATGAGAAACTTCAGCTGCTGGAACTGTTGAGGGAAAATATGGAGGTATTTGCGTGGTCAACATATGATACTCCAGGGTTGGACCTAGAATTTTCTTGCCACAAGCTCAACATCAATCCTTCAAAATTTCATCGCAGAAAAAGTCGGAGATCCTCGCCATAACACACCGGCAAAGAATTGCCAAAGTCGAAAAACTCTTGGCCTCGGGAGCAATCAGAGAAGTTCAGTACCCGCAATGGCTGTCTAACACGGTTGTAGTTAAGAAGAAGAACGAAAATGGAGAGTTTGTGACGATTTCACTTGGTTGAACAAAGCCTGCCCTAAAGATAGTTTTTCGCTGCCTCACATTGATCAGCTAGTAGACTTAACAGTAAGGCATGAGCGCATGAGCTTTCTGGACGCTTATAGCGGTTATCATCAAATACCACTGTTCGGTTCGGATCAAGAAAAGACAGCGTTTATCACTCCGAGAAGGACTTACTGCTATAGAGTAATGCCGTTCGGCCTCAAGAACGCTGGGGCAACCTACCAGCGAATGATCACTCGAATGTTCAAAGACCAACTAGGGAAAACAATGGAAGCCTATATAGACGATATGGTAGTAAAAAGTAAGTTCACTACAAACCACCTCACAGACTTGAGGGAAGTTTTTGGCATCCTGAAAAACCACCAGCTTCGCCTCAATGCCTCGAAATGCGCCTTCGGGGTAGGAATAGGGAAGTTCTTAGGATACATGGTCACTCATAGAGGAATTGAAGCGAATCCGGATCAAATTAGGGCAATACAGGATCTTGAAGTGCCAACAAAGTCTAAGGAACTACAGAAACTAGTCGGGATGGCGGCCGCACTGAATCGGTTTATTAGCAAATCCTCAGATCGGATGAAACCCTTCTTCTAGCTCTTAAGGAAAAAGGCAGCATTTGAATGGAGTAGCGAATATGCCGAAGCACTGCAGAGTCTCAAAAGATACCTCAGTACACCCCCTCTACTATCCACTCCAGAACCGGAAGAGGAGCTGTACCTCTATCTAGCAGTCTCAGATCACGCTGTGAGCGCAGTATTAATTCGAGAAGTTGACAAGGAACAGAAACTAGTATATTATGTTAGCAAGACTTTACTAGATGCCGAGACACGGTATCTACCACTGGAAAAGTTAGCTTACGTGCTGCTTATCGCCTCAAGAAAGTTGCAACATTACTTCCAGGGGCATACCATTAACGTCCTCACTGAATTCCCCCTCAGATTCAGATTCACCAAGCCGATTTCTCCGCCGAACGACAAAGTGGGTCAGAGAACTTGGTGAGTTTGACATTAGGTATCAACCTAGGACAGCAATCAAGGCTCAGGTCTTGGCGGATTTTGTCGCAGAATTTACTCCCACCCAGAGTACCGAACCGAGGAATCTAAGTTCGGCACAGGTGCCATGCGCCACCGAACAAGGAAAACCCAGCGCTTCGGAAGCATGGAAACTCTTTATTGGAAACATCTGGCAACTCTACGTCGATGGTTCGTCCAATAACCGACGTTCGGAGGCAGGAGTAGTTCGCATTTCTCCAGAGGGATTTATCTGGGAACAGGCTGGAAGGCTAGGCTGGAAGGCTTCAAACAACGAGGCCGAGTACGAAGCATTATTGGCTGGCTTGCGCAACGTTGAACACTTCAGTGCAGAACAACTTCTGGTTTTCAGCGACTTGCAACTAGTGGTAAACCAGCTTTCTGGGGTCTATGAAACTCGAGATGAAAGAATGGCTATGTACGCAGGCAAGGCCAGAGACCTACTCAGAAAATTTTAATCCATACAAGTGGAACGAATCAGTTGGGACAAAAATAGCCACGCAGATGCTCTGGCATGCCTCGGCTCATCAGTGGATACAAAGGATGCCAGAAGAGTTTGGGTTGAGTTCGTACTAGAACCAAGTATTGCATCTTCAGTCCTCTGCAACAACTTAGAGCCGAGCTGGATGGATCCAATATTGGTCTTTCTGAAATTTGGTAAACTCCCCGAAGACAGAAAGGAAGCCAACAAGATCAGGCATAAATCAGCTCGATTCTGGATCTCACCATCTGGGAAGCTTTACAGACGTTCCTACCTCGGCTCCTACCTCCTATGTATGAATCCAAATCTCGTCGAGAATGTTGTCTACGAAATTCACGATGGGATTTGTGGATGCCATGTTGGCAGAAGGTCACTGGCGCATCGAACCCTAACTTACGGGTACTGGTGGCCACGAATGCAACAAGATGCACAGCAGTACGTACAAAGGTGTGACAAATGTCAGAGGTTTGCTCCACTCATTCATCAGCCAGCCAAAACTATCACTCCACTCACCAGCCCATGGCCCTTTGCGCAATGGGGCCTGGATATCGTTGGACCATTGGCACGAGGCACTGGGAACATGCGATTCTTCATTGCCGCAACCGACTACTTCACCAAGTGGGTTGAAGTTGAGGCACTGGCAAGCATCAAGGAGGCAGACACAAAGCGGTTTGTTTTGAGGAATGTGATAGTGCGTTTCGGCATTCCGCGGGTACTGATTGCGAATAACGGAACACAGTTCGATGGTAAGATCTTCAGAAAATTTTGTGCCGACCTCAGAATCGAGTATAGGAACTCTTCTCCAGGGTACCTGTAACAAGCCCGTGAGGGGACCTCGCGGGTTACAATTCGGACTCAATTGTGTGTCACAGTTCTTAATTTGAACCAAAGAGTCCGAATCCGGCAAATTGTTTTGAGAAAATAGATTTTGAAAAAAAGTGCCAAACATGGATTGCTTTGCCAGATACAGAGTCGCCACCTAAATATTATTTATGGGGGAATTTAGAAAATCCTGACTCGGTGCCAAAGGCCACGTGTCCGTCATCACCAAAGTTGCCTCGGCTTGGGAACTTGGGTACGATTGGGGAAGGTTAGCTATGAGTACCCCCTCTCGCCCGATCCGAAGATCGGCCTCTACTAACCGTGATATCTTGTTTTGAAGACATTATGCGTTCTTATTTCGGTTATTAGCCTAGAATTACTATGTTATGCGCACAGCAAACAAATATAGACCAAATCGCCTAAATTGGAATAAAACATTTCATGTTTGTTTTGAAAATGGTTTGCTACTCGTAAGTAGGCTAAAATGCAGGTTTCGCCACCCTTGAGTGGGCTTTTTTGGAAAAGATTGTTTTGCCACTATCTAGTGGGCCTAAAACTCACAGTTTTAATGCATTATTCCAATTCAGGTAATTTGACCTCCACCTACAGGCATTCAAGCAGTTATATCAAGTAAGCATCTAGCCTCATGGTAATCATGCTATTATGGCAACACTCACACGCATGCGGTATGCTAAAGCATAAAAGCTTACCTAGTACTCCAAACCAAAACAGAAACCAGTTAGTAATCATATGCATGATCCTAGTTCATGTTAAAATGGCTAATGTAACACATGCAAAATGCAACTATAATAGGCTCGGCTATCCTAAAGATGGCACGTGAAATGCTGCAACTGACAGGTATTCAACTTGGAATTGAAATACGAGTGCAGTTAGTATGATGTATCGAGCCCGGTGCATGTAAGACAAATGTATGGATGCACGCATGCATAGCATAAGGTATGCTAATTTAAATATGCCCTAGTCTAACCATCATAAGCGGATAAATAAGAGGAAAGAAAAATGCAGGATTGGAAGACATACACACACCCACACACACTTATTTGTAGCACGTGCCCGTGGGCTTCACTCTACAGTTCGGACTCGATTTGTTTCGGTTCTAAATCTGAACCAAAGAGTCCAAATCCGGCAAATCGTTTGAGAAAACAGATTTTTTTGAAAAGTAGTGCCAAACATGGACTGCTTTGCTAGATTACAGAGTCGCCACCTAAATATTTTAAAATGGGAAATTTAGGAAACCCTGACTCGGTGCCGAAGGCCACGTGTCCGTCATCACCAAAGTGGTCTTGGCTCGGGAGCTTGGGTACGATCGGGGAAGGTCAGCTATGAGCACCCCCTTTCGCCCAATCCGAGGACCGGCCTCTACTAACCGTGATATCCGTTTTTGAAAACATTACATGCTCTTATTCCAATTATTAGCCTAGAATTACTATGTTATGCGCGCAGCAAACAAGTATAGACTAGATTGCCTAATTTGGAAATAAACATTGCATATCCGTTTGTTTTGAAAACAGTTTGAAATTGCTACTCGCAAGTAGGCTAAAATACGGATTTCAATGAGTTATTCCAACTCAAGCAATCCAACCTCCACCCACAGGCATTCAAGCAGTTTATCTCACATAAGCATTTAGCCGCATGGTAAGCCTACTGTCATGTCAACATTCACACACATGCGATATGCTAAAGCGTAAATACTTACATCGTACTCCGTGCCAAAACAAGAAACTAGTTAGCAAACATGCGTGACCTAGTTCATGTTAAGTGGCTAATGCAACACAGGCATAGATGCAATCTAGAGTAGGCTCGGCTAACCCTAAACATGGCATGTGAAATGCGATCAAATAGCACGTATTCAATTTGGAATTTGAAAATACAATGCAGTTTGTATGATGTACCGAGCCCGGTGCATGTAAACAAATGCATGAATGCACGCATGCATTGCATAAGGTATGCTAAAATAAACGTGCCCTAATCTACCATAAGCAGGTAAATAAAAGGGTTAGAAAGAAATGGGGGTTGGAAGACATACATCCACTCATGCACACTTATTACAATTTTGCCCTCGCTCGGAGGGACCAAAATAATAATACAGTCCAACGAATAAATGAATAAATAAATTATTACAAATTTATTAAAATTAAAGCAAATAAATAGATAAATGTAATGGGGCCTCGGGGCGCACGAATGATGCATGCTCGATCCGGTTTTCCCGAAAAAATCCGTGTCATGGCATTGCTGCTTCTGTTTTTACTGCCTTGCCTCTCCAAAAATTCCCAAAGTTTCAGGAAACCTCCCAAATGGTCTGAAATACCCCACCGGCTGGGGGAAGAGCTCATCGGCTGCTGAGATTGACCACCGGCTGCATGTGGAGTTTATCGGCAAAAAAACAGTGCCGATCGGCACAATAAACTGCCGGCCGGCAGAAAGTCCCTGCAGCAGACAGGTTGACAAAGAATAAAGAAGACAAAGAATGCATGGCATGGGTTTTGGGGGACATGTAAGCATGGTCATTGCCTCCTATCATGCTTGGGGACTCAAGGAGGTAAGACCTCAACCGTCGGGCCATCAATGATGCATCTTGGTGCATGATGGCCTAAAAGGCCAAGTTTGCAACTTTGATTTCAAATGAAATGCACATCAAACAAACAAGTGAAACCCAACCTCTATCACTTGATCAAGAGGCAAGGCATGCATGCTAATGCCATGCAACCTAGGCATGTTAGCTAATATGCAACATGGCATAAAAGGGAGCATATAAGCATGCAATGCGCATTAAGTACACAACCTAAGCAACAAAGCAAACAAACATGCCACAATTATACAAACCACTAGAGCATGCAAGGTGTAATATAAATCATGCATCATGCTAGCAACTTGGCCAAGGGAATGCAAGACGAATGCAAGTGATTTCAAGCATGCAACACATGCAACCAAAGCATACAAACATGGGATAATGCAACAACACTTGAATGGCATGCAAGGGATGGACTTATACTATTTGGACAGCTCTAATTTAGGTCCAAAACAGTGGCCAAAAGTGCCCAAAAGGATGGACAATTACTCAAGCAAACATGCAAGCAAATGGGCCCGAAACCAAGGCGTCAACAAGGAGCATTTCACTACCACTAACATGACTATTCATGGCATGAATCAAGTAACCAAAACAGAATCCTAGCATGCAAAGATACACTCAAATCCCCCCCCCCCCCAATGATAGCCCCAAAATGCTCCAAAAACACAAGCATGCATAAGGTCTATTCCTAGGCATAAAAGGGCACACCTTGTTAGCATGAAGGAGATGACAAATACAAACATATGAGCATGGATTAAGGTCTGAAATAACATGTTGGGTGGTTCCAAACCACTGAAATAATGGAAGCAACACATGCTACACATTCACCTACTAAGGCTAGCAAGCCAAAATGCAAAGTGACTATATAAGGCATGTCATGGATGGCCTAAACAACCAAAAACAGATCTTATACATGGAAAAACAAGCATATTTCCAGTTTGTGTCAAGCCACAAAAACAAAAGCAAGATAGGCTAACAAAGCATGCAAAATTACGGTAAATAGAAGAGATTTCAAAGCAAGTAGCACATGGAGTATGCAAACAATGTTGAGCCCTTCAACAATGTTGAAGAAGGGCTCAAAATAAGCCTACTTGCAGCTTACATTATGCCTCAAAACAGATTATAAATCAGCCAAATATACTATGCAAGAATAGTGGCATACAAGGGGTAAAGGGATAGGTGCTAGATGCTACCACCAAACGGCAAGGGGTCCTCAATCAAACATGAAGAGGACCCCAAAATAAGACTATTTGAAGTTTGGGTCGGAGCCCAAAAGTGCTTGCAAGTAAGGCTAAGAGATGATGCAAGAAAATGCTAGTTTGAGGGAAATAGACACTTACCCTTGAAGACCAATGAACCAGCAGGTTTTGATCCAAGTTTAGGTGCTCCTAAGCTCTGCAAATGGCCTCCAAGTCGCTGGAAATGGAAGTGGTGGTGTTGTGCTATGGGTTGGTGAAGGAATGGTCAAGAATAATGGACTTTTGGAGGCAAAGGAGTAAGATATAGAGAGAGATAGAGGGTTGTATCTATCTATATCAGATATATATCTATATATCTCTGGTTTTTGTTCCAAAACTCCCAACCCTTGCTCAAGGGAGAGGAGAGGTGCTTATATAGGCAAGTATAAGCACTAAACTTAGAGGCTAAGTTAAAGAAAAAGGGTCAAGGGGGTGCAAGGCTTGTAAGGGAAGCTTGGACAGCTGGTAAGGCTTCTTGGGGAAGCCAAGACAAGGGGTCAAGGCTTCCTCAAGAAGCCTTGAGCAAAGGGTGCAAAATAAGGGCCAAAAGGGTGTAAAATAGGCACATGGATGCACGTGGGTCGAGTTCTGTGCATCCCACCGCACAACCGGCATGCACCAAGCTTGGGGTGCAAAGGGTTCAAACCGCCAAGATTCGATCATTGTCCAAAATAGTGCCGGTCGGCACTTTTTTCGCCGTCGGCTAAATAGAGTGCCGATGGATGATTCCTTGGTCAAAACATGGCCGGTGGGTATGCAAATCGAAGCCGGAAGTTAGCTTTCCAATGGCGCAAACCTTGCATCAAAATTCCTCTGTACAAAAGTTATGCCCTTTTCCGTGAAGTCACAGACTCGATCCAACCGGATGATCCTCGCTTCAACCCAACATATCTCCTCCACCTGACTTGGCTCTAGGAGATTCTTGAACCAAAAATGAAGCCCCAGAAGTCTTCTTTCCAATGGTAGGGGCCTTATAGCTTAACTCCCAGTATGCAATTGAATAAGCTGATTCAAATGAGGGCCGCTCGACTTTCTTCTACCCGGATTCATGGCGAACTTCTTCTCCAACCTATTTTCTCCCCTCCTCTCCTCTTTTCTTCAACTCCAAACCCCTAAACAAAGTGTTTTGAAGGGTTTGCCTCTCTCCTTGCCGAAGGAATTGAATCTTTGGCCTGCACATCTCTCAACACCGAGCAAACCATCAGTAATGCCCAAGTCTTGAGGGCGGTCAAAAATGGGGTGTCTACATTATTACAATACGCCCTCACACGGAGGGACCGAAAGAATAATACAGTCCGAATAAATAATACTAAATTAATTATTACAAAACTCCTAATTAATTAACAAATTATGCAAAATTAAAATGGCCACAGCCCCGCCTTCGAAATGTTTGGATGATGCATGCTCGACCAGATCGCCGGAAGCTGCCATATGGCATCGCTGTTTTGTTTACACCGCCGCCTCTGAAGATCATACAAACTTCCAGACTTGCTTTGAATTACTCCCTGAGTGCTCCGGATTGCCACCGGCCAGAACAAAAGGCCTCCGGCCATGGTAATTGGAGTATCGGCCAAAACTTGAATCACCGGCCAGCCATTGATGGCCGGTCGGCACTATATATGGCCGACCGGCCATAACTTCCTGCAAAACCCTGTTTTTTGACAGCAACCAAGGACAAACAGTGCATGTCATGGAATTTCAAGTAAATGTAAGCATGGCCACTCTCCCTATCATGCAATAGATTCAAGGGAACATGACCCTCGATCCTCGGGCCACCAATTATGCATTTCGGTGCATGATGGCCTAAGAAGCCAAATTTGCAACTTAATGTAAAAATACATGCAACAAACAAATGAAAGTCAACATCCTATCATATTGGGGTCAAGGGCATCGGCGACCGAAGATTGAGGCGCGTTACGTCACTTTGAGTACGAACGCTTCTCAATCCTCATGCTTGGTTTGACACCCCAAACCAAGCAATGCAATGCATGTATGCAAATATGGCTCAAAAATGAAACATGAGGCTAATATGCAAAGCATGCCAAATGCGATGTATCCTAAGCATGCAAGCTAAATTAATATGATATAAACATGCCAAATACGCATATGAGTATATGAGATGCAATTAGCTAAACGTTATGTAAACATGCAAGTATGATACTATGCAAGCATGAACCCCCAAAGCAATGCAACATGACCATGCAATGATGGGCCTAAAACCACAAAGGGCAGACCTCAGTCCACCCTCTAAACAGTGGCCAAAATGTCCAAAATGATGGGCCAATGCTTATGCAAACATGCACACCAATAGGTCCAAGGCAAGGGGCATTCTACCGCAACTACCCCAAGCACTCATGGCATGAACTTTCCAACACAAAATAGAGTTTCAATATGCAAAATGACCCCCCAAAATCCACTGATATGGCAGCCCCAAAACTTAAACACTTAAGCATGTACAATGGCCCCTTTTCAAGGCACAACAAAACAATTCTTCAAGGCATGAAAGGGATGATAAGTGCAAGCATACAAGCACGAATTAGGGACTGAAATGGCATGTGAGATGACCCCAAATCATTTAAACAACCTAACCCAAGCATGCTCATGATTTACATAACCAATGCCAACATGCTAGAATGCTAAGGAGCCATATAAAGCACATCAAATATGACCAAACCAGCACCTAACAGACCCCAAGCATGGAAAAATATGACCAAAAACTTCACGAAGTAAAGTCAAAACATGAGAGCATGGTGGTCAAATGTCATGATACATTTCTAGGCAAAATGAAGGAACACAAAGCGAGTACAAAATGGATGCTAAGGGTCAACAAACCAACATGTAACAGAGGTATAATACGACCCAAAACACCCAAAAAGCCTCTGAAATGGAGTCATAAACAACTAAGCATGCATGCTACCATATTGAGCCAAAAATATGGATAAATGAGTCACAAAGGGGAGAGGGGTGTCCCTCCCCTATACAAGACCTCAAACCTCCTTCTTCACCACTGAAAATCCACTGGATTTCAGTGGTGAGGAGACCAATACACAAGAATAACCAAAGCTTGTCAAAAGAGCACAAAAAGAGACCAAAAGAGGCCTAAGAGGGGGAGGTCGACCCCCAACACCAAAACAACCTTAATAAAGAATCTTAAGCATGAAAATACAAGACTTTTTTTAGTTATACACAAAGCCTAAATCAGCATGCAAGACAGGTAAAAAACTAGTGCAAGATTGGGGAAACTAAAGTAAGATTGTTACCCTTGAAGAACTTTTGAAGAACAGCAAGATCAACCACCTTCCCCTAGTCAAAACCAGTCCAAAAACTCAAGAATAAACCCTCCAAGCCCTTTAAGGTCGAAGTATGGTGTAATGGTGTGTGTCTTAGTGCAAAACTAAGGCAAAAACACACTTTTTAGGCCTCCAAACACACACAAAGGATGAGAGAGAGGGAGATATAGAGAGAGAACGTATATGACAGATATGTATATGTATGTCTCTGGTTTTTTTGTTCAACGCTTGACCATGGAGGAGGAGGGGTCCTTAAATAGACAAGGGAGATGTTTTAAAGCTTCTCCAAGAAGCTAAACTAAAAAGAGTCAAGGGGGGCAAAAAGGGCAAGGCTTCCTGAGGAAGCTGGGACAGCTGGCCAAGCTTCTTGAAGAAGCTAAGACAAAGGTCCAAGCTTCCTCAAGAAGCTAGACCAAAAGGGTGCAAAAGGTGCATAACAACCACACTATGCATGGGGAAGAGTGTTGGTGCATTCCAACTGGCACAGCTGGCGTGCACTATGCCTGAAGGGTGCAAAAGGTGCATACCGGCCAGCAGAAGAGGTCACCGGCCAAAAAGTGCCGGCCGGCCACATAAAGTACCGACCGACCATTGTGTAGACACCCCATTTTTGACCGTCCTCAAGACTTGGACGTCACCGTTGGAACACTCGGTGATTATCTATGTTTGTGTTCGTTTGGAGTTCCCGGAGGTCTCGGCTACGCGCCTTGCCTCAGGATCTCCGAACTCAACCGTTTTGTGTTTGGTTTTGCACCAAACACTTGTGTTTTGCCTTGGAGGGGCAGGGAATGCCTTGTGAGGCATCCCCACACATCACCGGCCGTGGCTTGAGGCCACCGGCTGTTGTTTGTGTCCATCGGCCATATATTTGGCCGACCGCACTTTGGCCGACCGCCATCAATTTTGTCAAAATGACAATTTTGGCCACCGACCATCGCTCATCCGCTTAGCAGATATTTTGTGCCACCGTGATAGCCGGCACTCATTCATTCCCTCCATACACGTGTATGGAGGGATTTCCCTCTTGGATGGCTTGTTTTGGAAGCCTTACAAGAGGGAATTGCCTATATAGGAGAGCTTCTTCTCTTGACATTGGGGGTTTAGACATTTTAGACAGCTTTTGTAAAGCTTGAGTTCTAGGGTTAGGGTTTGATACATATTCTATCTCTATAAGTGTGTGTTTTGTCCTATTTTTGCTCACAAACACACACCAACACACCATCTCTTGGACTTGAGACCCTTGGAGGGTTGTTTTAGTGTTTTGGAGCTGGATTTAAGCCAAGAAAGGCTGTTGGAGCATTGTTTGTGAAGGAGGGCTTCAAGGGTAAGAAACTTCCCTTTTATTTCCCATTTTTGCATTGCTTTTCAACCTATCTTAGAACTATTTTTGTGCTTAGTGTATAATACAAAAAAGTTCTTTTTTTAAGCCCTCTTGATTGTTTGTTAAGAGTGTTTTGTGGTTTGGAGGTGTTTGACCACCCTTAGGCCTTGAGAGGCCCCATTTTGTGCCATTTTTGGTGAGCTCCGAGACTTTGGTGCTTGGGCCTCCTCACCATTGAAATGTTGAGGGATTTCAGTGGTGAAGATGGTGCCTTGAAGTCTCAAGAAGGAGAGGGCCACCCCCTCTCCTTGTTGTCCTTGAAAAGGGCACT
Source organism: Camellia lanceoleosa (assembly GCA_025200525.1). Taxonomy (NCBI): domain Eukaryota; kingdom Viridiplantae; phylum Streptophyta; class Magnoliopsida; order Ericales; family Theaceae; genus Camellia; species Camellia lanceoleosa. Next base: position 109,731,433 of record CM045772.1, on the reverse strand, counting down.
TTTTGGCCTCTTAAAGGAGCATCATGCTTGAGTGTTTGTTGATCATGTCTAGGCTATTTTCCATACTTAGTATGTCATGATATAGCATTGTTGTGTGTTGGTTTTGGTACACCATGCATGCTTAGCATACCTACCATGTAATGCCATGTTATTGCCTTAATATGCCTTAGGTTGTTAGCCTTCATTCTAGCATGTTTTAGGCTTAACCTTGTGAAGGTTTTGTGTTTATTTTGCCATGTTTAAGATCTTTCCATGTTTGTTTGAGTCGATCTTGGCATGCATTACATAGCTCCTTTGTATTGTGGCTTGTTGGCCTCAAGTATGTGAATGTGTAGCATGCATTGCTTGCATCACTTAAGTGGTTTGGAACCACCCTACATGTCATTTCAGTCCCTAAGACATGCTTGTATGCTTGCCTTGGATGCCTCTTTGAAACTTTGAAAGCTTGTCTTGCATGCCCTATGTTTTGACCACTGTGCATGCCTTTGAATTTGAGTCATTTAGATGCCATTTAAGTGGTCTTTTGGCCTTGTTTTAACATGCTAAAAATCTGTTTTCAGTTGTTTAATGCATGCCATGTTTGCCTTGCTAAGTGTAGTTCAATGCATCATTAGCTTACTTTGAATTCTTGGCCATTTTGCATGCTTTGCTTGCTTTGTTAGTTGGTTTGGCACCTCCTATAGCATGATTTTCAAAGTTTCATTTGCATGCCATTAGTCCATGGTTTGTCCCTTTTAAATGTGTTTAAAAGTTACTTCATTATGCTTAAGTCTTGAACCATGTATCTATGCATGTTTGCATGAGCATTCGCCTTCATGAACTTAGCATTTTGGCCACTGTTTTGGGCCTATTTAGAGCTACCTAAATCATGTTTAAGTCCATCTTTTCATTAGTTTGCATTGCCTCATGCTTGCTTGTGTGCTTGCATAAGTGCCTTGCCATGCCATGTTGCGTCCTTAGCTTGCATGCCTAGGTTGTATTGCATCTTGCATACATGCTTTGTCCCTTGATTAGTGATAGGGATTGGGCTTTGGTTTGTTTGTTTGCATTGCATTTCATTTGAAATGAAAGATGCACACTTGGCCTCTTGGGCCATCACGCATTCAAATGTGCGATTGGTGGTCCAAGAACCAAGGACCATGCCCCTTTGAGTTGTACACATGATAACAGGCTTGGTTGGTGCATACATGGTTTGGATTGCATTGCCATACAAGGTTCTGCCCTTTGCTGCTATGAGTTGCAGTTCTTACAGGAACTTTTTGCCGACCGGCAATATTTAGTGCCGACCGGCAATGTATTGGTGGCCGATAGCCTCATTTCCAGCCGATGATCACATGCTGCAGCCGGTGGCCATTCTACTCAGCCGATGGTGATCCCGATTCGAAGAAGCATCTCGAGACTTTGGCGCCTTCGAAGGGGCGAGCAGGAAAACAGAGGCGATCTATGCATGGCAAGGTAATTCGAAAGCAGGACCCGAGCATGCGTTGCATCAGGCTCTCCTCCCGAGGCGGTTTACTGTTTTTCCTAGTTTAGTTAGTTGTTAACTAATTAGGCAATTTGTAATATTTAATTAGCTTGCATAGTTAATTAATTTGTATTATTATTTTGGTCCCTCCGAGCGAGGGCGAATCTGTAATAAGTGTGGGTGCGTGTGTGTGCATGTCTTCCAATCCCCACTTCTTTCTTCCCTTTTATTTACCTGCTTTTGATGGTTAGTATTAGGGCACGTTTAAATTAGCATACCTCATGCAATGCATGCGTGCATCCATGCATTTGTTTTGCATGCACCAGGCTCGGTACATCATACAAACTGCATTGTATTTTCAATTCCAAATTGAATACGTGATAATTGTAGCATTTCACATGCCATTTTAGGGTTAGCCGAGCCTACTCTAACTGCATCCTTGCATGTGTTGCATTAGCCACTTAACATGAACTAGGATATGCATATTTGCTAACTAGTTTATTGTTTTGGCATGGAGTACAATGTAAGTATTTACGCTTTAGCATCTCGCATGCGTGTGAATGTTAACATGACAGCATGATTACCATGTGGCTAAGTGCTTATATGAGATAAACCTCGATTGCTGTGGGTGAAGGTTGGATTGTTTGAGTTGGAAAAACTCGTTGAAACTGTGTTTTAGCCTACTTATAGTAGCAAATTCCAAAGCATTTTCAAAACAAACGTATATGCAATGTTTATTTTCTAATTAGTCTATCTAGTCTATACTTGTTTGTCATGCATAACATAGTAAATCTAGGCTAATAACCGGAACAAGAACACATAATGTTTTCAAAATCAGATATCATGGTTAGTAGAGGCCGGTCTTCGGACCGGGCGAGAGGGGGTGCTCATAGCTGACCTTCCCCAATCGTACCCAAGCTCCCGAGCCAAGACAACTTTGGTGATGACGGACACGTGGCCTTTGGCACCGAGTCAGGGTTTCCTAAATTTCCCCATTAAAAAATATTTAGGTGGCGACTCTGTATTTGGCAAAGCAGTCCATGTTTGGCACTTCTTTTCAAAATCTATTTTTTCTCAAAACGATTTGCCCGAGTTGGACTCTTTGGTTAAGATTAAGAACCGCAACAAACAAAAAGGGAGTCCGAACTGTAGAGTGAGGCCCACGGGCGCTACACATTGGTATCAAGAAATCATGGCCGGTGGCAACAATGAATGGCCGGTGAGGCAAAGGGAAGGCCAGTGGGGTGTGGGGATGGCCAACAAGCCATTCCCTGCCCCTCAAAGTAAAAGCACAAGCATTTGGTGCAAAACCAAACACACAACAAACGAGTTGAGAGATCCTGAGGCAAGGCGCGCAGCCGAGGCCTCCGGGAACTCAAAACGAACACGAACATGGATGATCACCGAGTGTTCCAACGGTGACGTCCAAGTCTTGAGGACGGTCAAAAATGGGGTGTCTATAGTACCCGTAGAGCAATGGTCAGGCAGAAGCGTTGAACAAAACTATCATCAACAGAGTGAAAAAGTGGCTTGAGCATGCCAAAGGCAAATGGGTTGAGGAGTTACCACACGTATTATGGGCCTACCGAACTACAGCACGACGCCCCACAGAAGAAATACCTTACTCTTTGACCTATGGAATGGAGGCCATCATCCCACTCGAAGTAGGTTTCCCAACCCTTCGGTTTGAAATATTTGAAAGCTCCAGTAATGAGGAAGCTATCGCGCAAGCACCGGATATGGCAGAGGGCCGAAGAGAGGCAGCGCTGATCAGACTTGAAGCATATCAGCAGCAGCTCATCAGAAGTTTCAACCAAAAAGTTTTCCCAAGGCAATTTATACCAGGAGAATTGGTTTTGAGGAAAGTCATGGATCACAAATGGGTGCCTGGTGAAGGCAAACTTGGGCCGAACTGGGAAGGTCCCTACAAAATCACAGCCATAGTTGGAAATGGAGCTTACTACTTAGAGGATCTGAATGGCAAAGCAATACCTCGGCCCTGGAACGTAGCAAACCTCAAGAAATACTACCAATAGAGTCATTCCCTAACTTCTTTATTAGGATGTAAAGGCACTTATTTGTTGACAAATACAAATGTTTTCCCGCTCCTCTCAGATTTATCCAATTCTTGTAATTAGCTTTGATGTTTTATCAAACGGAATTAGCTTTGGTTCTTACCAAACGGAATCAGCTTTGGTTTTTACCAAACGGAATTAGCTTTGGTTCTTACCAAACGGAATTAGTTTTGGTCTTTACCAAACGGAATTAGCTTTGATGTTTATCAAACGGAATTAACTTTGGTTTTAACCCAAATGGCTCAGTTTCAGAACGACTGAACGGAATTTAAATTTGGTTAGCACTCAAACATGCTAAGTGGTATAGCTTGGTGGAAAAATGTTTGGCAACTAAATTGGAATTTAGCCAAGTGGAATTGCTTGGTGGAAACAGCACTAATGTATCTTAAGTAAACACCTCTACTTAGCCAAGTGGAATTTCTTGGTGGAAACCGCACTAATGTATCTTAAGTAAACACCTCTATTTAGCCAAGTGGCATTGCTTGGTGGAAACTACACTGACATATCTTAAGCACACATCTGTGCACCTACAGAACTTCTTAAGTATCAGCACAACAACACTTCAGTATTGATTCAAACAAGCAGAGTTGGAACAAACTCAACTGAGCTACGTCAAGAGCAAACTTCTAGCATCAGCCTTACTCAACTCCAGTTGGGGGCAAACTATTGTTTTCTTAAAAAACCTACCTGGACCTGAGTAAGACATCTCTCTTTGCATGCGCTTGTACTATCAAAATTGAAACAGACTCAAGCAGTTCTATACAAGAGACAACTCTTCAATATCGATTTTACTTAGCTCCAGGTGGGGGCAAACAATTGTTTTCTTTCGAAACCAACCTGGACCTAAGTAAGACCCACTTACGAACTCAAAGCACAGCCATACCACATATCCATTACCCACGCCGATCACTAGTTCGGCCCCGAGGTCCCAACAGTGCTCGGCCGGGGGCAAATAGTGCAATGCCACACCGAGCATCAGTCCGTCCCCGAGGTCCCAACAGTGCTCGGCCGGGGGCAAGCAGTATAGAAATCAGACAGAGCATCTATTTCAAGGTAGTATAGAATCAAACCGAGCACCTATTCGGCCCAAAGGTCCCAACAGAGCTCGGCCGGGGGCAAGCAGTATAGAATACATTCAGACATAAAAGCCAAACAACATCAAATTGCAAGTTCAAAGAGAAAATCATATCATCCAAGCAAAGGGAACAGAAGGCCTCACAACCGACAGCAAAAAACAAAAAAAAAAAAAAAAGAAAGAAAAATTGTCTTCACCAAAACAGAAAAGCAAAAAGTTCAAATCCTTTCAACATCAATTTCCATCAACAGTGGCAATTCAGGAGCAGCATCAGCAATTTTGTCCAGGCCATCTGCAGGAGGAAAAGTAGAGGAAGCTCCAACTTCCTAAGAAGTAGGAGCCACCTTAACCACATCTCCCGTGGCTTCGGTCTCTAGGGTTTCAACCCCTTCAACGTCCACCGTTTCAGTGACAACATTCATGCTCTGGGTCTTGCTTACAGAATCATCTTCTAGGGAAACATCGTCTGGCAGAACAGCAGGGGTAGGAGTAGTCTTCAAACCCAAGGATTTCGAAGGAACAGGGACATCATGATACAGAGAAGAGCCTTCAGGAACCATCGCAGCGGCTAAGGCACTCGTCCAACCCTTCACAAAAAGCTTGTCTCGCAGCACTAGAACCTCCTCCTTGTACGCCGGCTTCATCCAGCCTTTTGTTGCTGCTTGGCCTCCAAGCAAAGACGCTTCTACCATCACAAAGAATAACGGCCTCCGCCTCGCCACCTTCCCCTCGAGTTGAGCTTGTGTCTCAATGGCAGCCTCTTTCGATTGTTCAGCAGAAGTGACAATCTTGTTCAAACGAAAGGCTTCCCTCTCAGCGGTTAAGCGTCCTTCCTTCTCCGGCTCCAAGTTTACCGTCAGTCTCTCTACGTTCATTACAGCCTCTAGCACGGCCCTTTCTAGCTCTTCAGCACGAGTAATGGACAGGTGCATTCTCTGGATACACTGCAAAGGACGACAAGGAATTTAGAAAAAAGGAAAACAACAACGCAGCAGTGAAATTAAGTAAAGCGAAGAAAACACTTATAGCAGTCATCATTTGAAGGGTCCCCTTCAGGATAGGAATGTCACGAGGCCCATTATGGTCAGCCATATCAACCGGCATCAACAAAAACTTGGTCAAACTAAAGGCAAAATCTTGTGAAGCGACAACTGAATCAGAGGTGGAAATGGGCCTGCCCTCATACAATATTGGCGGCTCCCATTTCTCAAAAGCATCATCCTCAGCAGGATCCTGAGAAGCTTTCCCTACCACTGCTTTGCCGGTTTCCCTTCTCCTCTTTTTTGCTCGTGCAGCGACTGAAGCTGAGGGCTCGGCAGCAGTCACAGGGGTCCCAGAAGCTCCAACTTTCATTTTTACCTCCATGAGGCTCTTTACCTCGGTCTTCTCCAGAGGGGTTTGCAAGGCGCCAGAGGCTCCGAAGGCCTTGGCCTCTAAATCCACCAACACCCTTCTCTTCGCCACAGACCCGCTCCCTGCGAAACTGAGGGCAGGGGAAGGCGCTCCCTCAGAAAATGCATCTTGACTCCTGTGACGTCTTGAGACCAGAGGGGTGAGAGACGTGTCAATCTCGGTATCAGATTCCAGAAGGGCAGCAGTGAGCCTCGCCTTCTTTGGAATAACAGAACGGTAAGTAGACTGGTAGTCCAATAACTCGGGTGCAGATCTCTTTTTATACTTCAAGGCAGCCTTGATGGCTTCAGCATTCTCTCGATTCGGCCTCCGTTGGAAACGGGAGGACTCTGCAAAAAGAAAGCAACCCATCAGAGCAATATTCAAAAATAAAGTAAGAAACACCAAAGGCATTAAAAGGAGAGGACCAAACCTGGGTAGCCGTCTTTCTGTGGCATCCGTTCAGACTGAAACTCGGTTCCGGCGGGGAACTTCCAATTTCCACCAACTTGTAGGAAATCGTCATTGTGTTTATCCGAATCAGGTAATCCAGTAACTAAGTGGCAATCGGCCGAGCGAACACGCAGGTAGTATGTACTATGGTCTTTGTTATGAGAAAGGGTGTAACATCCCAAGATATCCCAAATGTCAAGGTTCAAGCCTAGTCGTCTATTGAGGGCAGATACGCCGCAGACAACACGGAAAAGGTTCACAGATACTTGCATTGGGGTTAACTAGACTTGATGCAGAAAACAGTGCACTAACAGGTCAAGAGGAAACTGAACCCCTCCATCGACTATTGCCGCGATGGGAAAGGCAACGGTGTTCCTCGTACCCATACGTTTAGCGTCTACTTTCGCCAGTGAAAGGGTAATGTCATGAGGGATATTGTAATCCAGACTGAACATAGCCATGGCCTCGGGAGTATCAACCAAGGAACGGAACTTCCCCATTCGACCAATCTAGTGGGACAGAAGTAGGATTCAGATAACAGGATATGGGACACGGATAGCAAGTGGGTCAGACAAGATGATTAAAACACAAAGGGGAAAGAGAAGAAGAGTCATGAGAGGACTTATAGAGATCACAACAGTGATAGCAAAGCAGAATCAGCGGCGAAGAAGCCCAAGCGGAGCACCAGCGAGATCGGTCCAGAGGGATGGAAAGAAGCTCTTTCTCTCTCTCTTTGGAACTCACTAGAGGAATGAGAAAATCAAATCAAGGGATTTGAATTGATGGCCTGAGCATTTATTACACCAGTCGGCGCGCAGGCACACAAATCACGACCTTCGGTATAGAGTCGACGCATTATCTCTACACGCCTATCACGCGTCGCCACGTGTCACATGAAAGGACGCATGTAGGAATTGTGTGTCAGGATCGAACCGTCACCAAGGCTGAACTGGGGAGAACCAAAACGACGCGACGCTTGGAAGGCAGAGCAATAGCTCCCCCCAAGGGGAACCTTAGCGCGAGCTAAGGGGCAAATGAAGGGGCTAAATGTGAAATGCGTCAGGTCCAAGCCTTAGGCCGGCCCAATCCGACAAAGTCCAAATCCAAGTGGGTCAAATGAGTATATGGACAGACCAATTGAGCCCAACTTCACGATCAACAGTCCACCCAAGTCCCCAAGCACTTGGGCCCAACCCGCAGCGGAAAGGCTAGCCCAGCCGTAGTGCTGGTCTGGGCCGAGCTGCGGGACGGAATTTGTGGGCCGAACAGATAATGGTCCAGCCCATCTCCATGAATGATCCTGAAAAAGGCCGAGCCGAGGCACATCAGTACCGAACTGAAGTACATGGGTACCGAGCTGGAGAAACCTCACAAGGAAACGTGGGAGCTGTGAGTGCAAGCATGTGCAGGTTGCCACCTCAGCTGGTCCCCCACACCTAGAATCACAGAAGTTGTTAAACCAAAGGAATGTGGTTAGTTATCAGCATGCCTACAATGAGAATATGCAATCAATGACAACTACCAAGTGGTCCCCCATCTGGAACAATGCTGAAAGAACACCTAGCAGCCTTTACACTCCATGAACTCACCTTGAGAAGCAAGTAAGGAACATTATATATACAACATGAACTTCACATTGAAGGTAACTGAACTATTCCAAGCAAAACCACACTTACACACAAATTGAACCCTTCATACACTCCTTCTCCGATCGCTAATTCCCACACCGGAGGGGTTATCCGGCCAACCCCGGCCGGGCAGCTCTAACGGTGCTTCTCGTGGCAGGAACCCAGTCCCTGGATAGTCCAACCGAGCGCGGAGCCCCGATCCACTTTCATCTAGTGCGGAATCCAGTACGCACACATGTTAATGTGTAAATTACTAGCGGTACAGGAAAATTTTCTTATTGCCATATCATTGTAAACCTTTTGCAGATGACATTTTATAATTTATGTTTTATTGTAGAATTGAAGTCATTATATTAGATTGAGTGTAGCTTTATCTGCTGGAATGACACAGAGTAAAAAGAATGAAAAAGAATGAACAAAATTCTAACAACTGCTCTAATAGTCTGAATTGATAATATTGGCACTTCCCTGAAACATTAATAACAGTTGTACAGTGTCTTAGAAATGTCCATAGTGACACAATGGCAACATGGAAGAACCAAAAATGGATAAATGATGAACCTAAGGTAATAAACAATCCACTACTGGATTGATTGCAGTAGATGTTCCTTGAGCATTCAAGCATGAAGAGGAAAGGACATGATTTGGATACTGCAAGGTTAGGTCAATGTTACTTAGCACAATGTCAGTGCACCCTACAGTCTCACTGCAGCTAAGTTTGACCGCATTGTCTGTGATTGATGTCCCTTAAAATCCATCATAAGTAACATCACTCACTTGAACAGCCTCGGTCTTGAACATTAGGTAGGATTAAAAAAAATTAGTCAGCATTCAACAACTAGCAACAGAAACCATCATTTATAGAACATCTAACCGAAAAACGAAAAACTATTTGTTCTTACTTTCTTTGTGCAATATTTATCAGTGGTACAATAGAACTGGTCAATGATGATAGGATTTGCTGCTGCGATGAGTGTAATGTCTTTGAAAGAGATATATCTGGCATAACTAGACCCTCCCTAGAAGACAAGTGGCCCGAGAACAATTATTATTATACTCACCCAAATAATCTAATTAAATTTCTACATGGTTTTCAATGCTTCATTACCTGCCAACTTTTGATCCTTGCTCCAAACATAGTTCCAGTGAAGCTACAATTTCGCACATGTACTTCTTCCACCATATCTGTTGCTCCACCCTTTCCTAAGCTTCCAATGCTGCAAGAAATTTCTTTGGTCTCAACCGTATAGATATATGTATATATGTATATAGTACCCAATTTGGTTGCTTAGAAGATAGGTTTTGAGAAACCTTATTCTGTAGCCTGGTCCACATGCCACGCTAGTAATATTGATATTGGCCGATCCCCCACCCATGGCAATACAGTCATCACCTACATTTGTAGTGACAGAAATTGAAATAGGAGGCATGAAAAAGATTGAAGACAAAAGTTAGGTACAACTAAGGGAATGGTCATAATGAGGGATAAAAAGGAATCAACAAGTTTAAATGTACCAGTTCCAATGATGCAGTCATGGATTTGGATGTTGCTCGACTGAGAGATATCAATACCATCCGTGTTGGGGCTGTCCTCGGGCACAGTTATTTGAAGATTAGAAATGGTTAATCCAGTACTGCCAACTACAGACGTATGGCTTCTGGGGCTATTGTCATGTGTCAATCCACTAAGTTGAAGGTTGTTACAGTTACGGAATGCCAATGCCTGGCAGTCAAAGAAACAAACATCTCTTGAGCTGAGTTAGTGTGTGTTTGTGTGTTTGTGATAGGATTTTAGAAAATGAAAAGAGGTCTAACTTACAGTGGGTCTCTCGAAATTCGAACTCCGATCAAAGAGATGATCATGTGTTAGAACTTCTTTGATGAAAAAAAATATATATATATATATAACCAAAAAAAAAAAAAAATAGCATGTAAGGAAAGATTAAACGAGTGAACTACTTCATATGTTGATATGTATGTGGTTTGCCAACACGAAATTGTTCATTGATGGTATAATAAACTTACCTGAACATCTATGCTTGAAGACATGCAGGGACCTTGAAATTTTACTGGATTTAGCAAGAATGATGAACCCTCTGGTATGTACAAGGTTGAAGTGTCCAACACAGCTCCACAGGCAGCTGTCCACGCTGCCAAAAAAGCCTAGGCATGTCCCATTGTAAAATTTTATTTTGGAAACCAGAAATCTAAAATTTGAACACATGTTTGGAAAAAAAGAGAAGGTCGTAGTTAATGACTTACTACTGTGGAGTCATCCCTTATCCCGTCTCCAACTACTTCATAATCAAGCACATTAAAAACATCGGAACCATCTTCTTGACACATATCACTGCCTAATCCCAAGCTGGCTGTGCATAAAACCAAGAATGTGGTAAGAAGATCCTGCATATGCAAAAAAACATATAATTACAAAACTGTGAGAAAATGTCGGCTGAAAGACTCTGCTTGCTTTATTATTCTTCTTTTCTTTTGTAATTTATTTTCCATTGAATTTGTGAAAGTATGTTCAATTTTTTGGGTTTTCTAAGATGGTTGAGAAAGAGGTGGATGTTGAGAAATAAACCATTATTCTGTGGGCAATTTCTTGGGTTTTCTCAGAGTAGAAGATAATCAAAGTAAGGTATGCTTCGCAGAGAACTGAAATTCTCGTGTTCTTTAGAATCTCAAACACTATTTGTATTAATGGAAAAATAAATTTAGGAGGGATATCCTTATCAAGAATAAGAAATGGCTGAGACATTCAATAAAAATAAATCCCAAAGTTATACTAATTCATATCCATAATGTTAGGAGTGCTATAGATATAACTCAAATATCCTAATAAGATTTTCGGATTTAACATGTAGATTGGTACCCTATTTGTTATTAAATGTTCACTTTTTATTTATGAGATTTTACTGATTATTTATGAGATTGTTTTGTTGATATTGCTTGCTTGAAGCTTGAACTAAAAAACGTATGTCACTGGTTTGACATGAACGACTGATTGTGATATCAAACATTCCTCTGCTAATTCTCTTTTGGCATGCGATTATGGATTCATATATTATGGCTTGTACTGCAGTAAGTGATCTTTTATCTGACATTTGACATAGTTTCCATCGATCATGCTGGTTTGTAGGCAGATAAGGTGATTTATTAACAAGCGCATGCACACACACAAATATAGACAATTTATTTAGATTCAGATGGAGATTTACTGATGTTTGAAAGAAAAGATTTTGTCCAACTTTGTTGGAATTTCTGATGGAAGACAAAATACTTATTATTCTTATTAAGCAACCAATTTCTACCCAATTTGGTTGCTTAGAAGATGGTAGATTTCTTTGACATACTTATTATTCTTATTTTTATTTATTTATTTATTTTATGCAAGAAAACAATGTCAAAGAAATCTACCATTACAGATGATTCTATACCAAAACATCACAGCCCAATTGATGATTCAATTCAACCATGTTTTGGTGGGGGTTTGGCAATTAGTTTTAGTAATTATTTTTATTTTTTTAGAATATAAAAAAATTTGATGCGTTTGGTAATCACTAAAAGAGTTTTTTTTTTTTTTAAGGCCTTTTTAAACTTTTACTTTTAGTGAAAAATTACCACATTACCAGTGGAGCCCTTGTTAACATAGCCAAAAGGGCATGGTAGAATTTTTCAAAGTATGGAGGGTAAAATTATCTTATAATAATTTTGTTAACGTGTCGCAAATTTTTTTAAAAAAAATTTTAATGTAGAAATTGTTTTTTTGCCCAAACTAAGTAGGCTTTTTACTTTGTGGTAAAATTTATTTAATTTGTGTTTAAATGGTCTCCATCAATTTTTTGGTCCAAATTTGGACAAAAATATCCTTCCATTATAAAAATTGAGCAAAAACATATTATGATAAGAACATTTAAACAAAAATTGAATAAGTTGGGGATCAAATTAACACAATGTGCATATTTTAGAACTAACAATGTATTTAACTAAAATTCTATTTCCCGAAATAATGTGTACTTTTCAATGGAAGTTTTTGTAATGTCACTTCACTACTTGAATCCCCATATCTTCAACTCTTTTTCTTTTTTTTTCGGTTGAGGATCTATCTTCCATCATTTTGGAAAATGGAGGTTCTCAGCATATATAACCTAGAAATGAACATAAAAGTTAAAAAATTTTGGCAAACAAAACATACCAAAAATTGAAATCACTGTATATAAGTAGTCCAATTTAGCAAAAACAAGTGTGCATAATTTGACTCAAAAGAATAGTGATTTGCCTAATCAAAAACCTTAAAAAATAAAAAATAAAAAATTAAATAGACATCTTGGCTAGTCAAAATTGTTTTAGGAGACATGAATTGGGTTTTACAACTCCGGTGGCATTTCCATAAGCATTGTTACAGAACGAAATCACTCGCTTTCTCGGACTTGATGATTCCAATTCAACAGTGTCTAGCAATATGTTAGTGCAGGGCACAGCCTGGCTGCAATCCAGATTGATTGCGACTTCGGTCTTTGATGTACCAAATGTCCCACTATACAACACATGGCTAATCTCGACTCCGGTTTTCTTCATCAAAAAAAAAAAAAAAAAATCATTGTAGATACCGGGAAATATTTGATTAAAGCGTGAAATTTAACTTCATAGAACCTAATTATACCGTTAGTTTGCATGCGTTTTTGACGTCACAGTAGTTTTGATTGATAATTATTGGATTTTTGACATCTGTGAAGTTTATGTTTTTGAACACAACTCCGTGAACATGACCTCTCCCAACCTATACCAAAAAGAAAACAACAATTAATTGAAAATTAACATTAGTGTACATCAATTGTGAAGTTTGCAGCATTGATATTTAAGCATCAAATTGAGGACTAATAAAACACTTCACAATTGTACCTGCCATGTCTTGATCCGAACCCCATTGCTTGTTTTGTTGAAGTTTACGCGGTTCACATTAATATTTTCTACTCTCACCTCATTTCCACTCCTTCCTAAGCTTCCAATGCTATCAAAAGAGTTGCATATATCAAAATAATGTCTTCATTTTGTACACATAGAAACACTTTGCATGTGTGCGTGCGCATATAGTGAGTGATTCAGGTCTTCATTCATATACTATTTTGGAGAGAGAATTCAATTATTTTTCCTTGTCTTTGTTTTGTTTGTTTGTTTGTTTTTTTTTTTTTTTTTAAAGTGTGGAAATGTGTACATTACACAAGCCACTTTTAAATATACGTCCAAAATGTTAACAATAAGCTCATATAATTTGAGTAGACTGATATGTGCGAGATCGCTTACCTTACACCATGGCCAGGTCCACAATTAACATCAGTGATGTCTATATGTGAAGTGTAATCGCCAATGGATACACAATCATCCCCTGCAAATCACCATTAGCAAAAAATCAAAACTTAATACATTTTGAAAATGTAAATTTTGACCTATGTTCCGCTTTTAGAAGCGTAATTTTTTTTTTTTTTTTGACAAAAAAAAAAAAGAAAAAAGAAAGCAAATTGCTCTTAAAAGGGGCGAAATTGTTACCGCTGCCAATGTCTGTGTTGCTGACAAACACTCCAGTGGAGTGGCTAATGTGAATCCCGTCCGTGTTAGGGCTTGTTTCGGGAGATTTTATGCTCAAAGAATCAATCATGACGTTGTTACATCCCGTCACAAGAATATGAGTTTGAGGGCTATTGACAATCAAAATGTTGCTTATGGAAAATTGGTTGCATTCTATGAAACTGAGCACCTGAAAAAGATAAAACATTAATGAAATGTGTTATATTATTTCAAAAAATCAATTTGGGTAGTTGATCAATGAAGTGATGTAGTTACAGTTGGTGCAAGCTTGCCACATCCCTGCTGAAACAAGAAATAGTGAAAATTAAAGTTAGTTATGATTTTAATTAATGAAATGTTACTATATGAAATCAAGAAAACATATGGTGTACCGGAGATTGAGGATGTCTTTTACATGAGATGTCCCACCAACCCTGGCCGCGTCCATCGATCTTGCCAAGGCCACTAACACCGAGCCCATTCACGTCCTGAAAGGTCAACCATCGCCCTGGATTTCTCCCTTTCCATGCTTTAGGATTATCGGGAGCTATAATTGTGCCCGAGAGCTACAACAAAGATGGAAATAGAAAGATGAAGTCACACAACCAACTTTTTAAGAGAAGTGTCCAGGATGCTGTGCTTCTGAGAAAGAAGAAGTCGCACAAAGTGAACTACAAAATTAATGAAATATGAAACACCGCACTGTATTTACCCTAGATGGAGTCCACATTCCACCAGATGAATGCAGTGTTGGCACTTTCTTGTGAAATAAAGAAATTGTAGGTAGTGAAAATAATTAAAGAGGAAAACAATGAAAAAATTCTATGAAATAAGTGTTCAAAATGTTGATTGTTAGCATTGCATTCAGCCCAGATGGAATCCACTCCACAAAAAGATGAATGCAATGCGACAAGACACTTTTTTTATGAAATTTTTTCTAGGTTCGTAGTAGTGTCAAAGGACTCAAAAATTGTCACAAAATTCAAACTCTTTTACCGAAAAGGTGATGTAGGTGGGGTTGCAAGGGCCAACAAATGCCATTGGATACACCAGAAATGTCATTCCCTCTAGAACAACCATGCTTGCATCTTCACTCTCTGCATTACATGTTTTGTTCCAAGCCTCTACAAATGCCTACAAAATCACATTAAAAAACATGTCAAAAATTTCTGAGTCTCAAGAAAATTTAATAGTGACCCAAAATGAAATTTCAAAAAAATAAAAAATTACAAGGGTGTCATTTGCCATGCCATCGCCAATAGCTCCATAATCTAGAACATTGAATTCACTCGAATCGCTGCAAGTTAGCACTAGGGCTGGAAGCAAGCTCAAAACAAGAATGAGTGTCGTGACACGGTCCTGCGAATCAGAACATGTTGTACAAACCAAGATTATTTTCATTTTTCTGAGAAAATTTTACAATCTATTTGAATTCGCAGTCTTACAATATCATTTAATAATAAGTTTGTAACATAGTTGAATGGGAAAGATGAAAAGTCTTCCAAAAATGCTTTTGTTTTTTGAATGTCAAAGGGTTGTGTAGTGACCATTAATTACAAAGTGTGATTCTTTTTGGGTTTTCTCAAAGAAAAAGGAATTTCATTATTTTTTGCAAATTTTCATAATCCTAGATATTTCGTGGAAAATTTTCATTTAAGTGGGAATGTAAGAAAAATATAATATCATATTACATTAAAAAGACTACTTTATAAACTTTATTCTTCTAACATGTTATTTTTAATATTTTTTAATTGGTATAATTGATCATAATTAATTTTAATTTTCATTAATAAGAAGCAAATTAATACTCGATTGACTAAACATAACAAAACTTGAACCTCTCAATTCCATGATTAACCGAACCAGGTTAACTAAACAGAAACTAAAACCCAAACCCAAAACCAAACCCAAACCCAAACCCACCACTAGTTGAGAAATCGGATGGCGAAAGATTTTTTTTTTTTTTTTTTTATTTTTTTTTTTAATGGCTCTCAAAGATTACTGAAATACAAGGATAGGAAATTTTTTAATATTTTCAAAACCATTAAATTAGTATTTTTATTTAAAGAAAGAAAAACAAAAATATTAGCTTAAGTCCTCAATAAGCTTCCAAGTTTTACACGGTGTAATTAAAATCTCAAAATACTAAAATCTTAATACACGATCATGAAATTGAAAATTATATTGAAACATAGATATTGAAAATGGAATATTCTGGCACTTTCAATACACATCTTTTGTATCCATAAACGAGCCAACTGATTAAATACATAATTGATAGAACCGTGAAAAGAACAACAAAAAATTTCTAGTTTGTAAATATGTTATAATGCTCAATCCTAGTAAACAATAGTTAAAAACAAAAAAACAAAATTAAAGTTGAAGCAAGTAAACTGGAAGCATTACCATCGAGGACACTCCGATGTTAAAGTATGCAATAATGCTCTTGCAAATATTTTCAATTGTACATGCACAACCTCTTTATATAAAGGTGTTATGTGGTATTCAATTTTAAAAAGTATTCTTTAGCAATAACTCTTCTGTGTTAGGAGATTTACTCTCTTGAATTTGGTCTTATCCACATAACAAAAACTTAAACTCACATTTCTCCTTCAAAATAATTATAAATACACCTTTGAAATTTGCTTAAAATATAGATTGACTTCTATAATTTTAAAAATTACAAATATCATTGTCAAAATTTTTTTAAATTAATAGAAAAAATGATATTTCGAACTACTCTTCTATATGATAATAAAATTACTTGAATTGTTAATTAAAATATATTTTTGACATCATTATCTTCTCAAAAAATTTACCCTATAATAACATGCAAAACAAAGTCTTAAATCTGAAATTTTTACAAGCTGATGTACCTGCAAAAACCTAAAACATTAAAGAGTTTTGCTGGGTAGCTCGAATTGTTTGTGGCTCAAAAGGCCCGAATCTCCTTCTCTCCCTCTGTTCATCTCCCTCACTCCCTCTGTCATCTCCTTCACTCTATTAATCTCCCTCACTCCCTTTGTTCATCTCCCTCACTCTCATCTCCTTCAAGATTTGCATTAGCAGCAAATCAGCAGCAAATTTAGTACACACAAAAAAGCAGTAATTTCAACACAAAATAACAACAAAACATCAACAAAAAAAGGCAAAACAGTAGCAATTTTAGCACCAAAACAACACCAAAACAGTAGCAATTTGAACAAAAACAAGACCAAAATAGCAACATTTTTTTTTTTAGCTAAACGGAGATGTAATTTTTTAAGAAAAATCAAACCCATTCTCCTTCTCCATCTCCGATATAGCCAGATCACGATTTCCCATTTGGGCGGCGAAGCCATCTTCGGTGTCCTCTCTTCCTCTTTTCCTCCTCTATTTCTCTCCATATCGCCTTGCCTCTCTGTTTGTTTAGGTTTGACTCAATGTTTGAGAGAGAAACAAGTGGAAGGGAAAGAGAAAAAAAAAAAAATGTCAAAACGATAGGCATTTAAGCCATTCGGGACAATGAATTTCGAGTTACAAAACATTTTGAACAAGATGCAACTCAAGCAGCAGGCAGCATAGTTACATCCAAAACATTGCCGAAACTTTTTCCTGAGTGATTATTTGCTGGTATTGAGGCATTGTTACACGTTATTTATCATTTAACACTTGATAATTTATTTTTCAAAAACTTAATAAAAAATATTGAATTCTACAGTTTTAACTTATCCAAAAATTAAATAAAAAATATTAAATTCTACAGTTATATCCAATCGGAATTAAGTTCGATCACCATTGAATTCTACAATTTTAACCAATCGAAATTAAGTTCAATCACCACGACATTATCCCCGGAGCAAAAGACAATTTTTCCTTCACTAAACATAATTGCCCCATATTGGCCTATTTGACACAGTTGATCTTAGCAGCTTATAAATTTTTATTTATTTATTTTGAGATTGGCGTACATTTTGCTTACAATTTATTTGATAAAACTAGTTTAAATCAGCCCAATAGAAATACCAAAACCTATTCATTAACTTTTAATATCACAAACACAATCTCAACTCACTTCATAAATCTGAATAAAAGCAACAAAATAAAAAGAAAAAGAAAAAAAAAAAAATCAATCTCTCTAATATTTCTCATTTTTTAATTTTATGAATTTCATAATAAAATTACAAATAAGTGAGCAATCATAGAATAATTACACTACATAGATTTTTTTTTTTTTTTTTTTTTAATGCAACTTTCACAGAAAAGAATTGCACGAAAGACCAACAAATAAAAAATAAAAAATAAAAAAAACTTCCGCTACACACAAGAAACTTACACCATCATGAAAATAAAATCCTACATCTCCACTGCTCAACACAATTACCCCAATTTTATATTTAACCCATTCGAAAGCACTTCACTTTTTCTCCAAAGAAGAGTATTGAGTAGCCAAATTACCAAATTTCATCTAATTTTTTGAGAATAGAGATCAAATTAAAACATGGTCAAAATGATCCTAATTCAAACAGTTATAAAATTCATATAATTAAAAAGGCACAAACCTAATTGATTTTTGAGGAAAAAATTGGAGGCATGCCAACAATCCAGAGGAAATACAGCACAGCACTACATTTTAATTGGTGATATTAAAAACACTACTTGGAAAAATTAAGACAAATACGATGAAGAATTAACAAATGCAAAACAAAACAATAAAAAGGATACGACACAGAAACAAAAACTAAATACTCCATGGATGTTGGCAGGCAAATGTTGAGCCATGGCTTGAATAATTCAGCTAGGCCTAGTTTGAAATCCCTACATCTTCCAGTCTAAAATCCGCAAAACAAAAGTGATAGATAGTTGAGAAACAAAAGATAGCAGGCTATCTCCGCTTGCCCTACAGCTGCTTTCAGTATTCTACATTGAAATAACGCAATTGCCCAAGAAATTTTCCTGCCCATACTTGCTTTCTTAAACTTCCAATCATGGTTAAATAGAATTACACAGAAGCTTAAAGCATCCAAGCCCGACTGAAGAATTTCCATCACGATGGCACTACACAAAGCAAAATAAACACTAAGAAACATATATACACACTAGACGAGTCTGCACACATGTGCAGGTGGAATTGTTGTTAGATCGTGAAGAATTTCCATCACAATGGCACTACACAAAGCAAAATAAACAGTAAGAAACATATATACACACTAGACAAGTCTGCAAACTACATGTGCAGGTGGAATTGTTGTTAGATCGTGTGTGCGTGTGTGTGTGCGCGTGTGTGAGAGAGAGAGAGAGATAGAGAGAGAGAGAGAGGTGTGCAGCAGTTTTTTATTAATTGATTTAAGGTTCTGATCCTTACCGTAACTATTAGGTAAGGAAAAATATTTAGGGAAAATATAATATTCTAGGACTACTAGGGAATCAAAATTGTGTGACAAAGTGTTCACATCAAGTGAGTTGTGAGTCATATAATAGAATAATATTTTAAAAGGCACGGTGAGAAAAACTATGTAACTTGGCCCCCTCAATGAAAAGCATTCCCATAAATTCCATTATGACAAACTACTATGAGCAGATACGATAACAAACTTTCACCAGTGATGCATAGTTCAAAAATATACTCAACCAGATAATAATATAAATTATTGCTTTTCAAACAGTTGACATTTAAAGCTCCATTAAATAGAAATGATGTATTCTGCACCAAAGAAATTGGTGTCTTGGGTAGCCAAGTAGCACAACATGGCATTACACTGACACGCCAACACATCAATTTTCAAAAAATATAGGACACGGCACCTTGAGGTTATGGGTTCAAGTCTCGGGTCAACCACTTTGTGCACTTATGCCAAAAGTTAGGTGTGTACCCAATCTTTCCCCTCCCAAACACACATTAATATATGTACTATTAGACGTTGATTTTTTACAAATTTATTATGTCATATATATGAATAATTTATTCAAAGATAATGACAAATATGCTATGAAGCATGGGTACTTCAAAAAACATGTCGTACCCGTACCAGGTAGTTACCGGCGTACCGTACCTTGTATGGTACTTCTGTATACGTACCGGATACACGAAACACGTACCCTAGTTTTTTCTTTTTAATTTTTGACGTACCTAACATATATCTAAGCCGCACCGTACCTCAGTTAAAACAATATTTTCCTTCTACTACACAAATAAAACTCATTTCACTAGACGACTTCTTTATTTTTTGTTTTATGCTTAGCATGATTTTAAAATTAAATTATGACTTGTAAGTTATTTAATATATTGACATTTAATTTTGATTTATACTTTTACTTTTGGTATTAAATGTTTAATTATAGGTTGGCCCTTAACAAATTAAACTATTTCATTAATTTTTGCATTACTCTAAATTAAAAATAAATATTTTTTTACAAGCGTACCAAGCCCAAGCCGTACCCATACCCGTACCCTAACCCTATTTTTTTTTAATTTTACCGTATTGGCGTACCCATATCGTACCAGTACCAGTACCCGTACCCGTACCCGTACCCGTGCTTTATTGCAAATATGTAACATAACACTAATTACATTTAAAATCTGTATTTTTCATAACTTAAAACATTAAGATATCATTCACGTAATAACAATTACATTCTAAAGAATGTAAAAACACTTATAAAACATTGTAATACACATAATGTATTAATTTTACAAATGTTTTAAAACATACTTAGAGTGCATAAATTGTATTTTGAAGAATGCAAAGCTATGAAAGGATTCATCACATAGGATGTTTTTGGAGGGTTCAAGAAGTGCCACCGAAGTGTAAGTAGTGTACGTGTTCAATATTATGAATTTAATTTTGTAATTAAGACATGATGAAGAAATTTCAGACAGAGAAGGGTGACAATGTGTGACACGGGTGTTAAAAATACTACACTCTTCCTCCGAGAAGTGTCCATGCTTCTTAGTTGGTGTACATTCAATGTCGAACCTATTGCTACTACCCTGTAAGTATTCACATCCTTTCCTACATCTAATCTTTAAGCAGTAAGGCTCCTTTACAAGTTCATTTTGCAGTTCTTTTCCTCAGTTCTCTTCCAATTGAATGATGAATAAACAGACTTGTGTACTCTATAATTTATGCGTACATATGACAGGCAAATAAAAAACTCAGATTGTATTAAAACACACACTCACCAAATTAAGAAACTCATAGCATATTAACTTGTACCCCCATTTCCAAACTACCAGAAGGATCATTTAAATAAAGCAACATAAATTAACATGTGCATAGGAAACCATAGGGTTCATACTGTATGTAGAAGTATCAATTTGCTCTGGAAGTTCCTTGATATCCACCTCAAACCTTTCCTGAACCTGTACAAATAACAAGTACAAGACTAATAGCATTAAATGGACCATCAAGCAAAAAAAAAAAAAAAGTTGAGAAATTCTGCCAACAAGCTGATATCAAGTGTGATTGAATTACCTGATTGAGAACATCAGAGTCGGATGCAGAAGATACAAACGTAATTGCAAGCCCCTTGGTGCCAAATCGACCAGCTCTACCCACCTGTCAAGTATTAAAAATCGAGGAGGAAGGTCAATCGCAGTTCTGAAACTGCAATACATAGGCACATCTCATATGCTAAAAGGGGGACATACACGATGCAGGTAGGTGTCAGCGGAATCAGGCATGTCATAGTTGATAACAATGTTGACACGTTCAATGTCAATTCCTCTTCCAACTAAATCAGTTGCCACAAGAATTCTTTTGTGCCCTTCCTTGAAACCCTTGTAGCGTGTCAACCTAAAAAGTTTTAACCTTAAAAATCAGTCACCAATGATTCTTTCACATAAGAGCAGCAGAAACAGTAAAATGGAGAACATTAATTATATTGTTTTACACATTCATTTCAATTTAGAATGCAGAGTCTTTCAATAAAGTTCCTTAAAAACCATCCAGAGACCCAAAAAATAATTATGTTGGGAAGTTGCAAGATCCCCCAAATGAACAGACAATATGACGTTTTTCAAACACTAATACAGTTAAACAAGCAAGCATCTAGAGAACAGAGTACTGGTAAGGAATTATTTCCTATATGTTCAATGAACATATCCCACAGACCAACCGGCTTTCAGCATAAGGTGTAGTGAGACCTCTGCAGAGAATAGTGCCCCTGTACCCATTCCTTGGCCACATCATGTGGGGGGTAAATTAGAGTAGCAGCCAACGTTTGGCAAGAATAGATGTGCCAACTTCAAATGTACGACATGAGAACTTGCAAATACAAGTTCAAGGACACATCCCACACTGCATGTGATTGTGAGTTCACAAAACCATAAGATACCAGTCAAAAATGGAATAATAAACTACATAGTCCAAGGACATCAGAATAAATCAACAAAAGACAACAGGGATTTAACTTTCCACTAGGTCTTGCACAAAAAATGGAAGAGAAGAAAAAAACAATGGAAGAAAGGAAAAAAAGTACATCATCCTAACCAGATGATCTTTTTGTATTTTTATCAGCCCAAACCAGATGATCTACTGAGGATATTTATTAACTAACCAAAATTTGGTCCCCTAACAGCATCATATACGTGATTATTAGATACTAGGATGCACAGAACAAGTCAGCAGTAGAAACTACAGAGAAGACTACATAGATAAAACTGACGACGTCGTATAAGCCTATCAAGTACTTCTCACTACAAGTGGAACCAGAGTTACAGAATACATGCCTTTCTTCCTGAGACATTCCAGAATGGATGCAAATAGAAGGAAAGTTGCATTCCACAAGTAACTTGTTCAGTTCAGCTGCTCTGCTGACACTTTTGACAAAAATGACAACTTGGTTGAAGTCCAATGCATCAAGGAGGTCATTTAGTTTGCGGTTTTTCTCAAGCTCACTCAGTTTAATATAATGCTGATGGGAAAAAACATAGAAGTAATAGTGAGTGTGTAAGCAAATACAAATCATTGAGGCTCTACTAGAAAAATTACAAATACCTGTACTAGACCGTGAAGAGTCAGTTTGGCCTCATCATCCACATAAATTTCCATTGGCTGAAAGGGTCAAAGATCATAACAAGACATATTAAACACTAATTGTAAGCTAACACAAACCACTGCACTTATCCCCCCAAAAAAAAAGCTAACACATGCTACAGCCTGAAATTTTAGAAACACCCGCCACACAGATTGAAACACCCGCCACACAGATTGAAACACCCGCCCAACGCCAAGAGTTTCACCCTATTTTTAAAAGTGTGCCTCCTTTCACAAAAAAAAAAAAAAAAAGTGTGTGCCTACAATAGCCATTCCTCCAAACGGCTTCAAAATAATAAACATAAATGTATGTGTACAAAGATACAATATAGAAAGCTTCTCCCAGTGCAGAAGTAGACAAATGACATAGGATTCTAAGAATTAAAGAGTATAAATATTTGACATGATATAAACACTGAAAACAAAGGGCAGTCCATCAATAGTATCCTAGTGTATAATGCTTAACCAAAAATTGAGAAATGACAGAAACTATCCAGTATACACATTTTGTGTGTCCTGAAATGAAACAAATACTATAATTAATCGGATCATGTCCCGCATGTATCATAACATTCAGTAAACTTGTATAATTCATTAATTTAACAGCTGCATAAATTATGTCACCATAAGCACAGCACAACACAGTTGGATAAGAAGCAATACATCGACACTGACACTACATAGCCACTCATACATAATAGCATAGCTGGAAACCTGTAAAGGACCCATGAACCATCAACATCTATACCAAGATGCAAACTGTTGATTTCCCTGCCTAATTCATAGAAACCAGTGCCAGCACAACCAGAAAATCAGTAGTTCGCATACCTTCCTAATCTAACACAACAGAAAGGAAACAGCGGAGAAAGAATATTACATCTTGCATGAACTTTTTGCAAACTGGACGAATCTCCTTGCTGAGTGTAGCTGAAAACATCATAACTTGTTTATCATGAGGAGTCATCTTAAAAATTTCCTGCACATCTCTCCTCATATCTGTAGATAAGGTAACAATAAAAATAAAAAAAACAAATAAATAAATTATCAATGTTTGAAGGAAAGAAAAAGAAAGAGGTACTAAAAAGAACAAACAATGCAGGCCAAATTTTTGAAAACATTTGACCATAGAACTCATATGCAGAAGCTTACCAAGTGATTCGAGCATCTTGTCACACTCATCAAGGATAAAATGCCTCACATTCTTTAAGCCGAGTTCCTTATCTCTTGCAAGAGCCAATATTCTTCCAGGAGTACCAACAACAATATGAGGACATTCATTCTTCAGTAAATCCTTGTGAACCTTGATATTGACACCACCGTAGAAGACAGCAACCTTAATATCAGGCAAATAGGTACTGAACCTCTCAAATTCATGACAGATCTGTAAATAATAAAAAGTAATGGTTAGTTAAGAAACAAAATCACATTATTGGAAATACAATGTCCAAGAACTCAAACAAATACGCCTAAATACTAACTTCCAGGTCTCCCAGCATACCTGGTAAGCTAATTCTCTCGTATGACACATGACAAGAGCAGCAACTTGTCCTGCAACAGGTTCAATCTGCTGCAGAGTAGAAAGAACAAACACAGCAGTTTTCCCCATCCCTGACTTTGCTTGACAGATGACATCCATTCCTAAAATAGCTTGAGGTATGCACTCATGTTGCACTGGTGAAGAAGGAAACAAAATCGGAGCGGACGAATCCTCAGTAAGTATAAATTATCTTCCAGATCCTTTTAATGGAAAGGTTTAGCAAACCAGTTTTCTGGCCCAAATCATGAGTATGGAAGTAGTGTTTTTTACCTGAAAAATATAAAATACTTCAAGTTAAAAAAAAAAAGTATAGTATGCACCAGCATGAAACTAAGTAGAGTGACAGTGTAGACACAAATTTTAAAACATGAAATGTTTCAACACATTTCAAAATTTATGTTACAAATGTCCACTGTTTAGTTTTTGGACTAAACAGTGTTGATTATTTGAAAAGCAGGTTCTTATTTCCGATCTGTATTTCAGATCGTTGATTATACATTTTATACAAATGAAACCTCCGATTAATGAAGAACAAAATAAACAACAAAAGACAAATTAAGAAAAAAATTAATATTTTATTGAAATTGTTATGGGTTTTGAACCCTCGAATACAAAATACAATTCTGGGTTTGGAACCCTTTACCTATTCATCGCCATTAGCGTAGGCTCTTCAGTTCTCTAGCTTTTCTTCTTCTTTCTTGTAACGATTTCTTTTAACTCTCAATTTCTTTCCTCTCTCGATCTTTTCACTTTTTGATTTCTTCCGATCCCCCAGTCTTGTGTGATGGTCCTCATATTTATGGAGGGCCATTAGGTGATAGGTGATAGGAATGCTTCATCTTCAATTTGAATTTCAAATTGAATGATAGCGCCTATTTGAATTTTGAATAATAGCGCTATCTGGTTAATCGTATATTTGATTAACCGGATTGATATTTGGGATTTCATCCTATGTGGTGTCCTTACCGTAGGCTCTACAGGTGTCATCTTTCGTAGGCTCCACGTGTCATCTTTCGTAGGCTCCACGTGTCATTTGCGCATCTTGAATAACGTCGTCGAGATACGACGTTGTTTTACTTATGTACTTCAACGGATCATATTGATCTTTTAGGAAGTGATTACCTACAGCCATCTTATTATAGGCTCTATACATATCATAAATTTAGTTAAAATTTATGTGCCAACAAATGCCCCTCGTGACTTGCATAAGTGAATTTTCTTAACTGTGCGAGTCACGACAATTTGGCACTTTTTTCTGGCTGATCTTTAGATCTGGGATGAGATTATTTCTTTGCTTTGATCCCTGGTTTTTTTTTTTTTTTTTTTTTTTTTTTTTTTACATGGGTTTTGTGGACTTGATTTTTTTTTTTTTTTTTTTTTTTTGGGGTTAATTGTCCTTTATAGTCCATGGGCCATTTATTTTGTTGCATGAAATTTTTTTTTTTATTTATTTATTTTTATTTTTTTTAAGGGTCATGAGTAAGGTCCAAGATTTAATTGGGCATTTTCTTTTGTGGGCCTCCAACTTGCCACCATTTTTTTAGGCCATCATGAATTTTTTTTCTAGACCATCATGGACTTTTCCTTTTCTAGGCCACCATTTTTTTTAATTGGCCCTTTTCTTTTGTGGGCCTCCAACTTGCCACTTATTATTTTATAGGATTTTTTACAACAGATATATATATCTATATATATTTTAGGAGTTTGTCTAAATGGAATAGGATGGATTGGCATTGGTAGGATTTCTAATCCAACACAAACACTTACTCTTGCTTCTTTGAAGTATTTTAGGAGACCACTACCTCCCTTCTTAAGCAAAAATATTTGTTTATATAATACCTATCCATACATGTAGACAATAGATATTTTTCCTCCTACAACTTTGTTCTTCCAGTAGAATTTTTTTTTTTAAGCAATTTTCAGCAGTCCCTTTTTCTTAATTTAATCAGGTATGCTTTTTTTTAACAGCATGTATTTATTTATTTATTTATTTTTTTTTTTTGAACCCAAATATGAACACAGAATTTTTTTTTTTGAATAACAAACCAACGCAAGCTTTTGACGTTGGTGTTGTGATACGACACACCATCTGCCAGATGACAAAGTTGTGTTGTCTATCATAAGATTGTAGTCCCTAGGCTGGATTGGCTTCATGATAGAGTAAAAATCTTGGTTTTATTTCTTTATTATTATTTTTTTATTTTTTTTGTTTTATTTTTATTTTTATTTTTATTATTTTTATTTTTATTTTTATTTTTATTTTTATTTTTATTTTTTTGAAGAACAAACCAACATAAGTTTTTTTTTATTTTTTTATTTTTTTTTTCAAACACTGTGTTAATAATTTTCCCTTAAATAGGTCAGGCCATGCAAAATTTTCCAAATCATTAAAAAACAAAGGAAAAACAGAATCTCTGCCACAGAACCTCCTTTTTTTTTTTTAAAGGAAAGACAATCCCTGCCACAGAAACTTTTTATTTTTTTTGAAACAGAATTGTTTTTTTAGAAAAACAGATTTTTTTTTTTTTTTTTTTTTTTTTTTTTTTTTTTTTGAAATTTAGGTGCCAACAGATTTTTTTTAGAAAAACAGATTTTTTTTTTTTAATTGATCTAATCTAAATCTAATCTAATCAAAATCTAATCTAATCAAAACAGATTTTTTTTTTTTTTAGTTGATCTAATCTAAATCTAATCTAATCAAAACAGATTTTTTTTTTTTTTTTTTTTTTTTTTTGAAATTTAGGTGCCAACAGATTTTTTTTTAGAAAAACAGATTTTTTTTTTTAATTGATCTAATCTAATCAAAATCTAATCTAATCAAAACAGAATTTTTTTTTTTTTTTATTTTTTTTATTTTTTTGAAATTTAGGTGCCAACAGATTTGTTTTAGGAAAACAGATTTTTTTTTTTTTGGTGCCAACAGATTTGTTTTAGAAAAACAGATTTTTTTTAGAAAAACAGATTTTTTTTTTTTTTTTTAGAAAAACAGATTTATTTGGTCACGGACAATCCATCCTATTCCATAACAATTTCATGTCTTTTGAAGAAATGTTTTTTTTTTTTTTTTTTTAATTGATCTAATTTTTTTTTTTTTTTTTTAATTGATTTTTTTTTTTTTTTTTTTAGAAAAAACAGATTTATTTGGTCTACAAAGCCTGCCCCCTCATGATTCGTACAAGTGGATTTTAATTGTACGAATTACGAAATTTTTATTTATTATTTATTTATTTATTTTATTTTATTTAGCAAGCCCCCCCCTTTTTTTTTGTAGACCATGAATCTAAATAGACCAAATAAAATTTAGTAATTGGCCCAATTGAACAAAACAACTTTTGTTTTGTAGACCATAAATCTAAATAGGCCAAAAAAAAGTTAGTAATTGGCCCAACTGAACAAAACAACTTTTTTTTTGAATCCTCCTGCCCCCTTGTGATTCGTACAAGTGGATTTTAATTGTACGAATTATGATTTTTTTTTTTGTGTATTTATTTTCTTTGCAATTATTTCATGTCTTTTTTCCTTTTTTACAGGCAATCCGCAAGGCGTCAGAGTTTGTTTGAAGGTATCATTGCTCTTTCCAACCTAATGGCAATGAATGGCTTGAAACCTTGGCAGTGATTGTGTCCTTTCACCCCAATGGCTTGAATCCTTGGCAATGATTGTGTCCTTCA
Organism: Camellia lanceoleosa; assembly: GCA_025200525.1. NCBI lineage: Eukaryota > Viridiplantae > Streptophyta > Magnoliopsida > Ericales > Theaceae > Camellia > Camellia lanceoleosa. The sequence goes on along the minus strand of CM045772.1, from coordinate 109,703,552 downwards.
CCCCAACGGCTTGAATCCTTGGCAGTGAATGTGTCCGTCACCCCAACGGCTTGAGGCCTTGGCAGTGAATGTGTCCGTCACCCCAATGGCTTGAATCCTTGGCAGTGATTGTGTCCGTCACCCCAATGGCTTGAATCCTTGGCAGTGATTGTGTCCTTCACCCCAACGGCTTGAATCCTTGGCAGTGAATGTGTCCGTCACCCCCAACGGCTTGAGGCCTTGGCAGTGAATGTGTCCGTCACCCCAACGGCTTGAATCCTTGGCAGTGAATGTGTCCGTCACCCTAACGGCTTGAATCCTTGGCAGTGAATGTGTCCGTCACCCCAACGGCTTGAGGCCTTGGCAGTGAATGTGTCCGTCACCCCAACGGCTTGAATTCTTGGCAGTGATTGTGTCCGTCACCCCAACGGCTTGAAGCCTTGGCAGTGATTGTGTCCGTCACCCCCAACGGCTTGAGTACTTGGCAGTGATTGTGTCCGTCACCCCAACGGCTTGAAGCCTTGGCAGTGATTGTGTCCGTCACCCCAACGGCTTGAGTCCTTGGCAGTGATTGTGTCCGTCACCCCAACGGCTTGAGTCCTTGGCAGTGATTGTGTCCGTCACCCCAACGGTTCGAGTTCTTGGCAGTGATCGTGTCCGTCACCCCAATGGCCTGAGTTCTTGGCAGTGAATGTGTCCGTCACCCCAACGGCCTGAGTTCTTGGCAGTGATTGTGTCATTCACCCCAACGGCTTGAGTCCTTGGCAAGGATTGTGTCATTCACCCCAACGGCTTGAGTCCTTGGCAGTGAATGTGTCATTCACCCCAGCGACTTGAAGCCTTGGCAGTGAATGTGTCCGTTACCCAGACGACTTGAAGCCTTGGGTCGTATTCGCATTAAGAGTGTTGAAATTCCTTCTCCTACCAAATCTTTTGATTGTTCTCTCAATGAAAGTAGCGAGAATGAAGATGAGTTTTATGACTACACCCCTCTTTTAGATGGCACACCGACCAAGATGAGTAATTTGCTCCCAGCAAGTGTAGGCTTTTCTTCTCCTTCTTCGAATGAGCCATCCAAGCTATTAGAGAAAGGTATAATTCTTTTTTTTTTTTTTTTTTTTTTTTTTTTTAAAATAAATTTTGAATACCTTTCCTTTTCTTAGACACTGCGCCTCGGACGCCTCGGACTTCCCCGCATATGCCATTGGCTACGTTTAAGGGTATTCTTATTCATTCCTTGTATCTCATTTTATTTTATCATGTATACATACTCAAGGAACTCTTTTCTCTTTAGATCATGCCACATTGCAAAATCCATGGTCCACTTGTGGGAATCACAACTTGTCTCCTCCTCCACCTAAGTCTCTTCACGCCGTACACCAAGGTATACTTTATTCATATATATATATATATATATATGTATTTTTTTTATGCTTTCATTGAGTATTTTCTTCTATTTTCACAGAAAATACTTCTGACATATTAGAAGAGATAGACGAAATTTCTTCTGATACCTCGGAAGAGGCCCAAATTCTTGCAGACTTACTTGAAGCAAATGGGGTTAACAAATTATTTGACAAACTTGAAACACCCTCTGCTCCATCTAGCGTTCTTTTGGGAACTTCCTCTAATGAAGCAGCCACCCATATTCAGAAAGGGCTTACTATTTCTCTCCAATCAATGACGGATGTTAATGGCATGATCGCTGTAGCAAACAACGTTTTCATGATTTTGAAGAGTTTGGGTGTAGACTTCGTCTCCTTCTACGAGAAGGTGAAGATATTCCTTGGGTGCTTTGCTTTGAAAACCCAACTTGCAGATTCTTCAAACTTGTCTATTGCAGAATTTGAGGCCCAATACTATGAGAAGAAGCTTCATTTTGACAAAGTTTCTGGCGAACATGAACAGTTGTCTGCTTCAATTATCAAGTCAGATGAGCACATTGCAGGTCTTAATCAAAAGATTATTCAAACCAAAGAGCTACTCAAACAACTTGAAGAGGAATTGTCATCCACCCAAGCAGAACATGCATCATTTATGTGTGATTTTGCACAAGCTTCCGAGAATGTTTCTAAATCAGAAGAAGTCGTGCAAACGCTTCCTCAATGTTTTGAGCCAACACAAGAAGAAGAATGGACAACACAGTGTTGTGGAACGTGCCTTTGAAAGGGCTAAGGCTTCTCTTAATGAATGAATGTACTTTTTTTTTTTATTCATCCGAACATAATGTATTTATGAAATTTCGCTCAGTGATAGATTTATTTGTTATATGAAATTTCTCAATACAATACATTGATTTGTCTTATTTTAGCCGTTCACAGTTTATACTCTTGCGGGCCAAGAGTATCCAATGTTTTATCACCTTAGATTTCGGTGAGGTATTTTAGCAGTTTAACCACATACAATACCGTTGGTGGTTCGACTTTTGTTTAGCCGTACACAGTTTATACTCTTGCGGGCCAGGAGTATCCAATGTTTTACCACCTTAGATTTCGGTGGGATATTTTAGCAGTTTAACCACATACAATACCGTTGGTGGTTTTTTTTATATATTTTTTTTATTTTAATTTTCTTTGCCCTAACTTTTGCCTAGGCCGCCCTTTCGGGTTTTCAACCTAGCAGGCTCTTTTTTCTTTTTGCCCTAACTTTTGCCTAGGCCGCCCTTTCGAGTTTTCAACCTAGCAGGCTATTTTTTTTTTTTTTTTTTTTTTTTTTTTTTGCCCTAACTTTTGCCTAAGTCGCCCTTTCGGGTTTTCAACCTAGCAGGCTTTCTTAAGGGTAATATCTCTTCAAGAACCTTGCATTGGTTGGGGGAATGATTCTGTCACCATCCATCGTTATCAACAAATAGGCCCCATTAGAATAAACCTTCTCAATCACATAAGGTCCTTCCCATTTGGGCTCAAGCTTTCCTTTGGTTCTTCGTGAGACTACTATGGGTGTTCTAACCATTAATACCAAGTCTCCCTTTTTAAAGGAACGAAGCCTCACTCTTTTATTAAATGCATTTGCCATCCATTGTTGGTAGATCTCCAAGTTCTGTTGAGCATACAACCTTCTTTCATCCAGGGTCTCTAGCTCAGCCAACCGCACTTTTGCACTTTCATCTTCTGTTAAGGACTCTTGTATTGCCACTCGCAATGATGGTATTTGAACCTCAAGTGGTAACACTGCTTCTCCTCCAAAAACCAACGAATAAGGGGTTGCTTGAGTAGGAGTTCTGTACGAAGTCCGATAAGCCCACAAAGCTTCTTGTAACTTTTCGTGCCAAGCTTTTTTGTTCTTATCCACCATCTTCTTAAGAATTTTGCACAATGTCTTGTTGAAAGCTTCTGCCAAACCATTGGCAGGTGCATGATATCTTGATGAATGGTTGTTTTTGATTTTGTACTTGGCAAATAACTTGTTCAAAGCATCACTCTGAGCAGTGTCCATTATCCATGATGACCTTTTTGGAATTCGAACTCAGAAATGATATGGGTTCGGATGAATTGAGACAAGCGTGCTTTTATATCCTTTAAAGCCACGACCTCTGCCCATTTTGAGAAATAGTCAGTAGCAGCTAGGATGTATCGATATCCTGCTGAAGATGGAGGTACAAAAGGACCAATAATATCCATACCCCATGCTGCAAATGGCCAAGAACAAGTTGTTAAATGTAAAGGCTCTGGGGGTTGGTGGAGAAAGTTCCCATGGAATTGGCAGACTTGGCATCTTCGAGCATAATCTATTGCAATCATAGTCGGCCAATAGTATCCCAACCGTTTTAGCTGCATATGTAATTTAGGACCACTTTGGTGTGCCCCACATACACCTGCATGTATTTCTGCCATTACCTCTTGAATACGCTCCTTGGCTATACACCGCATGAACATTCCATCCAAAGACCTTTTGTATAACGTTCCATCTTTCCACAGGACGAATTTGGTAGCCCTGCGTCTCACTTCAATTCTTTTTACTTTATCTTCAGGTAGCCTACCATGTTGGAGGTAAGCTATGAATGGTTCCCGCCAATCCTTCTCATTTTCTCCTTTCGTGGTGACGACCAAGATTGGAACCAAGTCAGAAACCTCTTTTAAAGGTTGTAACACCCTTCTTTCACCTACCGTGATAGTAATTGTTTTGCTATCCGGTAGGGTGAGTGATGCAGCCAAACTTGCAAGTGAATCAGCTCGAGCGTTTGTTCTTCTCTTCACGTGGAAAATATGTGTTTTCCTGAATTGTGAAAGCAATTGATCAGCCCTTTCATGATACGGGATGAGACTTGTTTTCTTAACAATGTATTCTCCACGGAGTTGCTTTACCACCAGTTCTGAATCTCCATAAATTGAGAGTTCTTCAATAGGAATTTGTAATGCCAATTCTAATCCAGCAATTCTGACTTCATATTCTGCCTCATTATTGGAGCATCCTTCACTTAAGGCAAAAGAATGGGTGATTATGGCATTGTCGGGAGTCACAAACACAATCCCAATTCCAGCTTTATTGTTTTTAGGATTTTCTTGCTTCTTGCCATCTGGACTCCTTGAAGCTCCATCAAAATACATCTCCCATCCTTTCTGAATTTCTATTTGCATAACCTCTTCATCTGGTAAATCAGTTATTAGAGGTGAGTCATCGGTATAGGATGTCTTTGCCAAAAAATCTGCTAGAGCACGCCTTCTGACTCTTTGGGGAACATATTCAATTGCGAATTGTTGGAGAATTACGACCCACTTTGCAATTTTTCACGAAAGTATGGGTCGTGAAAGTATATATTTCAAGGTGCGCTCTTGATATCAACTTGACTTCGTGTTCCAAGACATAGTGCTTTAGTTTTTGTAAGGCGAACACCAAGGCAAGACATGTCTTTCGATAGGAGAGTAATTGGCTTCGCCCCAACCAAAGTCTGACTTAAATGTCTGAGGGCATTTTCTTTCCCATACTCATTATGTTGTGCCAACAAGGTTCCCTAACGAACCATCCAAGGTTTGTTATGTACAACAAAAGTGGTTTCCCTTTTATTGGGCTCATAGTCTTGGAGGCTTCAAAAGATACTCCTTAATACTATTAAAAGCATTTTGGCCTTCTTGATCCCATTCAAATGGAACACCCTTTTTCATCAATCTTGAGAATGGCAAACATCGACCAGCCAGGTTAGAAATAAATCTTCTAATATAGGCCAATCTCCCTTGTAGCCCCTTCAATTCCCTCAAATTTCGTGGAGGAGGCATTTCAGCAATGGCTTTAATCTTGATAGGGTCAATTTCAATCCCTTTGTTTCGAACCACAAACCCTAGAAATTTTCCTGATGAAACTCCAAATGCACATTTTAGTGGGTTCATCTTGAGTTTGTACCTCCTCAAACGTTCGAAGATTTTTCTCAAATCTTCTACATGGTTTTCCTTTTCTTTTGTCTTGACGACAAGATCATCAACATAGCATTCGATGGTGTCATGGAGCATATCACCAAAAATTACAGTCATCGCCCTTTGATACGTGGCCCCAGCATTTTTCAAGCCAAAAGGCATTACCTTATAGCAAAAGACTCCTTCGAGTCCTAAATGCGCGATCATTTCTTCATCTTCAGGTGCCATTCGGATTTGATTGTATCCTGAGTATCCATCCATAAAAGACAAGGTTTCATACCCAGTAGTTGCATCTACAAGAAGTTCAGTGATGGGCAAAGGAAAGTCATCTTTAGGACAAGCCTCATTAAGATCACGAAAATCAATGCAAACCCTGATTTGACCATTCTTTTTCTTGACGGGCACTATGTTTGCTAGCCAGGTTGGATATTTGACTTCCCTGATGAATCCTGCATTGATAAGCTTGTCGACTTCAATTTGGTATAAGCTCAGTCGAGTCGCGCTCGAGGTCATTTAATCGCCGTTTCTCAGGGTGAATTGCAAGCTTATGGACTGCAATCTCTGAATTAAGACCAGGCATCTCACTGTAGTTCCATGCAAATATGTCACGATACTCCCTTAAAAAGGAAATATATTGTCCAGCTTCTTCTTCCTTTAAATTTGCACTAATGAAGGTTGGTTTGTTTTCTCCTTCATCACCCAGATTTACCTCACGAAGGTCATCCACAGTAGCTTGACCTCCTGCTTCAAATTCTGTTGGTGCAGGTTGAGCTTCATCTTGGTCAATATCTTCCAACACATCTTGAGTGATAGTCATGTTTACTGGAAATTTTTCCTCATCACCCCGATAGCCTAACCCTTCTGTCCTAGCAGTGATATCTTGCCTTCTTTGGATAGCTTGCCTCTGCGAAGGTGTTAATGCAAAGTCAAATGGTGTCATTGTTCTTGGTATTTTTTCAGGATCTAAACCAACTTTCACCAACATCTGTGTAATTTCTGCACTGAAAGTAGGCTTCTCAAAACTTGAGATGTTTTCTTCTGGCACTTGTTCAACTTTCACTTTCTGTTCAACATCTCCAAGTGAGTGAAATATGATGGGTTTCGACCCTTTTCCTTTAGAAGGGACCACAATCTTATTATATTTCTCCACATAGGTGCATTCTGTCCTCCTTAATGGCAATGTGAACTCACTCTTGAGATCCAAAATTGGATTTATTGGGGCTAGAGCCTTTGCCCCCAGTTTCCTTTCGGACTTTGGCACATATCGAAAAGTTCTTTTTGTTGAAACTGGAGTAGACTCTAGAGCTTCTTTGACATTCGGAGTTTCTTCAGACTTCTTCACATCTTTTCCCTTTTTTTGTGAAGTTTTTGTATAGAAGCGAGCATCAGCATAGTAGGCCTCTACTTCTCCAAATGGATCATTGTCAGCCACAATTGTCCCCTCTTTTTTGGGTGAAGGCAATGGGTACTTAATACATTGGTGATAAGTTGATGGCACTGCATGATGATTATGCATCCATGGTCTCCCAAGCAAAGCATTGTAAGAGGTGTCTACATCAATAACCAAGAACTCAATGCTTTCTTCAATATCTCCAAACTTGGTTCGCAATTCAATCTTCCCCATTGGGCGTTGTTCATTCTGATTAAATCCTTGAATGACCAAACGACTTGGGCGAAGTTGTGAAATTCGAACCCCTAATAAGTTTAAGGCCCTTCGAGGCAGGAGGTTTACCGCAGATCCTCCATCAACCAGAATTCGAGAAATTTTCACATCATGGATAAGCCCAGTGATAAACAAAGGCCGATTATGGTGCATCATTTCAAAGACACATGCCTTTGTCACCAAAGGTTACCATGGCCATGCATGTAGTTGCCTTCTCTTGATTTCTACCCTCGATTTCTTTATGGAAATCCTCTGGCTTCGACAGGGCATATATTAAAGACTTTCGAAGCTCTGGAGACATTTTCAGTGCATCATATACACTCAACAATCTTTGGAATTTTCTTTAGATGAGCTAGTACATCATATTTCACTGCTCTTCCTCCAAGAAAACTGTGGAACTTCTGACGTTTGAGGGTCTTGAGAATTTCGTAATTTCCTCCGGTAGGTCAAATAAGTCTGGCATACTTCAGCAACCGCCTTTTCGGTGACCTCAATTTCTTTTATTCCCTCACTTATTTGGACCATGTTAATCGGTCATTTGCAGGATGATTATCATCATCAGTTACTTCTCCATCTTCCTGGAGCTGCATTCTTCTCCCATTTCTTAGGTATCGGGAGTCACGCCTATAAAAGCATTGAGATTCTTCAAAACCATTCTTCATGGCCTCCCAACTAGGCACCACGACTCCATCGAGGGAGCAATACCAGTCAAAGGCAATCCCCTCTAAGGAAAGGGGGAATTGCTTTAGGCAAAGTGCTTCATTTTGAGCTGTTTCCCCACACTGTTTCAAAAAACGCCTAATATGTTTTTGAGGATCTCCATACCCCTCATATAGGACAAAATTTGGAAGTTCGTATCCTTCAGGAAATGGTGTTTGCTCAACCCATAAAGGGAACAAATCCCTTGGGCGATAAGTGCCCATCTCGAAGGTCAAAGCGGTTTCAATCTTCTCATCAATTGTGCCTTCTATGAAATCATATATTTGAGAAGATGTACCTTTCATCCAAATGTTCGACATCTCAATTTCTATTGGCCATGGTTTATAAAATGTCCTATAGAATCGATCACCCATGGTGTCCCAATCTGGGATTGAATTAGGTGGCGGTGAAGTACCAATCACGCCCATCCGTCCAAAGAAAGAACGAATCGCCGTAGAAGTAACGCCGACTTTTCTTGTGTTTCCACATTGTGCAAGGAAACGAACCAAATGGCGCTGGACAACTTTGTCCCATTATATAAAGGAAAAGCAGTCTTGCATATCCTCGTGGGAACTGAACCCATTCAACCCAATTAGGGAAAGGGTGTCCAGAAATTTGATTTCTTTCGATAATCAAATTTTGATGGGCTTCAAAACCCTCATCTTTCAAGGAAACTGTTACTTTTGCTTGATGTTCTGCTTCCCTTCTAGCTTCAATTTTTGCTTTCTCATCATCACCTGGATTGCGAATGATATGTATTTCTCGCTCTTCAAAATTTACATCCACAGTGATGACATTACAGGGAAAGTCAAAGTGGTCACTTGATATACTTTCTCCATCGTATGTCCTAGCTGGGGATGCGTATGGTGAACCATTAGGAGAAAAGTCAAGTTCCCAGTCTTTATTAGAATTCTCAACTTGAGATGACTTTGTTTGTTTGCTTGAATGCTCCCATACTTCATCATCCGACATACACCTGCCATTCACCTCATCATCCTTGAAGTGTAGTCGTTTTTTCGCCTTTTTCACAAGCTCAGAGTCGGACCTACACCCAGTGTCTCCTTGTTCTGTTCTCTTTACATATTCTGGAGTGCTTTGATAGTACACTGGTGGTACTGGTGAATATTCTGGAGAAAGAGCTTCTAGTATGTACTCTGGAGAAGCTGGTGTATATTCAGGAGAGGCTGGTGTGTATTCTGGAGAAGCTGGTGTATACTCTGGTGAGTCAAGTATGCAGATAGGAGATGTAATGCAATCTCCTTCCCTAACTTTTGAACCAACTTCACCTTCATCTTCCTCATCATCACTTAAAACAATGATGGTTAGGCAAGGGGCCAACGTAAACTTTTCTTCCTTTCTTTTATCAAAGTATGTCTGCAACTCCACAGATTGAAATTTTGAAGGTAGAAATTCCTCCAATGTGACTGGGACAAGAGGACCTTGCTCTAACTGCTCATCAGGGACCAATTTCTCCCCTTTTTCCTTCTTTGGGTTCTTCTTTCCTTTTCTCTTACTTACTTTGGCTTTTTTCTGTTTCCTAGAAACTTTTGGTTTTTGCTTTTTGGAAACTTTTGGCCTTTGTGTTGTTGAATCAACCACACTTCTAGCTTTCACTGTGGCATTTTGTTTCTTCTTCATGCTTTTTGACTGATAAACAACCCATTCACCTTCATTATCATTGTCGATAGTGATTGGGTTAGCAGATGTTTTATCTTGAGGAGGGAGCTCGATAATCTTAGAGTCCAAAAGTTCTTGAATTTTATCTTTCAGAACAAAGCATTCTTTTATCGGATGGCTAATCAAACGATGATAGGGACAATACTTTGGATCGTTGGTCTTTCCTACCTCATGTGGTCTTTTCACCTCCGGGAGAGCAATCAACTTTTGCTCCAACAGATCTTCAAATAGGTCTTCAACCAAATCATCCATGAAAGAATATTTCTTCTCCAACCTCTCTTTCATAGTCACCTTTTTAAATTCCTTGGGCTTTTTAGCCCCTACTACAACAGGACCCTTCTTTCTGGTTTCGATTGTAGCTGCAGTCGAGGACTCAACCCTTTCAACGGCCCTAGGCCTCCTCCGTTTAGCTAGATGGAGCTCCATATCATGAGCTTTAGTGCATAGATCATTAAATCCTTCAAAAGTTTGGGCCATAAGAGCCGTAGAGAGCTCATGTCGGAAGTTGTTAAGGCACATCCGAATTAACTCCAATTGCGTAAACTTTTGAGGACAAGCAAATGTCAAAGCTCGCCATCTTGCAATGAAATCTATGCAGACTCATTGTCACGTTGCTTGGTCTCAATCAGTTCTGGTACTCCAACTCGCCTTTGTGTGTTGCAGAACTGTTTAAGGAATTCCTTCACCATGGAATCCCAATTTAGGATTGATCCCTCAGGAAGGTTAGCATACCAAGTGAATGCAGAACTTTCAAGTGATGAACAAGCATTGCAGAACCAGGGCCTCATTATGGGCTATTGGCCCGCATCTTGAAAGGAAATGAGCCACATGTTGTCTTGGATCTCCTGTTCCATCAAACATTTTGAAATCTGGTTGGGAAAAACCAGAAGAGAATGGAAAGATCTACCCATGCTGGGTAAGGTTTTGTAATTATTCGAAAGTTCTCATCATCTTTTTCTTTGACTTTCTTTACTTGTCTCCTCACCATATCATCAATCATGGCCATGAGCATTGGATTCATACCACCACTGGTTAGATCGGAGTAACAAGGACCAGTGCCCCCTGGGGCTAGTGTGCTTTGTATGCCTACGGATGTCCCCACAACAGGTTGTGTCATTTGTTTGGGTGCACTTCCTGGTCCTGTCATTTGGGCCTGCAATTGTTGCATTTGCTCCAACATAGCAGCCATTTCCCGTTCTCTTCTCTCGAGTTGTTCTTGCAGGGCCACCACTTTTTCCTTGAGACCTTGGTCCTGTTGGACCTGCGAATTTTCACCTTCTTTCTCAACCTCAGTCATCATAACTGTGACTTTGTTGATATCTTTCAATTCATTGTTTCCAATATTCGTTGAAACAAACGAGATAGAATCATCTTGTTCGTATAAAGGATTATCAATCCCCACAACATTACTCATATTTGAAGCACCTGACTGCGATGCTTTGTTTTGAACTCCGGGTTATGGACCTTATTCTGTGCCCTTTTCTTATTCCATCCATAGATAGTTCAACCAAGGTAGAAATATTTCCCAAGGGTTGCTTACCCTCCTCCACCTTGGATTTTCCAACAAAGACAGGACTTTCAACTTGTTTTTGGCGTTCATCTGTTGAGAGAGCCCTTTCAATAGCTCCTATAACATTTATTGCCACTGTTCTTAGTTCCAGTTTCTTTAAGGCCTTATTTCTTCTTTGCCTTTGTCTTTTTGAAACTGGACCGGATGACATATCAAATCGAGCCCCTAGGGGCATAGAAGGAACCGTTTGCGTTTTTGCAAATTCCTCATGAATTTTCAAAACAGTCTCTACATTTTTAGAGCGGACCAATTGATGTTGCTTCAAATCCCATTGGGCCAACAGGTATTCCTTATTCGAACCTTGTCGGGCCAACGGATGTTGGGCCAACGGATGTTCCTTATATGCAGCCAACCAGCGGTATTCCTTATTCAAACCTTGCGGCCAATCGGATGTTGGGCAACGGATGTTCCTTATTCGTCGCCAACGGGTATTCCTTATTTGAACCCTGTCGAGCCAACGGGTGTTCCTGAGAGTTGGCTGAGATTTGGTTTGACCGATTTTGTGCTCTGAATAGAACTATCGGTTCGTAGGCCGCAACTGTTTTTTCAACAACAGGGGCCTTTTTTCCATCAACAGGAGTCTGGGTCATTACCCTCCTCCCAATGGCCCTAATGATGGCCATGTTTTCAGCAGAAGCTTTCTTCTGGGCAAACTCCACCATTTTAATGGAGTGTTCTACCCTTTTGAGTAGTTGGGCCACAACATTTTTTGTTGCCCCCGTTGAAGCTACAACAAAAGTCGTAGTTGCAAACTGATTAGCCTCCTTTGCCTGAATTAGAAAGCTCTTTGTTCTGGCTGTGGCCCTCACGGTTGCGTACTGCTTTGACGCTTTCACATAATCTTCAGTAATCTTTCTCAAACTTTCAGCTTTCTGGAGAAGTGTGACTTTTTTCGTCACACCAGTTACCTTCGGATGACCAAGAGCCTTCGCTCTGGAGCCCTAGGCGATAGGGGAAAGAAGTGCATCTTTCCAGATTTCGTTGGCTCTACCTTTGGGATGACCAGAGCATTCGCTCGGAGCCCCTTGGGTGATGGGTGAAATCTCCATCCTTTGTGATTTCAGAACCACTGGAGTGTAGGTTTGTCTCCTGACAGTTGCTTCAGCATTCCTATAACAAAAGAATACGTCAGTAAGTTTCAACTATATATATATTTTGTTCTTCAAAAGATGGGAGGAGAAATAAGTCCCACTGGGCGTGCCAGAATTTGTAGACACAAATTTTAAAACATGAAATGTTTCAACACATTTCAAAATTTATGTTACAAATGTCCACTGTTTAGTTTTTGGACTAAACAGTGTTGATTATTTGAAAAGCAGGTTCTTATTTCCGATCTGTATTTCAGATCGTTGATTATACATTTTATACAAATGAAACCTCCGATTAATGAAGAACAAAATAAACAACAAAAGACAAATTAAGAAAAAAATTAATATTTTATTGAAATTGTTATGGGTTTTGAACCCTCGAATACAAAATACAATTCTGGGTTTGGAACCCTTTACCTATTCATCGCCATTAGCGTAGGCTCTTCAGTTCTCTAGCTTTTCTTCTTCTTTCTTGTAACGATTTCTTTTAACTCTCAATTTCTTTCCCTCTCTCTGATCTTTTCACTTTTTGATTTCTTCCGATCCCCCAGTCTTGTGTGATGGTCCTCATATTTATGGAGGGCCATTAGGTGATAGGTGATAGGAATGCTTCATCTTCAATTTGAATTTCAAATTGAATGATAGCGCCTATTTGAATTTTGAATAATAGCGCTATCTGGTTAATCGTATATTTGATTAACCGGATTGATCTTTGGGATTTCATCCTATGTGGTGTCCTTACCGTAGGCTCTACAGGTGTCATCTTTCGTAGGCTCCACGTGTCATCTTTCGTAGGCTCCACGTGTCATTTGCGCATCTTGAATAACTTCGTCGAGATACGACGTTGTTTTACTTATGTACTTCAACGGATCATATTGATCTTTTAGGAAGTGATTACCTACAGCCATCTTATTATAGGCTCTATACATATCATAAATTTAGTTAAAATTTATGTGCCAACAGACAGGCTGAACTATAATTCTGAAACATCATACGAAAAGTCTCCAAATATGCTGGGTACCAAGATGTCCCACTTGCTACAAAAAGCTTAACAAGCCATCTGTCATCGCATGAACAAAAGAAAAAACTAGCAAAATAAGTTTCAAGCCCACTAAAAGAAAAGATCACACATTTCTGAAGTGTACCAGCAGGTTCAGCAGACATCTACTGCAATTAAATAGACAACACCTTTTGAACACTAGTTACCTCACTTAAAGTCTTAACAGATATATTTATTTACATACATGCAAGTAACCACATTTATCACCGAAAACAAGAAAAATAACAAACATGTTTTCCCCAATAGTAACATATAATTGAAGACAAAAGCAAATAAATATAGATTGGTGAAATAGAATTGAAAAAACCAGTTTCAAAAGGTTTTCAAGTATATAGCACTGTGTAGCATTCCACAAACACAGCTCAAATCCAAATTACGTATTTTGTAGAATAATGTCAAAAGTAAAGCATGCTCACAGGTAGAAAGCAGCTAAGTGGTGTACATGCAACAATTCTACAATATCTTATACACAAACAGAAACTCATTCAAAATCAGCAGCATAACTCAGATAGCTTTTAAAGTTCTTTTTCTTAGTGGGTGTTTGGGAAGTGAGTTTTTATGTAGATTTTATGAGATGTAGGTTTTTATGAGATAAAAAAATTTTAGTGTTTGGGAAGATAGTTGGGTTTTTATGTAGTTGAATGTGATGTTTGTGAGAGAAAAAGTGAAATGATTATGGGGTTGGATGTGATATTTTGTTTGGATGTGTTTTTTTTGGTTTTGCAAAAGTTTTGTCTTTTAGTGGAAAAAATGAGAAAAAAATTTGGGAACTTTGCTTCCCAAACACCACCTTAATGTTGGACAATGAGAACATAAAAATTCATTGATTTTTTTTTTTTTTTTTTTTTTTTTGAAATAGCCACTCTTGTAAGATTTAAAGAAATCCAAAATCTAATATCCACAAAAGGTGTAGGTTAAAACTTTGCCTTCTGAAGGATGCTCGAATCCTGAATCTACAATGGCTCGAAGAAGCTCTGGTTTCAACAGGAAATCTCTGAATCCCGAACTGTGAATTCCAACATAGCCCCTACATCACAAAACAGCAAAACAAAGATAGTTTAATATGACGTATTCACTTGAGGAAGCCCTTAAATCATCGCAGACAAGCAAAACAAGGTCCAGAAGAATTAATACAACAAAATGACCTTTAACAAACGTGTCACATAAATATGCAAATATTCAACAGCATATAGTAAGAAATTTACAACTAAAGCATTCCACAAGAAAAATGCTCCTTTAGGTGAACTAAATTTCCCTTGTAGCACATTCCGAAGTCATTGACCACTTATGCCGTCCACATTGGTGTCATAAAACAGAGCATAACACGTATAATTTACAAGTGGTGACCATTTTCATACAATGCATAGTTTTGGGTTAAGGGGGAAATATTAGATTTACACAACACATTAGATTTAGAACTCAATCACAGTAAAGGGAATGTCTCCCTCAACTTGGACAAGCATGATCAAAAGATCAAGCTACACATATGGTCTCTGCTGCATAGATTTTCTCCAAAACAAATCATTTATGAGCATGCTATACTAGCAGGTGGGCTAAAGAAAGGCCCCAAACAGTCAATACACTACTCGCCACAACCAACAACAATTTCTCACTAAATCTAGATTTGAGCTACCCATGTATTGGCAGTCAGAGCCACAAAAGACATTTTCAAACTTCATTTAACCTAACACAGAAACCACATCAACCAAGTCAAATAGTTGCATTAAAGAAGAGAACTTTTTTCTCTCTTACAAACCATATTAATAAGAGTTTTACTAGGACCCCAAATAAATTACCAATTTTTTTACTTCAAGCTATGTTTGGGAAGTGGCTAAAATAGCCAAAAAGCCAACTAAAACACATCACATCACATCACCTCTCTACTTTTCTGCATACCTTTTCGTAAAAAGCCAAAGTTACTAAAATAGCATGTTCCCAAACCAAGCCTGAGAGATCCACACATATGTGATTTGTGTGGTCCCACACCATGTGAGAGGTTTAGTATAAAACTTGGTAATTTATTTAGGGTCTATGGCATTTTCCTATTAATAAAACCCTAATCTAAGTTCTAACTTCATTTATTTTCCTAGATTTCTTCAACACCCAGATCAAGTATTAGAAATCAAACAATAGAAGCAAAAGTACGAAACAAAATCAATCCAAAAGAATTTAAGAAGTACCAACATTGAATTCAAAAAAAGGGCATTTATTAAAAAAAACTAATCAAGTTAACAACTTTTAGGGTTTTCCCAAAAGAACATCTACTTTCCTAATCAACAAGACAGTAAAGATCGAGAAAAGTTTACTTTTTGACAGATTCGCCAGTGGGTTTGGCGTTGACGGAGTCAGGGGCTTTCTCGTCCTCCTCTTCGTAGTCGAGAAGCTCTTCCTCGTAAGCCTCGTTGTCCCTAATTTCACCCATGATCCTACAAACAAAAAAACAGATTGATATACTACCTAGGTTTAGAATCAGATTCAGAGCTCTGAATTTGAATGAGGAAGTGAAAGGTCTAAGGCAGGGTAGAGTAAGGTCTTGGAGCTAGGCATACCTGGAGCTTGAGTATGAGAAAGAGAGACAGCAAAGCGAGGTTGAGGCGTCTGCGAAAACAAAAACTGAAAACAAGAGTGAGAAACCCTCGGATCTAGGGTTAGAGGGGAGAGAGAGAGAGAGAGAGAGAGACGAAGTAGGACTGGGAGAAGATAGATAAATGTGAGGAGTCACCAAAGTACGATGCTACCCTTGTTGCCGACATAATCGCTTGTTTTGGATATGATTTTTTATTTTTATTTTTATGAGTAATAAATTCGCTCGAATAAGCAAGGGACTGTGCCATTGTGATAAAGTTTTGGAATTTAAGTCTCAATGTCACAAATTTAATTCTCCCCTCCTTTGAGTCAATTTTTTGGGCGAAAGCATTGTTGATTAGGAGGTTAGATTTCAAGTTGTCTAGTCAGCACTTTGTGTAGGTTCAATGCTCCCCGCTGTGCGAGTCCTGACTTACTAGAGCTTGCCTTGTGAGGTCGAGACAAGCTTCCAGGTTATAGTCTCTTGCTCGGAACGGCCAACAGGACACCCTGGTGATCTCCTCAAAGGGCGCTGCCTTGGACTTGCGGGAGAGTGGGAGGATTTTCCTGTAACAAAAAAAAAAAATCGCTCGAATTCATGTTTGTTTTTTGGGAAAATTATTTAGAAGTCCTATTAGGGAGACTTCTGCTACATTTGGTCCCACAATATTTACCCTCAATATTAGTTGTTAATATCATAAATAAGTAATAAAATCATATATAGAAATTGATATAAACGTAACGTAACGTGACACCTACATAAACGTAACGTGACACCTACATAAATGTAATGTGACACCTATATAAACGTAACGTGACATATCTACATAAACGTAACGTAACTTGACACCTATATAAACGTAACGTGACATATTTACGTAAACGTAACGTAACGTGATACCTATATAAACGTAATGTGACACCTATATAAATGTAACGTAACACCAATATGAACGTAACGTGACACCTACATAAACGTAACGTAACGTGACACCTATATAAACGTAATGTGACATTTACATAAACGTAACGTAATGTGTCACATTACGTTTCGCAAACTTAATAAGTTTTTATTTTTTTAATCCGTTTGTTTTGAAATAGATATATAATCTTAATATATTTTTATTTTGTATTATTAATTGTAAAATTTAAAAAATTATCAATAATATATATAAAGAATATCGTAAAATCATGTGTGCATTAAAGAGAGAGAGAGAGAGAGAGAGACCTTTTTCACAGTCTGTGATAAAGGACAAAATTATAGTGGTAGACATTTGAAAATGGGCACGTGAATTACCCAAAATAAAGGACAAAATTGATTAGCGATAGAGATGTGAAAAATACTTATCAAAAACCAAAAAAGAAAACAATGATGAATACAAACAAAGATCTAACCAAAAACAGAGAAGTTTCAGAGTTTTTGTATTGACGGCCAGCACAGGAACGAACTTTGATCGTTTAAATCTCGCATTTAATCAAACACAATTAATCAAAATTTTCTCTTCACCAATTTTAACGTAGTGTTCATCAAAGCAACGATTGAAGGTGTTGGGTTCTAAATTAATTGAATTTCGAAAGAGATTTGAATCGAGAGAGATGTGAAAATGGGGGGTAAAAAGATTAAGATCTTTTGGAATACATTCTTATGAAAATAGGACTTGAGACTCTATAAAAAATTACACAGGACTTAGCTTAGTATAAGGTTCTGAAAAAGGACTTATAAATAAGTCTCCCTTGTTTTTTGAAAAAATAAAAATTAATTTAATAAAAATAAATATAAAAAAATTATTTCTACCATTTCAGAAGATAAAATTATATAAAAATAATTTATTTTTAAAAAAATTCAAAAATTAAAGATGTCGACAATTTTGAAGTCATTATTAAATTAATTCATTAAATTAAAAATATTTTATTTAGTAAACATATTAATTATACATTAAAAGCTTAATAACTATTCATTACATGACAATCATAAAAAAAAATTGTTAACAATAAATGCAACCATCATTTGCATGATAACCATAAAAAAATATCAACAAAAACAACAAATCATTATATGATCGTCATCCAAATACATATTAAAAATTAATTTGATAAAAAAATAAATAAAATAAATAAAAATATATTTATCATTTTTATATAATTTTATCTTTGGTGGATATAAATAATTTTTAAAAATTTAAAAATATTTTTTTCACATTTATTTTTGTCAATCTAGTTTATATTTTATTAAATTGATAATTTTGTCTTTAAAATGGAGTAACAATATCTTCAATTGTCCTTATTTAAAACGAGATTCAAAAATTAAGATCAAATATATCATAATTGAAAGGTTAGAGACTAAAATAACACAACTACCAAAATACAGAGATCAGAGATCGTTAGTATAATTCGTCATTTATTTATTTATTTTTTATGATAAAGACTAAACAAATTTAGTAGATATAACAGTGTTGTTTTTTTATTTATTATAATATGATGTGTAAAAAGTAAAAATATAATTTGATCCAAATAAACTAATAAGTTACTTATTTTTTATGTACCCAAAATTGCACCAGTCTGACTAAGTTTTTCGCGGTCTGAATCTAGTCGGATTCAAATGAGTTGTATGTTATTGTCATATGTCACCTAATTAAGGGTTGTTTTGGAAAATTTGTTAAAATTTGATTTTTGTTTTTATTTTTTTAAAAATATGTATGAAAATAAAGAAATAATTTGACTCAAAATAGGTTAAAAAATCAAAATTTAGTTTATCACCGGTTTCCAAAATAGTCCTAAATCAGATTTAAGTTGAGGAAATTTTATCCTAACCGATTACTCGGGACTTTAAAATTGATCAAGCAGTATGAATGAATTGGCGAGAGGATGTAAATTAGGTTAGTGGATTAAATAATTTTTAATTTTACAGAAAAAATGAATTTTATTGAACAAATTTTATTTTATCAAAACATTATACTCCCTTCGGTAAGGGTTATTAGTAGTTGGACACGTGTATTGTATAGGACATATGATTTTTTATCAACTGTTAATACTGTAATTATATGTCTCTCTTAAATCGGTATGCGATATGTATATAAAGTATGGAGACTTGTATAGGTAAATTGATATGTATCCAAAATACAACTAAGTAAGAAATAAATACATATTAAATGAAAAATGAGAAATTTTATAAATATAAATATTAATTTATGGTTAGATTATTGAGATCACAATTTTATCTTAAATAATAAACAATAAACAATAAATAGATCATTTAAATATATAGCATTACATAAATCTTTTTCTATAAATTTCTCATTTCAATTTTTCATAATTCGTACTTGTAATACAATTGAATATATAAAATTAATTGCACAATTACACAGTTTTGTTTAATACTACATCTCATAATACAAACAGTGGTGCTACATGTACTGATTAGTGTACTAACTAGTGTACCAACACTAGTTATAACATTATTATTGACTCCACTCATTAATCACATTACAAATCCCAAAAACCTCTTTAATTATGCCACATCATCAATTGATATACTAGTTAGTACACTAATTGGTGCATATAGCATTATTCTAATACAAATTCATTGAACCTACTATTGCATTTACATACTATTGGTGTAAGAATGTATTAATATCAATATGTAATATATTTTTATACACCAAGAGTTGTTGAGTTTTGTTTCCCGTGCCACAAATATCTTGTATGATGAAAAATATAACACTAGTCATTAGTATATTTTCATTTATGTAAAAACTTAATGTGGAATATATATATATATATATATATTTAAAGAAAATGGAATGATATCATAGCTTAATAGTTCAATCGATATAGGAATTTCATAATTGTTTTGACAATATTTATAGATTCATTCTTATACGTGTTTTTTTAGGTACATCAGAAATTCAACAAACAACACAGGATTAAGCCCTTTCCCTAAATCTACCTATGATGTCTGCTACAAGCAGACTCCTAAATTCCGTTGGTGGTTCATTAACTACCAAGATGTCCTCTGGTTGTTCAGCTTAAAGCTTTGCCAGTGCATCTGCACATAGATTTCCTTCCTTTAAAACATGCTTATAAGTGTTTGTAGGATCACATTTATGAAATTGTCAAATTACATAATTTATTATATCATCTGTCAATAATTAGAATATGACAAAAATTGATCAAAATTTTTATTTGATGTACTTACTATATGCATCATTGAGTTGATGTGATAATATTTGGGTATTATTTAATTTTTTCCTTATGATTTGACTAAAATATGTGTATAGGTTACATTATTTTTCTTAAATTTCACAATAGATAGGACAATTCTTACTTCAACTCGTCTAACTTTCTTGAAGAGCATGTTGTAATAGATCTTCTATAATTTTTGTTTCACCATCTTCTTATTTTTATTCTTGCTCACAATTATAACTCATTATAATAAAAATATTTTAATGAGTAAGAGTTTGAGGCGATATTATATTGTTATGAATTTCAAAATTTATTCTTTCAATAATGTGATTTTTACAATTATTGTCGTGATGGAGGTGTTTTGCAAAGTCTTAATTTTTTATTGAAAGTGTTTGTTGTGGATACTTATTTGTATGACATGTATGTATATATGTATTGAATATAAGTTGACAGAATAATAATACACAATTCCGCAGTGTTTTCCTAGCACATATAACTATATTACTAAAGCAATATATGTTAGAAAATTAAAATATCTAATGATAATATAACATTACAGATTGATAATGTATGAATACAGTAACATATATAAATGTACATTTATATTTATATATATATATATATATATCTATCTATAATAAGGAAGCTCAGCTTTTTTTCCTTGATGGGACTTCTGTCCGTTTGTCAAAATATGAACCATTGGATTGAACTTAATCCAAGGGCTCAGTGTTATACTCTTCATTTTCAACCCACACCCTCTCTCTCTCTCTCTCTCTCTCTCTCACACTCTTATCTCCCTTGTTGTGTATTCAAATATTACACCACCACTGCAATTTATGAGCTGAGCTATCAACATTGAAAATTAAATAATGGAGATTGTAGCAACTCATACAGTTCACTTTTTAGTAATTAGTAACCATAAAGCCACACCTACTAACTAATAGAGAGCATCACTTTAAAGAAGACAAACCTCCATACATGTAACTTTGATAGAAAAATATTCCCACACATCTGATGCTTGTACATTGAGCACTACCAGTTCTAGTTATACCTACTATAAAAAGCACACATCTTCATAAATACAATGAAATCTTTGAAGATCATCAATTGTATCATTAAATGTTCTAACAAATTGGACTTCCAATAAAGTAAAAAATTTGGACTGTCCTATAAGGTACTAAATCTAAAAGGTTATAAATTTTGTAAAGTAGTATTTTCAAGAGTCATACATAATAAAAGTGAATTGGATGAAGTCAATGATTTAGAGTGACCATATTGAGGACAGTCCAAATTTGCCATGTTTATTATAACATTTTAGAGTGACCATGTTTATTAATTAATTGTGAAAAAAAAAATGTACATAAATGAAGCGAATGTAAAATAAAGAGCTGCAAGAAGCCCGAAATTGGTGTCATCCAAAAGTTGTGTGTGCAAGAGTATAGAAAGTCAACACACCAGCTTGTTACCAATGAGAAACAACAGGAAACATAATCTAAATTACTTTTTTTCTCTATAGTATGAAATTTTGGAAATGCAATATGAGATAATAGACATAAATGAAAAAGAAGTGACAACCTCTATTTATATTTGCAATGTATATAATTACAGGAAAATTTGCAACGGTGAAAACCACCATCATTGACAATCAATTAATAAAACTAAAACCCACTCAAAAATATTAAAAACCCAGTTCTCAAAGTACAATGATTAAATTGGTGCAAAACTTTTTGATCTAAATTTCAGTTATTTTGGGAAAAACATACACTAAACCTTAACATCATATTACATTCAAACTGCTAGTTTACATTCAGTCATAACATAACTATTATATATATCTATATATATACCCAATTGATTCTTTAGTTAAGGATAAATGCAGTATAAGGTAAGATTGGAAGCTTCACAGAATAATTATTCTTCAATATGTTTAGTATCTTCAGCAATATCTTCAACAATATATATATATATATATATAGAGAGAGAGAGAGAGAGCGCTAACCTAGCGATCAAAGAATCGAACAGCCCTAGGGTCCTGAAAACAGAGCACCACAATCAGATTAGGGTTGTGAGATTTTTCAAATATTTCCACTCACAGAGGGTTTTCTTACATGGGGTAGGGTTTTGAAGAATGAGAGGAACCCTTGCGCTTGCTTAGCATCTATCACAAAAACAACAAATACCCACAAAAATTAAAGAAAATCCAAATTGAATAAATAATATACCCAAATTGAATAAACCCAAATTGAAACACCGTCAGTAGCGAAGGGAGTCGAATTGAGCAGCGTAGCGAAGAGCCTGCAGAAGATTGTCTGTTCGGCACCGAAACAACGGCACCATTCTACACTTCTGTTCGTGTGTTATATTGTTCTAATTCTTAAAAAAAAAAAATCCAACAAAGTCACATTAACAAATCAGAATTAGAACAATATAACACACGAAAAACAAAAATAAAATGCCAATAAAAATCAAACTCATAATACCCACCAAATCTGCAAAACGGGAAGTTTTGTGCAAATCAGTTCAAAATTGCACAAAACCAATAGATCTCAAATCAAATTAATAGAAACAAAAGGATTAACAAAACAGAAGCAGATCAAATAGCATAAACAGAAAATTAAGGCACATGCATAACCAGATATACACACATATATACATTAAAATTCACAGGAATGATTGGATTGAAACGAAGAATTGTTAAGTCACCTGGAAACCGATGGAGATGAGATGTTTGGCACTGAGAAGGAAGCGAGAGTTTTGAGAGGAAGATGTCTCGACAGTTTGAAGGCTGTTGAAACCCTAGTCCCCAAACCTTTTAGCACACTCTACCATCAACTGATTTCAAAATGTGTAGCACGTCTAATGGAGAGAGAGAGAGAGGGGGGGTCTGATTTCAAAATTTGAAATCAGAAACCAGAAACAAAGAGATGAGAGTGAGAGAGAGAGAGAGAGAGAGAGAGAGGGTGTGGGTTGAAAATGGAGAGTATAACACTGAGCCCTTGGATTAAGTTCAATCCAATGGTTCATATTTTGACGAACGGACAGAAGTCCCATCAAGGAAAAAAAAAGAGCTTCCTTATTATATAGATATGAGACTCTTAGAAGCAAATATAGTATTTTTGAGTGTTCAACTCCAAAAATAAAGAGATAGATATTCGGTTTATATAAGACTATTCATGACTTTTAGAAAATATAATAGATTTAAGATGATAAAATTGAAATTTAAAAAAGTAGAAAACATGACATACTCTTCATACTTTTATAATAATAGTAGATTTGGCCAAAACCCTTAAAGAATTCCCTAAAAAAATATTTTAATATCAATGTTTATAAAAAAAAAAAAAAATCTAATTTTATATCCACAACCCAATCAAAACTCAAATTTTTTTTCAAAGTTGTCAGACTGACATTTATTCACCCATTACTTATAAAACATCCATTTTAAGATCGAGTTGGGTAAAATTGATGTTGGAAAAAATGGTTTTTTTGTGATTTTAATGTGAAATTAAAATAGGTCATAACTATTGGCTGAGGTAAAATTAAATAGGTTTAGATTCTTTATAATAAGGTCTTTACACCACAAGAAGAAAGACCAAAAACCATTAAGAATTGAATGAGAAATTGTCTTATAAAGTTGGCCTCATAAATGAGATATTAGGAATTGTGTATAGCTACCAATCCCATATTGATTGTAGAGGAAAACTTTGATGGGTATTTAAATCTCAAGATTATGAGAAGGGCATGAACCCTTTGGAGTATCCAAATTTTCTGAAGGAATAGAGTTATGGATGCTTCAAGGATGGGCTTGGGCTAAGATTATGGTCCAAGTTACTTATGGAAAAATTGCCACACGCGCGCTCGCACGTCGTCCGCCCCCCTAAACCAGGCTGGGTCCGAGGGTGCGTACTGCGCGCCCACTTGGATCGGGCTAGGTCCGTGGTCCGTGGGTCGTGGATCTTGGGCTTGGGCTTGTTAGAACGGGTTAGGTTTGGACTGGACTGAATTAGTGGTCCACCAATCTAATTTTTGCTCGAGGCTTGAGGCTTGTTGGAATGGGATAGGTTTGGACTGGATTGAATTGGTGGTCCACTAACCTAATTTTTTTGGGCCAAGTCTGTTGCAGATATACACACTTATGTATATAGAAAATATATTGCAAATATTTTTTCCCATCAGTTTTGGACCATTACTCCAGCAGTTTTGCAGGAGTAATGGCCATTAGTTACCAGCCTTCATGGCCATTAGTTGCTAGCCTTCATAGCTGGAGGCTCCTCCTCTTTTCCCTATTGTGTATAAAATGAGGCCCATCTTCCTTGGTTTAACACAGATTTTTGCTTTCCAGAATTATACAGTCAGTCTGCTTATGTCTATAATTTTCTTCATGTGTGAGAGAGTTTTGCTATTGTCTGTTCGCCAAAGCTAACAGAAGGTGTTTCTGATTTAGTTGGTCTAAACCATCTTATTTTGGGAGACATAAGTTGAAGTTCCTCCAGGACTCACGGTGAGGCGGCTAATTTGTTTTAAAGACACTGTGGTATCACACGTAATTTGATTTGATTCTGTGTGAGTGAATTTCCGATCACACTGCCCTCCTTAGTGATTCAGCAGAAGAACACAGGCAGAGTAGACGGCTCCTTGTAACCTGCACAGAAGGAAAAGACTCCGGCGGTGGTTTCGACCACCCGGGGGAACTCCGACGATCAAGTCAGTATATCTCTCAAGGATAATCAAGTACTTAACTCACTAACTTGAGCATAAAAAACGTCCCTTAGACCCATGGGGGTGCCTCTCTTTTATAGCCAATCCAATCCTAGTCCCAACAGGAACCCGGTCCTAATGGATTTAGGACTCTTGCTAATCTAGGACTCTCAGTAGAATTAAGACATACTCCCTAAGAGTTTATCTTTACCCCAAACTGAAGTCTTCCCCAACCTTGGACTCTTGTCCACATCCGTGTTTGAGCTTCCTCTTCATTCTAGGACTCTTGTCCTTTATCCGCTTATCTCGGACTCGATATCTTCGAGGTATCCTCTCTGCCGAGATAACCTCGGCACAACTACCATAACACGTGGGGAACTCTGGCGACACCGGTGTCACCTCGGCCGTGTTGGTACTCGAAAAATATATCCCCTAGCGCCCCTAGGTTCTATTACCTCGGCATTACGAGGTGATGGAACCTATCTTCGAATTTATCCGCACATCGGCCTAAGAACTTTTAGCCGAGATCATTCGTTCGGGCGGCATGTCCTCTTGATTCAAATCAATTCCCTTACGTGTATGAGTGTCATACACCAATCTTCAACTATTGCGAGGACGCGTTTCATTCTTCTTGGTCCGTGCGTTGACGCCGCCTACAAGTCTTTTTTCTGCTGCGTCTGGCATGCGTTACTCCTAAGCGTCATTATTGCTTTGTTTGCCGCTTCACTTTTGACAAAACGT
The DNA here is from genome assembly GCA_025200525.1 of Camellia lanceoleosa. Classification (NCBI taxonomy): domain Eukaryota; kingdom Viridiplantae; phylum Streptophyta; class Magnoliopsida; order Ericales; family Theaceae; genus Camellia; species Camellia lanceoleosa. The sequence goes on along the minus strand of CM045772.1, from coordinate 109,678,285 downwards.
TTGTCTCTCTCTCGCTTCACTTCGCATTTTGAAATTCTTGTTCTCTCTCTCTGAAGCTTTTTTCCTTTCGAATCCTCCATTGCCCCAAGCTCAAGCTCTGCATTAGGTCGCCTTTGCCATTTCGTGGAGCTCAAGTCATTGTCGCCTAAGTCACGACCTCGGCAGACTCATCTCGGCTTCATCCTTTCTCGTAAGTCCTGTTCCCTTCGTTTCCATTTCTCGATCGTTATCGGTTCTTCTCGCTTCTAATGTTACATTTGTCACGTATTTCTTGAATCATTTCTTGATTTTGCATCTGAATACTTGCACCATCTCACTTCTGTTTTTGGCCTTCGACTTTCTTGTATTCCTGAATCTGAAACTTCTTTTGCTTCCCTGTTTTCCAGATTTTCTGCCTTCCATTCTCATTTATTCGTAGACTTAAGTTTGGGATTTGTTGTAGAACCATCAATCTCTAGGAAAGAACTGAAACAATCAGTACTTAGGTTTTAGCCGAGGTCCTTAAAACCCTTAGGAATACTCTGTTTCTGTAGCCAAACACTTATAAAGGCCATGGGTGTGTGGAAACATAGGGTGGATACCCCCACAAAACTAGAACACTTTAGGGAAGAATTCTCCATTCCAGATGACGTCCAACTCAGACTAGCTGGGGAGGAGGACTCCATTATGCACGATGGCGATAAAATGCCTTTCCTCAGAGTCGCCTTCGTCCAGTGTGGACTTAGGTTCCCTCTTGATATCCTCTTCCGCGAGGTCCTTAACTACTACAGCCTCAACCCCATGCAACTTACCATACATGCCTATAGAACCCTTATCGGAATAATAGCTTTAGCTCGGCAGGGGGGTGTTGGAATCACTCTTGCCGATATCCAGTATTGTTACACCATGAGTGCCCTTAACCTTAAGGAGAAAGGTTTCGTATATTACCTCAAGCCGAGGTCTACCGAATATAAGATTGTAGCTGAGCTCCCAGACTCCAACAAAGGGGCTCTTGAGGATTATCTTATTGTCCTTTGGGAACGAATTTGGCCCGGTGAAGAAGTCCACCTTTTCCCTCTCCCACGAACAGTAAGGAGGGCAAGGGTAAGAGCCCATCTCGAACTACTTAGCTGCTTTGTTTTCTCCAATTTTCCAAAATATTTTATCTGTTTCTCATGTTTTGTTACATTTTGCGACGTTCGTCGTTCTCCTAAGGACTTTCGTCGATCCTACTTCCTCAGCTGGCGAAAAAGCTTTTGGACCTCCCCTTGAAAGCATAAGGCCCTTTGGTCTTGAACTTCATCCCCACATATACTTCAAAGTTGCGACGTTCCAAGACAGAGAAAGAGGAGCACCTCCTCATCAAGCGCCTCTCTTGAACAAGTTGCTTCCACGTCTGAACCGGTCGGAAAAAGAAGCGCCGACGCAGACTCGTCAAAACAGCTGAAATGGAAAGACCGAAGAAAACGGTGCTCAATCTCTTGGCCGACCTGCCAGATGACATGGAGGATGAGCCAGCTCAAACTATGCCCCCACCAAAACCGAAGAGAACCAAAAGGCTCGGTAGAAGGCTAAGGCTCTTGAAAGGCGATCTCGAGGCCGAAGACGCTCGCCGATCTCCCACTAGCGGAGAGCGGAAGACCACCTATGCTCCTGTGAAGAGGTCGGCTGAGACGCAGCCCTCTGGATCAGGTCCACCGAAAAAGCAAAAGCCTTCAACCTCGGGATCCAGGGTTCCCAAAGTTCCCTGGGAGCCCAAAATTACACTTGAGGACAGGCCAGTTTATGCCAATGAAAGCGCCTCTGACATTAACGTCGGCTGCACTCAAAGATGGCCGCTTCATCGAAGGTGATCTTGAGAAAAACTCCAAGATCGTGAATATGAGAACTATGCTCTCATGTTGCAACGCTCGTCCAAGTAAGTCTTGAACTTTGATGATCTTGTTTTATCTTCATACTTGTAAAACATCATTTTCACTCTGTAATAACCTTTGTCTTTATAAAGCTGTCGGTAGTTCAACATGCCCACGCCTTCTCTGTTAAGGCATTTGAAACAAGGAGGAGCTCTGAATTAAAGAAGGAGTTCTTGCCCTTCAAAAGACCCAAAAAGAGATCAACGAGGATGAAAAAAGCTGGAAGAAGCGGTAGGCGGCCACAAAGGCCCAATCACTTGCTCTTCAAAAGTGGGTATAGCGTCAAGGAAGTTGCCGAGAAAAAAAGCCGAGGCTAAGAAGGCCGAGGCCGAGAAAGAGCTTAGGGATGCTCTGGCCACAAAAAAGGCTGAAATCGAAGCTGCCTACAACCAAGGCATGGCAGACGTTGCTGAAGACTACAAGCTTCAGGTCAAGCAAGCTTGCAACAAAGGATACGTCCTAGGTTGGAATGCTCTGACCAAAAGCTTGATCTTCGATCGACTTCGCCATGGCGCAAGACGAAACTGCGTCTTCCTTGCCCACTTCCTCCATCTCCAAGCCAAGATGAATCTGAATCTGAAGCCGAGGATGAAGATGAAGAAAAAGATGAAGATAAAGATGAACCCTTGGTGAGGAAGGCCAAATCCCCTCCCAAGGCCGACCAGATTTTGGACCTCACTGGGGATGAACCGGTCGAGAAGCAATCCAAGGAAGCTGGCTCAGTTCGCCTGTCTTCTGATATGCTTCTAATTGGGAGAAGTGTTGATGAAACCTTAGCCGAAATCGACGCTGAGGTTGTAGCTGACAAACACTCCGAGGTCGTGGCAAATAAAGAACACAGGATTTAATTTGAAATAGATGCAGAGGTTGTGGACCCAAAGACACCGAGGTGGTTCTTCCGAACCTTCCGAGGTTCCAACCCGACCTTCTGTTCAAGTTGAAGAAGGACGATACTGACGCTTTTTGTTTTCTTCTATTTCTTGTACTTTGTTTTCTTTTCTTTGTAAAATTTGTTCCTTCGAGGCCGATGTGCCTCTCTACGCTTGTAAACAACTTATTTATGCAGCTGTTTATTCTTGAATGCTTCAGGCTTTTAATCCTTCTTTCTGCTTCTGAATGATTCTATACTTAGAATATTTTGCATGATTTCCAGATTCTTCCTTTTTTGCACAACCTCCTCGGGTAACATACCTCGGGCATTACACTTGCAAATTTTACTTGACAAGAGATCTGCATTATTTCAACAAGTATAGCAGATACTATTCAATGTTAACTTTTCTCAAGTTCCAAAAGGCCATAAATAACAATTTCAATTTGCCTTTCTTGTAAAAAAATAATCAGTGTACTTTGCTCAAATGTTTAGACCATAATCTTTGCTCAACTTGTAAATTGCTACAAATTTCAACAAGCGAGGTCAAGGAATCTTCTCGGCTTAACTTTAACTTGTAGATTGCTCAGTTTAACTTTAACTTGAAAATTGCTACAAATTTCAACAAGTAAAGATAAGGAATTTATCTCAGCTTAACTTTAACTTGTAAATTGCTACAAATTTCAACAAGTAAAGATAAGGAATTTATCTCGGCTTAACTTTAACTTGTAAATTGCTACACATTTCAACAAGTAAAGATAAAGAATTTATCTCGGCTTAACTTTAACTTGTAAATTGCTACAAATTTCAACAAGTAAAGATAAGGAATTTATCTCGGCTTAACTTTAACTTGTAAATTGCTACAAATTTCAACAAGTAAAGATAAGGAATTTATCTCAGCTTAACTTTAACTTGTAAATTGCTACAAATTTCAACAAGTAAAGATAAGGAATTTATCTCGGCTTAACTTTAACTTGTAAATTGCTACAAATTTCAACAAGTAAAGATAAGGAATTTATCTCAGCTTAACTTTAACTTGTAAATTGCTACAAATTTCAACAAGTAAAGATAAGGAATTTATCTCAGCTTAACTTTAACTTGTAAATTGCTACAAATTTCAACAAGTAAAGATAAGGAATTTATCTCAGCTTAACTTTAACTTGTAAATTGCTACAAATTTCAACAAGTAAAGATAAGGAATTTATCTCAGCTTAACTTCGGCTAAGCATTACTAATGTCTTCTCTCTGCCCCCAATGTGAACCTAAGTTCCTCTTGGGTTCTCATTATTCAACATCGTGCCAAGTTGTATAAGTTCAGAGAAATTCTGCTAAGATTTTATTTATCATATCGGCAAGAAAAAATCAAACAATATCTAATGATAGAAAAACTTTAAATTACAAGTGTTCCATGGTCTGGCAGTGCTTTGCCTTCATTATCTTCGAGTATGCCCCATTCCCTAACACGAAATTATTCTCAGGGGCCTTCCCAGTTTCGGCCACGTTTGCCCTCTCTGGCATGCTTCTTATTGCCGACCACTTTTCTTAAGACTAAGTCGGTGACCTGAAAATCCCTTGGATTGACCTTCTTGTTATAAGCTTTGGCAAGTTTGTTCTTTGGTATCTTTGCAAAATTTGGATTGACTCTCTCTCTTCTTTCTTCTAGTAGGTCCAGATCTCGGGCTAAGAGCACATCATTAGACCCGTCCTCAACTCCTCGTGTTACGATCCTCGGATGCCGATCTCCAATGGAATGATCGCCTTCGTGCCATAAGCCATGGCGAAGGGGATTCTGTTGATCTTCTCGGCGTAGTGCGATATGCCCAGAGCACGTTGGGCTTCGTCTACCCACTTCCCTTTGGTACTTTCTCTTCTTTATTCCATCTAGAATGACCTTGTTTGATGCTTGACTTGCCCATTACTTTGGGGAAAGCTTGGTGTTGAGAAGTAATTTTTATCTTGAATTTGGCGCAAAAATTCTTGATGAGTTCTTTGTCAAAGCGTGTTCGTTGTACAACGATTGCTCTTGGAATCCCAAATCGGTAATGATGCTTTTCGGATGAAGTTCTTCACATCCACATCTCGGATTTTGGCAAGAGGCTCGCTTCTATCCATTTTGTGAAGTAATCCGTAGCCACCAAGATGGGTACTTCCGTTGCCGGTTAGCTTGGGGCAATTTTCCAACAAGATCCATGCCCCATTGGGCAAATGGCCAAGTCGGCCGGTGGTGGTGTATCAATGGTGCAAACCTCTGACATTGTTCACATTTCTTTACATAGGCTTCTGCATCTTTCTGCATATAGGGCCACCAATACCCCTGGGTAATGGCCCTATGTGCTAACGATCTGCCCCCTGAGTGGCTTCCACAAACTCCTTCCTGAAATTAAATGCAGAAAGTCTTCGACTTGAAGAGGGTGTCGCGCCTTAAAAGAGGTCGATGAAGGATCTTATGCAGATGTCCTTCATTGTCGAGTGAATCTTGCCGACTTCATTCTGACCTTGTGTGCTTCCTTCCGATCTTCTGGCAGCTTGCCTTCTTTTAGGAATGCAACAATTGCATCCATCCAGCTTGGTCCCAAATCCGCACATAATGCTTCTTGCATTGCGTTCGGTGGCTCTATGCTTGGGCCTGGTAGGTAGTCAATCATTATTGTCCTTGTCTTCCCGGTTTGTACTGAACTTGCCAAATTGGCCAACGCGTCGGCATGGTTGTTATCATCTCGGCTAACCTGTAGAAGTCGGCAGTTTTGAAACATGTCTGCCAGCCTGATGACTTCTTTTACGTATGCCGACATTCTTTCATCTCGGGCAGCAAACTCTCCTGTAGTTTGATTTACTATAAGCTGCGAATCACAAAAAATAATTACCTCATCTGCCTCTGCTGCTATTGCCAGCTTTAATCCAGCAATCAATGCTTCATACTCCGCCTCATTGTTCGAGGCCTTGAACCCCAGTCGAATTGACTGCTCCAATATCTCCCCATCGGGGGAAATTAACACTACTCCAGCTCCCGCCCCCTGTCGGTTTGAGCTCCCATCAACAAAAAGTTGAAAGGAGTTGCCGATGTAAATGCTGCAGGGTCTGAGTTTCTCCTTCTTTGGTTCTTTGGCTTTTGGCTGGGCTTCTCTTTCCTTGTCTGGGCATCGTTCATCTCGGCTCGACGGAGCCCGATGTTCGATGTATTCTGGTGAGAACTCGGCCACAAAGTCGGCCAAGACTTGGCCCTTAATTGCGGTTCTTGGCCTAAACTCCAGGTCATATTGGCCCAAAACAACGGCCCATCTTGCAATTCTTCCAGTCAAGTCTCCTTGCTGCAACAAGGATTTTAATGGGTGCTCTGTCAGAACCACTATCTTGTGAGCCTGAAAATAGTGGTTCAGCTTCTTTGAAGCCATTACCAAGGCCAGCATTAATTTTTCTAATGGCAGATACCTTGTTTCTGCGTTAGCCAAGGTCTTGCTCACATAGTAAACTGCCTTCTGTTCGCCCTTTTCTTCTCGGATAATCACAGCACTCACTGCGTGCTCTGAAACTGCTAGGTATAAGAGCAGTTCCTCCCCAGGTTGAGGCGTTGAGAGGACTGGGGCCGAGGTAAGGTACTTCTTTAGGTCGGTCAAAGCGGCCTCGCATTCCTCCGTCCATAAAAAATCTGTGGCCTTTTTCACCAGATTGAAAAAAGGTTTACACTTGTCCGAACTTCGGCTTATAAATCTGTTTAGGGCTGCGGCCCTTCCAGTAAGCATCTGAACCTGCTTAGCCGATGTCGGACTCTGTAATTCCAGAATGGCCTTGATCTGATCTGGGCTGGCTTCAATGCCCCTTCTTGTCACCAGGTACCCCAAAAACTTACCGGATCCGACTCCAAACGCGCATTTCGATGCGTTTAGTCGGAGCCGATATGTTTTGAGTATGTTGAAGACCTCTTCTAAGTCAGCGAGATGATCCTTCGGTTCCTTGGTTTTCACGACCATATCATCAATGTAGACTTCCACAGTTCGGCCGATCAAGTGTCTGAACATCTGGGTCACCAGCCTTTGGTAAGTTGCTCCTGCGTTCTTCAACCCGAAGGGCATGACTCTGTAACAGTACAGACCTTTGGGAGTGATAAACGCCTTTTCTCCTCATCCGGTACATTGCTATCTGGTGATACCCCTATATCGTCCAAGAAGCTCATCCTACCATGTCCAGATGTGGCGTCCCACCAACCGGTCGATCTTTAGAGGGAAGTCATCTTTGGGGCGAGCTTTGTTCAGATTTGTGAAGTCTACGCAGACCCTCCACTTGCCATTCTTCTTTTTTACTACCACGGTATTTGTCAACCACGTCGGATAATTGGCTTCTCGGATGGCCCTGGCCTCTAGAAGACTATCTACTTTCTCTTCCACTTTTCGGCGTGTATCAACGTCGGTCTCTGCTCGTTGTATTACGAGTTTGGCCGACCTGTCAACGTTGAGTCTGTGGCATGTGACCTTGGGGTCGATGCCAGGCATTTCGTAAGGTGTCCAGGCGAACACCTCAATATTCTTTCTCAGAAAGGCTTCCAACTCCCTTTCTTCTTCTTCGGCTAATCCTGTGCCGAGAAGAAAGAAGCGTTCCTCATCACCCTTCTGGACGAAGACTTTCTTCAATGCTTCTTCGCTCTTCTCGGTCGGCTCCTTGCGACATCATCTAGGACTTTCATGTCCTCTTCTTCAACCTCTCGCCGCCGGTTCTCGAATCTTCGCAGTTAACTTCATTCTTTGCCATGGAAGCGATTTTTACCTGGAATCGATCTCCTCGATTTCCTCAATCCCATGTTCTGTTGGGAATCGCGGCTTGATGCAAGGTGGAAGGCGCCCCATTGCATGCAACCACGGCCTCCCGGATGATGTTGTAAGGCGGCGTATCAATCACAATGAATTCTGTCCTCACCTTCTTTGTGCGGCTTGTACTTCCAGCTTGTTGCCTAAAGGCCACGTCGGCGTTCCATTGAAGCCGACCATCGGGCCGTGTGACTGTTCCATGTCATCAGGGTGAAGGCCTAACTCCTTGTAGCATCTGACATACATGATGTCGCAGAGTCGCTTGATCAATCAAGATCGTTTCACCGGCACTCCCCACCCTGGAGGGATACTACCAGGGCACCATTGTGCGGAGTCTTTGAACCATGTCTAGGTCGCCGTGAAGGTGATCATAGGTCTCGGCAATCTTCGGGCCGAGGTCTTTTCGATCGACTTGGTTGACATCTTGTAGATGTTTCACCTCTGCGTCTCCCCGAATGTCGTTTTTCGTTCACCGTTGGGTGGATCACGTTAACCACCCGAGGTCCGCCGCTGGTTCTTTGTCTTTGGGCGGGCTGCAGTGCTTGAGGCAACCGTGCTGTTCTTCCCTCGGTTCGGCCTCATCCACAAGATCTCTTAAATGGCCTTGTCGACCGGATCTTCTAAGTGTGCTTTAAGGACTGCAGCGAGTTGGGTGGCCCTGCTCATTATGGTAGGCACAACGCCTACCGAGGTTTCTCCCATGAATTCTCCTTGTGCTCTTCTTGGCATACTGAAATAGGGTGATTTGAATTTGGTCAAGGACCTTTTGGATCGAATTGGCTGCAGTAAATCCTTGCTTGTTTAGTCCTCAACTCTGTCTCCTGTTTGTTTTGTCCATTGTTGCCTCGGCCTCGCTTCGGCGAGCCGTTGCCTTTTTCTGTCTTTGTCTCCTTGTTCCCCGAGGTATCCTCCTCGGCTCGTGCATACTTCTCAATCCTCGCCATGAGCTCTTCCATACTCTTCGGCAGGGTTTTTGCTAATGACTTCCGCAGTGGACAGTCATCCTTTAGGCCGTTCTTGAAAGAGACGACCGCCACCTCCTGGTTGCACTCAGGTATTCGATTGAACACCTCGTAGTACCGCTTTGCGTAGGCTCTGAGGCTCTCATCTTTGCCGATCTTCAGGGCCATCAATGCATCCACCCTCAAAGGTTGCAGTTTGTTTGTAATGAACCTGGCCACAAACATCTCGGCCAGGCCTTCCCAGTTCTTTACGCTCCCCTTCGGTAGTTTGTGGAACCAATCTGATGCAATCTCCCCAAAGGATGAAGGGAACACTTTGCAGAGCAACGGCTCGTTCCCACTGTATAACGCCATTGAATTCAAAAATAATCCAACATGGAAGTTAGGGTCTGACTTACCATCATATATCTGGAACCTTGGCATGCTGAATCTTTTTGGTGCCACGAATTTGTCCAATTCCACCGAGAATGGAGTCCTCGGCTTAACTGGGGAGGTTACTTCGGCTCCAGCATTCTCCTGTTTCCTCTTGAGGTAGTCTCTCAAGTCCTCTTTACTTCTGCCTACTCATTTCGGTCAATGGACTTCAGCCTTTTTGGCGCACTACTCTCGGCCTCATGGTGGCCCCTTTTTGATCCTTCTCCGCAGGAGGCATCAAAACACAACACCCGCCCCGGAACATGCCGATGTTCTTTGGGGTCTGCATCCTTCTCACGATGTGTCCTTCGGGACTCTTCTCTCCTCGGCTCTTCTCGGCCGACCTCCCTGGATGGTCGGTGAGAGTGCCTTCCGCTCCTCGTATGCTGAGGGGCTTCGGGGACTTCTTTCCGTCCCTTCTTTTGGGCGTTTGCTGCTGGCATTGGTGTGTCCTGCAGCGGGTATGGCGGCTGCATGACATTATTCTGCATCATAAAGTTCAGGACCGATTGAAGGTCGGCCGGTTTATGTGCCATCTCCTTACTTCTTCATCCCTCCTCGGACATCTGTCTTTCCAGTGCAGAGGTCATCCTCGTTGTAGTACTTGCTCTGGTTCCTTTTCTTTGATGTGTCGCCGTCTGCCGGCGTCTTTTTCGCGTGATTACGATCACGAGTTTCTTCGTTCTTGCCTCCTTCCACATTAGGATCGACAGGTCTTCCACTCCCAGATGGAGTGTCGTCCCCAATATTTTCCTTCTGCGCGTTATTAGCCATCTACTCTTCTTTCATTCCCACAGACGGCGCCAAATTGTGTGAGTGAATTTCCGATCACACTGCCCTCCTTAGTGATTCAGCAGAAGAACACAGGCAGAGTAGACGGCTCCTTGTAACTCGCATGAGGAAAAGACTCCGGCGGTGGTTTCGACCACCCGGGGGAACTCCGACGATCAAGTCAGTATATCTCTCAAGGATAATCAAGTACTTAACTCACTAACTTGAGCATAAAAAACGTACCTTAGACCCATGGGGGTGCCTCTCTTTTATAGCCAATCCAATCCTAGTCCCAACAGGAACCCGGTCCTAATGGATTTAGGACTCTTGCTAATCTAGGACTCTCAGTAGAATTAAGACATACTCCCTAAGAGTTTATCTTTACCCCAAACTGAAGTCTTCCCCCAACCTTGGACTCTTGTCCACATCCAGGTTTGAGCTTCCTCTTCATTCTAGGACTCTTGTCCTTTATCCGCTTATCTCGGACTCCGATATCTTCGGAGGTATCCTCGGCCTTGCCGAGATAACCTCGGCACAACTACCATAACACGTGGGGAACTCTGCTGACACTTCGGTGTCACCTCGGCCACGTGTTGGTACTCAGAAAATATATCCCCACAGATTCCTTATTTTCAATGTTTCGATTAAATATATATTTTTATTAATCATGTTTCATGTTTCATACTTTAGAATGTAATTTATTAAATATGGATTTATTTGATGTTCTATTATATAATTTAATAAATCATGAATCTATTTATCTTATATAATTACATAAATTTAGATAACAAACTTAAAATAAATTATTATATTTCCCATAAAATTGTACATATAGAATTCATGAATTAGTACACATAGATTCATTTTCGGTTTGTGCACTTAGCCACTGGTTTCATCTACAATGTATGTTTATGATTAAGGAAAAATAATAATCGGAAAAATAATAATATTCTGCTATATATATACATAGCCCACTGTGTAGGTTGACCACTAATAGATATATATATATATTTCTTTTTTTTTTTTTCCAACAAGTGTATGTAGGTTATTGGTTATATATTAAATATATGCATAGGCTACTTGTTTATTTCCCTAGATGTTTGAACACTGTTTTGTTTTTTCTTCTCACTATTTCGTGATTAGAAAATAGATAGGGTACTAGTGCATGCTTAGAATAATACATAAACACAGAACTATATATACATGTTGCTTTTCCCACTGTTGTTCATTCGGTTTTTTAAATGTATGATTGTAAATTATGCAATGTTTTGTTTCAATTATTTAGTTGATTAGAATTTTTTATTTCTAGATCTAATAATATAATTTTCATAATTATACATTTTTTGACAAGTAAATTATTTTCTAATTTTTAGTTTTGTTACATGATTTAATTTCTAATTATTTACATGTTAATTACTATAAACTTATTTGCATATTAATTGCTAGAACAATTTACAAGTTTATTAAATGTTCATTGCATTAGGAAAAATTTTCTTATAATTCTTGCCTATTAAATATTGCATTAGGAAAAAATTTCTTATAATTCTTGCCTATTAAATTTTTAATGTAAGTATTTGAAGTTATAAAAAGTTTTGTAACTTGTCTATTTATGTACATGTTTATTGTGTAAATTAATTTGTAAATTTATTTGGGAGTTATAAGTTTAATTGTATAACTTGTCTAGCTTTTTAATTTATTTAATTCAATTATTAAATTAATTTATTCTTTTACAGTTTCTTTAGATTATTTGTTTTGTATTTTGTTGTGTTTTTCTACTAACTTTTTTAATAGGAATACCTAAGCAAGGAAAGAGTTTTTAGACTAAATAGAATCTTTATGGATTGGTTTACTTGTCTTATTTTGTAGCAATTTTTTGCTAGAGATTTATTTAGTTTGTTTACCAATTTGTAAATGCAATTTTTATTTGCTTGTAATTGTTGTGCCAATTTTTACATTACTTGTAATTTGGTTAGCAATTTTTAAATTGCTTGTAAATGTTGGACCTTGGTTTGTTTTGACCTAATTCATTCCTTGGAAAAAATTAATTCTAAAAAGTTATTTCCCACAGACTAGGAGTCAACATGCTCTTGAAAATTTTATCAAAAGGTTAACTATTGTGTTTTAGAAAGTTGGTAAAAAGCTGACTTTTTGACATTTTTTTGTCTATTTTGTCTTTTTGTGGATAAAAAATATGAGAGCTGATGTGACCCCAAACGGGTAAAAAGCTAAAAGCTAACTTTTTTTTTTGCTTCCCAAAATACTTAAGTGGGACCGATGTGAACCCTCCAGTCTTCTTGGGAACATTCTTGACAATGTTTGATTTTAGGCTAAGTGGTGAGACTAATTTTGAATTAAATTTCCAACTGTTAGATTTTCTAGTATTAAGTTTAATTTCTAGAAATACAGAAAGTGAAAGTCTGTTGTATTTTTCAAAAATGACAACTGTCATTGATGCTGCTGCTACTGCTAATGTTGGTGGGGATCTGAATCCCGGGGCAACTGGCTTGCGTTATTGTTGTGACCTCTGTGGTCAACCCTGGTGTTACTCTGACTATTCCCAGAGAACCACTCAGTTACAATGAGTGTCCAAAGAAATTTACTAGGGTGAACTTCAAGAGATGGCAGCAAAAGATGATGTTCTACTTGATCACGCTAAACCTTGCAAAGGTTTTGAGTGAGGATCCTCCAATCGTGTGATTAAGGCTGAATTGTACAACATTGAGGTCGTTAATTAGGATCTCTTAACATTACTTGCTTGACAAACTATACATTTTATACCTGTTTAATGTCAATCAGGTTTGTACACAGCGAGAGCATAAAATGAGTAGAAAATTCCTTCCCGCACGTGCGGAGGCCCATTCCTACACGTGTGGCCTTTACCTCATAGCCAAACAGAGCCTTAGTTTCTCGCACGTGCGGCACCCCTTCCAGCACTTGCAGTGACCACTCCCGCACGTGCGGCCGTTCCTCGGATTTTGTGCCGCTGTTTTAAACCTGTTTGAAAGACAACAAAGGTATAAAAAGACAGAAAATAGGTTAGAATAGGGTTTTGAAAAATTGAAGAAGAAAGAAAAGGATAGGGTTTTGAAAAAGGTGATTCTCAATCTTCAAAGAAAATTCCCATCGAGGGTTCCATCTCTTCCACCTCTTCCCACTCCTCCATGAGTGGCTAGGCTCTTCTTTTCTGGAGTTTTGATGAAACCGTAGCTATGTAATTAGGTTTTCTTTTTGATTTTTGATTATGTAAATGTTTGAACAATTGTATGGTGTTTTAGAAGTTTCATATATATATATATATATATTTCACTATTTCTTCGAGTATTCGACTTTCTGTGATTGTTGAATACTTTTCATACAATAGTTTTTTATTCTTTCATATTCGAGGTATGAGACGAACCATACTACAAGGGATGAGTTGTGTCGCTACCCTAGTTTAGAGCGAATGATTCGTACTACTTGAGATGGTTCGTGTCCGTACATTGAACGTGATGATTTTCTTGATAAATGCTTCGAACTTGTAGTTGCGAAGTATTATTCCGTTTGAACCGTAGCATAATTGATTTCAAATTGAAACCTTATTTACGTAACTAGTGGTGAACTCATTGTCCTAGGTTTTCCCCTAAATTAGTAAATTCATCTTTATTTATAATTGCTAGTTTATTCGCTTGTTTAATTTAATTATTATTAGGTTATGAACAATCAATTTTTTTATCAAAATTAAATTAGGAATTTAACAATTAAATTGGTTTAATTTCTCATTTGTCCCTGTGGATCGATACCTAGACTTACCATTATTCTAAAGAATTTGGTATAGTTTAGTCTTTAATTTTGGTGTGTGAAACAACCCATCAAATTTTGGCGTCGTTGTTGGGGACTTCTAGTGAAATTAATTAATTTAAAGGTACATTCTTATTTTAATTTTTAATTTAGGATTTTATAAAAAAAAAATTAGTGTTGCTACGTGTGCAGAGCGTTTGAAAGTGTAGCTATCACTAAAGTGCAAGCAGAGCGCAACCAAGCTTTAAAAAACAAACCGCAACACTAAAGTGCTAAAAAAAAAAGAGCAAACACTCGCAAGCAAAGCACCAAAGTGCTAAAAAGAAAGACAGAGCTCAATTGGAGGTTGGAGACAACGTCTCCACGTCAAGCACCCGTAAGATGAGTAAAACGTTTTCGTTAAATCGCTGTGAGTATTTCTCTCTTCGGTATTTTGCTTTCATAACTTAGTGCACAGAGTCGGAACTTAGTATGTATGTACGTGAGTAGTGTATGCAAGGGCGCCGTTCTTGTCACCCTAAATTGTGGAGTTTGGACCTTGAACTAAAAAGGACTCTTAGGAAACTTAGAGCCTCTGCCCGTATTCCTAGGCTTGAATATTCATATCCATACTTTGAGCCATTAAAGATGGTGAATCCAAATGGCCTAAATGGGCCCAACCGGACCCTTAAGGATTGCTTCACACCCACTGCATATACATCACCATCATGCATTTAGTTACCAGACACCACTGCTGTTCATTATGAGATTAAGTCCAGCACCATCCAAATACTCCCATCATTCCATGGACTAACTCATGATGACCCTTATAAACATCTGCATAAATTTTTGGAAATTTGCTCTACAATGAAGATGTAGAATTTTACCAATGAGGCCCTAATGTTGCGATTATTCCCATTTTCACTGAAAGACAAAGCCAAACATTGGCTGAACTCCTTACATGCTAATTCCATCACATCTTGGGACTAATTACAACATAAGTTTTTGGAGAAGTACTTTCCCATTGGTAAAACAAACCAACTCAGGCGAGCCATTACCAATTTTGCTCAAATTAATGGCGAGCAATTTCATTAGACATGGGAGAGACTTTGTGACCTTCTTTAATAGTATCCTCACCACCAAGTGCCTGATTGGAAACTTGTTCAGACCTTTTACTATGGCTTAATTGAGCCTCTCCGCCAAATGGTGGATTCTTCTTGTGATGGGACATTCATGTCCAAAAATGATGCCGAAGCATGGCAACTATTTTAGAACTTAAGTGATAATTCCCTTCACCATGCCTCTGCAGCTCGGCAAGTCTAACAACCAGTAGTTGGAGGCCTGAAAAGATAGGGCATTTATGAGGTAGGCAAAACCTAGAGTTAGCCCAATAGGTAGAGGCACTGTCCTACAAGCTAGACCAACTATTAGCTTCGAGACATGCCCCTACACAGTAAGATCAGCCTCAATTTCATGAGGCATGTGTTATTTGTGCGAGCCCAGCTCATGACTTAAATGAGTGCCCTTCGGCATCACAATTTCCGAAATTAGTCTAAGAGCATGTGAACGTGGCTCAAGGATTCTCCAACCCAAGTAATGACTCATATTCCAATACATATAATCCGGGATGGAGAAATCACCCTAATTTTTCATGGAGACCTCCTTCACAAGGTACTTCTTACAATCCTCCACCACCAAGGCAGAATTTTAATAATTTTACCAACCAAGCTTCCTATCGGCCACCACAACCTTATCGACCCCTATAACCTTACCGACAACCACAACCCCCGCTTGTTCCTCAAGGTAACTCTACCTTTGAGACATAGGTGTTAGAAGTTCTCTTAGAAATTAAAAGGTTAGCACCAATAGTTCATTCTCATACTCACTTCATTGCCAAGTTAGAGGCCCAATTGGGTCAAATGGCTAATAACATGAATAGGAGAGAGAAGGGAAAATTACCGAGTTAGACTGTGGCCAACCTAAGGGTTAATATGGGGCAGAGGGGTTGGGTGGGAATGGAAAGCACCATGAGTAGGTGCAAGTGGTGATTACCTTGAGAAGTGTGAGGGAGTTAGAGCCTCGACTAGTTGCGTCTGACGCAACTAAGGCTAAGAAGGGTGATCACGGTGGTCAACCCAAAGAAAGCAAGGGTGAGGGAGAAACACCTCAGGGGGATGACTTAGTCCCTAGCACTTCACATGAGCCTAAGGCACCATATGTGCCTAAGGCACCCTTTCTCCAATGCCTTGATACACCGTCCCCTTTTAACAAAAAGGTGGCATCTATGGAAGCAATGATGGAGGTTTTTAAACAAGTGAAAATCAACCTCCCCCTATTGGAGGTGATTAAGCAAGTACCCTCCTATGCTAAATTTCTGATGGACCTTTGTATGCAAAAGCGTAAATCTAGGACACGTGTGTCCCAAAAGGTCATACTCATGGAGCAAGTAAGCTCCATCTTTTTGAGTGACACACCTCCTAAGCTTAAAGACTTGGGTGCCCCAACCATTGCATGCATTATAAGGGACCATTTCATTGATACAGCCTTGTTAGATTTAGGAGCTAGTGTCAATTTGTTGCCGTACTTTGTGTACGAAGAATTTGGGCTTGGCGAATTGAAGCCCACTACTGTTACTTTCCAGTTGGCTGACCGGTCCCTCAAAGTGCCACATGGCATGATTGAGGATGTGCTAGTAAAGATCAATAGGTTTTATTTTCCTGTTGACTTTTTAGTTTTAGATATGGAATCGGTAGCCAGCTCTAGGAAGCAAATCTCAGTAATCTTAGGTCGACCTTTCTTGGCTACGGCCAATGCATGCATAAATTGTCATACCGGGGTTATGGATGTTTTATTTAGAAATATACAAGTGAAACTCAATGTTTTCCAAGCATCTTAACAATCCTATGAAAGAGAGGAGTGTTTATTTGTGGATGTTATGGATGGGATTGTGGAGGAGGCTTTACCCTCCATTTTTGTAGAGGACCCCTTAGAGGCTTGTTTAACTCATTTTGGGTTTGAAAATTTTGATATTGACAGGTTGATTGAGGAGGTGAACACCTTACTTAATTCTTCTTCTACACCGAATTTTCCTCTGTGAAAAACCCAATTTGAGCCCTTTCCTTTTTTGTCTAGAGAGCATGTCATACCATCTCTAGTCACACCACCTACACTTGAGTTGAAGCCACTCCTAACCACACTTAAGTTTGTATTTTTAGGGCCTCAAGATACTTTACCTGTCATCATTGCATCTGACTTAACTATAGAGCAAGAAAGTCAATTGATGAGTGTTCTTGTGGCACATCGGAGTGCTATAGGGTGGTCGGTGGCCAATTTGAAAGGGATAGATCCCTTCGTGTGCATGCATCATATACATCTAGAGGAGGATGCCAGATCTTCTCGTGAAATGCAATGAAGACTTAATCCCAACATGAAGAAGGTTGTAAAAAAGGAGGTGTTAAAATTGTTGGATGCGGGTATTATATACCCCATCTCAGATAGCAAGTGGGTGAGTGCCACACAAGTGGTGCCCAAGAAATCAAGCATCATTGTTGTAGAGAATGAGTGAGGAGAGTTGGTCCCCACACGAACCACTACTAGGTAGCGAGTGTGTATTAATTATAGGAGACTGAATCCCATGACTAGGAAGGACCATTTTCCTCTATCATTTATTGATCAAATTCTTGAGAAGTTAGCGGGGTAGGGTTTTTATTGTTTTCTAGATGGCTAATCAGGGTATAATCAAGTCCCGGTGTACCCCATTGACCAACAAAAGACCACGTTCACTTGCCCTTTTGGCACTTTTGCTTACAAGCGCATGCCCTTTGGGTTATGTAATGCACCGACGATTTTTCAACGGTGTATGATGGCCATTTTCTCTGACATGGTGGAGAAATTTTTAGAGGTTTTCATGGATGACTTCCTCATGTTTGGGCTGTCTTTTGAGGAATGTCTCTAGAACTTAACCAATGTCCTTATTCGTTGTGTGGAGACAAACCTGATTTTGAGTTGGGAAAAGAGCCATTTTATGGTTTGCGAGGGTATAGTGGTGGGATACATTATGTCCCCCCGAGGCATAGAGGTTGACAAAGCTAAGGTTGACCTCATTGCAGGCCTTCCTCCACCCACTTTTGTGCGTCAAGTTAGGTCTTTTCTAGGGCATGTAGGTTTTTACCGTAGGTTCATCAAAGACTTTAGTAAAATATCTCGTCCTTTGTGTAGTTTACTCGCTAAGAACGCACCGTTTATCTTTGATGAAGCATGTTTGACAGCCTTTGAAACACTGAGAGTAGCCCTTACTACTGCCTCAATCATTTGTAATCATATATAATGCCTCGGACTATGCTATCAGGGTTGTATTGGGCCAAAGGGTCAATAGGGCACCATATGCTATATATTATGCTAGTCGCACTCTCTCGGATGCACAATTGAATTACACTGCCACTGAGAAAGAGTTGCTAGCTGTGGTCTTTACCTTAGATAAATTCCGGTCCTATCTCCTAGGCCCCAAGGTCATAGTATTCACTGATCATGTCGCTTTACGGTATTTACTATCAAAGAAAGAGACCAAACCTAGGTTAATTAGATGGATTTTGTTGCTTTAGGAATTTGACCTAAAGATCTGAGATGAGAAAGAATCTGAGAATGTGGTGGTGAATCACCTCTCTCGAATCATTGTTGAGTACACTAGTGACCCTTTAACTTTGCATGATTCGTTTTCGGACGAACAACTTCTTGTGATGTTACGAACGAGCCCTCTATGGTTTGCACATATTGTGAATTACTTGGCCATTGGGCAAATTCCTCAAAATTGGTCTAAGCAAAACACAGACTGATTCTTTTCGTAGGTCAGGTATTATTTTTGGGAGGATTTGGAGTTGTTTAAATATTTCTCCAACCAAGTGATCCGACGGTGTGTGCCGGAGAGTGAGGTGCATAGCATTATTACATTTTGTCATTCTTCTATATGTGGCGGTCATTTTAATGGGTATAAAAAGGACGCCAAGGTTTTACAAAACGGGTTTTATTGGCCAACCATTTTTAAAAATGCCCATCAATTTTGTAGAACTTGTTTGCGTTGTTAGCAAATGGATTCGATACCTTGTTGTGATATGATGCCAATGTCCCCTATTCTCGTGGTAGAAATCTTTGATGTTTGGAGGATTGATTTTATGGGCCTTTTCTCGTCGTCGTTCTGGTTTGAGTATATTCTCTTGGCAGTGGATTATGTGTCTAAGTGAGTGGAGTCAATAGTTACCCGATCAAACGATCATAAAGTAGTAATCAAATTCTTGCATGAAAACATCTTTAGTTGTTTCAGGTTTCCTAGAGCCATAATAAGTGATTAGGGTACGCATTTTTGTAACCGGTTCTTTGAATCGGTAGTTAAGAAATACTCTATTACTCATAAAGTGGGCACTCCATACCACCCTCAAACTAGTGGCCAAGTGAAAGTCTCTAATAAAGAGGTGAAGCACAAAATAGAGAAAATGGCGAGGTCAGATAGGAAGGATTGGTCAAAACGCTTCATTGATGCATTGTAGGCATACTATATTGCTTATAAGACACCCATTGGAATGTCACCATATAGGGTGATGTTTGGCAAAGCTTGCCATCTCCCAGTTGAACTTGAGCACCGAGCGTTGTGGGCCATAAAGAAGTTTAACTTCGATATGGCCATGGCTGGGCTTAACTAGAAATTGCAACTCAATGAGTTGGAGGAAATTTGAAATGATGCATATGAGAATTCAAAAATTTTTAAAGCCCGAACTAAGGAATTCCGTAATAAGCACATTAATAAAAAAATCTTTTGAACTCGGCCAAAAAATATGGCTTTTTAACTCAAAATTGAGACTTTTTCCGGGTAAGCTTCGATCAAGATGGGATGGTCCTTTTATGGTTGTAGAGGCATTTATTCATAACGGCATTGAGGTTCAAGATCCAAGGAATGACCACACTTTCAAGGTAAATAGAAAAAGACTGAAGCCATAGATAGAGGGGATTGAGAATGAGAATATGATTAAGTCCATTGCTTTGATGGACCCTTTTTACTTTGATTGAGAGATTGATGTCCTATTCTCTTTTCTTTCCTTTCTACTCTATTATATTTTTCTTTATTCTTGTTGTGCATTATTTGATGTCTAGGACACTTTAAATCCTCTAAAGGTGTAATTTCTTTGGTGTTAGCCCTACCCGAACGGCATCTGGCAGTCTAGTATAGCCACCTAACCGTGTTTGTAGTGAGTTCCTAGGAGACCAACTTAGACGGTGGAAACTAGAGTTCGAATGGCAAAGCCTAGAACGTAAAGGTTTGGAATTTCCGAGACTAGAGTCCGGTTTAAATACCCAGGGGTGTGGAGATAGTTTCAAAATCAACCCGACTTGAACTCTGTAAGGCAGCCCCATAGGTCGAGTTAGCTTTATGCGCCTCGATTCTGGATACCGAATCAACGTAGTCTGTCACCCTGTTAGAGAGTAGGGAAAGTTACAAACACTGTTAGGGAGAAAAGTAATACTTGTGGTTTTTGTGTGAAGATTATATTTTTGTTGAGCATTTAGTTATTTTTGGAATGCTACATTTATTTCGGATGTAAAATGAAGGTAGAAATGGTTTGAAAAGTTTTTGGGTTGTGATTTGGGTTTAGTTTCTAAAAACAAAAAAATCCCACATATGCTGCCTGTGTCCCGCACGTGCAGGAAATTTTTTGAAAATTTTTCGTCGCCTGCTTTATATGCAGGTGCGATTCTTGGTGCATGCACATAACCGCATATGTGGCATGAGAGAGTACGTCAAAAGAAAACAAAAAAAAAAAAATCCATACATGCGGCAAAAGTTTTGTTAATTATGTTGTTTAATTTTGATTATGTCTAAAATATTAATTGAAAATTTGTAAATAATATACATATTTTATATTATTTGACACAAAATATTATCTATTTAAAATATATATTGTATGATACATTTGTTAAATATTATTTAAATAAAAATATTTTTTAAAAACTTTCCTATTCACTTTTTAAAAAATTAGGCTGATCACTATTCATCTTTTAACAAATTTGATATTGATTGGTTGTATTATTTTGATAAATTTGATATTGATAAGTTGTCTTCTTTTGACAAAAGTGATATATCCACATGGAGTGATAGGTTATATTTAGTTTAAAATCTCTACAACATATACAGAAATTTAAAAAGGGTATATATGTTCAGATCTATCATAAATATTACTTAAAGAGATTTTTTACTATGTATGCAAATATTTGTTTAGCATATTATATATAATGCATATAATATAAATAAAATACATCACGTAAGCAATTAGATTTTTTACATAATTGATTATATCATGTCATATATATATATAAATTATTATAATAAAAAAGAAGAAAAAGATGGAGCAAATAATTTCATATCTTGCTTGTTTAAATTCAAAGTTGTAAATATTATATATATAGTCAAAGTCTTGAAAGTAATATAATATAATGTCATGATTATAGGAGAAGGCTTATGTAATTTTTCATTGTAAATCTTTGAACATGTTTTGTCTGCAGAATGAAAAAGGAAAAAAGATGCAAAATGCTTTGAATTTGCTTATAAAAAGAAAAAGAAAAAGTGAACAAAGAAAATTTATAATTTGACAAAAGAAAAGGTGTCCATGTCTAATATAATGTAATGATTACAGGAGAAGACTTATGTAATTTTTCATTGTAAATCTTTGAACATGTTTTGCTTGCAGAATGAAAAAGGAAAAAAGTTGCAAAATGCTTTGAGTTTTCTTACAAAAAGAAAAAGAAAAGGTGAACAAAGAAAATTTATAGTTTGACAAAAGAAAATGTGCATATGTCATCTATTACGTCAGTAAGGAGCGTCTTACCTCCAATGGGTATATTTTTGTGTATAAATAGAAATGTTTTGTGTGGAGAAAAATCAAGAATTTGAAGAGAAAATTTTTTGTGCGCTCCAAAATTCTGAATATATTGTATTATGCTCTTTCACTTTCAGATATAAGTGTAGCCTTTGTTCTTACACTTTCATATCTACTATTTATGAGAGAATTATTGTAAAAGAGGGTTTAAGTACCACTTATTTTTATTCATTATTTTTGTGAGAGATTTTGTAAAGGTAAGGCATTTATTGTTGAGTGGGGCTCAATAAATAAGAGTAAGTCCCGTGCCAAATCCATAAGCTTGGTGGTGTATTTATTCAATTGATAGTAAAGAAATTCTCAAAAAGGTTCCTTGGAGAGTGGTCGTAGGCCTGGCATGCCGAACCACTATAAATCTCAGTGTTTGATTTTCTCTCCATATCTCTTTTACTTTTAAATTGATAATTATTATTCTGTTTTTTTTATTTGTTAAAATTTTGAATATTGTGTTAATTTTAATATTGTAAAATTTTTAATAACCCAGTTCACCCCCCCTTCTTAGGTTGCTTACCTGGGATAACAAGTTTTATTCCATAATTTGGCTACTGCTTTAAAAGCAAGTGTGTGGGGGTGGTACGATACCGTCTCCGCACGTGCGGCCTGGGCCCTGCACGTGCGCTAAATTCCTTGAATCACTTGCAACGCCTACTTTATATGCAGGTGCGTGACCTAGTGCGGAAAGAAGTTGAAAAAAAAAAAGATTTCTTTGTTCAATTTTTATTTTATTATTTGATTTATTTATTATTAAAAATAAAAATAAAAATAAAAAATCAGATTTCTTTGTTCAATTTTTATTTATTTATTTATTTTATTTTATTTTCATTTTTGAAAAAAAAAATATTGAATATCCAACCTAGAGACCCACTTCTCCCATCACTTTCACAGATACACTTTCTATCTACCTCTCTCTCTCTCTCTACCTTATCATCTTCTCCCTTCCTTTCTCTTTCACTCAAACCCCACCATCACCACCACCACCAACTTCCTTCATTCTTCTTCCCACCATCACCAACCTTCACCCAACCTTTTCTTTACTCTACTCAACCATCGGAGTCTCACCACCGGTGTCTTATTTCCTCTATGTCCGGCTATCTCTAGCGAACACCATTTTTTTCGGTGAATCTTTGTTATTTCTCTCTCTTTCTTCATTTTTTTTTAAGGTACACTTTCCTATTTACTTAGATTTGTATAGTTATTCTTCCAATCTTCACTTACTGTTGCGTGTAGGAGTAGATTAACTTCCACAGATTCATCTTCAAAAAAAAAAAAAAAACCTTGAAAATTGAATTTGGCCAACATGGCCGCACGTGCAGCCACCGTCGGCGCACGTACGGCGCCTGAAAAAAAAAAAAAAAATTCTAATGCTTAGCCTTTCTAATTCATTTTGTTTCCTAAGTTGTCTATTTATTTATTTAGTTGTTTAATTTTTTATTTATTTTATTATCTCATTATTCTTTGTTAGTTTAATTCATTACTCGTTAATCTAATTCATTTTTATTTGTTTAATCATTCAATGTTTACATAAAATGTTACTGTGTCTATTTTATTTTATTTTAGGTTTCATTTATTACACACACAAAAAAAAAATATTTAGTTGTTTATTATTATTATTATTTTATTTTGATTATTACTTATTCTATTTATTTCATTATCTCATTATTACTTGTTAGTTTAATTCATTACTTGCTAGTGTAGTTCGTTTTTATTTGTTTAGTCATTAGTTTTTAAATAAAATGTTAATGTATCTACTTTTTTTATTTAATTTTATTTTAGGTTTCATTTATTACAAAAAAAAAAAAAGAACAAGAAAAAGAAAAATGATGAGAATTGCATGTGGTACATCAGTGGGCAGACTTGTACATTAATATCTTATTCTTATTCTCATGCTGGGTCCACGGTAGGTGTATATTTGCTTTTGGTGTGTGCAGGATATGAGCAGACGGCTATCCACCCGGGTCTCCAAAAAGGCCAAAGGTTCGTCCTCCTAGGCACTACAGCCGCCACTGTCACCACCATTCTTGCCACCACCACCGGTTGAGTTGCCACGCTTGGAGTGGGCTTCATGCCCGCTTCACAAACTTACACAGTTCACCCTCAACTATTTTCAGAATGACCCAGTCACCTCTTAAGCCGTTAAGTAGCTTCGTCTCTGGCAACAGTTAGGCCTGTGCATTGTTACGGCGCCCACTTATCCTCAAGTCACTCACTAAGGTAGGACTGGTGTCCACTATTGATGGCCATCTTGTCAGCATCACATAATCTATGATTGCCCAAGTGTTAGGGTTCTTTTCCAAGATGGACCACCAGCCCTTCCCGGAAGTTGAGGGCCGACGACCCATACACAGCCTTATCGAAGAGTACTTCCCGGGTGTCACGACCCAAACTCGTCCCCATAGGTTTAGAGTCATGACCGGCTAGTAATCATAGATTACCTACGGCCACCATACAAATAAACCCTTTAATATAAAGTACGGGGCTTAGCGGAAGTCTAAAATGACACAAAAATTATCCATTGAGCCGTGCATATATGAGAGGACTTCGTATCATAAGCAAATATTCACTCTTTATATTCATATACCACATTAGTTCCAAAAATCCACATCTTAAAGTTATACAAAACCCCAAAATATACACAAATACAAAATCATTTATCAAGCAAAAAAGGGGTTCAACTAGCATGGCTCCACCTGAGCCTAATTACTTTACTTGGAAGCTCTTCAAAAGGCTGACCCAGGTAAACTTGAGGCTTTCTTAACTTTGATGTTCAGCTTGCCCACCTACACATATATAAGTAAATAGTGAGCTAATGCCCAATGAGTAATAACAGGATAAAGAGGTTGTATGAATGAAGTTCAATACTATTACAAATATCAATCTTGGCATCAGTATCCATTTCATTCAAACATGTGGCACATTCAATAGAGTAACAATGTTTTAATAACAATGGGACCTCAAGGGTCAATCAATATATCTTGTTCAATGTGACCATTAAGGCCTAACTGCAGAGATTTCTGTATTTCAATTATCTAATGGGTCGCAGTATTATTTCTCTCGGGCGAAAGCCAATGGGCCATGGTATAATTTTCCCCCAGGCAAGGGCCTATTTAACAATGGGACATGGTATTAATTTCCCCAGGCAAGGGCCTCTTTAACAATGGGTCATGGTATTAATTTCCCCTAGGCAAGAGCCTATTTAACAATGGCACGAGTTTGTTTACAAAAATGAACTTCATTCATTAATAACAAATAGTATTTTGATAAACCATTCAATTAATCATGTATCGATGTCGATAACAATGACATTTTGAAAATAAATATCACTTGAACATATCTTTATAAAGTTATTACTCACAGTGGGTTATGATGTCACTAGGCCTCGGACGTCCACTTATACAAAACACATAACAAAAGCACAATTGGAGAACCATTCGATAGTCATTCCATTTTAATAAAATTTTCCCATGTGTTTTTAACTCATTCCATGTTCAAATGAGCTCAATTGGTGCCTAAGAGTACTTGAAATGACATGAGAATGCAAGTATGCACTTAGAAGAGTTAGTCAAATTTTGCTGGAAATAGGGTCTCCACTCGAGCGCAACTTTTTTCGCTCGAGCGCAACTTCTGTCACTCGAGCGATCTGCAAACTTGGCAAAAGTACTGGTTGCATGAAATTTCCACTCGATGGTCGCTTGAGCGAAAGACTAAGTAAAAGGGGTCCTCGCTCAAGCACCACTTTGTCCGCTCTAGCAGTCTGTAAAATTTGTGAAACTTTTGGGAGCTCAATTTTCACGCTTGAGCGAACAGGCCGAACTCTGGAATTTCCATAATTGTGTTTGGAGTTCAAATTTGGCATTCAAAGGTTCCAAACTCATATTTTAGGTAAAAAACATGGGAAAACATTATAAAACATGGAAACATAGTTAATTTGAAGCCAATTGCTCAAAACCATGGCAAGTTCTCAACCAAAAACTTTAACTTCAAGTTATAAAGCGAGTTTGACTCAAATTGAGTTTATATTTCTTCAAAACATAATCAAGTGATATGAGAGGTATGAAAACATGAAGGACTCTTCAAGTTGAGGTGTAAAGGTGCCATGCATGCAAGAATTTCATGAATTCTAAACTCAATTTATGCATGCATGTACATAATTCAAGCTAATTCTTCCAATTCAAGCTAATTCATGCCTCTATTGTATAATTTCATGCAAACAAGCTCAAAACTTGGATGAATTCAACTTCTACATGTTTTATTTGCAAGGCTTAGGGTTGAAGATCATACCTAAAGCTTGAATTTAAGTGTCTTATATCTTAATTATCCAATTCTTCTTCAATTCTTTCACAATTCTCTTCTCTCTTGCTCTAAGTGTTGAGTTAACTCTTCTACTCTCTCAAAATCTCAGCCAAGTGTGAGTATATATGAGCTCAAGACTTAATGAGAGCCTTATATAGGGTATGATTAGCTTAGGCTAATTAAGCTTACTCATGGATAATTAATCCTATCCAAGTTTAATTGATTCCAATTATTTTATTCTAATTATTTTGATTTGAATCAATTTTCAATTAAAGTTGCCATAAAATTCTAAATATTCTAATTAGTCTATTAAGCTAATCAATTTCAATTTCTGAAGCCGTCTTGGTTCTCAATTTCAGTCTCTAAGTTCCAAATTCGAACAGATATTCCATGTAATAACAGATAACTACAGAATTAAACATGTAATCACACAATTTAACACATAATCATGTAATTAGACTTATTGAAATAATGTAATATAATAATTCGGAGGTCGGGGTCATCACATCGGGGGCCTACGATGATGCAAGTTACACGTGCTTATGCCGGAGCAAGCTGCTTGGCCGCTTGTTATTCATTGACTCAGTGATATATAAGAATGCCCTTCCATTTGGGCATAAAGCTGAGCATTGAATGAAGTTTGTCCGGGTCCTACATGCTTACCAACATGGTTATCAGGTCCCGCTTGCGCATGTGATCTAGATGCATATACAAAAATTTCTACAGGAGGTCGTTCAACCTCAACTTGTGCAGAACCGAACTTGGTCCATGCCATTTGCTAACTTGCTCACACTTATCTTCAAGCTGAACAGCATCCCAATTGATCCGACTAAGGAGATTGACATTGTTTATTTGACTTTCGGGCAGCAGGAATGGCAGCATAGCTTATCCCGCATCCCGCAACAAATTGATGCCCCAGTTGATAAGGCCCATGACCCTGTCCATGACCAACCACTTCATCCTACCTCTCATGTGCCTCCCCAAGGAGACCTATTATATATGACTTGCAAAGAGTATTTATAACTTCAACACTTTGTGGATTAGGTCCACAGTACTCTTCACAATCACCACCAGATCCTCATGAGGTTGCGCACAGATTTTTAGGCGCATCGGGACTATGCTTAGGCGGCTTTTAACCAGCTCAATGCACGCCAGCTCGACATTCAGTAGTTAGTTGCATCACTGCAAACTGACTTTTATACATATCGATAGTCTAGCCAGCATCATTTTGATCAGCTCGGCACTTGGGTTCAAGACGAAGTATTTGAGACGCGATCATTGATGAACACCTTGTTTACACAGCATTTCCCCCCACCGCTACCACCGGATTCTCAGTAGTACTAGATTATCTTTTTCTTTGTCTCTTTTATTTATGTATTTACTTTTCTTTGTTTCTCTTTCTCTTTTCCAAAAAAAAAAAAATTTATTGTATGTGTGCGTGTGTTATTATTTGCCTACCTGGATGTGCATCTACAATATCTGGTAATATTTTCTCTATTTACTTCATATCTGCTTCCATTGAGGACAATGTCATATTCAAGTTGGGGGATGAGGGTATTTTCTTTTGTGCATTTCAATTTGGCTCATAATTCATGCTTATTCTTGCTTCATTTGATTGCACTACTTCACTTATGTTGATTTGTTGCTAATAGGGTGATGATATTTGCATATGTTAATTAGGGAGCATAATAGACTTGTATGAAAAGGGTTTATTGGGTAAACAATTGCTTGTGATGTTTGCACTAGGATAGTTATTTGTGGTTGTGATATTAGTACACTTATCATGAGTACGCTAACACACTATCATAGCGGTGACCTCTCTATTATAATCCCTGGTGTACATCATTAATAATTGCTAGTGTTGTAGGAAAGAATAAATGACTAGCCTTAATTCTCAAAATAAAAAAATAAAAAATAATAAAAAAAGAAAACTTGACTCGTTTGGGTGCGTAGCTTTTTTAACTCGAGTTATTAAGCCCGTAAGGGTGTCTTTACTTCTAGTGTCCTAAAATCGTCTGGTTTGGGAGTCATTGACCCAATACTTGCTACATGGGCTAATTAGAAATCTTATGGGACCTAGACATTGCACAGTTAAGGAAAATAAGGAAAAGACTTGTTTGGGTTCATAGCCTTTTCAACTCGAGTTATTAAGCCCGTAGGGGTGTCGTCATACCTAGTGCCCTAAAATCGTCTAGTTTGGGAGTCATTGGCCTAATGCTTGCTACAAGGGTTGATTGGAAAGCTTAATGGATTAGGACATTGCATAGTCTTTCCAAAAAAAATAAAAAATTTTGAGAATCTTGGTTATAAAAGTTTAATTTTGTTTGTATATGTTGGAAGTTATTATGAGTTGCACTAGGCTATTATAGTAGTTAGTTAACTAGTTATGGAGATTGCATGTTACACTGAGGTTACTGATGATGTGTTCTACTAACATTCACAAGTACATAGAACTTGATTTGTGTAATACTGAATTGCAGTCTTTACTCAATAGATTCCTTCATACTTGTTTACTGTGTCTTTAATGACTCATCATGTCTTAATATTGTACTGTAGTGGCACATAAGTTAATTCTTGATTGGTGTACTGTAATTGATTGTTGCTAGATAGATGTGAATATATTAATGTTTGTAGGTATCATTTATGGAAACCCTTACGAGACTTTACTCGTCCACTTGGGGGTAACTTTGTGGTTTAAAGGCTTGTTACATATGCTAAATGCAACCGTTTTTTCCACGATAGAGGAGATAGTTAGATTTTTTTTAAGTTTTTTTTTTTTTTTCTTTGTTTTTCCTTGCTTGAGGACTAGCAAGTTGTAAGTTGGGGGATGTGATTAAGGCCGAATTGTACAATATTGAGGCCGTTAATTAGAATCTCTTAACTTTAATTGCTTGACAAACTATACATGTTTTGCCTGTTTAATGTCAATCAGACAGTGGGAGCATAAAATGAGCAGAAAATTCTTTCTCGCACGTGCGGAGGCCCATTCTTGCACGTGCAGAACGTTTTTTCCGCACGTGCAACACCTCTTCCCGCACGTGTGGTGACCACTCTCACACGTGCGGCCGTACCTCGGATTTTGTACTGCTGTTTTGAACCTGTTTGAAAGACAACAAAGGTATAAAAAGACAGAAAATAGGTTGGAATAGGGTTTGAAAAATTGAAGGAGAAAGAGGAGGCTAGGGTTTTGAAAAAAGTGATTCTCAATCTTCAAAACAAATTCCCATGGAGGGTTCCATCTCTTCCACCTCTTTCATTCCTCCATGAGTGGCTAGGCTCTTTTTTTCTAGGGTTTTGATGAAACCCTAGCTATTTAATTAGGTTTTCTTTTTGGTTTTTGATTATGTAAAGGTTTGAACAATTGTATAGTGTTTTAGAAGTTTCATATATATATATATATATATATTTTCCACTATTTCTTTGAGTATTCAGCTTTCTGTGATTGTTGAATGCTTTCCATACAATAGTTTTCTATTCTTTCATATTTGAGGTATGAGACGAACCATACTACAAGGGACGAGTCGTGTCACTACCCTAGTTTAGAGCGAATGATTCATACTACCTAAGATGTTCGTGTCTGTACATTGAACGTGATGATTTTCTTGATAAATGCTTCGAACTTGTAATTGCGAAGTATTGTTCCGTTCAAACTGTAATATAATTGATTTCAAATTGAAACCTTATTTACGTAGCTAGTGGTGTACTCATTGCCCTAGGTTTTTTCCCAAATCAGTAAATTCATCTTTATTTATAATTGCTAGTTTATTTGCTTGTTTATTTTAATTATTATTAGGTTATGAACAATCAATCTTTTTATCAAAATTAATTTAGGAATTTAGCAATTAAATTAGTTTAATTTCCCGTTTGTCTCTGTAGATTAATAATTGGACTTACCATTATTCTAAGGAATTTGGTATAGTTTAGTGTTTAATTTTGATGTGTGAAACGACCCATCAAAGGCAAAGAATGAGCCAGACAGACAGAAGGTCATGGCGCTTGACACATGGAAGCAGGCAGACTATCTTTGCTGGAATTATGTGTTCAATAGCTTGGCAGACTCACTCTACAGTGTGTTTTGTGCCAAGAGCTCAACAAAGGAGTTACGGGAATCTCTGGACAAAAAATACAGGACTGAGGATGCTAGGACAAAGAAATTTGTCATTGGCTGGTTCTTGGACTTTAAAATGATAGATTCAAAAACTATGATGAGCTGAGTCTAGGAGTTCCAAGTGATCTTGCATGAAATTCATGCTGAGGGATGCCTTTGAACGAGTCATTCCAAGTTGCCGTGATCATTGAGAAACTTTCCAATGGTTGGAAGGACTTCAAGAACTACTTGAAGCATAAGCGCAAGGAAATTTCAGTTGAAGAACTGATTGTTCGACTCCGAATTGAGGAGGATAATAGAAAGAAATGAGGGAGTACCTCCTCTGTGAAGGCCAATGTCATTGAGTATGGCAAATCTTTTGGGGTAAGGAAGAAGCCCCCTATGAACAAGGGCTCAAAGCTGGGGCCAAGGAGTGGTGTTGCCAAGAAGTTGGCATACAAGCTGCAGGAACCTGTTTATCGATTTTTAGGGAAATGCTACAACTGTGGTAGAGAGAGGTATTGGGCTAGTGACTGCTGCAAGCAGAAGAAACCATACAAAACCAAACCCTGCGCTCACATGGCAGATATGCAAGAGCACTCCCATGATGATGATGGCATGCATTTGTTTGCTGTTGTCTCTAAGGTGAATATAATGGGTTCAAACCCAAGAGAATGGTGGGTTGACACTGGGGCTACACGCCATATCTGCTCCGAAAAGAAGTTGTTTACAACTTTTGAGCCAATTACAAATGGCGAGATGTTGTTTGTGGGGAATTTTGAAGTTGACCTCAGGAAAGGAGCTGACCTTAAACGAAGTCATGTATGTTCCGTACATTCGTAAGAATCTTGTATCAGGGTCTCTTCTCAATAAATATGGTTTTCGCATGGTCTTCGAGTTCAACAAGGTCGTTCTGACCAACAGCTAGTGTATGTGGGTAAAGGACATATGTTGGGGGAGTATATTT
Source organism: Camellia lanceoleosa (assembly GCA_025200525.1). NCBI lineage: Eukaryota > Viridiplantae > Streptophyta > Magnoliopsida > Ericales > Theaceae > Camellia > Camellia lanceoleosa. The sequence continues at coordinate 109,647,557 of CM045772.1, read as the reverse complement.
AAACTCAATGTAATGACTCTTATCCCAAAGATGAATAAGGATGTATCTTTTTCTGCTTACATGCTTGAGTTTTCCAATTTGTGGCATTGTAGACTAGGACATGTGAACTTTGAATCTTTACGTAGATTAATCAAGTTAGATCACATACCATCTTTTAAGATTAATCCAAAACATAAGTGTAAAACTTGTGTTGAAGCGAAGTTGACAAGATCTTTGTTTCATTCTATTTAAAGAAGTTCAGAGCCATTGGACTTAGTGCATAGTGATGTGTGTGACTTAAAGTTTATATAGTCACGCGGTGGCAATAAGTATTTTATCACTTTTGTTGATGATTGCATTAAGTATTATTATGTATATTTGCTCAAAAACAAAGATCAGGCTATTGGCAAGTTTGTTCTTTATAAGAATGAAGTTGAGAATCAATTAGGCCGCAAGATTAAGGCTTTAAGAAGTGATTGTGGTGGTGAGTATAAATCACCGTTTATTTAGATTTATGCTCAATCCGGGATTATCGACCAACCACGATTCTCCTCAGTCAAATAGGATTGTTGAACGCAAGAATAGGACGCTAAAGGAGATGATGAATACAATGTTGATAAGTTCTGGATTGCCACAGAACTTATGGGGGGAAGCAATTCTCTCATTGAATTATATTCTAAATAGAATCACTCGGACGAAAATAGACAAGACTCTATATGAATTATAGAAAGGCCGCAAACCTTCTTATAATTTCCTACGAATGTGGGGGTGTCTTGCAAAAGTGGCGGTACTTACATCCAAGCGGGTTAGGATAGGTCCAAAAATCGTGGATTGTATATTTATTGGTTATGCACAGAATAGTAGTGCATATAGGTTTCTTGTGCACAAGTCTGATATTTCAAATATCCACAAGAATACCATAATAGAGTCAAGGAATGCATCTTTCTTTGAAGACATATTTCCTTGCCGAACCCGCGGAGTGGATCGAAGTTCTGATAAGGAACTTGAAGATGATCAAGTGGATGATCAAGATAATGAAGTAGATGAGCCAAGAAGGAGTAATAGAGCCAGGACTACTAAGTCATTTGGCCCAGACTTCTTGACTTATATGTCAGAGGGAGAACCTCGAACTTTACATGAAGCTGTGACTTCACTTGAAAGTCCTTTGTGGAAAGAAGCAATTAAGAGTGACATTGATTCCATCTTACAGAACCATACTTCGGAGCTGGTTGATCTATCCCTAGGTAGTAAGGCCTTGGATAGTAAGTGGATCTTTAGAAGAAAAATGAAAACGGATAGGTCAATTGATAAGTATAAAGTTAGGCTAGTAATCACAGGATACATGCAGCGAGAAGGCCTGTATTGCTTTGATATGTATTCGCCTATGATAAGGATTACATCCATTTGCATAGTGATTACGGTTTTGTGGTATAGAGATACTTCAGATGGATGTAAAGACAACTTTCTTAAATGGAGATTTAGAGGAAGAAATCTACATAGAACAACCCCAGGATTTTTCAGCTCCAAAGAAAAATAAAAAAGTTTGTAAGCTTGTCAAGTCATTATATGGTTTAAAATAAGTGCTTAAGCAATGGCATGAGAAGTTTAACAACGCTATGTTGTCAAATGGATTTAGAATCAATGAGTGTGATAAGTGCGTATATGTTAAAGACACTGATAGAGGTTATGTCATTTTGTGTCTATATATAGATGACATACTCATTGTTGGTAGTAATGATGAAATGATTCGAACTACCAAGAGATTGTTAGACTTTAAGTTTGACATGAAAGATATGGGCTTGTAGATGTCATTCTAGGTGTTAAGATTACCAGAACATCTAGTGGTATCGTACTTTCTCAGTCTCACTATGTTGAGAAGACACTTGAGAAATTTGGCAAATTAGATACAAGTGTGTCTAGGACATCAATAGACTTGAGTCTACATTTGACCAAGAATAATGGTGAAAGTATCTCTCAACTAGAATATTCTCGGGTCATTGGAAGTTTGATGTATCTGATGAGTTGTACAAAGCCGAATATAGCCTACTCTATTAGCAGGCTTAGTAGATACACGAGTAATCCGAATGCCCTCATTGGAGAGGCATTATACGGGTGTTAGGTTATCTACACTACACTCGGGATTATGGGCTGTATTATACTAGATACCCAGCAGTACTAGAGGGGGATAGTGATGCTAATTGGATATCTAATATAAAGGACACTAAATCCACTAGTGGTTATGTGTTTACCCTCGGAGGGTCATCCGTGTCGTGAAAATCTTCCAAACAAACGTTTATATCGAGACTAACGATGGAATCTGAGTTTATTACGTTGGATAAAGCAATTGAAGAAGCTAAATGGCTTCGCCAGTTCGTTGAGAATATTCCACGTTGGCCGAAACTTGTGCCTGCTATCTGTATTCATTGTGATAGCCAATCGACGATTGGACAGGCACAAAGTCATATGTATAATGGAAAGTCTAGACATATTCATCGTAGACATAATTCCATACGACAACTACTCTCTAATGGAGATGTCCCTCTAGACTATGTAAAGTCTAAGGACAACATTGCGGATCCGCTAACCAAAGGGTTAACTCGAGAGTTAGTAGAAACGTCGTCAAGAGGAATGGGATTAAGGCCTTTAGTAATGTTACCGGAACAGAAAACCCAACTTAATTAACTAGAGATCCCAAGATCTAGGTTCAAAGGGATAACCTAATTTCATGTAACGGGTGAGTCACTGAGGAGGTAAATCCTCTTGTCCATTCTTTTGTACAGTGATACCCTATGGGGTTATAATTTTAAGCTAATGCTTTTAATGACCTAAGTGATTTGAATAATCAACCGTGGTATAATGAGATACCTTATATAGGTCACCTATGTGAGTGTGAAGTGGAGCCGTTTCTTTAAGAATTGGGAAGGGCGAATTCTTTAAAGCCACTTACTGAACAAGGCTAGTGTTCCAAGGCCATATCGGATACACAAGTGAGAACAAGAACAATGGTTAGACTAACTCCTGTGTGAGGTCTATTGTCTCGGTTTACACAAATGACAGAATAGTTCAAGACATCATGTTCACTGGTCAGCCAGTAAATTCGATAGGCTTTCACTATGAGAGGTTCAAGGCCAACAGCTACCTTTTTTGATGCAGGGTTAGTCTGTGTGCTCTCTCTCGGAGTCTTTGTTGTAAACGTTGTCCATTTTCTTTATTTGGTCAATTTTCATTCATGTGGTGGATTGTTGGAAAAAATAATTTTTTGGTGACTTTAATGTGAAATTAAAGTAGGTCCCAACTATTGGTTGATGTGGGATTAAATGGGTTTAGATTCTTTGTAACAAGGTCTTTACACCACAAGAAGAATGACAAAAAACTATTAAGAATTAAATGAGAAATTGTCTTATAAAGTTGGCCTCATAAATGAGGTATTGGGAATTGTGTATAGCTACCAATCCCACATTGATTGTAAATCAAAATTTTGATGGGTATTTAAACCTCAAGATTATGCGAAGAGTATGAGCCCTTTCAGGCATCCAAATTTTTTGAAGGAATGAAGTTATGGATGCTTTAAGGATGGACTTGGGCCAAGACTATGGTCCAAGTTGGTCATGGAAAAATTGTCACATGTGCGCATGCCTTTTGCCTGCCCGGACCGGACCAGGTCCGGGTTTGGGTCTGTGGTTCGTGGGTCGTGGATCATGGATCTTAGGCTTGGCCTTGAGGCTTGCTAGAATGGGTTAGGTTTGGACTGGGCCGAATTGGTGGTCCACCAACCTAATTTTTTTGGCCAAGTCTGCTGCAGATATACACACTTGTGTATACAGAAAATATATTGCATATTTTTTTTTTCATTAGTTTTGGACTATTACTCTAGCAGTTTTGCAGGAGTAATGGCCATTAGTTGCCAGCCTTCATGGCCATTAGTTGCTAACCTTCATGGCTGGAGGCTCCTCCTCTTTGCCCTATTGTGTATAAAATGAGGCTCATCTTCCTTTGTTTGACACAGATTTTTGCCTACTAGAATTATACAATCAGTCTGCTTGTGTCTTTAATTTTCTTTCTGTATGAGAGAGTTATGTCATTGTCAGTTTGCTAAAGCTAACAGAAGGTGCTTCTGAGTTTGCCGGTCTAAACAATCTTATCCTAGGAGACAGAAGTCGACGTTTCTCCAACATCCACGGTGAGACGGCTAATCTTTTTTAAGGATACTGTGGTATCACATAGAATTTGGTTTGATTCCTTGTTTTCAATATTTCGATTAAATATGTATTTCTGTTAATCATGTTTCATATTTTATGCTCTAGAATGTAATTTATCAAATATGGATTTTTTTGATGTTCTATTATGTAATTTAATAAATCATGAATCTATTTATCTTGTTTAATTACACAAGTTTAGACAATAATTGGACAGGTTGATTGGATGTTTACTAAGCCCCAAGTACGGCTAAAAAATAGCCTACGATACTTCTATCACTTACGAAGTTTGAATTCTTTTTTCTCCTTATCAACACCTCATGTAATACTGAAATTGCCCTTCATTTTCTTAAACCCTATCTTCACCACCGCCTTCATCCCAACCACCAACTACTACTACCACCATCTCTGGCCATCTTGTTTAGTTATCCCTCAATTTGTTTACCACCAACCCTTATTATTTTACAATTTAACTTTAACTAATTAATTAATTTGTTAAGTGGTACTTATGCACCTCATTATGAGGTTAGGTATCCCAATCTTTCTATTTGGATATGAGTCATATATTTGTTTCTATTGTATTTAGGGTAATGCTATGATACATACGTAAGTTATGCCATTTGCGAATTTGATTATCACAAATGATATACCTCAATAATATGGGAGTCATAATTGAAACCAAAAAAAAAAAAAAAAAGAGTTATAATCAAACACCACATGAGGTATAACTAAATAATTCTTAGATCATAATCAATACCACAATATGTCATAATTAACAACATAGTATGTCATAACCCAATATACAAAAATCGTAACCAAATGTGCATATGTGTACTATAAAATTTCCCGTGTCTTTATTTCACTTTAGATTTTATTTGTATTTTTGTATTAATTATATGGGCAAATTATTACTGTAGTCTTTGTATCTTGGTTTTTGTATTATTTTAGTCTTTCTAATTTCAATTAGCTCGATTTTAACCTTGAATTTATGACTTTGTATCAATTTGATCTAATTGGTTACAACTCTTAGCATTTCTTTATAGAAAATATGCACGTAAGTGTTATGTGCCATATATTTAAGGGTAAAATTATAAACTTATCCAACTCAGTAAGTTAACCTTAACCAATTTAGTGATAATTTTTCTTAAAAAATACTAACAATACTATCAATTGATGTAAAATCTAAAATTAAAGGTCAAAATCGAGTTAATTGAATATGTAGAGACCAAAATGACCCAAGGAGTAAAATACAGGGACCATCGGTGCAATTTACCCATTATATATTGTATTTGATTTTTATTATAATTTTAAGGAAAAATTAGGAAAAGACCCTCTACATATTTGTGTAAGAGTTTAATTGCACCAAAATTTGACTTGATAGTTAAGGTATTTAGGATTTGAAATTTTGAAAGGAGTACAACTTATACATAAATTATCCAAACTACTCTTTTTAACCTCGAAACTTTAAATTTTCTTTCCAATTTTTTTCATTCTCTTTCTTTCTATATCTCTTTCTGATAAATGATTTCAATCATTACCGCTACTACTTCTACTTCAATCATCGTATCCATCGGCGTTGTTCCACCATCGTTCATTGTGACTCTCTTTACTATCAAGCGCCATTTACTACTATTCACACATTTCTAATTAAAATCTGGTTGATCTCATCCATTGCCACTTCTCTCTCTCTCTCTCTCTCTCTCTCTCTTTAATAGTGTACATCTATTGCCGATCTAATTGATTTATATGTTATTGATTGATAAAGATTTGATTATATTATTTGATTTGTGTGTTTTATTTTTTCAAGTTCATTGATTTTAGATTTTTGCTAGAATTAGTCAATGAAATTTCATTGACTTATGCAATTGTATTAGCTTCAATTAGTAATTTCATTGACTCAATTTCTGACTTTCACTAGCTTAAGTCAATGAAATTTCACTAACTTGTGTAATTGCACCAGTTTCAATTAGTAAAATTTCATTGACAAAATCTCTGTCAATTTCTGATTGATGCCAGTGAAATTTCACTTGATTTGTGCAGTTACATTAGCTTCAACTACTGAAATTTATTGAAATTAAGGACCTACTTTTAATTGACCCTCAATAAAGATATCAAAAATAATATTTTTCATTGATTTTTCACAATGAATTTTCACCATATAGAGTCAAAGAAATTCACTATACATACAATGAAATTTTACTGATTTAATATAGAAAATTTTAAGATTTGTTAGTTTGGAATCTTCAATTTGAACTTGTTAGTAATAAATTTAGAATTAAGGACTTGATTTCTACAATTAGTAATCAATTTGAAATTTTATAGTGGAAAAAAATATAATTTTCTGATTTTGCACATCGCAATTTCTCTTAGTGAAATTTCACTCTGTATGAAATCAGAGAAGTTTCACTGTGATGCAACAATAAACACAATACAATTTTATGATTTTTTTTTCCAGAATTTCATATTACTTATAGATCTTGTTTGAAAGATTTTGTCAATAAGATTATAAAAATATAAATTTTACAAAAAAATAAATATGTAAATAAAAAATTATTAAATTTTAAAGTTTTAAAATAACTTAAACGATGTAAAATTTAACTAACTATTGGAGGCCATTTTTGTCCAAAACGATTAACCATATTTGTTGGAGGAACTGAATTAATACTAGAAAATTGTTTTATCCTTATTCTACTATAGTAATATTAGTAGGGATTTTTTTTTTTTAAAAAAAACCCTAATTTTAATTTATTGAATTTTATTATAATAGGATACATTAATATAAAAAAATGAACAAACTTCGTAATCAATAACAAATGCGACATACAGCATAAAATCTTGAAATTTAAAACATAACACATTTGCATAATATAACAACTAGTGGTAATCCGTGCTATGTACAGAAAAATAAACTATATATTTTGTGTGATAAATAAATTATTCTAATTTTGAATTATGTTTTAATTGCGACAAGTCATGATATTAGGCCATCCTGATAGATGTTAACCATAATTAATTCACAAAATTGCACAATAAAATTTGATATGCATAAAAAATTGTTTATTATAAAGATTATTGGGGATAATAGTATCACAATCACTTGATAACATAAATAACTTGTATCAAACTATAGTATCATGCAGAAAACAAAAAACAAAAAAGCAAAAACAAAGTATTAAAAGAGAGAAATTGTATAAACTCAAAGAAGTTATTATAAATTTGCTTAGACTTTTAAATTATTGGTTTATATTATTATTGTGAGACCAAATTATGAATAAATCTTAAGTTTTAATTATAATTTCTAAGTAGTTTTTTAAAAAATTTAATCTAAGTTTGTTACCCTACTCATAAAAAAAACCTTTTCAATAAATCATTAATTGATCCTGTCAAAAAAACAAAAAACAAAAACAAAGTATTAAAAGAGAGAAACTCCATAAATTCAGAAAAGTTATCATAAATTTACTTAGACTTGTAAATCAGTGGTTTATATTTTATGGGACCAAATTATGAATAAATCTTAATTTTTAATTATAATTTCTAAGTAGTTTAAAAAAAAAATTTAATCTAAGTTTGTTACCATACTCATAAAAAAAAAAAGTTCTCAAATAAATCATTAATTGATTATATTAGCAACTCTTTATCTTTGATTTCCCCTATCAATGACACATTCATATAAATCCTTCTTCATAATCATTTTCTCCATAACTTGAATAATACCTGCATAGTTCCTGCCACATTTAAAAAGCTTAAATTAAGATAAGAATGTCGTAAATTATATAAGAAAATAGTTTTAATCTATTTTATTTATTAAAAAAATGATGACAAATTATTCAAATTGTTCTTGAAGAAATATAATAAATTATAGTTTTAATCATTATATACAATCAAAAAAATTATATATGTTACCCAATGAAAAAATGATCAAATGCAATTAAAGTCAGGGATATTGAATTAAATGATATGGAGTCTAAATTGATATAATCTAGCAAATCAACTAATAATAACAGAGAGATATCGACAAATATATAATACTTCCCTACCATTTTTGTATTATGTTTATTAATTTCATATATCATATTAAAGTTTTAATCGTCTCGATCTTTCAGTAAAATAAGTACCGAGAAAACAAATTTGATAAGAAATTGGTTCTAAACTTTATTATTAAAAAAACAAAAATTTCAAAGAGAGAATTTATAGATAGGATTAAAGAAATATTATAACAAATGACAGCCTTATGAAAAATAAGAAAAAGAAAAAACACATAGCAATGATCTAATACAAATTATTTTTAACATCTAAGAGAAAGAACATCAAATTATTACCTTGGATAAATATAATAACAAGAATTAATTTTGTGAGATTTTTGTACTACCTCCTCCCATGTAGCTTTCATTATTTCATTATTAATACTCTTCTCATTTAGAGCCAACTATTTATTTTATTTTATATTTTTATCACTTGATAGATAATAACGTATAATAAAAATTATGAAGAGAATGTTAAGAATTTAATATGAGATAAAAGTTATAGATAAGGATATTTCATAAGATAAAAAAAATTCAAAATAAAAAAAGGATAATATGTGATAGAAGGAGAAAAAAATATAAGTAAATCAAAATAAAGATTTAGATAAATATGGTTTTGATAGATACAGATTAACAAATCATATCTTTATTTAAATTTTATTGTTTTAATTTTTTGTAAATTAATTATTTAATCTATATCTTTATCTATAGACCATAAAATTAATTTTTATGAATTATTTATCAATTTTTATATGTTTATTTATCTATAAGTCATGAAATCAATTTTTTAAAATAATTATTTTAATTTTTATCTTTGTCTATAGGTCATGAAATAATTTTTCATAAATTATTTATGAATTTTTATATGTTTATCTATAATGAAATTAATTAAAGTACAAAATGAAGGGAAAAAAAAAAAGGAGTAATTTCATTTTTTTGAAAATCAATTTTTTTAACTTTTATCTTTATCTGTAGGCCATGAAATTAATTTTGATAAGTTATTTATCAATTTTTATAAGTTCAATTATGGGAAGAAATTTTAAATTATCTATAAGTTATGAAATTAATTTTTTAAAATTAATTATTTAATTTTTATCTTTATCTGTAGACTATGAAATTAATTTTCATAAATTATTTATCAATTTTTATATGTTTATCTATATGGAGAAAATTTTAAATTCAAATCTTTATCCATAAATCATGAAATTAATTTTCATTTTAATTAATCAAACAAATAAAAAATGAAAAAAAATAAAAAACATGAAAGACAATTAAAGAGAGTTGCCACGTAAGAAAGAGTGAACTTTAAAATTATTAGAATTTTAAGAATGAATATTTGGAGACTTTTGTCAATACAACTATATTTGATTATATAGATAGTATAGATAACTTAAGTGAATTAAAAAGATTATAAAATTTGCTATTTGATATAATATATATTCAAATAAATATTGAAGAAGTCTCTCTAATTATCAAAAACTTTAAGGAGCTCTGTTTGATTAACCCTTAAAATCACAAGAAGCAACCCATTTATTTATAAATGTTACTAATTAATTATTATTTGGGTAGAGTAGAATAGTAATATGGGTTCTACAACAGAGGATAAGAACTCTCCCAAATTCATAACTCACTCAAGTCTCTGTTATTATAATTATTATTATCATCATCACATCAAAGACATTCAACAAAATTAAACACAAAGCACGTGGGTGGGTCCCAGATTGATCTTGACCGTTGATCAGGTGGAGGCAGAAAGACCATTGCAGTAATCAAATCCATACCACACATCTCTGGGAATAAAAGTGTTGTAGTAAAAGGTGATAGAATTGTAACCGTAGACCTCCACAGTGTTGAGTTTCCAACCGTCGTATCCACTCCTGTACACGTATAAATAACACGTGTCGTACATACAGGGTCCGGATATGTCGAACGTGTCAACAGAACAGGCCTCGAATGTCCCTGAGGATGGATCGTCTATCCGAGGTACATACACCTAATCATATTTATTCAAATTAAATTAGTAAATTAAAACAAAATAAATTAGGGCAAATTACAAACACTCGCCTCAAAGTTTGATAAAAATACAGATTCCTCCCTGAGGTTTGAGAAATTACAAATTACCCTTTAAAAGTCAAATTTGCATAACAAATTAAGAGAGAATTTGTATAAAAATAAAAATCTTAGGGAACAATTTGTTTTGGAAATATAAACCTTAAGGGGCGGAATGTAATTTCTCAAACTTCAAGAGAGAATCTGTATTTTTACCAAACCTTGAGGGGGTGTTTGTAATTTGACTAAAAACTTTCCATCAGCAACTTTTCATGTGAATTGATCTTATTTGTTTAAGGATGTTGTTAATAGATAGTTTTAAAAATTTATTTTAAGTATGTGTAGTTAGGAATACATAATTATTTAAAACTTTATTAATTAATTAAAATGCTCGTTAACAAAATTCTTTAATCATTTTGTTTTTATTTTTAGTACTAGGTATGATCATCATATAAGGGTTATACCTAAAGAGAGGGGAAAGTATGGTAGCAAATGAATCGTGAGTAGTAGGTTTTTCAGTTTGATTTTAAAATTTTAAAATATGTTTATATTTAATTAATTTATCTTTCGAATTGATCTCAAATGAACGTTAATCAATTTAATTATGAAACAAACTAGACTAGTTTAGTTTTTATAGTCATATAATTGAGTGTCCCATTTGGCAACTTGCTTTTTTTTAATAATTTTGACTTTTTGCCTTTCTTTTAAGAAATAAAAATTTGTGTGTTTATAACTAACTAAATAATTTAAAAATTATTTCAAACACCCAAATTTTTATTTCCTAAAAAAAAGAAAAAAAGTCAAAAATATTAAAAAAGCAAGTCACCAAATGGACACTCAATTATAATAAATTATTCAAACTTAACTTGAAAATTTAATAAATTTCATAATGTATTTAAGTTTGATTTATTTACTTAATAAATTAATCTTAAATACATTTAATTTATAAAATTAGAGTCCATTTTATTGTAAGAGTAAAATTCTTTTTCTATAATTTTTCCAAAAAGTTATGATTAGATATTTTCTCCAGAGCAATGCTTTTTATAAAAATAATCATGAAAGATTTTTGACTCTTAAATTATATATATAATAAATTATAATGTGTAATATAAGGATAAAAATTCTTTTACAATTATTTTCATAAAATATTTTTTTGTGTTGCCTAACATTTTCCTTTTCTCTATCATTCATATGAAAGCAACGTTTTATTGCAAAGACTCGTCATGCTATTGAAACTTTTGCTAGCTTACCAGCTAAGTCAGTCAGGTAATGGTTCAAAAATATATTTAGAATTAAATATGTCCACAAGTTTTTGAAAGACTATTCATGCGATTGAAACTTTTATATTCTTATTCACCCAAAAAACTTTTATATTCTTACTACCTAAGGTATTATTTAGTGTCACTTATAAAAGTGTATTTTTTTTAAAAAAATTTATATCACTTTTTTATATTTTTTTATATCTTTTAGTAAAAACTAAAAAAATGTATTTATTTAAATCATTCCATGCACCTCTAAGTTAGCTAATGGTACACAAGTTTGTTTTAGGAATTAGGAAAAAAAAGTTAGCTTATTGACTTTTTTTTGAAAAAAATAAAAAATAAAAAAATAGAGAAGTAATGTAATCCAAATAAGTCAATAAACTAGTTTTTTTTTTTTTTTTTTTTTTTCTAATTGCCAAAATAAATTAAAAAATATATATACAATTTTAAAAGATATATACATAATTTATAATCAACTCGTTTATTTGAAGAGATAAAAATATTCATAGTAAGGTGAGACATTTATGCTGTGTTTGGTTGAGGGATTTGAGGAGGGATTTGAAAAAGGAAATGAAAAAAGTAGGTGAAATATGAATAAAACATACTTATATTTTACCTAGTTTCACACTCCTTTTCCATTTTTCTTTTCAAATTTTTCATTAAATCTCCCAACCAAACACATTAGAGTATTTTACCTATTCACATAACAAAATGAAGCTCCAACAAAATCAAAAGTATGATATGTATTTTATCTCTTATTCCTTTGACTAGTTATGTTCAGAAAGTCTTAGAAACAAGACAAACGGATTTTAAAAGACCATTATTAGAATATATATACTAAGGCTATGTTTGGAAAGGGGTGATGTTATGGGGTGTGTACCATATGTAAGTTATGTTATTTGTGAGTTTGATTATCACAAATAACATAACTCAATACTATAATGCTGTGTTTGGTTGGAGGATTTGGGGAGGGATTTGGAAAGGGAAAGGGAAAAGGTGTGTGAAACTATGTGAAATATAAGTATGTTTTATTCACATTTCACCTACCTTTTCCATTTCCCTTTCCAAATCCCTCCTCAAATTCCCCAACCAAACACAGCATAAGAGTTATAACTAAAAAAAAAAAAAAATTGAATTATAATCAAATATCACAGACATAACCAAAAAACTTTCAGATTATAATTATAATAATATCATAACTAACATCACAATCTATCATAATTAATAACACGGTAGATCATAACCAAAAACATAAAGATCGTAACCAAAGATGTATATGGTACACACTCTACCATAAAATTTCTCTTGGGAAGAGAGGTTTTTAGCAAAAAACTTATTATGAGTTGTTGACTCATTCTTGATAGTTTTTACATGTCTTTTTGTAGTTAAAAAATCAGTAATAAAAAAAAAAACGAGCCCTAATTAAAGCAGTCAAGCAAATTACATAATGTTCTTTTTTTTAATTTTTTTTTTTAATATGCTTTAGTTAGGCAAAATATCTATTAATATTAGAGTTGTTCTAAAAGCATATGAGATTGGGCTACATATGTGGGATTATCCTATCCCACCTCCAATGAGATAAGTAATTTCTCCTTTATTATTTTTAACACTCTATCTAATTGTGAAAAAAAAAAAAAAAAAAAAAAGCATTCAAATTTTATCACATAATCTCATGGTATATATATAAAGCATCTAATATCCCATAATATAAAAATTTAAAGTATAGGACATATATTGAAATTTATTAAAAAAACGAGCCAAATTTAAAATAAATCTTTTTATATATTCTATTTTCAGATATGTATGTAAAATGGAGTTATGTGGAGGAGTGGGAACCTCATTGCCATAGGCATCGCCAAAGTCAAGACTGATTTGGTCCCTGGTGTAACTGGGTGAGGAGCAGCTTGTTGTAAACCTCACCGTGTAATAACACGCTCCATTCTCTTTCTGCAAATTTACAAGTGTTCCCAAAAACACAGAAAATTAAACAGAGCTTTAACACAAACAACACACATATATATGCTTTTAGTTAAGCTGTGTTTCGGTTAATAGATTTCGGTAACAATTTGAAAGAGAAACTGAAAATTAAGTGAAATATAAATGAAATATTTTACTCATATTTTATACAAATCTTTTCTTTCATTTTTCAAATTCATAATCTAATAGCTTTAATGGGTCTCTTACAATATAAAAGATGCGATTATGACTTATTTTTATTCGAGAGTCTACAAGTTATAGACTAGTAGACAGATATAAATTAAATAAATTGAAAAAAATTGATTATCTAAAAGTTAAAAGACAGATACTTTTAGCTTCTGATTATCAACCTTTTTTTTTTTTTGCTAGATCAGAGTATCAATTTTTAACTTTCAATAATTTACACAAACAGGCCATAACTAGTCTCTTCTAGAAATTGCACAATCTTGGTTAGTCTGTCAAATAGGCAAGGGCTGAAGAGCATCTTCAATTTTTTAATTTTTTTTTTCCTCATTAAATTTGAATAAAAAAGTTCACATGATGCCCCCCAACAGTTCTTTATCACATTTAATCAATGTTGTGTTTGGTTGGAGATTTGAGGAAGGATTTAGAAATAGAAATGAAAAAAGTAAGTGAAATATGAATAAATCATGCCTATATTTCATATAGTTTCACACACCTTTTTCCTTTTCCTTTCCAAATTCCTCTCCAAATTCTCCAACTAAACACAGATAAAAGTTTGATTTGATAAAAAAAAAATTGAATATTCTAATCTTAACTTACTTAAAGTTCATCAAATCTTTCTAAAAAATTTCGAACTTAACCCCAAAAGTTTCTTTCATCAAAAAGATTTAATGGAAACTTTGATAAAAACTTATATGGCCCCTACAAATGAAAACAGAATGAAAAAATTCATAAAACATTAGACTTGTTTTGGGTAACTTCTATAAACTGATATGTAAAACACACACACACACACGTACGAAACAGCAATGTTAGGTATCATGAAAAATATTTTATAAAAATAATTATGAAAGCTTTGTGACCTTTGGATTACACTTAAAATACAACACCACACACTAATCAAGGTAATCTAAGGATCATAAATTTTTCATGATCATATTCATGAAAAAAATTTGATGATTCCTAACTTTTCCCAATACGAAAACATAAATTAAAAATCTCTCTCCCGAACTTCTAAACAATTAATTTTTTTTAATTTATTTTCATTATTTATACTTAATTAAGTTATAAACAAAAATTACATCACATGATCAGATACAAACAAACACTTAAAATAAAAATAATAAAATTATAAACAGCGGATATTAAGTTGCACAAAAACAGTCCTTCGAGTGATTTTCGTGAAAAAATTTCTACAATCTTTCTCTAGAAAGAGTATAGTTTTTTTGGGGGTTGAATTTATCATACCTGGGAAGTGGCAGTTTTGGTCTTCAAGGGTGGAAGAGGCTGGGAAGTAGCAGTAATAGTAGTAGAATTGACCTTGGAGAATGCAAGAAGAGGATGAGTAGTGGTGGTGTTGATGATTCTGAAGGATGGAAGAGGTTGGGGCTTTGTGAGGAGTGATCTACTAGCTTGAGCTGAGACAAAGATCAGCGAAAACAAGACCAAAACAGAGCACACTGCATTACTCATCTTACCCAAATTCAAATCAAACACTTAGGTTGACTTTGGTTGGTTGGGAAAGGGAGTGGTGGGTTCGATGAGACTCTGATCTTTTATAAATGATCTCTCCAATCTCCAATCTCCAATCTTTTATAAATGATTTTACTACAGAGATGATCCGAGTCATCATCAGTCCCACTTGCCTGCCTCATTTTCCTCGTGGGTCGTAGTCGGCCTGCTGAGTCCGATTTTCAACTTGGCTCCGTCCCGGCCTCATTCTTACTTTCGGAATAAACTATATATATATATTTTTTTTGAATAAATTACAAACACACCCCATGAGATTTATTTAATTATTTTTTGTAATTTTAAAAATTATATTATATTTTTATGGTTTTTAATTTCACAACAATTTGATTTTTTTATTAATAAATTATTAAGTTAATTAACAGTTTTTAATAATGTTAAAATTTTATTTTAATTAATAATTTAGATAATTTTATTATTATGTATGTGAATAGTTAGAAATTTCCCTTTTTCAATTAATTCTGTTAAATAAAAAACTCTGACAGAGAGATATTTGTAATTTTTCAAACTATAAAGAACAATTCGTATTTTAAGCAAATCTCAAGGAATGTATTTGTAATTTATCCATACTTTGTTTTTTTTGTTCTTGTGAGTCGAACCGTCTATTTTGTATGTCTCACAATAAAATTTATTTATGTAAAAAATTAATTTTATTAGACAATTATAAACACAAGAACAAATAACATTCTATTTTATAAACATATAACTATAAACACAAAAACAAATCATATTTGTTTTTCATTTTATAAAATAAAATGTTATTTGTTCACATGTTGATAAATGTCTGACAAAATTAATTTTTTACATAAATAACCTTCATTATGAGACATACAAAATAAATAGTTCGAATCATTGATATGGGTTGAAATTAAAGCATTGTTTGGGTTAAATTATACAAGTGCACTTTTTTGTATAAGTGCAGTTATTTAGGTCATATCAATTAATATCTCCTCTCTATTTTTCTATTCATTTTGTTATAAAAATTCAAAAATTACACTTATTTAAAACATTCCAAACCAAACTTAAATGTCATAAGAGGAATATGGGGAGTAGGAATGGCAACGGGGCGGGGCGGGGTCGGGGATCGCCGTCCCTACCGATTCTACAGGAAGCTATCACATCCATCCTCGCCCTCAACAGGATCGGGTTTCTAACGAAAAATTTCCCGATCCAACTCTGTTTCAACATACAACACCATCAATAGATAAAAAAAACACGAGATCATTATCAACATCGATCATCAACATAGATCAACAAAAAAAACAGATCAAAAAAAAAATTTACAGATCATCATCAACAGATCAAAAAAAAAATACAAATCATCATTAACAGATCAAAAAATCAATAACAAATAAAAAAAGAATAACAGATCTTACAGATCTGAGCTGATGAAGGCAGCGGAGGAGGATATCGGCGAAAGAGGGCTTCGGTAGAGATCGGTGAAGGAGATCGATGGATGAGGACGGTGGTGGAGATTGACGTTGTGTTGCACTCCATAGCGGCTCTCTTCTCTTTCTCTCTCTCTCTCCCTCCTCCACATTTTTCTCACGATCCGAAGCTCTCTAGAACACTGAGTGAGGGCTCCTCCACATTTTTCTCACGATACAAAGCTCTCTAGAACACTGAGTAAGGGACTAAAATCGGTGAGATATAAGAGAGAGAGAGAGAGAGAGAGAGAGAGAAGAACGAGAGACTACTGTGAGAGTGAAAGTGAGAGAGTTGAGAGAGTAAGAGAGAACAACGAGAGTGAGAGTGAGAGACCAATGAGAGAGAAGAATGAGAGTTGAGAGAGTGATAGAGAAGAACGAGAGTGAGAGTGAGAGACCAGTGAGAGAGAAGAACGATAGTGAGAGTGAGAGACGGAGACCAGTGACGCACGGGTTTAGGGTTTGGTTTATTATATATATATATATATAAGGGGTATAAAAGTAATTTTATTTCGGGGAAATTTGGGGCCGGGGCTTGAATACTGATCACCGTTCTCGACCCGAAACAAATCGGGGATTGATTTTCAAATACCGTCTTCTCCCCGTCGGGGGTATTTTTCGGGAAAAAACCGCTCAAATCGAGGTCGAGGATTCCCGTCGGGTCAGTTTCAAATTGCCATCCCTAATGGGGAGATGAATGTATAGAGAGAATCTCTCTTACTTTTACCCTGTTTGGGAAGTGACTTCTTAACTTTTTTTTTGTTAAACATGTTGGTAAATAATTTTTTAATTTCGATATTATTAAAAGTTATTAATTGACTTGATAATTTATTAATAAAATGGATCAATTGTTATGAAATTTAAAACGTCAAGTGACGGAATGTAATTTTCAGAATTACAGAAGATAATTATTATTTTAAACAAATTTCAAGAGATGTATTTTTAATTTATCCTAAAATTTAAATATAAAATGAAACACGGGACAACAATAGAAGAATTACGTGTTTATTTTTAAATGTCATAAAGTAAATTTTGTCTCTAAAAAAATAAGAAATGTATTTGACTTGTACAACAAATTTACTAATGTACAAAGGAATTTTATTCTTTCCGCTTAAGTTATTAACGAGCTTAACAATATATTTTAGTTCACAAAATTAAAAAAAAAAATTATATATTATTTTCAAATGACAAAAGGTTAAGCATACATAGCTCAAACAACAAGGTGCAAAGTTATTTGGAATGTGTTATATAAGTATGTTTTTTAATCTTTTAGCTAAAAGAATAGAAAAAAAAGATATATATTTGAAATAATTTTTTGACTTTTTATGAAAAGATACGTAATAAAATATTGTAATAAAATCAAAATGACTATTCTATCCTTGTTAACTTTTTCACTTTTAACTTTGGGTAGTTGAATTCAAAGAACAAAATAATAATTTTGCCCTTTAGACTTTCCTCACAAGCTTCCTCAAAATAGTATGAACTTTTGGACTTTTTTAATAATTTTTTGACTCTTTAACTCTTATAAATTATGGCTTGTTTTGGGAAGTTGGCTTTTAGCCACTTTTTTTGGTTTGTAACAAAAGCTAAAAGTTGACTTTTTTGAATTTTTTTTCATTTGGGAAAGTGGTTTTTAGCCAATGATGAAATTACAATTTTACCCCTCATGAGTCAAAATATGCTACATAGGTGAAGTTGTAATATTTTAAACTAAATAGGGGTAGTTTGGTCATTTGATTATGATTTGACATCATAAACAAATATTAATCAAAAAAGTCAAAAGTCACTTTTTATCAACTTCTCAAATCATTTGTCTAAAAAAATCAAAAACTTAATTAAAAATCAAAAAATTACTTTTTACTATCTTCCCAAAATAAGCCTATGCCAAACCAAGTCCTATTTTAATAATGTCAGTGCAACAGCATGCAATGCAAGTCAAAAAAATCGGTTATTTTGAAAAGATATTTCGAGAACGAAATGTGCGATATAGCATTAAAATTGATGTGTACTCAAAACAAATCTAATTAAAATAACTATTAAAAAACCTTTTCGAAGTACATAAATTTAAAACCAAAAAAAAGTCAAAAAATTTAAAATATTGAAATTGTTCCTAACCCTGTTAAGAAAACAGCAAACGTCTGTTATACAATCATGTAAGATATGTGAAATAAAAATAAAATTCATCTAATAACACATCATTTTTCATTGTATTAGTGCAATTCCCTAGAGAAAAATCTATTTCCAAACATCTATTCATCTTCATATATATCATTTTTCAATATATATATTTATTAATTTGGTTATATGTTATTGTTCTCATTCTACACACCATATGCTCCAATTATACACCCTAACTCATATTCTTGTACACAAACCACCTAAACCTGCATTCTACATACCTGTTTAAAATTCCAAACCCATTTTCGGTTCTACCCATATTGAAGATACCGTGAAGACAATTCCATTGAAGACCTACATTGCATTGTTGAAGGTGAGCATCTCTCTCCCATCTCAAAACCTTTTATCCCATTTCGTTATATGTTATTCTCTGTTGCACTCTATTGACGACCTACAACTGTATCTATCTATCTATTATTTTTCACAAACCCTCATTTTTTCTTAGAAGATTTTTTATTTTGCACATTTGGAACTGGTTTTCTGAATGGAAAAGTATTATTCAATGTTTGACTTCCAAATTTAATTGTTACATTCGAAACTTGAGATTTGAACTTCTTAAATTATTTTGGTACTGGTTTGCTGAATGAAAATCGTGAGCAAACAAAAAAAAAATTGCACAAAAAAACTCACATTTTCATCACTGCATTTGTTGTAATTAGGCATATTCTTATTTGATTTTGAACAATAGAGTAAATGAGTGTAACACCCCACTCCTAGGTCGTTAAATACACTAAAATAGCCTAAAAAAAATACAGGTTTTGCTCCAAAAAATAATAATTACAAAATCGTCTCCAAATGGTACAATATCCTCCAAATATTCTAATTGCCTCCAAAATAAACAATATTACAACTCTCTCCAAATTTAATAATTACAGTGGTGGGTCCCAAATCTCTATATTAATAAATCTTTTTAATCTCAATTTTGAGCTCCGCTAAAATCTGCTCCGCACCTGAAAAATAAATTAATTCAGGAAGTATACAATACGACAAGAATACAAGGCTCGGATACAGAATAAATTAACAGGAACCCAATAATTTATGACACTAAATCAACGATATAATAATCAAGTAATTTATCAAATTGCACAACAAAGCAACCATAATTTATCTAGACGAAATACCCAGTCCTACTCAGTACGTGACCAGTGAATAAATTCTTTTATTCACCCACCTCACCCAAGCTCTACGTTTATCTGGGCATATTGGTGTAAACAATTAATAAGATTTACTTGATCTATGTATGAAGTATTTCCATATCATTCAGTCAGACAAATCACCATTTTAAATTCTTTTATTCACCCACCTTACCCAAACTCCACGCTTATCCGGGCATATTGGTGTAAACAATTAATAAGATTCACTTGATCTATGTACGGAGTATTTCCATGTCATTCAGTCAGACAAATCACCATTTTAATACTGAAATATTTGTACAGAATTTTACCAAATGATCAAAATATCAACGATTCGACAACAAATGATTTTACCACAATAATCAAGTAGATTACAAATTGAGGATAATTTAAAATAGCGAACTCTTTGCAAAGAGATTTAAATAAAGCATATTGTATACAACCCGAATTTACCTCATAATAATTGACTTCGTCACCATAAATCTGAAATTACTCTATGGATCTCTAAAAATAACTCCGATTAAACTTCTACGGCATAAAGTATGTATAATTTAATAAAATCTACAACTCTCAATTTATTTATTTATTTTATAAAATACTCATTTTCACTCTAAACACTCCCATATCTAATCTTAATATTTCTATTCTACACAATCTATGAGAGGGGAAGAGTTGAATGCAGATAATGAATGAAGAATGAGGGAATGTGAGGAGCTCCCTCACTCTACCCGTTTATATAGGGATAAAGGAGAGAAAAAAGATTAAAAAATTAAAAGTAAATGAAATGATGAAGTGATGGAATGGTGGGTTTGGTGTGCCATGTCAAAGAACTGTGGGTAGCCCATGGTTTTGTCTTCTTCTTCTTTTTTATTTTTTTTATTGTTTCTTTTTCCACGTGATGGGGAATTATGGAGAAAATTAATTTATTATTATATCAAAATAAATAATAATATGATAGATATAAAAGGGATGAGATAAATAATTTATTTTTGGATTCTTATCTAAAAATTTCACCATTAAATTATCATAATAAGCTACCAATATCACTCACTAAATATTAATATTTAAAAAATACGGAATGTCACAATGAGAAACAATGGTGAAATTAGGCTTTAGTTCAATTTACCCAAAAGATGTGCGCCGAGATTTTTTGTTTCTAAAAGATGTCTTTCATGGTCATTTTGATGTGCACTGAAATTAGGGTAAAAGGTGTGTTTTGATGTTTGTCATGGTCATTTTGCTTCATGACACAATTGTCATTAAAATTATGTTTCGTTAAATATGTACACAAAGATGAATAAATATGTGAAAATAGAATTTCTTAGTCCCTACTCTTTTATTTTTGCACCCTTTACAAAAATACGCCCGTTATTCTGACCAATTGTGTTGTGATTTACAATTGTGATTTGACAATTGTTTTATAATATAAATATTTTTTTATTTTTAGTGGATTTTTATAATATATATATATTTTTAAAATTTAATTTTAAATTCTACTAGATTAGATAAATTTGAAAATTAAAAAAATTTAAAAAGTTTGTTTCTTTTTTTTATTTTTTATTTTGTTTTAAATTTTTTTTTAAAAAAAATTTATTCTAGATAGACAAGACATACTTGAAAAGTAAAAATTTCAACACAAATTTAAAATATTAAGGAAAAATGAATTTGAAAAATAAATACTACTATTTGTTTGGTTTGATTTTTAAATCTATTTTTTAATTAAAAAAACTAAAAACTAATATGGTGGAAAAATAATAACTAAAAACACACTCGTCATCATTTACATATAACTTTTTCATTTTTTGAGAGCAAAAATAAATTTTAATTTTTTAAATTGAAAATTTTATTATTTATTTTATTCAAATTAATTTCTATGTAAAAAAATATTAAAACTGTTGGTGATAATTACAAATCAAACACCAGAAAATATAAATAATAAAAATTACAATAATTATTGAAAGGGCTGAGGCGTGGGAAATTCGCTTTCTTTAAGGAGATTCAAACCCCCTGCGGTTAGGCAAAGCCTCGCACCGGTGCAGCAGAAAAATCTTGATTTCTCCCCACTATGATACAATAGTCCGACTAAGTCGTATGGTTAACCAACACTGCACAATTGGTTGAACCCAAAACTTTATCACATACACCCTTTTTTATTTGCCTGATAATCTCACACAAACATAATAAAATAACAAACACGTCTTATATATATATATATATATTTTTTTTTTTGAGCTGCCAATAAGAGAGGTGAAAGGCTCAATTTATAGAAGAGAAAAGCTTGGTCACCAAGAAAGGGGTTAACTTGGAGGAAAAGTATAGTAGAAGAAATTGGTGTGGGAAACTTCTTCGGAGGTGAGGAAACTTGGTAGGAAATTTCCTTGGAGGTTTGGTGGATAAGAATGAAGACTTGATTTGAGACAAAGACTTGGAGAGAAAGAAAAAGAAAACTTGGAGGAAAAGAAAAGAAAATCAAACCTATAACACATTATAATATTAAAATATCTGCTAACATTCCCCCACCTATTTTAATATTATAGATAACAAAAACTGAGATTATTAGGCAAATAAGGATATTATGTATCATGGTAGGTGTGCTCTGTATTGAACCTCCATTAGTAAAACAACAATATTTACTCTAAAGCCAATAGTATGCTCAGCATTGAACTATGACTGCTTAAGGGAAATAAATAATTATTGCATACACATAATATTCCAGGTGTTCACATAAGTTTTAAGAACCAGCACATTACGGCCTTGTGCGATCCTAGGATTCATAAGTGTGTTTGAGAATTAGTCCAAATCTCATAGGTAGCGGCCCCACTACCACACTCACATAGGTGAATTCTATCAAGGGTGCTCCTATAACTATGACACCCCACTCAATAAGAGCTACAGAAATTCATTAAGAGTTTTTTAATAACTCAACCTCTACAAATGTTACAAGATAAATGCACTTATATCATAGGGATGGGTAAAAAGTAATTTAGTGCATTTCTCACGGCCATCATATGATCATTTTTCTCATTGAACCCAGTTATAGGATCTTTGGTCCCTAGGTTGAGTATCCTCATACATGGCTCTTGCTATATTCAATGGGCTTCAACCCCATCCCTCTCGATATATTCCAGACTCTATCTCTTGCTAAGACCTTAGTTAATGGATCTACAAGATTATTACCAGATTTAATATAATCCACATTTATGATATAATGTAAGATCTCATAATACTATGTTCTTTTCTGATAGGCCTGAATTTATCATTATAATAACGGTTATTTACTCGACCAATTGTTATGGTGCTATAACAATTAATCAATATAGGTGGAATTGGTTTTTCCCAACAAGAGATTTTATTTAACAAATCTCTCAACCAATTTGTTTCTTCACTAGCTGTAACTAAAGCAATAAGCTCAGCCTCCATTGTTGAATTAGCAATAATGGTTTATTTTTTCGATTTTCAACTTATAGCACCACCTCCCAGTGTAATTAAATAACCAGTGGTTGATAATAAATCACCTGACAAGGTATTCCAATCGGCAACGCTGTAACCTTGAAGTATTGCACGATACTTATTATAAAACAAGTCATATTTCATGGTACCAGATAAATATTTCATAATCCGCTCAATGGCTAGCCAGTGATCACTGCCAGGCTTGTTAGTAAATCTGCTAAGTATTCTAACTGCATAGGCAATATCAAGTCTAGTATAGTCAGTCGCATAACGCAAACTACCAATCATACTAGCATATTCCTTTTGACTAATTACATCCTCATCATTTTCAACAGGAAATAAACGCATATGAGGATACAAAAGAGTAAGAACATGCTTGCACTTATAAAAATTATATTTTCTCAAAATTTTCTCAACATAATGCAACTGATCAAGAAATATACCATCACAAGTTTTGGTAACTTTCATTCTCAAAATATAATTAGCCTCACCAAGATCTTTCATATCAAAATGGCTACTAAGCATATTTTTAGTTTCGACGATGATATGCAAATTAGAGCCAAATATAAGTAAATCATCCACATAGAGGCTAATAATGACATGTGAATTTTCTTCAGATTTATAGTAGATGTATTTATCACATTTATTCGTTTTATAGCCATTCTCAATCATGCAGGAATCAAATTTCTCATGCCACTGTTTAGGGGCCTGCTTTAATCCATATAGGGATTTAACTAACTTGCACACTTTGCTTTCTTGACTGGGTTTCACAAAACTCTCAGGTTGATCCATATAGATTTTTTCACCTAAATCTCCATTTAGAAAGGCTGTTTTAACATTCATTTGATGAATTTTTAGATCATGAATTGTAGGCACTGTAATTAATAATCTAATGGATGTAACTCTAGTAACCGGAGAAAATGTATCAAAAAAGTCAAGATCTGCTTATTGTTTAAAACCTTTAACAACAAGCCTGACTTTATATTTATCAATAGTTCCATCTGGTTTAAGTTTTTTCTTCAAAAACCGTTTACAACCAATAGTTTTACAACCTGGTGGTAAATCTACTAATACCCAAGTTTTATTTGATAATAATGATTCCATCTCATCATTTACAGCTTTGTTCCAAAAAACAAAGTCAAGAGATGCCAAAGCTTCTTGTAAAATTAATGGAGTTTCCTCCACATTAAAAACATGATAATCAGGGCCAAAATCTTTTTATAATTTGGCTATTTTACTCCTTCTCGGTTAAAAAATTAAAGTGTCTTGGTTTTGTAAAAGAAGAGTAGAGGAACCGGTTTCAGATAAAATATTTTCTTGATAATTTTGACCCTCACCATTTTTAGATTTTAAAAAAAAAATTTCTTCATGAAAAATTGCATCACTTGATTCAAAAATTATTTTGTTTTCAATATCAAAAAATCTACAGGCTGTATTATTTGTTGCATATCCAAGAAAAACACAAATGACAGCTTTTACACATAATTTAGGTCTTTCAGGGTCCACAAGCCTAACAAAAGCTAGACGACCCCAAATCCTCAAATATTTCAAATTTGGTTTATGCCCTTTTTACAACTCAAAAGGTGTAACTTTTATTTTTTTATGTAGTACTCTATTCATAACATAACATGCAGTTCAAATTGTTTCTCCTCACAAATTTGACGGAGCACCTGCTACAATTAACATAGCATTTGTTAAATCAATTAAAGTTTTGTTTTTTCCTTTCTGTTACACCATTACGTGCAGGTGAATATGGTGGAGTAGTTTCATGGATTATTCCCAAAGACTGAGCAAACGAGTTGAATCCAAAAAGATTCATACTCTCGGCCTCTATCACTTTTATATCTTTTAATCTTTTTACCGAATTGATTTTCAACTTCAAGACAGAATTCTTTAAATTTTTCAAAAGCATCACTTTTATTTTTCAATAAGTATACATAAGTGGATTTCGAAAAATTATCAATAAAAGTGATAAAATATCTATTTTTACTACGTGTTAAAATTTTTTCAAATTCACAAAAATCAGTGTGAATTAATTCTAACAATTCAGTATTTCTCACCACACTTTTATGAGGCCTTTTAGTTATTTTTGTTTGACTGCAAACTTCACATTTCCCAAACTTATTTGTTAGTCTGTAAATTAATCCTAAACTACTCAGGACTCCCACATATCAGCTATTAATATGACACAGACGAGCATGCCAAAAATTTATAGAAGACAACATATAAATAGAAACATATGTTTTCTTATTCTCAACATTTAATTTAAACATTCTATCACAGGCATATCCTTTCCCTACAAATATGCTTTTTTTAGTGATTACATATTAGTCAGATTCAATAGTCTGCTTGAAACCAACTTTGTTGAGCAAATAACTCGACATCAAATTTTTCTTCATGGACGGTGTGTACAACACATCTTTTAAAACAAGCACACGTCCAGAGGTAAATTTTAGCTCAACATCCCCACACCCGAGCACCTTGGTTAAACTAGAGTCACCAAGCATAACAGTCATCTCCTCATTAAAAGGAGTAAAATCTTTGAACCAATCTTTATCATAGCAAACGTGCCTATTGACACCAAAGTCTGCCCACCACTTTTTTACAGATTGAATCATAAAAATATCTGTAATCATAGCCACAAATGGTTCCTCAGTAACATTAGCTTGTGGTTGAGACTGTTGTTTTCGAAATTTACAAGTTCGAACAATATGCCCACTTTTGCCATACACAAAACATGTCGCATTTGTCAGATCTTGTGAAGGGGGTTCTTGGTTCCATTTCTTTTGCCTCGGGTAATTTTTATTTTGTGGCCTTTCAACATTTTTCCAAATTTTCTTAACTGGCTTCAAGTGACTATTTTTATGAAATCGACCTTTAGGTAAAGTATTTTCAGAAGTTAAATTTACCTTTATAGTGGAATGCTCTTGTGTCATAAGCGCATCTTGTCCTCGTGTTTTCTTCTCCACTTGAATCTATGTGATTAGAGTCTCCAAGGACGTCTCTTTTTGTTTGTGACGCATTGACTTCTAAAACTCCCTCCAAGATTGTAACAACCCTCGTACTGATTATCGATAAACTGCTGAATTACGTACTGATTACTGTTAAACTGAACTGATAATGACTGATAATTGAATTAACTGAAGTACTGAACAGACTGATTGAAATCGAAACTGAAATTGAATAAGTTTATCTATTGAATTGCATATTACATCTGTTTGATTGATTGATTATCTGTTTGAGTTTATGTGTTTAAACTGCTAATTGAAGGCCTTATCGGCGGCCGAATTAGAAGCCGTTTAGTGTTTTAGAATCAGTAGAGTTTTCATGATTTAATGGTACGTTTATCTAAAATGTGATTAGGTATGATTAAATTGATTAAACTAGATTAAAATTGAGCTAAGTGCAAGTGTTAGTTTATTTACCAAATTGCCTTGGTGAGTGGAGCTTTGTTTATTCAATTATATTGAGCCTTATACACCTTATACACTTAGAGAAAACTTTTCCTCAGCCAAGAACTGAGAGTTCCACCGATTTTAGAGAGAGGAAATATAGGGAGAGTAAGAGAATTAAGCTCACCCTGAGGAATTGGCTAGAAATTGCTTGGAATTGGTGTTTGAGTTGGCAAATCGAGCTTGTTCTTCTTGAAATTGAGACTTAGGTAGGCCACCCATCCTCTCATTGTTGTCATTAAGCTAGTTCTTACATGATTCATGCCTCATTGTAGAACTAAGTCATGTTTTGATCCAAAAGTATTGAATTGAAGCTTAACCTTTGCATGCATGTGTTCTTTGTTGAGTTTAAAGTGGAATTCATGGCTAATTGTTGCATGCATGTACAAGTTCTAGTTAAAGTTCATGAAACCATCATGTTTTCAAAGTATTTAGCTCATTAGAGCATCACATTGGAGTTTAAATTGGTTTGAATGCATGCATGTCATGTTCGAATGTTGTTCATGCATGTTCATGTAAATTGGGTTTGAAATTGAGTTAATTGAAACACCCTTGGGCCTTGATTTCTTAAATTGAGCTTTAAAACGCGTTATTCTATGTGTTTGAAAGAGTTTTCCAGAAAATGGGCCCAAGAGGATCGAGTTGGGAGCATCAAACTTGAGTTTTGAACTTGGAACACAAACCTGGGTTTTCCAGATTTTTGATGTCCGCTCGAGCGGGGGAAGTGCCTTCGCGGGAATTCATGCTCCCAGCATTTTCTTCGACTTGTTTCTGATCGCTCGGCGAAGTGTTTCACGCCGAAGCGAGAAATCGCAGATCCAAAGATCTTGCACCATTCATCGATCACTCGGCGGTGGATTGTACGCGCGGGCGGGGACCTTTGTTTGCTTGTCGCTCGGCGAAAACTTCTTCGGCGGAGGCCCTGTTTCACCGAAAATTCTGAAATTGAATTCTGTGCACATCTTTGCATCCTCATCCCATCCTAGGCATTCTTAGGCCTAGTTTAAGGCATCTTAATGAGGATTTAGACATAGAACCACACCGAGGAAATTTAGGGATTTTAATTAACATCCTTCAAACTGTGAAACTTAGTGTGTGTTCTATTTGTTAACTGTTTAGGGTTGGCTCTCGGGAACGCGCTCTAGCTGCTATTAGCCCAATCTCTGTGAGTAACAATTGTGTAAAGATATGTTCAAAATGGTTATCTTTTGAATACTGAACTGAATCGTTTATTGAACTGATATTGTTTACTGAATGAATGTATGTCCTGTATTCTGAACTGTATTGTGGCATCCTTAGCATTGGTATTCTTATTCTGAGCTCTGTCGGTTCCTTGTGGAACCATCTCATTCGTTGATGGCCATCATTCTTTGTTGAGTCTTAAGACCGGTCCTTTTGGACCCTCTTGTTTATAGGCTAATGGATGTACCACATATGGTGATTGGTGAAATCTTGAAAGATCAATTCTTGTTTAATGAACTGATTTCATTATCAGAAGGACATTCATTCATAACCTCTTTACGCTGTATGTTATTCACTGGGCTTTAGCTCACTGTTTATATATATATGTAGGTTCTCAGCAGCCAGACCGGAGCTAGGAGCGTGGGTTGGTCCCCAGTTTTGTCAAGCCAGCCTATGTGCCTCACTGCGAGGTTCCGAGTTGCCATGCTATGGCTTGGGGTGTTTTTGTGTCCCCTATCGGTCTCCTTACTGTTTTATACTCATCAGTATAGGCATCTCTTTGTTTTATCTTGTCTTGTTATCGAGGGATTAGGTCCCCGTACTGAATGATTGTATATGATTGTATAGACTGTACTGTTTTGCACTGTATCAATGCATGAAAAATGTTTTTGACATACAGATTTTCACAGCTCCATGGACACTAGTTATTTACTGTTTTGGCTTCCGCCATCTCATACTGTTTGATCAGTATTCTTGTTGAGGCCTTGGTAATCTCGGATTCTTGGCGATTCTGATGCTAAACCCATAGGGCCGGGTTTGGGTCGTGACAAAGATGATGGTAGTTTGTCAATAATACTTGCTACAACAAGATTGTCTTCAATTTTGATGCCTTCAGATATAACTTTAGCCACTAGCATATGAAAATCTTGAACTTGCTCCACCACTGATTTTCCATCTATCATCTGATAACGGAAAAAACGGTTTGCAGCATATTTTTTAGCGCCTGCCTCTTCAGTATTATATTTATTCTGCAAGGCTTTCCAAATTTTCTCGGCAGTGGTGTAAGTAGTATCACAATACAATTCAAAAGATAATACTGACATTTATACTCATCTGTGTTGTATTTCTTGATTTTTTCAAGATAAACGGCATACTCCTCGTCGGTCATCTCTTCAGTAGGGACTTTGTCCAGATTTTTCTCAGTCAGGATGTAGGCCACCTTAAGGAGACTGAGATAGAAAAGCACCTTGCCTTTCCATCTCTTGAAATGGGCTCCCTTGAACCGAAAGGGCTTGTTGAGATTGCCGGTATTCTTGTTGGGTTTCTCTAATATTGGTTCCATGAATTTTACTATTTGAATTTCCTTAAAATTGTTGGTGATAATTACAAATAAAACACCAGAAAATACAAAATAATAAAAATTACAATAATTATTGAAAGGGCTGAGGCGCGGGAAATTCGCTTTCTTTAACGAGATTCAAGCCTTCTGTAGTTAGGCAAAGCCTTACACCGGTGCAGCAGAAAAAACCTTGACTTGTCCCTCCAGGATATAACAGGCCGACTAAGTTGTATGGTTAACTAATACTGCATAATTGGTTGAACCCAAAACTTTATCATATACACACTCTTTTTTATTTGCCTGATAATCTCACACAAACGTAATAAAACAACAAACACTTCTTCTATATATATATATATTTTTTTTTTTTTTTTTGAGCTGCCAATAAGAGAGGTAAAAGGCTCAATTTATAGGAGAGGAAAGCTTGGTCACCAAGAAAGGGGTTAACTTGGAGGAAAAGTATAAGAGATGAAATTAGTGGGAAATTTCATTGGAGGTGAGGAAACTTGGTAGGAAATTTCTTTGGAGGCTTGGTAGATAAGAATGAAGACTTGACTTGAGACAAAGATTTGGAGATAAAGAAAAAGAAAACTTTCAAGGAAAGAAAAGAAAATCAAACCTATAACACATTATAATATTAAAATATCTGCTAACAAAAACTGATTCTAATCTTGAAATCAAACTTTCTTAAAACATTGGTTTGTAATTTTAAAATAATTTTTTGAATTTTCAATATGTATTTTTTTATTTTTTACTTTTGAAATCTCTCTAATCTAGATACAATTTAAAAGCACAAAATTTGAACAATTTTTCAAAAAAAATTTCATTTAATACAATAAAATATAAAAATGTATAAAATATTTAAAAAATTATCAAAACTAAAAAAAACAGATTGAAAACTAACTATTTTTGAAAATCCCAAATAAAATTGCGACAAAGGTAGAAAATGCAAAAGAGTATTTGCTATTTAAGACAAAAAATTGGATTTAAATTTCAAATCTAGTGATGTGATAATCAATTAGAATATTAAAGATAACACTCTTCTTCATATATTTTCTAATTATCTACTAATTATATCATTTATGTATCAATAGATTCAGAAAGTGACCTTATGTATCATTTTTCAATGCAAAAAGTTCGGTCGGCTTGCTGCCCAGTGGAGTCCTAGCAAACCACAATTAACTTGAAGTTGGCTCGGCTCGGCTCTTAGCCAAAGCTATGGGACAAACAAAAACATTTAAAAAAAAAAAAAGAAAAAAGAAAAAAGGAAAAAGGAAAAAGGAAAAAGGACAAGGAATATTCGTGATTCTCTCATGACTAATGACACATGAGGCGGGGACAAATGGCATCCCACTCTGATTTATTTATGATCCTTTATGAACTTTGTGACAAAACACTTTATATAGACAGGGTCTTGACTTTTTATTTTTATTTTTATTTTTATATAGCCCAGAAATTGACAACTAAGTGTTTGGTTGGTATGTATTAAAATAATATATTTGGGTCACATTATCTCTTTATTATATTATTTTAAACTTAATTTATATTTTACGTTTTTTTATAAAAAATCAAAAAATATAATAATCTAACACTTTTCAAATAATTCTTTAATGTAAACTTTTTTTTTAAATAATTTTTTTTAGTTGGATTGTGATTGATTTTTCCTTCTACTAAATACTACTGGCTAGGATTTAGCCGAATAATAAATACTTTAAAATAAGATTTAAAACCTTAAATTGAAGTTATTTTAAGAAATTATTAGAAGTTTGTCTATTTATTAATTAAGTTGCATGCAAATTAATTCAGATACACTTAGTTATAAACAGTAAAATAAAATCTATGATTCCAAATTTTTTACTATCAAAATTACCAAGATAATGTGCCTGTTTGGTGCAGTTTAAAAGTTGCTTATTTCAGCTTTCAGCTTAATTTAAGTTATTTTGATGTGTTTGGTTTAACTTATAGCTTGTAGCTTATAGTTTTTTGGAAGTCAGAAATTAGCTTATTTTTTGAGTGGGGCAGGAAATACTTAATTTATAAGTCAGAAATCAGCTTATGTTTATAATTATAAGTTATAAGCTGTTTAGGCATAAGCTATAAACACTTTCCCACAGTTCTACCAAACAGGACAAATGAGAGTATAGTGTAAATATTGACTTATTATGGTGTGCGCCACATATGTAATGAATATCATTTATACCATTTGAATTCTATATAAATTTATAAATTTTTATTTTTTTCCCTTGAATTTACAGTGTTACACATTTGTGGGCCTAGTTTAATTATTTACTAATAAATACTTATGCTAACAAGTGTTTTTTTTTAATATTATTTAATATTGAATTTGAAAAGAAGAAAAAAAATTAGAATTCCTATTGATATATATCCCGTGGCAAAAATTATAAAATTAATAAAGAATATATTAAAATAAATGTTTTATTCTTTTATTGTGTAATAAGGTCACTTGCTAGCATAATCATCATTGATTTAATCTTTTTAATATTCTGTTATTTTTGTGTTAACTATTTTATCTTCTTCCTTTTACCTACATTTCCTCTCTCTAAACTCTCGTTTGGCAAGTTATTTTGGAGTGAGTTGGAATTAAAAAAAACACAAAAAAATGAAATAAGTTAAATAGGTTAATAAAATAAAATATCATATTTAAATCATAATCATTTTTTTAAAAAAAATAAAAAAATTCTTAACAAATGGAACTAATTTAGCTAAATTAAAATTAACCAAAAACTAAAAATCCAAACTATTTTTTTTCTTTTTTTCTTTTTCCAAACGAGTCCTAAGCATGTTCGAAGCTCCGCCCGGGTGCTTTTCTGATCTCCGATGTGTCTCCAAACGTTTCACTGTTCGTATGATGCCAAAGAACAATTACAATTGGAAATTATTATTTTTTTTTAATGAAAAGATTATACAAAAAATTTATGATGATGACAGATCATTTTTTCTTTAATCATTTTCTTTTCTATTACAATTTTTTTTTTCCCCAAAGAAATTTATGGTGCCACGTTCACGTAAGCTGCCTCACATCAAAATGATACACTTCCTCCACTTAATATGCCATTGGACAATTTCTTCCTTAGTAAAATTGCAAACGAGCCCAATCAAGTCAATTTTAATTAAGTTTTGTCGAGTTTAAATTTAACGCGTTTAGTTATCGAGTTTGTTTATTGAAATTGAACTCGGTTCGATAATTAATTCGGTTTGAATTCAACGCGGCTCCACTCAGTTAGATAAGATTTATTTATTTAATAGATAAATAATGTATTTATGTTATTATTTATTTATTATTTAATATATAAATAGTATATTTATATATAATTTAAATAAAAATACATGAATCGAACTTATTTGAGTTTAAGTTCGGCTTGGCTAAACGATCCGAATAGAATCGAACCGAATTGAGCCGAGTCAAGCCATCTCGCAAACAATTCAATTCATTTACAATCCTACTCTTTAATCCGCAATTAGATTGGAGGGTGTTATTGAGTCTTAATTTGAGCTCATCTTGATAATCCAAATTATTCAATATATAGGATTCGCCAAATACATCATTCATATAAAAATTAAGTTGATTAGACATTGAAGTGTTCACTTGATCATATCACATTTCTATTAATAATTTATTTTAAAAATTATACTTATTGTTTACACAAATATAATTTAATCTAATATCCAATTAATATAATTTTTTTTATAAGAATAATAAATTTGATTAGTTCTAAATATTAAATATCTTAAATTATAAAGATAGGCGTAGATCAGAGTCTATCATGACTTAACAGACTGTGAAACGGAATGGAGCCTATCCCCATCATGACTCAACAATCCAATTGCGGAACGGAATGGAGCCTATCCCCGATCATACCAACTTTGACTTTACGTACATCACATTACCGTTCCTCAATTGCCCTCTTCAAGTGAGTTCTAGACTTCCCATTAAAATAGTAGTATATAAATTATGTTTTTAAAGATTTTTTTATAAAAATAACTTAATAATTTTATCATTAATTATAGTGTATGGGAGAAATTAAACAGGATACTACAGTAACTATATATGGATTGTATCTATAATTATTTGTATGATGGGATTTTAAATGCTGATTATGAAATTTTGACCAAATCAATAAATGCAGGCATGTGGAAAGACATGTGGATTGAAAAAATTTAATAAATGTTGATCAGAAATTTTGACCAAATCAATAAATGCTGAGATTTTTTTTAAAATAAAAAATAAAAAATTTAGAAAATTCAGATTGGGATATTAAAACTCTCATAGGCCTTGGGGGTTAAAAACCCCTTTTTGCTTAATAAATGTTGATCAGGGAATTTGGAAAAAAGTTAATAAATGCTGATCAGGAGATTTTGACCAAATCAATAAATACTGAGTTTCTCCTACAGGCTTTGGGGGTTAAAAACCCATTTTGCTTAATATATAGTATAGATAGATAGATAGATGTTTTTTTAAGATTTTTTATAAAAATAATTTAACAATCTTATCACTAACCATAGTGTATAGGAGAAGTCGTAAAGAGTACTGTAGTAACTATGCATGGGTTGTATCTACAATTATTTGTATGAGGAAATTTTAAATACTGATAAGGGGATGTTGAACAAATCAATAATGGTAAGCATATGGAAAGACATGTAGATTGAAAAAAGTTAATAAATGTTAATTAAGAAATTTTGACCAAATCAATAAATGCTGACGATTTTTTTTTTAAATAAAAAAATTAAGAAATTAGAATTGAGAGATTGGAGCTCTCACAAAGCTTGAGGGTTAAAAACTCCCTTTTGCTTAATATATAGTATAGATATAAATATATATATATAGATAGATAAATATATCTTTTTATTTTTATTTTTATTTTGTGTGGTTTCTATTCGGGTATTTTTTTTTTCAATTTATTTAAGATGGATTTGTAGTTATCTTTTTTTTTTTTAATTTAATTTATCTGTGGTTTCCATTTCTGAGGTTTTTTTTTTTTAAATCAAAAAATTAGAAAATTAAGATTAGGAGATTAGAACTCTCACAGGTCTTGGGGTTAAAAACCCTCTTTTACTTAATATATAGATAAAAATTAAAAAGATTTCTAGACGCCCATAACTATTTAAAAGAAAAAAAAAGTGGCTTCTAGATTGCAAGTTGTTTTCGGATATGGGTTACTGTTGTGTCATTAATTATTGGGTCCTGATATGAAGGTGATTATTTTTATAATTTGGATTATTTATTTTGTAAAATTTATTGTATATTATATACATGCTAAAAATTGTATTAATCAGATGCATGATCGGATCTTATTTATCATAAAAAAATAAATAATTTATTTATCTTTTGAGAAATAATATCAAAAAAATAAAATAAAATTGTGATTTGATTACATAATTATTGATGTTCAATCAATATAATTTTTTATATGCATGAAATAATCGACGAATTCTATAAAATAAACGGTTTAAATCATAAAGATAATCTCATAATGGGCTTCATATCAAAACACAACAGTAACTCCATATCCATCATTTCCAACAAATTTTATTGTTCTCTTTCTTTTAGAAAAAATTACAAATAAGTGAGATAGTCTTAAACTAATCGCATTATAACACCTCGTTTGGAAATATGTTATTTTAATAACTTTTTAGTTTTTTGGTTAAAATATGACGTAGAAAAAATTAGTATGTTTAGGATGATTTTTTGGTTTTTTTCTGAAAAGATATGCAAAAAGTAGAGAAAAAATAAAATCTTTGACTTTTTAGTATGAATTGTTGACTTTTTAATTTTTTTTAGTAATTTTTTGACTCTTAAGCTAAAAAATTACTTGTCAAACGAGACCTAAGTAAAAAATTTTCCCGCACAAGTCTAACACACAAAAAAACTAACATGAGATTATTTTCTCACTATTCAATAGGAATGCAATTTGCTATTTTTTATAGGAAAAAGTCAAAAAGTTAAAAAAATTAAAAAGTCCATATTATTTGGGGGAAGTTTACAGGGCAAAATTATTATTTTTCCCTTTGAATTTAACTACCAAAAAGTCAAAAAGTCAATAAGGATAGAATGGTTATTTTGACTTTACTACAATATTTTATTACACATTTTTTTATATATAAAAATTCAAAAAATTATCCCAAACATACATCTTTTTTCTCTACTTTTTTAGTCAAAAAGTCAAAACGTACACTTATATAACACATAGGGTGTGTTTGATTGGGAGGATAAATGGGGGGATTATTTACTGTGCGGATTGTAATCCGCATAGTAAATCCAATCTGATGTTTGTTTTTTTTTAGTCCGTCAGACATGGAGTCCGACCGGACTCCTTATCCCCCATATGGGGGATTATACTATCTTGGAAGGGGGGAGGGGGGTGTGGGACAATTTCAGATTTCAGGTTTCAGATTACAGATTACAGAGGGCAGAGTACAGAGTACAAATTACAGATTGCTTAACTGTGAGCAGACATAATTATGGTTACAGATTCCTATAATCAAATTCCAGTTACATACAAACACTACCCCTTAGATCTCATCAATAATTCCCTATCAGAGGTCTTCGGTAATTTCCTTAGTTCACGAAATCATATTACTTACATACTATTTCAAGATCATTAACCAATTCGTTAGCATAACTTATTTATTTAAATCATTAGCAAGAAGCAAAGTCACAATTAATTGATCCCTTTCACAACTTTAGGGGGTCACTACATGCCTGACTTTTTCTTAGAATCAGTCATACTAAACACAATTTCAATCATTACACAAAACACATTTTATTAAAATATTCAAACACAGTAAATTCTTAAAATCACGAATCTAGACATGGTTATGACAAGGAAAACATAACTAAGAGTATCATACATATAGCATTTCCTTTGATCCTAGGAATATTCTGTACTTAGAGTTTAATCAAGTCACTTAAGCAGATGCTAAAAGCCCAATCATATTATCATTATTCCCATGATAACACACATTTCATCTAATCATTTGCATATAAATTGTCTTGTTGATCAGCTCGAATCCTCACCACACTTCCGCTGTGCAACTTTATTGATTGAATCCCATCTGCAGGTCGTACCATGTTCTGCATGGCAATCAATCACAATATACACAAGGAATGTACAATCGACACAAACAATAACCATTACGGTTAGCGATATACATGCACCATTATCGTTGCTATCCATTTCTTCATATGCATTAAGGATGTCATGCATGATGCCTAAGTCTTTTCTAGACATCCTAAAGCTCAATGGATTCGTGTGTGAGATAGCAACTTGTGCTCTGATACCACTTGTCACACCCCAAACCCACCCCTAAAAGTTTCGGGCATGACTTATTCAGAAACGGACACTTAACCTGATATACGTAGTATATGGGGCTGGACGGAAGCATTAATAAAATTAAATAACTTAAAACATCATCCATTGAGCTACCACTACTATGCCAGGACCGCAAACATTACATTAGGTAGATAATACACAGGAAGCATACACCCGAGCTTTAGTTACAGTCATTCACATTCATACGAAAGTACTAAAGAATAAAGGGGTTATTTACATTCATCCATAGGCAGACAATCAAAGCATAAATCGAAAACCTAGTTAAAGCTTTACAAAATGCACGGGTTCCATCTTAAGTGCCTAGACACACTGAGGTTGACAAGAGATAGACAAGTCTCAAGGTTTAGGACTGGCTTTCTAGTTGGTTACCTACAGAAACAGACAAAATACAGAGTGAGTAAAACTCAGTGAATAATAGCACATGAATAATGTAATGGTTAACTTAAATAACAAAGTATATAACTGTGGAGGCATATGATTAATTACATTATGTAGTCATTTCTAGAACGACCATGGGCCCAATTTCCTTAACAGAGTGGCTTTAAGCCCGATGTCTGAAGAACGGCCATCGGCCCGAAATATGAACGGCCTATCGGCCCGAGAATATGAGCGGCCTAAGCGGCCTAGAGATATGAGCGGCCTATCGGCCCAGAAATATGAGCGGCCTATCGCCCCGAGAATATGATCTGACCTATCGGCCCAGAAATAACAGAACGGCCTAGCGGCCCAGAAATATATATGTATGGACTCAAGAGGTGGCTCGTACGGATTTTAGAGGTGACTCGCACCAAAGTGTAGCACTTAGTTCCGTACAACACTTTGTTCCATACCAGAAATCATCAGAACAAATTAACTTTAGAATCATACAGAAAGTACATACATTCTTCCCATGATTCACATGAATTACCATCGATAATATAAGTTTAACAGAACGTTGTTGATAATTGTTAGCAAAAGGTAACCACATTCCAGAGATATGTAGATACCATAGTTCCATAATGCACATACATCCCATTTGCTTATCATGAACCAATACCACTAACTTGCAGATAATGGAATGTCAACATTAACTATCAACAGTAAACAAATCGTATGATCCAACGATGCACTTAGATTTCCTCATGGTTCTTTGTAGGTCGGCATACTTGTCTCGTAATTAGCAGAACATTAATATTAACAATAGTCTGAAGGTAAAGGTACCATTACATCAATAGGTCAGAATAGTTCATATCATAACATGAATCACGTAACAATGTTATTGATACTCAATTCCTTTCAATTAACCAACTTCACAGTGTTAATAGTTTGTATGCAATTCTTATGTAGAATCATGAGTAATTCATAGGATGTTACATTCACGATAATCATTAGCCATAGCCAGAATACAGTGTAGGTTTAGAGTCATACCAATGTCACAAAAATCTTTCAATGTCCACACTGTTTCCCAATCAACATAATATTAACATAACTACGTCTGAAGCGCAGAGCGTTAATAAAAAGAATTATTAACGGTAATCAAATGTGCGATTACAGTACTATTACTCACAGTGGTAGGTCTCTGATAGCGGGGGAACGATGTCCTCGTCTTGACCTACAAACATAATGCCTATAGCAGATTATGAGAATAAAACCAATCTCTTTTTATTCCTTACTCAATAGCTATGGTGGTGCTAGACTCATTATTCCTCTATAGGTTATCATAAAATAGGAGGAATCAATAGGAGGAAGGTTTAGGTGAAGAAACGGTACAAACTCAATAAATAGAAAGTGAATAGTCATCACTAATTTGGGCATAACTATTTATGTACTTAGAATTTTGGAGTGAGACCACCACCATTGGAAACTAGACTTCTTGGGCTTGATTTTAGGCTCAAGAATCACTCAAAACGGAGTCCAGATGCAAAAGATATGTTTGTTCAAAGTTACAAGGTATAAGCTGAAACAGGGTTGGCCGCTCGTGCGCCCACTTTGGCCGCTCGTGCGGCCCAATTCCGCTCGAGCAGAAGAACCCGGCCGCTCGAGCGCCCAAAAGCATAATGAAAACCTCTTTTTCTTCTTCATGTCTGCTCATGCGGTGTCCATGGCCACTCGTGCGGTCTGGGCAAGGAAAAACCAGTCCGAAACTCACACAAAACCCAACTTAGAGAACACATAGCTAGGTTCAAAATAGATCAATCTAACACAAAATAAAGCTCAAAATCACATGGAAAATTAATCATAAATCAACTTAGGTTCTTAATCACTTTGAATTCATAATTATAATCAATCAATTCCATGGAATTTCTAACTTTCTCACACATACACACACACACAGACATTTATATAACCATTTGGTCATGAAATGAATTCAAGCTTACTAATAGAAGAAATAGAATTCTCAGTAGATAATTCAAGTTAAGTTTAAACAATCAATTAACCCCAAGCACACACACAAGACCACAATTACAAACCCTAAATGACATGAATCAAAAGGAAATTCTTACCCTACTCCATGACTAAGGTTACACAAGATGACTAAGGAAATTCTTGAGCTTGATTCTCTTAAATTCCTCTCAATCTCCCTTCTTCTTGATGACTTTCTCCTCTTCCCTTCAACCCTCTTCTTCCCTAATTTTTTTCTCTCCAGGAGATATTTTTGAGTGATGGTTCCAAGTCAATTGTATAAGAAGCATTGATACATATATATATATAAAAGTGAATAAGATGAAATTTAATCAGTTTAATCATTCCAAATTGAAATTTCACAGAAAATCATATTATGACTTAAAAATTATGTTGATCCCAGATGTAAAGTCAATTTCAGATAATTATACTTCTAAGGCTTTCAATTTCTGATTCAAACACTAGAATTGTAACAGATATTTCTTATATTAAACAGATACACATCCATAAGCATAAGATTCACTTCATTAAACTTACTTTCACATAAGGTTTTACAATAAGTACTTAGATGCATAGAATAAGGGACCGAAAGTGTATCAGAAAATTTGTACGAGGGTCGGGTTATTACATGAACTCTCCCCTATAGTGGACTGGGGCTCATCCTCAGCTCTATATAGTCCTCTCGAAGTGCTAGCTCTAATCCTGGTTCCGATGGTTGGGGCTAATTTAAACTCTTCAGTTACTTTATCTACAAAAAATTTATAAGATTTTTCAGTACATGCTTTTATGAGATGAAGTTTTCAAGTAGATTTCTATTTTTTTTTTAACTCTCTCCCATTCAGACGTTACATATGCAATCCATTCGATTTCTATTTTTATACTGTTTTAGTTAGTTTTGTTAAAATGAATTTACTTTAGATTTTATTAGACTAGATAGATTTGAAAAGTTAAAAAACAAAAAATTTTAAAAAAAATGTTAGAAACTTCAAGAGTTTTACCAAATCTTACGTGGATCCCACACCTATGTGAGATATTTGGTAGAAAATTTGGTAAAACTTTTGGAGTCTATAGCGTTATTCAAATTAAAAATTAAAAATTAAACATTAAAAAAGGGACTTTTTTTTGGGTGATTTTTTTTGAATTTTGATATATATATATATTATTTTTTAAAATCATTCTAGATTATATGAACTGACAGAGTAAAAATTTTGACACTAATTTAAAAGAAAAATCACAAAAACAATAAATTTCAAAAAAAAAAATATATAACTTATTTAGCTCACTTATAATTGCATTTAAATATTTAGGGTTTATTTGATTTTTTATTTATTGCTTTGACTTTTACAAACTATGATTATGTTTAAAAATTTTATTTAAAAATTTATATGTTATTGTTTTTTTTGGCTTTCAAAGGTTAATAATGTAATTCTAAGAGTGCCAACAAAGATCAATAAGTCCTTACAGAAATTTTAATTGCCAACCAATTATCAGACAATTGTGTTGAAATTCTTTCAGTCTCAATGAAGATGACTTTTACCGGTGGCTTTGCTTAGGGGAGAAAATTAAAGATATTGAAAATAACAATAGATAAAAACAATTTCATGAACTGAATTTCATTAAATAATAAGAATTTACAATGATACCTTCGCACTTCTATAGTCTCGAAAGGTTTTATAGCAACAGATTACTTGGAACTACTCCTAAGAATTGAAGTGAAGTACAGGAATTGAAGAACTGGAAATGTAAAGATTGGAAAGAAAAATATAAAGTAAATAATTAGTTTCTAGATCTGAGTCTGGGTCCCTCTTCTATTAACCTTCTCTTCTATTTATACACTCTAATGGTAACCGTTGAAGTGGTTTTCTACCCCTTGAAATGCCTTTCCATGATCACTGGTCATGGCCTTGATCAATTTGCTTCCACTACGCTATTCTTGCAGTTGGACTTCCCTCATGAATTTGAATTATGAGTAACCGTTGGGCCACGTTACCTTGTGCCTTCTAACTGCTCCAATACTGTGCAGATTCATTGTTACCAATATAAACTGCCACGTGTCTGTCGCTAACTGGAGACTTGCATTGATTCCCCAGATTACCCTTTACGAGCCACGTGTTAAGCTGCGATTGACTTGTACAATGGCTAATCAAGTTATCTCCTGTATTGATCAAGCATACGAGGAGGTTTTGGACAATGATGACCGATCTCAAAAGAACTTTCATGCATTTATTAGCTATATTTATCCTCCTTCATTTATACAAGTTATGGAGGCTTTCGCAGAATACGAGCCTTTAGACCAAACATTTGACAAAATGGAACTTGAATGTCACGCCCTAAGCTCCGTGACAACACCGCAAACTCAATTAAGTGAGCATGCAAGGCTAAGAGTCCAACACATAACCTTAAAATACTCAAATTAAATCTTTAATTATCATAATGCTAAAATCCATAAGAATAGATAATTCTTATCATATGAAATTGTCCACCAAGTCCACTAATATAATCCACTAACAAAATAATAATCCAAGTACTTAAATCATAGTTCTACTCTTGGTACTCCCACAAGTAAAAACCCCGCGCAGCTCTACTCCTCAGAATTTGAAAAAATAAAATAAAATAAGGGTAAGCTAGATAACCCAGTAAATAACCAACCATCGTTGCTAGCTGGATCAAGTATACAAAAAAAAAAAAAAAAAAAAGAGTCAATAACCAATAAATATAATTTTTGCTACAATTCAGTAAATGAACAATTATTTGTAAGATGGTTTCATAGCTAAAAATAAACAATGTACAATACATTTTAATTGAAAAGCCAACAAGATAATTCAAAATAAATTCGTTGTTCAAATCGATGGTTCAATATTCAGATGGTTCAATGATGCGATTCACAAAACCCAAGTCTTGGTGACTATGGTCACTTAGCCCGTGACAAGGTTTAGAACCACACGTAGGCCTGTGGGAAAGCCCCAAAAGAAACTAGTTTTGTGCCAATAAATAACCCCCATTGGCTAGGGTCCAAATCGTAGTTACACTAGAGTGATGTTCAAAATTCAAACGATACACAATTTTTAAATAAAATATTCGATATTTTCAGAA
The DNA here is from genome assembly GCA_025200525.1 of Camellia lanceoleosa. Taxonomy (NCBI): domain Eukaryota; kingdom Viridiplantae; phylum Streptophyta; class Magnoliopsida; order Ericales; family Theaceae; genus Camellia; species Camellia lanceoleosa. Next base: position 109,605,371 of record CM045772.1, on the reverse strand, counting down.
TAAACCTTTGGTACAATTTTCAGACTAGTTTCACAAAATATTCAAATAATTTTCATAATAATATTTAATGTTGTTTTATACTTGACTCATATTTTATTTTAAGAGAACATGAAGGCTATAAATAAATATTTATAATTTTAAACGATTCAATAGGAATAAAAATGAACCAACAGTGATAGAAGGTTACTTACCTCAAACGCTTAAAAAAGAATATTTCCCAAGCTAATCTCAAATTACCAAGATCCACCCCAATCTCGCAAACCTAATAAAATATTACACCACATAAACAATTATTATTGATCACCATAATGCGTACATCATTCTTTTCTTTATGATAGAAAAAGCTAATCCTATAGTCTATCAGTAATTCCCAAACCTCAGCACTGAAACAGAGCCACTATGGCTTGAACAATTTTTTCGAAACTTACATTATTCTATTGTTGTTTATAAACATACATAATTTTTAATTACTACCAGTAAAACTTGCATCCCAAAATTACACCACCATTAACCTTAACTTATCACATATCAATTCTAAAATATGAACCATCCAAACGGAATGCAAAAAAATACACTCTAAAGTTGGGCAAATCGGCACCCCCAACATAGACTATATCAATATATTTATATAATCATATATGCCCAAAAAATTATCGAATGATATATTGACACTAAATTCATAGATAGGAATACAATAAAATAAATCTTACCTAAGTGATGAATAAAGCAAAACCACCACTCTATGAATCCTCCCTCTTCTCTCTTTTTTATTTTTATTTTTTTTGTTTTCTTCTACTTTTCAAACCCTTGAGCAGTAGCCTCCAAACCTTTCGCAACACTTTCACGAGGCTCTGTTTTCTTTTCTTTTCTTTTTTTGCCTTTTGTTTTTCTTCTTTTACATAAAGGGTTATTAACCTAATTTCTTAAAATTACAAAATTACCCATACAAATTAATTTAACTACTATTTTATCCAAAAATAATTCTACATATAACTTGGGTTTTACATTGAAAACTCTTCATCTGCTCCCAAACACTCTGCATGGGATGAAGTTGCCTCATCTTCTCCTGAAAATATGGGTTGGGGTGCCTGGCCAACTCCAATTCAACTTCAAACAAGGGAGCAGATTCATCACAGATTTGTTGAACTAGATGACCCTACTGCAATTCCTCATTCTTCGAGCAGCTCCATCGTTTATCTATATGTCCCCTTCGACCGTCTTCGCTACCTCAAAGACAACTTGCTTTTGGCATGGTATACTTCTACCTTGCCGACTAGAATAGTGCGAAAGACCCTGCACCCCATTGAAGCTTTGGGAATCAGGCCCTTATTCTTAGCCAAGAAAGCAAAACTTTGCTCCTCTAACTGGCTAGAGTGTGTGAATAAGCCCTAGTTTCCACCTTCTTTTGGAGGGGACCCAACTGCTCCTTTTTGCCTCTCAATCCTAATTGGATCGAGGAATTAAAGCTCACTGTCTTCGAAAGTCAACACTTTGCACCCTATCAGGATCTTGTTCTTCCAATTGCTTATCAGCAGTATAATGCCCAGACCTTGCTTGCTGTATTTTTCCATTTATCTTTTGAAGTCCTTCGAGACGACACCTTTCATAAGAACCTTTTATAGGCTTGTGACATTGTCTCTCGAAGTTATATCCTCAATCCTGTGGCCTAAGCAGAGCTTTACACTTTCCTGGACTAGCTTCCTTTGCTGCTCAACTAGCACAAAATCGCTTTTGCCAGCAGTGCATCATTAGAGGAGGCCTTTGCTGCTCGTATTCAAACCTACTATGTGGCAGAGAACCTTCTTGAAGAGTATGAAGACTTCAAGAACCAGGATTCAGAGTGCGAAACATATGCAAATATAGGTGATATACATGGGATGAGAGAGATGGATGAAATGGAGAAAGCTCTTAAGTAAATGGAATTTGAGATGAAGGCCCAACAACTCTTCTACCAAATAAAGGCTCATCAATTAGATAAACCAAATTTAGATAGGCTAGAGGAAAGACTAGGAAAAGAATATGTATTTATTAAATTTTGCTGGACAAAGTTTTATGACCTTGTAACTCTGTCAATTCATTATTTTTACGAAATTGAGAATGTAACCAAATAGGCTTTCTCAATGTAAATGCTTATATCAATAAAATTGGTTTTTTATATTCCAATTGTATGGTTAATATGTCATTATCCCTCACTTTGTTCACATAATCTGTATAAATAACAGCTTTCGAAATAACCAATCCTGTTTCGAAGCCTGTCTTAAGTGTTTCGAAGCATGGGGTTCCCTTTAAAAGTGACAATATCTGTCTTCAAAGGGCTTTGTCTTAGTAGAAAGTTCAAGACAATACTTTTATATTTATGAAATTTAAAGGCATAGGTTTCATTTTGTCAATTTGCAGATGTAACATCATCTCAACCAATAGTGGCCTTATGATAACTACTTATCTCAAAGTTACAGACAAAGCTCAAAAAACACTCTCCTTCTTTAAAAGGCCATAGAGTATTCCTTTGAAGGAAATCTTCTTTAATGGATAAACCCACAAATGCACTTCCCAAATAGAAAACCAATAAATGGCTGTTATATGACCAAATCTGGTTTCAGGCTAAGCAGTTTGACATATAAACAGTGAAGTCTTCTTCGAAGGAAACCATTTTACTTAAAAGATCATCTAGAACACTCTCTGCTTCTTCGAATTGTACTTTGTAACGACCTATGTATTTCGAAGTCACAAATGCTTTGAAGCACCTTTTTTTTTTAATTTTTTTAATTTTTTTTCTTCTGAAGGCAACAAAGTTCTTTTTATATGTCATTTCATTACTAGAAAAGTCTTAAAATAAGCTTTCCCAATCATTGAAATGTTTATTTGGAGTTTAATTCTCATGGGCTGAACAAACCCAGTTAAAAACGGGTCATTTTTTGTCAGGAAGGGTATAAAACCCCAATTTATACACTCTTTCCTTTACTTGTTCATTTCAAATCCATCTTACTCTTACTCTTCATTACTTCTCACCTCAGCTTACCAACTTTTTCTCTCCTCACTTACTTCTCCTTACCCTTCTTCACTAATGGCTTCTTCTTCCTCGAACATTCTTGTTATTGAGCGTATGAGCCCATCTGTGGCTTTGAGGAGGTGTCTCACTGACGAGATAGATAAATACAAAGCTAGTGAACCAAGTACCATTGATGGGCGCATCTTCGTCTCCCATCACCACACTCAGGGAGAATACATCCTTGGTCTTATCTTCAGAGAACCCCTTGCCTCGCTTCTTGCTCTGTACCCCGCTTGGAGGATCAGCAACTCCTCTATGAAGGGAAGCTTGATTGGGGAAGCTGGAGGATGAACTGACCTCATCACTGTGGCCCACATTAAGGACAGAATGGAGGAATGGTATGACAGAGTTGTCTCTGCCAAAGAATGAGACTTGCAAGAGCTCTGTATCTTTGATGCCCTGTGTCTCTCCAAGTTCATTATCCCTGAAGACCCCTTTTTAATCCTTGCTGTTATTTGCTTTTGGAACTCAGCCTTGAATTTTTTCCAATTTCGATGTAGTATGATAGCTCCCACTGTTCTTGACATATGACATCTCCTAGGGCTTTCACTAATTAGTGATCCCTTCAACCCTGATTACCTAAACACTTCTGTCAGTTTCATCATTCCATCTTTGAACTCTTCTTTCAGTGATTTTGTAAAAACTGAGAATAAGAAGGAAGGTCCTGTGACCGACCGAGAGTTCTTTTTATTTATTCTATATTGGCTATGCAAATTTCTTTTTTTGTACTTCATCTTAGTGAATCATGCCTGAATTTTCCCCTCTTGCCAAGCCTCTTGCTTCGAAGAAGAACATAGCCTTGGCTCCTTATGTTCTAGGCCATGTTTATAGGGCCTCTTCCTAATTTTGTGAGAAACCTCTAGACATTAATTAAGGAGGCCCATGCTGGGTACTCCAACTCTGGCTTTTTGTATATTTCATTCACTTACACTCTAGATGTTTGAAATTCTTAGTGCAAAACCCCACTACTTATGGAGAGAAATATGCCAGAGTTTCCCTCTACCCTTCTAGCTTTGCTTATTACATCACTTTTTTCCATCAACTCCTAGTTTCCCCTATTTCCACCTTCTTCTACCCTTTCAAAGCTAACACAATGCCAACATGGCTGAGAACCTTTTGGCTGATAAAAAATGCTCTAAACCTTTACACGGAGACATGTGGGCCTCAATTCTGATTTCTGGGGAGCTCTTTATTGGCACTTTGAACCTTCGAGCCTACAAGTACATCTCCGAAGCCTACTATCTTTCCCAATATGCCAGGCAATTTGGGCTCACTCAGGGGATTCCTGTCCCTGTCTGCAACCTCTCTAATCCAGATCTTGCAACTAGAGAGCTAAAGGTGCCCAAAACCAGGTTGGATGAAGCAAACTTCAAATTGCTCAAGACTTAGAAGAATTTGAATTCATCTCTTTCATCCCACATGGCAAAGTCCTAAAGAGATTTCAAGATTGGTGGACAACCAACATGGAGGTGCACCTAGTCAACGCTCTCAAGGATTTACTAAAAAGGCTAGATGTGGCATCTCAAGCCAAAACTAAAGAGACTGGCATTACCATTTCCTTTGCCATTGCTCTTGCTGCCTCATCTCCTCCTCTTAGAGTCACCAAGGCTACCTTGAAGAAAGGTACACACTTTGCCTCCCATACCCATTTCCTTTTATGATGCCTTGTCTACTTATTTATAGCTTCAATTTTTGGTGCAGGAACTTCACAGGAGGTCTCTCCTCAAAGGACTCAGGCCCTAAACATCCTCAAGGGCAAGCAACAACAAAAGAAAAAAAAAAAACTCCAACTACAACCTGACCCTGTAGAGACAACACCTGAGGTCCACTCCGAGGAGGAAAAAGAAAAAGAAGTTCCATTGAAGATGAAAAAGAAAACATTCTCCCCTATTGAGCTCGTCATGGACTTCACTGATGAAACAATTGCTAAAGTAGTGGAGAAGGAACAGACTAAAGAAATCATTGTCTTTCAAAGGTCAGAAAAAAGGAGGCAGCAACAAATATTAAATGAAGAAGTTATTGTTGCTGATGCAACACAAAAGGAAGCTGCGAGGAAGAGTAAAACTGCTGAGCATTATGCCCTTCACAACTCCCCAATCATTACCACTACAACCTCTAAAGCTGGTAATTTCCCTCATTCGCTTGTGACTTTGACAATTTTCTTTTCTAAGCCTTAGCATTAATTTAACATTTCTTTTGTTTTCTAAAATGCAGCAGCAGCCAGCCTACTTCTTTCCACTTCGACATTACCTTTTTTTACCTTGTCTGGGAATGAGGGGCCCTTCTTGACTTCTTCAAAGCTAAGGACAGCTTTAAAAGGAAAAGGGAAAGTTAACCTTGGAGTGGCAATGAGTGTAGAACCCCTCCAGATAATACCTTCACTTTCTAGCTCTACACTCTCTATACCTTCTTCCCTGTTTTCTTTGAGGCCAAGCATTCCATCTTCCCTTTCTCCTGGCCTTTTTAATCCTTCAAACCTGCCCCTGAACTCTATTACCTTACATCTGTACACTTCTCCCAGAGTCCTGGCTATACCATTATCACCTGAGAGAACCCCAATTGTCACATTTTCTTCAGTGACAGCTGGTACTTTCAAAGATGACACTGGTAGCTCACCAATTCCCTCTCCATCATCCAGCTCCAGTCCCTCTTCTCTTGATTTACTGGTAGCCAGGATAATAGATACTATTGGGGAATCCTCTACTCCTTCTCCTATCACCATGCTTCCATCTCTTCCTTCACCTAGTGATTCCTCTAAAATAATAATGTCAGAGGAAGAGATGGACATCTTTGAAGCCTAGCTGGCTAGTTTATTTGATACATTTTCACCAGCTCTAGCAACCAACAGTGAGACTAAGGCCTTTATCATTCTGGACTCTCTTTTGGAGATCATTGGAGCTCTTCCACTGTTGTAGAAACCTCTTTGCCTCAGGTGAACTTAGACACCTGCTTGGATTTGCTGAGATTATTCTCGAGGATTCCATTTGAAGCCCTATAAATGCCTATTATCAAAAACGGTTTCCTCAAATGCTGCAAAATCTTCAAGCAATCTAACATGGCCTTTGCAAGCCACTTATCCTAGGCAGTAGCCACCGTCAATTTTTATATCAACATTTGCCATATGGCCAAAACTGCGGAGGAAGAGCTACTGAAGGATAAAGAGTTTGTTTCCCAAATTCATGCTGAAGTGTTTGACTTGAAGGGATAACACTCTTATGCCTCTCAACTTTGTACCAAACTCTTGTAGAGGAAGGCACAACTAGAGGAGGAGCTAGCAGAAGTTAACCTAGTATTGGATCAAAATGTTGAGAGATTGTAGACTACTAATCAAGGGCTGCATGACAGAAGGCAGGAGATGGCTATAGCCATACAGTTGTTCACATCCCTTAGGAGTAGAGAATCAATTGTAAGGGAACAACTGAGACATTGTATTGATTTTTGGGCCAATTTATGGTTACATGTACTTAAATCTTTATGAAATGAAAATCCTTATCATATTATATTATTTTTTCTTATCTAAGTGTTCAATGCTCCTTCATTACTCTTACTTAGCATTTCTTACACTCCTTGTGTTTCCTACACAGTTGGCTAATAAGGTTTCAAATATTTGCCATTGATTTTCTTGGAATGCACATAACCATTTAGATTTCTCATATGGTAGGCTCCCCCAAGCAGGACTCTATGAATTTGGTATGGTCCCTCTCAATTAAGTGACCATTTGCCAAATTTATGACTTTTAATTCCTATTGAAAGTATTGTCTTCCATACCAAATCACCTTCATCAAAGCTAATATGTTTAACTTTTTTATTATAGCTTTTAGCTACCTTTTTCTTTTGGAAAAGGATACTATTTAATGCCAAAATTCTAGCCTCATCCACATTCTCTAACTTCGAGAACATGCTCTGATGATGTTGCTCAATAGTTAATTCATCTTGGCATTTTACCCTCTAAGATTTGATATTAATTTCCACAGGTAACACTACATCATGCCCATATACTAAGGCATAAGGGGTGATTCTTATACTTGACCTTGGAGAAGTCCTATAAGCCCATAACACATCTAACAACAAATTATGTCAATTCCTAGGATTGCCTTTCACAACTCTTTGTATTTCCTTTTTTAAAGATTTGTTAGATGTTTCAGCTTGACCATTTGCTTATGCATAATAAGGGGTGGAATTAATAAGACTAATTCTAAATTCTGCTGCGAAAGATTTTACCATCTTTCCATCAAACAGAGTCTTATTATCCACAGTTATGGTTTATGGGTTGCCAAACCTATGGATCAACTCTTTGATAAAGTCAATAACTTCAGTTTGATCTACAACCTTATAAGGCTTAGCTTCAACCCACTTAGTGAAGTAATTTGTGGCTACCAGAATGAAGCAATGTTGTTTCGAAGAGGGTGGATATATTTTTCTTATCATATCCATTGTCCATCCTCTAAATGGCAAAGGCTTCACTACTACGTGTAAATCAGTTACTGACACATGTCTTATCATGTCATGCTTCTAGCATGCCTAACAACCCTTTGCATACTTTATACAATCTTTAAGGATGGTTGGCAAATAATAGGAATGCCTTCAAAACAACTACCGTATCTTCACACTAGGTTGATGGTCACCGCAAATGCTTTCAAGCCCCTCATCCATGGCAGTCAATGCCTCTTTTGGCCCTAGACATTCCAATAGCAGCCTATCTGCTCCCCTTTTGTAAAGGGCATTCCCATACACCATGAATTGCATTGATTGCAATTTAAGGCTTCTACTGGCCTTCAAAGAAGGACCGGTTAAATATTGAATGATTGGATGTCTCCAATTATGTTCTTCCAAATTATTCTAATTAATTTCTACCATGATACCCTTTTTAGCCAAATGTGGTATTAGCTTATGATATGTTGCTTGACTTGTGTCTATTTGAGTGTCAACCCTTCTTCTAAAATTCGAAGCCCTCGAAGCTACATCATTGGCTTTGTGATTTATGAATCTTGGGATATAAGTCACATTTGCTATTTGAAATTGAGAAAACAAATGTTTGCAACATAATATGGTAACATGCTTGCACTTTGACATTTAAAAATTTCTTTTACTTGGTTGATTACCAATTGGGAATCTCTAAATATATCAACTGCATGAGTCTATAATCCAATAAGTATCTCAAGTCCCATTACTAAAGCTTAATACTCAGCTTGGTTGTTGGAATAAATAGCTTCATCAGCTCTGAAACCATTTGTGGTTTCTGTCCCTTGTGGTGACTTAACTATAACACCAATTCCGACTATACGATTGGCTTTTGATCCATCGAACCACATTTCCCATGGTTCAACATCAATTGTGCCAAGTTCCATTATCTCTTGGCTTTCTGCTTGACATGGATGATCAGCCAAGAAGTTAGCCAAAACCTGTCCTTTTACTGCCTTTTGGGGAACACATTCCAAGTAGAATTATGATAAAGCTAAAATCTATTTGTCAATTCTTCCTCTTAACATGAGTCTAGATAACATGTATTTAACCAAATCTGTGATTGCAATTACCAAGACAACAGTAGGCAAAAGATAATATTTTAATTTCATTATTGCAAAATATAATGCTAAACACAGCTTTTTTATAGCTGAGTATTTACATTCACAAGAATTTAAAAATTTATTAAGGTAATATGTTACTTGTTCCTTGTTTTCTTCATTGTCCTGAGCTAGAAAAGCTCCTAATAATTCTTTTGCTACAACAATGTATAGCTTCAGAGGTCTGTCTTTCTTTGGTGGCATCAATACTGGAGGCTTGACCAAGTAGGTTTTGATTCCTTTGAAAGCAGCTTGATGCCCTACTGTCCACACAAATTCTTCTTCATTTTTTAATTTCAAAAAGAAGAAAACATTTTAGTTTTTTCAGCAGTGTTGGAAATAAACTTTCGAAGGAAATTAACCTAGCCAAGGAATTTTTGCCATTCTTTCTTACGTGATGGAGGTTTGGCCTCAATGATAGCTTTGGCTTTAGCTTTGTTCTGATCAATCTGTATTCCCTTCCTGTGTACTACATATCCCAAGAAGTTTTCAGCTGATACACCAAAAGCACATTTGAGAGAATTGAGTTCCAGTTTGAACTATCTTATTCTTTCGAAGGCTGATGTCAAGTGAACCGGATGCTCCTCTATAGACTGGGATTTCACAACAATATTATCAATATAACAGTCTAAGTATCCTTCAATGAGATCGTGGAAGATAGTGTTTATTGCCCTCTGGTATGTTGCTTCAACATTCTTCAATCCAAATGGCATCTTAACCCATTCGAAGGTGTCAATGTTTCCAGGACACCTGAAAGCTGTCTTATGAACATCCTCCTCTGCTATGAAGATCTGGTTGTAACCAGAATGTCCATCCATCATGGACAAAATCTTGTGTCCTGCCGAACTATTTACCAATAAATCAACTATAGGCATGGGGTACTCATCTTTTGGAGTTGTCAAATTCAGGTTTCTAAAATCAATGCATACCCTCAACTTGCCATTTTTTTTTTACTACAAGCACAATATTGGACAACCATTCAACATATATGGCTGTTCTGATGAAGCCTGCTTTAAGGAGCCTAGCAATCTCTTCTTTCACCTTTTGAACCATTTCAGGGCTCATTCATCTTAGTTTCTACTTGTGTGACTTGAAATTAGGCTTCATTGGAAGCCTATATTCCACTAATGACCTGTCCAACCCAGAAAATTCATTATAAGACCAAACAAAACAATCTTTATATTGTTTCAGGACAACCAACAACTGGCCCCTATCAATAGGATCCAACCAAGCACTGATGTAGGCGGGTTGTTATACTGAACCTTTCCCTAGGTTGGCTTCTTCTAAGGGATCTTGCATTTGAGCACTTACTGATGCTCCCCTTCCTGTATTTCCTGGACTTTAGTTTCAATGTCCAATGCACAATACTTACCAAGAGCCAAAGGTCTGGCCTCTTGTTGCCCCTGACTACAACCAGTCACCATGGCTTCTTTCTTTTCTTTCTGCACCTCCTGGACTATTGTCTCTATGTCCAATGTTGAAAATTTGATTAAAGCCAATGGTTTGGCTTCTTGATCTTGATCTTGATCCTTTTCTTTTTCTTCTTCCTGCACCTTCTGGATTATTGTCTTTATGTCTGCTGTTGAAAATTTGATTAAAGTCAATGGTCTGGCTTCTTGATCTTGACCTTTTTGCCTATAGCCAAGCATCATTGGCATCTTTGGTGATGAACTCCTCATCACCACTTTCATGTACTAGATGCTTCAGGTGTGATACTTTCTCATCAGTTGTCACTTCAGCTATTACATCAGACTTCTTTAGTACACTAAGTGGTACCTCCGCTTCAGTGTACAGCTTGGCTTCTACAAAATCTGCACAGGCAATAAAGGGCTGTGGAACTGCATCGGTCTCCTCTGTTTCCCCACTGCCTAGTGCACTCATTATCTTCTGATGCAAAGAAGATGACACACATTTGTTTGTGTGGATCTAATCCTTGCCAAGCAAAGCATTATATTTGGCATTGTTGTCTATGACAAAAAAATGTTGTCATACAGTCTCTGATTCCCACACTCAGGTTGATAGGCAGAATGCCTTGAGCCATCTACTTGTCTTCAGCAAAACAAACAATGGTAGTGCTTATTGGGATCAACCTGGGATTTCTTTTCCTCAACTTCTTCAAGGACTATCGTGGAGGCAGGTTCACTGCTGCCTCATTGTCTACTAGTACTCTGCCAATTTCTATTCCATCGAAATAAGCCTTAATGTACAGGGGCTTAACATATTGGGTCATGGATATTATAGGGTATTCGAAGGGATATGAGAGGTTAATGCTTATCTCTTCACTCTCTTCATTAGTTTCCATGGGCCTGGCCACCTCAGATTCATCTTGGACCATGCTGGTTTGTGAATCCCCATTGGAAACTAGAATGGGATCACCTGTAACAACCCCGACCTAAGATTAACTGTTAAACCATGATTAAGGATATCTAATACATAATTAAGATGAAATTCGATGATAATTACATGCGTATAGCATTATTTGTGTTTATATTTGTTTATCGTAAAAATATATGTTTCTGTTTTGTTTTGGAAATTGACGACCTTATCGACATCTGATCAAAAAATTGACTTGAGTTATGTATTATTTGAAATTTTTAGAGTTTTATAGTAGGTCTAAGTAAAATTCGATTCGGAACGATTAAATTATAATAATTAATGTCTATTTGATTAGCTTTAATTAATCACCACTAATCAAGACTATATAAGGCTTCTATATGTGCCACCACTCATCTTTTTCCTTAATCACACCTTTGAGCCTACACACACACACACACAAAACAAACGCGAGAAAGGGAGAGAAAGGAGAAGATTTGAGCTGAAACTAAGGGGATTTGCTAGGAAGAAGAAGAATTGGACTTAGAGACTCAAGAATTAAGCCTCTAGCTCTTACCTCAAAAAGTTTAGGTAAGAATTCATCCATTTGAATGTACAATTTTGATGCCTAAGCTATGAATTCATGAGAATGAAGTTGTGTAAGACAAGGATTGAGCTAGAAAGGAAGGAGTTTAGATCACACCATGCATGCATATGCATTTCATGAAGTTTTGATGCCATTTTCAAGAGAATTCCCTCATGCATGTAATAATTCTAGCTTGGTTTTAAGAATTCACCACATGTCCCATCAAATGACCTTCATTGATTATGTTTTGGAAGGTTTGAATTCATATCAATGTATACATGTTATGTTCTTTAAACTTTAAGCTTGAGTTTGCATAATTAACTTACTCTTGGGCCTTGATGCGAAATGGTTTTGAATTCAAGATGTTTTCCAAGTTTACACAAGTTTCCTTGTGCTTTTAGCCCAAGAGAACATGATTTGCAGTATTGAGTTGGGTTTTGAAGCTTGGAAGCAAATCTAGAAATTCCAAAATTCTGCTTCTATGCTAGAGCGACAGAACCATGCTCGAGCGACCACTTTGTGATCTTGCACTTCCGCTCGAGCGACTAAAAGTTGGCTCAAATGTAAAATGCATGCTCCCAGAAGTTCACACATTTTGCAGACCGCTCGAGCGAAGACCTCAGTCTTACACTCGAGTGACCATCGAGCGTGCGTCGAGCGGAAAAATCAAGCAACTAGTACTTTTTCAAAGTTTACAGACCGCTCGAGCGGAGGAAGTTGCGCTCAAGCGAGGCCCCTGTTTTCAGTATAATTGACTAAGTGTTTCGAAGTGCATTTTGGCATCCTCATCGCATCCTAGGCATTCCTAGGCTATAATTAAGACACAATAATGAGGACAAGACTTAGAAACACACTAAGAACGGAACATAATGATTGAATTCCGAGCGTATGTTTCAAGGTATACATGTTATGTGTTGTTTGTAGGTCACGCACTGTAAGCTATTTGATCTATTTGCTTCATCTGTTCTGCAATTGGAGCCATCTGTGAGTGATAACTTTGTAAAGCTAAGTTCAATTATAAGTATTTTCTAAATGATATAAGATCATCTGTTTTTTGAAATATTATTTTCTGTATGAATGAATGGTTATCCAATATTTCTGAAATGTATTCGTGGCATCATTAGCTTTAGATGACATCTGTTTTCTGTTCTGTTATGTCCCAATTATAGGCCAATTGTACGTCTCATGAGCCAACTGTTATAGATCCTTCTGTAGACGTCCCATTTATGGGCCAACTGTATGTCTCATGAGCCAACTATATTGTCTCTGTGCATGTGAGTCAACTGTATACCTTCACGACTGTCCCTTTATAGGACAACTATTTCTGCTAGTGCTAATGGATGTACCACGTATGATTAACTGCAAATCCTAATTATGAGTATGATACTGAATTTGTTTCTGTTATGAACTTTGATTTTTGAACATGATTATGAATTCTGTTTTCTGTAACTGTTATGAACAACATTTGTTAAATCCTTTACTCTGTTATTATTCATTAGGCTTTCACTCAATTTATATTATGTATGTAGGTGAACAGGCGCGTGACCAGGCCTAAGCTGCTTCTTGGAGAGTTTTGTTTTGTCAGCCAGCCACGGTGTCTCCCGGGGAGGTTCCCGTTTGTCAAGTCAAGTTTTGTGAATCATGTGAATGATGTTTTTGTTTGTTTTTGTCTATCTGTACTTTGGGCTAAGTTCCTTTTGACACTATTTGTATATGTATGGTGATACATGACGTATGGAAGTTTGACATTAGATATAAATTTTAAATCTTTTCTGTCCCATGTATGTCTGCACAGCTCTATGGACTATGTATGTTTCTTTATTTGTTTCCGCAACCCCTAATTATATGTTATTTTGTTCAGAGGACTTTAGTAATCCAAGGATTACTGGCCGGTTACGACCCTAAACCTATAGACGCGGGTTTGGGTCGTGACAGAGTGGTATCAGAGCACGTGTCATGCCACACACACGAATCCATATGAGCTTTAGGATGTCTTAGAAAAGAAATAGGGGCATTCCATCTGCATGTGTGAGTGTGTGCTACAGAGAACTAAATCTAAATATGAACATGAGAAAATTGAGAGAAATGAACAAGATTATTCCTATGTTTATTATTACCTTGTTTCTCTATAGCAACCTGGAAAATGCAAGAGGTAATGATACAAGTGAATCGTCTGAAGCCTGAATGAGTCAGATGGAACAAATGCTAGCAACTTTAACAGAATCCTTGAGACAACAACCCTTGGCCCCTCCATCTTCGCGAGTACAAAATGAGTCGGATAATAATGACATTATCAATCTAACTCAGAAGTTTATGAAAATAAAACTGCTAACTTTCTTGGATGGTATAGAACCCTTAAAGGCAGAAACATGGTTACTCGAAATGGAGAAATTATTTGAAGTTTTCCTCTGCACTGAGACTCAGAAGGTTTTACTGGCCACCTATGCTCTAAAAGATGAAGCTCGAAAATAGTGGTTGCTAATCTGAAATAGCAATGAGAACATGACATGGGCAATTTAATGAGATCTTCTATGACAAGTACTTTCCTCAGTGCTTCCGGGACTAAAAGGTTTCTGAATTCCAAGACCTTAAGCAAGGCAACATGTTTGTAGCTGAGTATGAGGCTAGATTCACTAAATTAGCCTAATTTGCTCCTCACTTGGTGGATACAGACTATAAGAAAGCTTAGAAATTTGAAGGGGAATTGGACCTGGATGTATTTGATTGAGTAGGTATCCTGAAATTGCCTACATATGTGGAAGTACTTGATCGAGCATTGATGGCAGAGGCCACATTAGCAGCAAAGAAACAATCCAAAGCACCAATAACTAAATGGAGAAGGAAAAGATTTGGATTCAGTTTCGAGAACGGCCGTTCATTTGATACGAGTAAGAAGCAAAATACTGGGTCTACTAGCAGTTCAAGTCAAAACAGCTAGTCTGTGCCTATTTGTGCTCAATGTGGAATGGACATAGAGGGGTTTGCCATTGGATATCTGGTGTTTGCTTCCAGTGTGGCAAGACGGGCCACATGATAAGAGATTGTCCAATTGGGTCAAAAAATGCCAACCGTCCTGTATCAAGTTCAGCCGGATCTGCTTCTGCGTTGAGGCCTAACGTAAGAACGAATGTCAGGGGTAATACCGGGAATGAAACATTGAGATAAGGGAGAGTATTCACACTAGTGCCTGGGGATATGTATAACACCGAGTTTGTGGTGTCAAGTATAATTTTAATTTGTGCCCAAAATGCATATGTCTTGATAGATTCTGAATCTACACACTCTTTTGTGTCACATGCCTTTTGCTAGAAATTAACCAGACCTTTAGAACCCATGAATTATTTACTATCTGTATCCACACCATCTGGAGGTTCTATGATATGTACTTATGTTTATCCGGCATGTGATATTATGATTATTGATGTGACATTTTATGTTGATTTATTGCCGTTGGAAATTGATCATTTTGACTGCATATTGGGTATGGATTGGTTAATGAAGTACTATGCAACTATTGATTGTGTGAATAAAACTGTTGTATTTCGACCACCTAGTATGCCTGAATATGTATTTGTTGGGAATGGGGTAATTCCTCCACCGTATTTGATTTCTTTTGTGAAAGCCAAAAAGTTATTAAGAAAGGGGTGTCGGGATTACTTATGTTGCGTTTTGACTGTGACTTCTGATGGTTCTACTATTGAAAACATCTCTGTCGTAAATGATTTTCCTGATGTATTTCCAAATGAGTTGCCCTGAGACTTAATCGATAGGGAAATCGAGTTTACTATTGATGTTGTACCAAGGACATAACCGATTTCTAAAACCCCATATAGAATGTTAACTTCTGAACTAAAAGAATTGAAAACTCAACTTTAGGAATTGTTAGACAAGAAATTTATCCGTTCGAGCATGTCACCTTGGGGTGCTCCAGTTTTGTTTGTGAAGAAGAAAGATGGGTCTTTGAGGTTATGTATAGACTATCGTGAATTGAATAAAGTAACCTTGAAGAACAAATACCCACTGCCCTGAATAGATGATCTGTTTGACTAACTTCAGGGAGCTCAAGTGTTTTCCAAAATAGACCTTAGATCTAGGTATCACCAGTTAAAGGTCAAGGCAGATGACATAGAGAAAACTGCATTCAGAACTAAATACGTCCACTATGAATTTTTGGTAATGCCATTTGGGGTCACTAATGCGCCTGTGGCGTTTATAGATCTAATGAACTGGGTATTCAAACAATTTCTTGATGAATTTATAGTTGTGTTTATTGATGATATCTTGATTTATTCTAAAAGCAGGGAAGAGCATAAACATCATCCGAGAACTGCTTTACAGATTTTGAGAGAGAAGAAGCTATACGCCAAATTGTCTAAGTGTGAATTCTAGCTTGACAGCGTAGCATTTCTGGGACATGTGATTAACAAGGATGGCATATCAATGGATCCATAGAAAATCAAAGCCATTGTAGACTGGCCAAGACTAACCAATGTGTCAGAAATCAGAAGCTTTCTGGGGCTTGCAGGTTAGTATTGTAGATTCGTGAAAGACTTTTCAAAACTTGCTATCCCACTAACACAGTTGACACAGAAAAATGTACCATTTGATTGGATTGAGCAGCGGGAATCAACCTTCCAGGAATTGAAGACTAGATTGGTAACCGCACCTATCCTGACATTGCCTAATGGTACTGATGGGTTTCAAATTTATAGTGACGCTTCATATAAAGGTTTGGGATATGTACTAATGCAAAATGGCAAGGTGATTGCTTATGCCTCGCGACAACTTCGACCACATGAAAAGAACTATCCGACCTATGACCTTGAACTTGCAGCTGTGGTTTTTGCACTAAAGATTTGGCGCCATTATCTGTACGGAGTGACTTGTCAAGTGTATACTAACCATAAAAGCCTCAAATACTTCTTCACCCAAAATGAACTGAACATGAGATAGAGAAGATGGCTGGAATTGATAAAGGATTATGATTTGTAGATTTTATATCATCTGGGAAAAGCCAATACTATTGCAGATGCATTGAGCAAAAAATCAATCGGGAATTTATCATGTTTGCTCACCGGTCAGAAATAATTGTTGTGTGACTTGGAGAAGAATGAAATTGAAATTATACTGCATGAACAAGGCAGGATCTTAGCCGCCATTTCTGCCCAACCTGCAATCATTGAAGAGATTAAAGAGAAACAACTGGAAAATGTGTTCTTGAAGAAAATTGTTGATGAGATTGATTCAAAATTGAAACCAGGGTTTGTGTTGGAGAACAATGTGTTGAAATTTCAGAATCAACCTTGTGTGCCAGATTGTTTTGATTTGAGGAAGCGTGTTATGACTGTCACGGTCCAAACTCGCCCTTTTAAGTTTAGCGACGTAACCGGCCAGTAATCCTGGGATTACCAAAGACCTTTTAGCAGAATAACAAAATATGAGGGGCTACGGAAGCAATTATACAAAATTCAAGATCCATAGAGCTGTGCAGACATACATAAGATAGATAAGTTTTAAACTTATATAATGTGAAACTTCCATAAAACTTATATCACCGTCCATACAATGTCATAGGGACTAAACCCAACGTACAGACAAGAAAAAATAATCAAAAACACATCTTCAATAGGTTCACAAAATTTGACTTCTCAAAAAGGAACCTCCTTGGAAGGCATAGTGGTTGGCTGACTCAAAACACTCAAGGCAGCAACTTAGGCCTGGTCACATGCCTGCTCACCTACATACATAATATAAATAGTGAGCGGAAGCCTAGTGAATAACAATAGAGTAAAGGGTTTACATGAATGATGTCTATAACAGATTCAGAAATCAGAGTTTATATCAGAAATAGATTTTTATTCATATTCTTGTTCAGGCTACATACATAAATCAAAGTTCATACTTTATCATACATGGTACATCCATCAACGTTATCATGTTTGTCAGTTCCATAAGGAACCTTTGGTATCGGGAACTTGTAATATACTTGAGCCATGGTATTATTACTCACAGGCAAGGGCCTTATACTTGTAGACCATGGTATTATTACCCCCGGGCAAGGGCCTTGTGCTAAGCATGCCACGAATACATTCAGAAATTTGGACAATCATTCATTTATACAAAACATCGCATTTCAGAAAACTGATAATTTCATAGCATCAGAAAATAATTAAAGTTAAACATAACTTTACAGAGTTATTACTCACAGATGGCTCCATTTGCTGAAAAGACAAATCAGATAACTTGTGGCGCGTGATCTACACACATATAGCAGAAACACATAATGAAACACACACTCGGTTGGCACTTAACTTCTTTCGTTTCGTTCTTAGTGTTTTTTGGGTCTAAACCTCTTATTATGTCTCAATCATGGCCTAGGAATGCCTAGGATGCAATGTGGATGCCAGAAATGCATTTTGGAACTCTTAACAAAACTTGCTGAAAATAGAGGTCACGCTCGAGCACAACTTCCCTCGCTCGAGTGGACAAGCAAACATATAAGGGGCCACTCGAGCACAACTTCCTTTGCTCAAGTGGTCTCCAAACTCTGAAAAAGTGCTGGTTGTGTGAATCTTTGCTCGATGGCCGCTTAACGGTCGCTCGAGCATGAGACTGAGGTCCCCACTTGAGGCCAACTTCTGTCGCTCGAGCGGTCTGCAAAATGTGAAAACATCTGGGAGCTTGCATTTCACGTTCGAACAAACTTCTAGTCATTCGAGCGGAAGTGCAAGACCTCAAAGTGGTCGCTCGAGCGCAGAATTTGTCATTCGAGCGAAAGTGCAGAATCTGGAATTTCCATATTGCACTCCCAAGCTCTAAACTTGAATCACACACTTTGTGGGAGCTGAATATCTTTTTTATGTATAAGAGCCAAATGAATTTGGGGAAAAAATCAGGATATAGGTTATTCGGCTCTGCCCAGGGGGATTATCGAGCCGAATAGATAAATCAGCCATAGAACCAGAACAAGCAGTCGAGTGGGAATTGGCATACGACAGAAGGGCCGAATGAGCAATCATACGATGGACTAAGAGTGGGCCCGACCCTAGGGCCCATGAGCGAATATAAATAGAGGAACATCAACCAAAGAGAGGTATGTGAGAACAGACTCAAGAAACTTAAGACATAAGAAAATGAGAGACATATACTAACTTGTCCGTCAGAGTGCTAATTCCGACACCACCGACCAGAGTGTTAATCCCTTTTTCAGCTGGCAATCAGAGGATCAAGAACGTCCTTCAGGATCCAAGAGTATTTCCAAACCACTTCACCACAATTGGCGCCGTCTGTGGGAATGCTCAAGCATATCCATGGCAGGCGTCACAGAAGATCCTCCGATAGTCGCTGACTAAACTACGCCAAGAGACAACTTCACTCCAAGAAACATGCTTGGACCAGAGAATATCGCCGCACAACAAGCCTTGAACTTTGATTTAGTAGCTCAGACCTCACCCTCAACCTCAATGCATGAGACAATGCAGACGATTATGGATCAAGTAAAGCAAAATGAACAGCGGCTGGAGAACATGATGGCTGAAAACGAGCGCCGATTTGGCCTTGGAGGTGGCGAAATCCCAACAAGCCGTATGCCAGGATCGGGGTTGACCTTCGGGAACAAAGGATGGTCGATGACGTCGACTTCGGAAACACAATAATGACAATGATTCTGACTCACCATCCCCGGAACCTAGAAAGAAAGGACGAGTTGATGTATCCAGCTCATCTGAAGGAAGTCTGTATGTATGGCATAAACGAGGGAGGAGTGATGATTTGGATAAGGAAGATAAACATGACCCCTTTATGCGACGAATTGCAAGGGCTGTACTACCCAAAAAGTTCAAAGCACCGTCGTTAACCCTCTACGACAGAAAATCAAACCCTACCAATCACATTCACCATTATACGCAAGCAATGACACTTCATGCTGATGACGAAACCCTCATGTGTCGAATATTTCCAAGCAGTCTAGAACCGCTGGTTGTTAGGTGGTATTATAAACTGGAGCTAGCATCGATTAAGAGTTTCCATTAGCTCCAGAAGTCTTTTAGGGTTAGATTCATCACTAATGAGATCCAGCCAAAACAAGCTAATTCCCTCTGGGCGATGCAAATTAAAACAGGCGAAACCCTTTGTGAATATTCAACGCGCTATTGGGAATGCTTCAATCTGGTAGATGATGTTTGCAATGACTCCATGTCCATCACCGCCTTTAAGATGGGATTGCATCCCGATAGTCCCCTCTGTAGTTCATTAACCAGACGGGCACCCAAAACAGTTTGGGCGTTAATGAAAAAGGTCGAAGAATATTGCAAAGTGGAAGACGATGCACTGCGGGTCAAAGCCGAACATAAAGCTGTTGAGACGGCCACGTCGGGAATTGTTCAGCCGATTAGCGTCGTGCCATCTAGAAGCCCCAAGCCGCGGAATCGAGCTAAACGAGACAAAGGGTGTCACTTACGCCAATCAAACGATCAATGTTCACATCGAGCTAATGAACAGTGTCAAGTGGATAGCAGGCGCTCAGGCAAGAAATACATGGAGTTAACAGAGCCGATCAGTAAGATTCTGTCAAAAGTTCAACACCTTCCGTTCTTCAAGTGGCCGCCTAAAATGACGGGACCTCCCGATACAAGAAGACGGGATAAACGGTGTGAGTATCATAAAGACCACGGTCACAACACCGATAGTTGTTATGCACTGAGGGATCACCTAGAGGAGTTGGTACAAAACGGTCGTCTTACACAACACGTCCGAAAGAACAATCCACCAAATACAGTAGCTCTACGGCCGGACTCATCTCATCTTGGTGTAATTCATATGATATACAGCTTGTCGATGTCATCCGAGCTGCATACAATTCAGTTGCAGTCTAGTCCCCATAGCTGAGTCATGCCAGCAAAGCGGCCCCATGAAATTAGAAGGATTAGTTTCGATGATAGTGACTTAATTGGAGTAACTCACCCCTAGTCCGATCCCCTCATCATTGAGCTACGTGTAAACAGGTTCACCATTGAGCGTATTCTCATTGACCAGGGCAGCACTTCGGAAATAATGTATTACAAAACTTTTGTCAAACTTGGCTTCACTGACTCGGATCTGTCTCCGACTGATTACCCATTATTCAGTTTTAATGCTAACCCGGAGTATCCTTTGGGAAAAATCACACTACCAGTTCGGACAGGCACTGGATTAGTAAATGTAGAATTTCTGATTGTCAAGCTTCCTTCGCCGTATGATCTCATCATGGGAAGAACTTGGTTGTATACTATGTAGGCCGTGCCAAGCACCTACCATCAACTATTTCGTTTTCTACTGAGTACAGTATTGAACAAATTCGAGGTTCTCAGAAGTCAGCACAGGCATGCTATCTTCTTGCTACAAAGAGACCAAAGAAGTTGGAAGTGCATTCAATTGAGGTACTGGATAAGGAGAGCCTTGAAGACATAGGGAAGACTCCAAGTGAAAAGGCAACCGAAGCCCTAGATCAGGTTGAAATTGACGGGAATCCTGATAAGTTCTTCATGATCAACGCTTCCTTGGATAAAGTTGAAAGGCAGGAGTTAGTATCCTTCTTATTCGGCAATATTGATGTGTTTGCATGGTCACCGTATGAGATTCCATAAATGGATCCATCTGTGGGCCAACATCGCTTAAACGTTGATATGAAATGTAAGCCAATTATTCAGAGAAGTCGGCGGTCAGCCGCGGAGCATACTTCGGCTGTTGTTGAAGAGGTAGATCAGTTACTTGACGCTAGGGCGATTCGCGAAGTAACCTATCGCACATGGTTGTCCAATACTGTGGTTGTAAAGAAGAAGAATGGCTCTTGGCGTGTTTGTGTGGATTTCACAGCCTTAAACAAAGCTTGTCCCAAGGATTGTTTTCCCTTGTCCCGAATAGACCAACTCGTAGATGCAACGGCACATCATCAACGTATGAGCTTCTTGGATGCCTATAGGGGCTACCATCAAATCGCCATGCACCCGGAGGACCAATAAAAGACCGCATTCCTCACCCCAAGAGGAACCTATTGCTACAAGGTCATGCCTTTCGGGCTGAAGAATGCGGGGGCAACTTACCAAAGACTAGTGACTGCCATGTTTAGGGAACAGCTCGGCCGTAGCGTGGAAGTATACATCGATGATATGGTGGTCAAATCAAAGGAAAAGCACGCCCATCTAGCCGACTTGGCGGAGACATTCGGCATCCTTCGAAAGTACAAGATGAAATTGAACACCTCGAAGTGTGCATTCGGTACCGGATCCAGCAAATTTCTTGGCTACATCGTTAACCACCGCGGAATCGAAGCCAATCCAAGGCAAATAACAGCAATTCTAGAGCTTGGATCCCCTCGGTCAGTCAAAGAGGTTCAGAAGCTGATGGGAATGGTCGCCGCGCTCAACAGGTTTATCAACCGTTCCACAGATCACTGCCGACAACTTTTTCACACACTTCGGCAAGGCAAAGCATTTGAATGGACCCCCGAGTGCCAGGCCACTTTGGACGGTTTGAAGTCTTATCTCCGATTAGTACCACTCTTGGTAACACCTGCGGCAGGTGATCCTCTCATTTTGTATATGGCAGTATTCGACTGGGCGGTCAGCGCCGTATTGTTAAGGGAAGAACTTCGGGAGCAGCGACCAGTTTATTATGTGAGCAAAGCATTAGCCGACGCCGAAACACGTTACCTTCCATTAGAAAAGCTTATCCTTGCTCTCGTCATGGCTGCAAGAAAACTGATGCACTATTTTCAGGGGCATACCATTGGGGTACCGACGGAATACCCCCTCCGGTCAGTGCTCCATAGCGTGGAAGCATCGGGGCGCATTTTGAAACGAGCCCTCGAACTCAGCCAGTATGATATCTAGTTTCTACCTAGAACTTCTATCAAGGGGCAAGTGCTTTCCGACTTTGTAGCCGAATTCACAGGATCCCTCGCCAACTTTAAGTCTGAGCAAGTCCAACCTATACCCATGTTGGAGACGTTTGCCAGATATATTGCGACGGGTCATCTAACCAACGCGGCAGTAGGGCTGGTGTAGTAATCATGACCCCCGAAAGGGCGATAATAGAACAGGCTGTCAAACTGGGCTTTGATGCATCAAACAATGAGGCTGAATACGAAGCATTGTTAACTGGCCTACGGAATGCACTTCACCTCGGTGTGTGGCGTCTGCTTGTTTTCTATGACTCAAAGCTAGTAACCAATCAGTTGAAAGGGGAATATGCAGCCAAAAATGACAGCATAGCAACTCATATGAAAACTGCGAATTCTTTGCTCGCGAAATTTGATCACCACGAACTAAATCAAATAACCTGAGATCAGAACACGCATGCGGACGCCCTGGCTTGCCTAGCCTCTACCATCAACTTAGAAGTTAAACGGACAATCGAAGTAGGTTTCGTCCCTGAGTCGAGCATTGCCTCTTTAGAATCAGTTCAGATCAACGTTATTGAACCAGGTCCAAGTTGGATGGACCCTATCGCTGCATTCCTATCCTCAGAGTAGCTCCCGACGGATAAGAAAGAGGCACACAAACTGCGAAACAAAGCCCTCCGATACTACTTGGATCCGCAAGGGAAGCTTTACAAAAAATCTCTCTCTGGGCTGTACTTAGAATGTGTTCACCCGGATAAAGTCGAGGAACTCTTGTCTAAAATACACGAAGGCAGTTGTGGTGCCCATTCGGGCGGACGTTCTCTGGCCCATCGAGCCGCAACGTAGGGGTACTATTAGGCAACCATGTGAACCGATGCCGAGTGTTATGTCAAGAAATGTGAACAATGACAGAAGTTTTCCCTCTTAACTCATCTGCCTACCGAGGAGTTAAACTCTATCACTAGTCCTTGGTCGTTTGCTCAATGGGGGCTTGATATCATCGGACCATTACCATGGGCTCCTGGGAATAAGCGATTATTAATTGTCGCGACGGACTATTTCACAAAATGGGTCGAAGCGGGGGCACTAACACATATTCGAGATGCCAACATTAAGCATTTTGTATGGAAAAACATCATAACGAGATTCGGCATGCCAAGAGCGCTTGTTTCAGACAACAGTACCCAGTTTGATTGTGGCTTGTATCAAGAATTGTGCAACACTTATGGTATCCGGCCCTACTTTTCTTCACCAGCTTACCCACAAAGCAACGGTCAAGTGAGGGCTACCAACAAAGTTATTCTGGAAGGCATCAAGAAAAGGCTGGAGAAAGCTAAAGGCAGATGGGTCGAAGAGTTGCCCAACGTGCTGTGGGCTCATCGCACTATTCCAAGGCGATCCACTGGGGAAATGTCGTTTGCTCTATTTTCACGACCCAAACCCGCCCCTATGGGTTTAGCACTATAACCGGCCAGTAATCCGTGATTACCAAAGGCTTGCTTAACAGTAAAGACAATAATACAGAGTACAGGGGCTAGCGGAAGCTAAGATAGTATTAAAAGGATGTCCAATGAGCTGTGACAGTTTGTATGCAAAAGACTTTTTTGGATCAAATTCACATTCATAAGCAAAAACAAACAGTAAATACCTACATCATATACAGACATTTAGGTTAGGGACCAAATCCCTACCATAACAGTACAGTGCCAGTCTCAACATTATTACAAAACAGAGGCAAAAAGGGAGAATCTAAAACACCCCAAACAGCCTAAGCTTGAACACACTTAGAACCTCGCAGTGAGGCACGTTGGTTGGCTTGACAAAAAGGGAGTTTAACCTAACGCTCCTAGCTCCAATCCGATGCCTGGACATCTACATATATATATATATAAACAGTGAGCTAAAGCCCAGTGAATAACATATGCATAAAGAGGTTAGGAATAAATGTCCTTTTAGTATTTGAAACAGTCATTCAAACAGTATATTAGTTATTCAATCATAGCAGTCATAAGTGGTACATCCAATAGCAAACAGTACAGTAGGTCTTAACAGACCGAACAGTCAGTTGATGGCCATCATAACAGTAAACAATAATGGTTCCAAACATGGGAACCGATAGAGATCTCTATGACAGTAGCAGTACAGTACAGTAACAGTAAATTGCTATGGATGCCACGAATACAATTCGCAAATAGGACAAGCATTCATTCAGTAAGAAATATCATTTCAGAAAGCAGTACAATTGATCATTTAGAAAGTATTCATGATTGAATATATCTTTACAACATTGTTACTCATAGAGCACTGGGCTATAAACAACTAATGAGCGTCCTCGGATGCCAACCCTACAGTTACAGAATGAACACACACTAAGTTACACACTTGGGAAACAATAACTTAGTCCCTATCTTGATTCGGTGTGGTTCTACATCAATATCCTCAATAAGATGTCTTAAACTAGGCCTAGGAATGCCTAGGATGGAATGAGGATGCAAAGATGCACTTGAAAATACTTTTCAAAATTTTCAGAAAACAGGGGTCTCGCTCAAGCGGACATGCAGACAAAGGGTCTCCGCTCGAGCGTGACTTTCTTCACTCGAGCGGACTGCAAACTACATGAAAAGTACTGGATACATGCAATTCACGCTCGACGGGCGCTCGACCTCCGCTGAAGGCATTCCTCGCCGAGGATCAGAAACACATGAAAAGTATCGATACACGATTTCATGCTCGAAGGCATTTTCGCCGAAGCGGATTTAATGTACTCAGAGTGTACGCTCGAGCGTAAAGTCTTACGCTCGAGTGTGGGTCCAAATTCTAGAATTTCCAGATTGAACCTCCAAGCTCAAAATCAACTTTTAAAACATCAAATCTGATCCTTTTGGGCTAATTTTCTGAAAAACACTTTAAAACCCGTAATATGACATGTTTTGAAGATCAATTTGAGAAATCAAATCCCAAGGATGAGTCAATTGAACACCATTTCAAAGAAAACTTCAAGAACATAAAGTGTATGTAACATGCATGTGTTCAATTGAAATCAAAGCTTCAAATACATAATCAAATGAGTCAAAACTTCCAAAAACATGATGAATTCATGAACTGTAGTCAAGATATGGACATGCATGTAGCAATTTCCATGAAAATAACCTCAAAACTCAACAATGTGTACATGCATGCATGATTTAAGCTTTAATTCAACATTTTGAACCAATTCTAGACTCTAATCACCAAACTTCCATGAAACATGCAAGATACAACTTAAATACAAGTTCAAGAAGATGATTCTCCTACCTTAGGTCCTCAATTCAAGGTAGAAGCTCAAATATGCAATCCTCTCTTCAAAATTTCCAATTCTCCAAGTGTTTCCCCAGATGAAGCAACTCTCTCTCAAGTCTCTCTCTCTCACTCGGTTATGGGTCTCAAATGGCTGAGGAAATGTGTTTGAATAAGTCTCAAGGTGCCTTAGTAAGTGGCCCACTAAGTGGCAAATTGGTAGTTTATTCAAACTAATGTAATTTAACATTATTTAATCTAATTTAACCACTCCAAATCACATTCCAACACATAACACTAATCAATTTCAGATTCGGCCGCCAATAAGGCCTTCAATTTACAGTTCAAACTTAAAACATGAACAGATCAATTAACAGTCAAACAGATAGAAATGCGTTTAAACTAATACACTCAATCAATCAGTTCAAAATGTCAGTCAAATCAGTTACTTAATCATGTTCAGTCACAGTTTAGCAATAATCAGTGGTATTATCAGTAAACAGTGGTGAGGGTTGTCACATCTGTACTTCGGAGCCCAGGCAATTATCCCCCTGGAGATCAGCCTTCTAACTTTGAAATCAAAAGTTTTCAACATGGGCTGAAATGACATGATGTTGGCCTTGGACTTGACTCTGATTAAAGAATGCTAAGACCATGCCCTTGCTTCCATGGCACGGTACCAGTAATAGCTCGCTAAATCGTATAATCAACGTGTACAGCTACGTCATTATACACCAAGAGAATTAGTCTTCAAGAAAGTGCTTCCCGCTGCTAAGAATCTTGCTGACAAAAAGTTGGGTCCTAACTTGGACGGCCCCTATCAAATTGACTCAATCGCAGGGACAGGGGCATATCGGCTCAAAGACATGGATGGAAGAAGTTTGCTGTGTCCTTGGAATTCCACACACTTGCGCAAATTTTATCATCAAGCAAACTTGTACGTCATGACAACTTGTTTTGAATTTTCACCATGTACATCTTTTATTTTTCCAATGGAAGGCCTTTTCTCTCGTCTTGTGAGTTATGTTGTAACAATAAGCCTCCAAATTCAGAGCGTCCTTCGTAGATATCACAATTGGCCATCAAAAAAGAAAAGTCTACAAATTTGGAGCCCCATATGTGAATGACATGCCTGGGCCGAGTAAGCCTCCGAATTTAGAGTGCTCTTCGTGGATACCATGATTGGCCATCAAAAAATAAAAGCCTCTGAATTCGGAGCCCCATGTGTGAATGACACGCTTGGGCTGAATAAGCCTCCGAATTCGGAGCGCCCTTCGCGGATGTCATGATTGGCCAAAAAAGAAAAGCCTCCGAATTTGGAGCGCCCTTTGTGGATATCACGATTGGCCATCAAAAAATAAAAGTCTCCGAATTCGGAGCCTCATGTGTGAATGACACACTTGGGCTGAGTAAGCCTCTGAATTCGGAGTGCCCTTCGTGGATATCATGACTGGCCATCAAAAAAGAAAAGCCTCCGAATTCGAAGCCCCATGTGTAAGTGAAACACTTGGGTCGAGTAAGCCTCCGAATTCAGAGCGCCCTTCGTGGATATCACGATTGGTCATCAAAAAAGAAAAGTCTTCGAATTCGAAGCCCCATGTGTGAATGACACGCTTGGGCCAAGTAAGCCTCTGAATTCGGAGCGCCCTTTATGGATATCATGATTGGCCATAAAAAAAGAAAAGCCTCCGAATTCGAAGCCCCATGTATAAGTGAAATGCTTGAGCCGAGTAAGCCTCCGAATTCGGAGCGCCCTTGTGGATATCATGATTGACCATCAAAAAAGAAAAGACTTTGAATTCAGAGTCCCATGTGTGAATGACACGCTTAGGCCGAGTAAGCCTCCAAATTCAGAGCACCCTTCGTGGATGTCACGATTGGCCATCAAAAAAGAAAAGTCTCCGAATTCAAAGCCCCATGTGTAAATGACACACTTGGGCCGAGTAAAGCCTCCGAATTCAGAGCGCCCTTCGTGGATATTGCGATTGGCAAGCGTAAACGCAATCGAATGAGTAGATGGTCATGACTTAATTTACAAGCATTGATTGAAACAATATCTAGACAATGAAAATAAAATGTTTTATTAAATAGATCGTAAGTACATGATTTACATAAAAATGAAACGATGTACATAAAAATTATTTGGCTCCATCTTCGTCGTCAGTCTTCTCGGCGTCGAAAGCCTCAAACGGAAGAGTATAGCTCTGATATAAAGGTGACGCCGGATCAACGCCCGTGGCCTGGAGAGCCTTGATCCATCCATGTTTAAATCCACGATTTTCGCACCGACAGAACTCCTCGGCTAGTTTTTCCTTCGTCTTGTCTATTCTAATTTTTTGGCCATCATGGAAGCCTTTTTCATTGGACATGGTCTTCGCCGCTTCTATTGCGAACATACTTGCCTTTTGTCAGTCGGCAATCGCGTGATCCACAATTCGCCGGTTTACTCGTTCCGTGACAATCGGCTTTACTTGACTCGCCGACTAAGTTTCAGAGGTGTTAGCTTTCCTCAGCTCATTTTCGGTCTTCTCTGTGCGAGCTTCCAAGTTACGAATGCGACCTTCCTTCTATTCTATCTTTCTTTGCGCGGCACGAAGACGCATGCCGATTTTATAAGAGGTATGTAACCCCTTTACTGCTCCATGGATGTCTTCTCGAAAAACTTCATAATCAGCCCGGCCAACCATCGACTGCTGGACTTCTGGCGAAAAAATATGTCGAGCAAACTTGACTGCTACATTTGGGTCGTGGATAATCGAATCTGCTTTTGTCATCGGTTTGTTCCCAACGAAGTCCGAAAAACTCAACAGGCGTGGTTGCCCACTGGTTTC
This sequence comes from Camellia lanceoleosa, assembly GCA_025200525.1. Classification (NCBI taxonomy): domain Eukaryota; kingdom Viridiplantae; phylum Streptophyta; class Magnoliopsida; order Ericales; family Theaceae; genus Camellia; species Camellia lanceoleosa. Next base: position 109,576,876 of record CM045772.1, on the reverse strand, counting down.
TCCTCTTGAACAAGGGGAGTTACCTCGTTGCTATTTCTTCTTCCTAGGTGACCTATTTTGACGACGTGGGGAGTGGCGCCTCTCACGCTCCCCCGACGTCCTACTCCCCATGCGCGTAGGCTCGCCACCTCAATTTATCTCTGCATCCAGTTCTGCCAGTGTCCTACCCTCCCCTCTGCTGTTGAAGAATAGTCTTCTTGCCATCAACAGTCGTCCATACTGTTGAAGAATAGGCTCGACACACTGCTCTTTTCCCTTTCATAATTTGTTGGATTTGAACGCAAAAATGGCACCTACACGCACATAGCCCCCACCTTATTTATTCATTACAGGTGTAGCACTCTTGAGGCGCTCTCTTCAATGCTCTGCGCACTGATATTCGGCGGTCCAGTTCATTTATTAGCTAGGGCAAGGACAGATTCATCAATCTACTCGGCTCAATTTCAAAGCTTTGCGCCGCTAAGTTGATGTGCCCCAGCCAATCCTTGAACCACCGATATTCGGTGGTCCATTTCATTCATTAGCTGAGGCAAGGGCAGATTTATTAATTTATTCGGCTAAATTTCAAGGCTTTGCGCTGCTAAGTTGTGCTCCAGCCAATCCATGAACCACCGATATTCGGCAATCCAATTCATTCATTAGCTGAGGTAAGGGCAAATTTATTAATCTACTTGGCTAAATTTCAAGGCTTTGCGCCACTAAGTTGTGCCCCAGCCAATCCATGAACCACCGATATTCGGCGGTCCAGTTCATTCATTAGCTGGGGCAATGGTAGATTCATTAATCTACTTGGCTAAATTTCAAAGCTTTGTACCGCTAAGTTGATGTACCCCAGCCAATCTTTGAACCACCGATATTCGGTGGTCCAGTTCATTCATTAGCTGAGGCAAGGGTAGATTCATTAATTTATTCGGCTAAATTTCAAGGCTTTGCGCCACTAAGTTGTGCCCCGGCCAATCCATGAACCACTGATATTCGGCGGTCCAGTTCATTCATTAGCTGAGGCAAGGGTAGATTCATTAATCTACTCGGCTAAATTTCAAGGCTTTGCGCCATTAAGTTGTGCCCCGGCCAATCCATGAACCACTGATATTCGGCGGTCCAGTTCATTCATTAGTTGGGGCAAGGGCAGATTCATCAATCTACTCAGCTAAATTTCAAAGCTTTGCACCGCTAAGTTGATGTGCCCCAGCCAATCCTTGAACCACCGATATTCGGTGGTCCAGTTCATTCATTAGCTGAGGCAATGGCAGATTCATTAATTTATTCGGCTAAATTTCAAGGCTTTACGCCATTAAGTTGTGCCCTAGCCAATCCATGAACCACCGATATTCGGCGGTCCAGTTCATTCATTAGCTGAGGCAAGAGCAGATTCATTAATTTACTCGGCTAAATTTCAAGGCTTTGCACCACTAAGTTGTGCCCCAGCCAATCTATGAACTATTATATTCGGTGGTCCAGTTCATTCATTAGCTGAGGCAAGGGCATATTCATTAATCAACTCGGCTAAATTTCAAGGCTTTGCACCGCTAAGTTGTGCCCCAGCCAATCCATGAACCACCGATATTCGGCGGTCCAGTTCATTCATTAGCTGAGGCAAGGGCAGATTCATCAATCAACTCGGCTAAATTTCAAAGCTTTGCGCCGTTGAGTTGATGTGCCCCAGCCAATCCATGAACCACCGATATTCGGCAGTCCAGTTCATTCATTAGCTGAGGCAAGGGCAGATTCATTAATCTATTCGGCTAAATTTCAAAGCCGCTAAGTTGTACCCCAGCCAATCCATGAACCACTGATATTCGGCGGTCCAGTTCATTAGCTAAGGGCAGATTCTTTAATTTATTCGGCTAAATCACAAAGTTACGCAATTATTTTATCAAATGTTTAATTTACTCATTTTATGATCTTGCATCCTACGAAACTGTTAACTAGCACATGCAGCAGCCAGAAAGGCAAAGGAAATTTTCATTAATAAATTGAGTACATATAGTAGTCATTTTACATATGAAAATTATCCTACGTTTAATTTCTAACCAAAATAAATAAACAAAAATCTATCAACAAAAATCTACAAAAAACTAAGCATGCAAGATGCTTAACAAAAATCAAAATCACACCCTAGTCAATCTTTAGGGTCAAACTCCAGCGGCTCAACGTCCACTTGCTCGTATGGAATCAGCTGTGCCATTGTCACATTAGCGGCAATGAGGGCTTTGAGCCAGCCATATTTGAAGCCTCGATTCTCGAACTTGGGTACTTCCTCCACGTAGTTCTCTAAGGCGGCGTCTTTCCCAGCCTGGAATGCTTTGGAAATCTCAGAGTCGGCTATTTCCTTTGCCTTCTTCGATGCTTTCAAGTCAGCTTCCAGTTTGGCAATCACCCCCTTGGCTAACTTGAGTGTGTCTTCACTCGCATTTGCCCTTTCTTCAGTGGCCAACCTAAGTTGGTCAGAACTCTTGGCCTTTTCTGCCTCGGTGCCGACCCTCGCACGTTCTTCTACCGCTTTCATCGCCTCGGACTCGGCTCTTAGAGAGGCCTCCATGGCCTTGCTCTTTTCATTTTCAACGTCGGCTGTGAGAAAGCTGATTTGTTCAATAGCATCATGTTGACGGCGGCCAATCTCAACTATCCTGCCTGCCATTTGCAAAACAAGGAATTAGAGTTAAATAAAAAATAAAAATAAAAAATATAGGCAGAAGACTGCAGACAAGGCTCAAGTCATGTACCAATATGGCCGATTGAGCGGCTAATGCTATTGACAGCAAATCTGGCTCCGCCCGAAAGGTTGCTCTATCAACCGACAGGGAAATTGAAGAGGCCATGCTTAAGGCCACAACAGGGTCTTTCACAGCTGATGCATCAGAAGCAATTGGCACGTTCTTTATCCTTGGTTTAACGATAAATGGCACAACCAAGTCTGACTCCTCTATTCGCAGCAGTTTATCGGTTAGGTTTTCTACAAAGTCGGCTTTGTGCTCGGCATGACGTTTTTCCCCCTTCTGCTCGGCTTCCTAATTGCCTTGTTGGTCAACAATGTGCTCCATTTCGGCCATATCAATCTGAGTCGTTTCTTCCATAGGAGCAGACGAAGAAGACTCAGTCACAGTAACAGGTGGAGGTTCAGATCGGTTGATCTCGGCTCTCCTCTGGGCGGCCATCCTCTCGGCGTTTTTCCTCCTAGCCATTTGCATGAGCGACTCCCCAGCCATGTTCTCAGGATATGCGCCGAGAAGGTCCCCTAAGTTGGTAAAAATATCTTTAAAGGAGACGTCCACTCGGCCTGAAGTGGATGGAGGGTTGGATGGATTAAGGCCAGCTTCCTCAAAAGCCAAATTCAGAGCCTTGTCAACTTCCTCCTTGAGATTATCGAATATGTCCAAGGTGGATTGATTCGACTGCTCAGCGACTTCTTCAGCTATTTGTTCATCCGCCGGCTCTGAATTTGAAGCTTCCAGACCAATCTGCCTAAGGTTTTTGAAGTTTGGGAAAATAAGCACTGTAAGCTGTTGTTCGCCCCTTGGAATTGGAATGTTATCTGCGGCTGAAAACGTAGAGTAAGTCGGCTCGTATCTCAAAAGTATGTGGGCCGCCCTCCCTTGCTTTTGGAGGTTTGGACGGCCAAAGAACTGGAGCGCAGTTTGATTTGTACAAGTACAACGTTGTCGGTCGAGACCAGAACTTTCTTCAAATCGTTGCTTGCATAAATAAAACGGTAAGTGCATAAAATCTAAGCTGGGTAAACATATAACAAATACACATGGAGAACTATGTGGCCACCTGGTTCGCCTTTTCGTCTAGGCACGGGATCTAGGCGATCTTCGCCCTCGCCGAATTCCCAGTTGCCTCAGACAACAACCATGACATCGTCAACACGCTTGCCAAAGCTAGCAAGCATAGTCACCAAATGATGGTTGGTGTCCATGGCTCTGAGGAAGTAGCGCCCCTGCCGGCTAGAGGATTTGGCCAAGGCATAGCAATGCCGAATAGCAAGGATTCTAAGATTAAGCCTAAGGCGTCGGTTTAATTCCACAATACCCATTATGATTAGCTAAAAATTTATGTTAGGCTGAGAAGGGATTAGACCCCAGTGACGAAGGACGGCCCTCAAAAACGGGTGAAGCGGGAAACGGACTCCGCCTTCGGCAATGAACAGGAGAGGAAAGATGATTATACTCTCATCGGTCCTCTCTATGTCAATCACACTCTCTGCCATGAGTGACAGATGGACGTCGTCAGGAATGGAAAAATGGCGTCAAAAACCAGAAACTCGATCCATAGAAAGGACTTTCAGATGTTTCGTCATCCTAGCCAGGATAGAAAGTACGCTAAACTAAAAACAAAAACAAACAAGGAAAAGAGAGTCGAAATGGAGAAGATGAGAACTTACAAGAAGTAGGGAAGACAGTGAGGAACGAGGACAAGTTGCAGAGGTCGTGAAATGAAGGAGGCAAACTGGCAGGCAACCAAGAAGCTTTGTGTATTCAAAGAACATACATTCGAAGGGACAACACGGTTTCAAATCGCATTAAATGAATGAAGCGTATGAAGGAGCGGGAAATTATAATGATTCATAAAAAGCGTGAACGTTCTGACACTTGCGTTGGAATAAGGGAAGTCGCCGTATTTTTGACTCTCCAAGTTCAAAACCAAACATGCCGATTAATTGGTGTTAGTAGGATGTTTGGGGGGCAATTGTGGGAACCGAATATCTTTTTTATGTATAAGATCCAAATGAATTTGGGAAAAAATCAGGATATAAGTTATTTGGCTCCGCCCAGGGGATCATCGAGCCGAATAGATAAATCGGCCATAGAACCAGTTGAACAAGCAGTCGAGTGGGAATTGACATACGACAGAAGGGCCGAATAAACAATCATGCGATGGACTAAGAGTGGGCTCGACCCTAGGGCCCAAGAGTGAATATAAATAGAGGAACATCAACAAAAGAGAGGTATGTGAGAAAATACTCAAGAAACTTGAGACACAAGCAAACGAGAGACATATACTAACTTGTCTGTAGAGTGCTAATTCCGGCACCCCCGACCGGAGTGTTAATCCCTTTTTCAGGTGGCAATCAGAGGATCAGGAACTTCCTTCAGGATCCAATAGTATTTCCAAACCACTTCACCACACACTTCAAAACTCATCTTTTTGAGCCAAAACTCTAGAAAACATTTAGAAACTTGTAAAATACCATGATTTGAAGATCACTTCACTAAATCAAGGCCCATAGGCATGCCAATTGATCAAAACTCCAACTTGAAATTTATGAATATGCCATAAACATGACATGCATGAATTACTTTGAACTTAAGCTTTCCAAAACATGATCAATTAAGGTCAAATGGTAAGAAATGTGATGAATTCTCAAAACCAAGGTAAGATAGACACATGCATGTGAACATTCTTTAGAAATCTACTCAAGATATCATGATATATGCATGCATGCATGATACGGTTCAATTCTCTTCATTTCTAACTCAATTCTTGTATTATCCAACATAATTCTCTAGAGTTCATGTCCTACACATCATAATTGTACAATCTAAAGGTTGAATTCTTACCTAGGCCTGTCAATGATGCTCTAGATGATCAATTGTTGGAAGTTCCAAGCCAAAATCTCTAAGTTCTCTAGCAATCTTCGTAATTTGAGCTCAAACTCCTCTTCTCTCTCTCTCTCTCTCCTACGTTTGGTTTTGTGTGTGTAAGCTCAAAGATGTGTTGAGATGAAGAAAAATGATGAGTGGAGGTACAATAGGTGTCTTATATAGGCTTAATTAGGAGTTGGTTAATTAGTTAACATTAATTGTTCTAATTTAATCGTTCCGAATTGAATTCTAATTAAACCTACCATAATGCTCTAAAAATCCTAAATAGCACATAAATCAAGTCAATTTCATGATCGGATGTCGATAAGGCCTTGAATTCGCAGGACAAAACTAGAACAGAAACAGATATTCCTACGATAGATAGATAGAAACTCATATAGCTCATAACACATGCAATTAACTCAGGATTTCATCTTAATTACTTATTAGGCATAATTAATCTCGATTAATCAGCTAATCACAGGTCGGGGTTGTTACAATGACTGAAGCCCATAATTTCAAATTTGCTATGCACCCGAGAAACAAGAAAATGTACAAGGACTTAAAACAGAATTTCTAGTGGCCTGGCATGAAGAAAAGCATTGCTAATTTTGTAGCCAGATGTTTGCATTACCAACAAATTAAAGCTAAACATCAACGACCCGCTGGACTACTTTAGTCGCTTTTAATACCGAAATGGAAATGGGAGCATATTACCATGGACTTCATTGTGGGATTGTCTCGCTCTTGTAGACACCCCATTTTTGACCGCCCTTAAGACTTGGGCTCCACTGATTGAGTACTCGGTAATGAAGGCTATGCTATGCAAAGGTTCGATTTCTACGGCAAGGAGAGCGTCAAATCCTAACCTTACACCCTATTTTTGACCAAAATGATTTTAGACCTTAAAACCCTCTTTTTCAAAATATTTTTCCCAAAAGTTTCTATAATGTTCCGAGGCTCACGTTTCGTTAAATGTTGCGTTTTTCGATAAACCGAGCAAGGACAAAGTGGAAATAAATGGAAGAGAGGTGAACTCTTTGAAAAATCTTTCAAAACACCTTATTTAGAGGTTTGAAGTGGAAGAAATTGGAGGAGAGAGAAGAAAACTAGCGAAGGAGAAGTTAGACATGAATCCGGTTAGGACCAAAACTGAGCAGTCTTCACTAAAATAGGCATCTCTTTTTTCACACTTGGAATTTTGATGTAAGGCTGCCACTATTGGAAATAAGACTTCCGGGGCTTCAATTTAGACTCAAGTATGACCTACAAAGGAGTCCGGAGGAAGGAGATATGCCCATTTGAAGTTGGACCTAGAGAGCAGATTTTTCTGGCCAGCCAGAGGTGGAGTGTATCGGCCATGAATGGAGCTTGTCGGCCATGTGTCGGCCAGAGGTGCATTTTTTCGGCCACCGGTGATGGCCGGTCGACCACTGGTGTAAAAAAGTCAATTTTTGTGCAGATATTTTCCTCCAGCTGTTTGCACAAAGTTCCAGCTGTCCATTTTGAGATATTTTTGACCTGAGCTGTCATTTTCCCATATATAGATGACCTATCTTTCATATTTCAAGGTTGAAAAAATTTTGGGAGCCTCTCTCTCTCTACAATTCTCTCTCTCTAGATTTCTCTTTCTCTCTTGAACTTTTGTGCATACAAGTAGAGATATACTTCTAGCTTGCCTATCAACCCTTAACCAAAGTTGCTTATCTTTGGGCTGAGATTACTTGAGACCCTCTTTGAGCTCTAAAAGGTGGTTTTAGCTTGGATTTGTGCCTAGAATTGTGCTTTGCTTCAAAAGGTATAACACTTGTTATTTAAGCTTGCTCTGAACACTTGTTTTGCCATCTTTTCAAACTGTTTTTGACCTAGTTTTCAATTGTAAAAACCTATGTTTTTATGACCTAAAAATGGTGGTTTGAGGTTATTTTGAGTTAAGGGGTTGTCCACCATTTTTGCTTCTTAGCTTGTTAAGCTTTTGTACTATTATTCACCACTTTCAAAACAAATTTTTTGGATCTTTTAACCACTAAATCTCAGAGGTTTTTTAGTGCTAGAAATCAACTTTTGAAGTCCAAAATTGGATGGGTTAGTCTCCCCTCCTTGTGTCTTGTTTGCATGCCTAGATAGCTTCAAATGTTAGCATGTTTTTCTAACTTAATTTAGCTTAAGTCCAGCATGTTTTTGCCTCTGAAATAACCTGTTTTGGGCTGGTTAGTTCAGTTGAGGCTTGTTTTGCATAGTTGTAGTGTTATTTACTTCACTAGCTTGATGTTTTAATGCTTTAATCATCATTGTTTTGAGTTAATAGCATGTTTTAGTATTGTTTTGCACTTATTTTCAGCACATACAATGTCTGCAACCTCCCTCATTTCTTCACTTCTTCATTTGCTTTGATGGTTGTTTCAACCTTAGGGTCGTTTAAGCTTGAGGTTGAGGCTCATGCTTAATGGTTTAATCCTCCTTTGAAGGTTCATTACCAACGGCATGAAGATTCCCTCATGCCTTGAACTACCCCTTGGTTGACACTTCTATCGCTTTAGAAGATACTCACCAATGGACAAATTGATCAAAGAATGGTTTGGTAAGTAAAATGAGTAAACAAAATTTGACAAGTAAAAGTGTGCAAGATAAGCATTCTTTGTGTTGCATTGCATGTGTTTGAATCGGAAGTTAATTCGAATACAAGGAAAATAGGACATTTCATACTCAAAAGTGATGAAATGTGTCATTTTCCTTGGTCTCCATTGCCCTTGATCATGTATGATAGGGTGGTGGTCTTTTTAAGTCTTGTTTTGCACTCATTAAACTTGTACAAACTTGGTTCTTTGGCCATCATGCATGGAAATTTCTTGATTGGTGGTTTGAGAGCCAAGAGTTTCATTTCCTTTAAGCTTGTTTGATGATAAGGAGTGTAAACAGTACAGACAAACCTATGAGAATACACAACTTTGCCTTTGTTTGCTCTCTGTTGCAGCAAGAGGAAGTTCAAGGCAGGAGTGGCTGACCGGCCATCAATAATAGCCGACGGCCACCAGAAGTAGCCGACCGACCACCAATGGTAGCTGACGGCCACCATTGGTAGCCAACTGGCCATCAATGAAATTTGCACAGTGTAGACCGCCCGAACTCGCTCGGTGCGCCTCCCCTTTCGGAGAGGGCGCGGATTGTAGTTCTAGCTACTACAGTTCGGACTCCTGTCTCGGTTCTGAATTTAATCTCACAAAGTGCAATGTAAGACTGATAAATCACCAAAGAGTCGAAATTCGGCAAGTCGTTTTGGAAAATCGATTTTAATCAAAAAGCGCCAAACATGGACTGCTTTGCCAGATTTCAGAGTCGCCACCTAAATATTTTGTTTTGGGAAATTTAGGAAACCCTTACTCGTGCCTAAGGCCACGTGTCCATCATCACCAAAGTTGCCTCGGCTCAGGAACTTGGGTATAAGAGGGGAAGGTCCTGAAATGAGCACCTCCGCTCGCCCGATCAAAGATTGATCTCTACTAACATGATATGTTGTTTTGAAAACACATGTGTTCTTATTCAGATTATTAGCTAACTTACTATGTGATGCGCACAGCATACAAGTATAGACTAAATCACTCAATTTGAAACAAAATATCTCATGTTTGTTTTTTGAAAATGGTTTGAAGATACTACTCGCGGGTAGGCTAAAATGCGGATTTGCCACCCTCAAGTGGGCTTAAAATGCACATTTGATGAATTGTCCCAATTCAAGCAATGAAACCTTCATCCACGGACATTCATGCAGTTAATCAATTAAGAAATTAGCCTTATGACAAGAATGCTATCATGGCAATCACTTACACACATGCAAAGATGCTCAAGCATAAACACTTACAGTGTATTCCGAGCCAAAAAAGAAGCTAATTAGAAATCATGCATGATCTTAACTATACAAGATGCCTAATGCAACACATGCAACTAAAATAGGCTCGGCTATCTAAGATGTCATATGAATGCTACACTTGATACATGTATTCAAGTAGAAATTGAAATACAATGCAGTTTGAATGATGCGCCGAGCCCGGTGCATGCAATACAAATGAATGATGCATGCATGCAAAGCATAAGGTATGCTAATTGAAAAATGCCCTAAAACTAACCATCAAAAGCTGGTAAATAAAAGGGAAAAAGACGTGGGATTGGAAGGCATGCACACACGCACGTACGCTTATTACAATATTTGCCCTCTCGACGGAGGGTCCGAATAAATAAGCTAAGCTATATCTAAGCTAAGCTAGCAACTAATTTAATAATCTAATTAGACTAATTATTACACAACTAAATTGAATAATAAGCAATCTACTTACTAATTATTACATCACTTAACTAATTAACAAATTAATTAATTACAAATTCAATTCTAACTACCAAGTAAAACTCTAAACTATACTGCCACAGCAAGTTGAAGAAGTTTGAACATGCATGCCTCGGTTCCCGCCCCGAAAAGCTCTTCGATTTGCTCTATTGAGGCTCTGTCTGTAGGGTGTCTCCAAGAACTAGCTGCTGAAACTTACCAAATCAAGGCTGGGGAGTGCACCAATGGCCTGCCGACCATGAGGAGCTACTGCCGGCCACCTGCCGGCCAAGGATGGACCACTGCCGGCCACTGGTGTGCTGTGACACCAAACTGCAACAGAGCACAAAACAGAGGAAATGAAGGGTCTCCCTAGGGCATGTATGTGCTACGCCACTCCATATCACCTCAAAACATCAATGGAGAAGCATCATTGGATCCAAGACCACCAATCAAGCATCGCAATGCATAATGGCCAAAGATCCAACTTGCACATATTCGATGAATGCATGACAAACAAAACAAGCAAAACACTAAGACCACGACCTTATCTTGAGTGATCAAAGGCAACAGAGACAAAGGGGATTGGCTCACGTTCATCACTTTGAGTATGAAACGGGCCAATCCACCTTGTGTTCAACATAACGTCCGGTTGAACACGATGCAAAGCAACACAACACATGTTTATCTTAGCATGTTAAAGACACTAAATCATGCAAGCCAAGCATGCAAGACATGTCATGGAGCCAAGAGCACTAAAGCAAGCAAAGAGCATCACACAAGAGGCATGCAATACATGGCAAAAATGGTCAAACTAGTTATGGACAGACCTCAAACATGCCAAAACAATGGCCTAAACATGCTAGAATTGAAGCACAAAAGGCTAGAAGAACATGGACACATGTTGGCCTATAAGCAAGGCATGATACACAACCCTCAAAAGCTATGAAGAAGTGAAGTATATGAGAGTGTGAATACACTATATGCACTGAAATTACATGCTAAATGGTGCCATACCATGCAAACATCACATGCATAACATGTTAAAGGCCCCAAAATTCAAAGCTAGTCAAGGCCTTTTACACTACAACCATATTAAGCAATGCTCAAATGACCTCAACCATTCAAAACAGACCTAAGGCAGGTCAAAACAGTAGCAAAAAAATGCTAGACTCACAGCATAGATGGCAAGAAAGATATGCTCATTTGATGGCTCACCAAGGCATAAGGGTACAACTCTTAAACACAATTAAAGAGTGATAAACATGAGAGTATGACTGAAGTTTATGCTCTGAATTTACATATCAAATGATGCCATATCACACAATCATCACAAATATAGCATGCTAAGGGCCTTAAAACTCAAGACTAGTGAAGCCAACTATGCCATAGCTATACAAAGCAAGCCATATATGACCAACACCACTTAAAACAGACCTCAAACATGTTAAATCAGTGGCAAAAATGTGCTGGAGCAAAGCTAACACATGCTAGAATGATGAACTAAAGTATGAAGCATGTTAGGCCAAACAAGCATGATTGCACTACAAGTACCAAAAGCATGCAAGCAATAGCCAAACCAGCCTAAAACAGAGTTATGGCAGGTCTGAAAAGTCACAAAAAAGTGCTTGAACTAAGCCTCAAAAGGGTAGAAACACATGCTCAAGTATAAGGCCAATAAGGCAAAGAAGCAAGACAAGAAGAGAGGGGACCACCCTTTTCCATTTTGGCCCTCAAAACCACCTTTCCACCACTGAAATTCCTTTGGAATTCAGTGGTTAAAGGGCCAAAAAGATATGGTTTGAAATGCTTTAAAGAAAGGCAAGAAGCTTAGCAAATAAGCCACCAAAGAGGGTGAAACACCCCTAACTCCAAAAACACTTTAAACTACCATTTTTAAGCCTTAAAAACAAAGGTCTTTGTAGTTGACAACTAGGCCAAAATCAGCATAAAAAGGTGGCCAAGATTGTGTACAAAAATAAGCTTAAAAGAGAGAAAAGCTCACCCTTGAAGCACAGCAGCAAACAGCGAACAAACAACCACTTTTCTTCAACCAAAACCACCTTTAGCAACCCAAAATAAGTTCCAAGGGACCTCAGCCCAATGGTGATCAAGTCTTCTTAAGGGTTGATAGATTGAAGATGGTTATATGCAAGCCTTCTAGCACAAAAGCTTTAGAGAGAGTAAAATCTAGAGAGGGGATTGAAGAGAGAGAGGCTCTCAAACTTCTTCCTCAAATGTTCTAACCCTTGAATATGAGATATAAGGCTCTCATATATATAAAAATATCAAGCTTTGGTCAAAAATATCTCAAGAGAGACAGCTGTAACCAGCTGGAGCAAAATATCTGCAGAAAAGTGCACTATTTCATCTGTGGCTGGCACTGTACCACTGTTGGCTGGCACTTGACCATTGTTGGCCGGCAGCACACTCCCTTGGACGGCAGGGGGCCGGAATTGGCCATTCATGGCTGGCACATGGCCCAAAAATCCCATTCATGGTCATAAACTTCCACCTCTAGTTGGACAGAAAAATCTGCTTTTTGGGCCCGACTTCAATCAGACATATCTCCTTCATCTGGACTCCTTTTTAGGTCATTCTTGAGCCTAAATTGTATTCCTGGAAATCTTCTTTCCAATGGTGGCATGCTCACTTCAAAATTCCAATTGTGCTAAGAGATATCCCTCTTTTAGTGAAGCCACTCAGTTTTGATCCTACCCAGATTGATGCCCAACTTTAACCAGCTATATCTCCTCCATCTGGACTCGACTTTAGGAGATTCTTGAGTGTAAATGAAGCCCCGGAAGTCTTCTTTCCAACGGTGGTGGCCCCATATCTGAAATCTATGTATACGAACAGATAGGCCTGATTTAGCGAGTGCTGCTCGACTCTCTCTTAACGGTTTATGCCCATTTTCTCCCCCAACTTGGTTTCTTCCCTCCTCTCCTTTTTTCTTCAACTTCAAACCCCTAAATAAGGTGTTTTGAAAGATTTTTCAAAGATTTCACCTCTCTTTCATTCATTTTCACTTTGTCCTTGCTTGGTTTACCGAAAAGCGCGACATTTAACAAAATGCGAGCGTCGGAACATCGTAGGAACTTTTTCAAAAACTATTTTGAAAGAGAGGGTTTCAAGATCTAAAATCTTTTAGTCAAAATAGTTTTAGTCAAAAAAAGGGGTGTGAGGTTAGGATTTGTCCCTCTCCTTGCCGAAGAAATCGAACCTTTGCACTGCACATCTTCATCACCAAGCAAACAATCAGTAGCGGCCAAGTCTTAAGGACGGTCAAAAATGGGGTGTCTACACACAGTATGTTGGTAAGGTGGAGCAGAGGTATTCTGAGAGTTAGCAGCATTGTTGGTGTTCAAATGTGTAAACAGAGGCGTTCAGTGGCAAGGCGGTGGCTTTTCGGATGGAGAAACCGAGCATGCGTGCATCCCTCACTTCCCGAGGCCTTTTAGTTGTTTTGTTTAGTTAATTAGTGGTAGCTAATTCATGCAAACGTTGCAATTATTTAAGTAGATTAGTTAGTTAATTTATGTTGTAATTAATTAGCATAGTCGCTTTATAATTAATTAGTTAAGTATTTAGCTAATTAGATTGATTTGTAATATTTAATTAGCTTAGAATAGTTAGTTAGATTTTGTGTTGTAATTAGTTAGCTTAATTAGCGTAGCTAGTTAGCTTATTCATTCGGATCCTCCTTCGCGAGGGTGTAATGTTGTAATAAATTTGCGTGCGTGCGTGCGTGCGTGTGTGTATGTTTTCCAACCCCACGTCTTTCTCCTTTTTATTTAATCAATTTTGATGGTTAGATTAAGGTCATATTTTGATTAGCATATCGCATGCTTGCATCCATTCATTTGTCATGCATGCACCGAGGCTCAGCGCATCATTCAAACTGCATTGTCATTTCAATATCTTTTTTGAATATATGTTTATCGCATGTTGTTCAAATCAAACCATATGCCATATAAGTAGCCGAGCCTATGAATTGCATATTGCATACGTTGCATTAGACACTTAACATAGTTAGGATCATGCATCTTTCTAATTAGTTTTTGTTTTGGCTTGGAGTACTAGGTAAGTTTTTACGCTTTAGCCTGCTTGCATGAGTGTGATTGCCATGTTGCCATGTTTCGCATGCTTGCCATGAGGTTATGTGCTTAAATGCTAAACTATATGAATGCCTGTCAATGAAGGCTTGTTGTTTGAATTGGAACGATTCAAAAAATGTGCATTTTAAGCCCACTTTGTTGTGGCATATCATATTTTAAGCCCACTATATTTGGTGGCAAATCCGCATCTTTAAGCCCACTTGAGGGTGGCAAATTCAAACCATTTTTCGCAAACAAACATGAGTTGAATTGTTCCAAGTCTTGCAACTAGTCTATACATGATTGTGCGCATCACATAGTAAAGCTAGTTTAATAACTAAAACAAGAACACATAATGTTTATAAAAAAACATATCATGATTAGTAGAGGAAGATCTTTGATCGGGCAAGCGGGGGTGCTTAATTCATGACCTTTCCCTCTCGTACCTAAGTTCCCGAGCCAAGGCAACTTTGGTGATGACGGACATGTGACCTTCGGCACGAGTCAGGGTTTCCTAAATTTCCTCAAAAACAAAATATTTAGGTGGCGACTCTGTATCTGGCAACGTAGTCTAATTTTGGCATTATTTGATTTTAAAATCGATTTTTCAAAAAGGTTTGTCGAATTTGGACTCTTTGGTGTTTATGAGTTTCACATTGCTCTTGTGAGACTAGATTCAGAACCGTGGGAGTCCGAACTGTGAGGCCTTTTTTTTCAAACTTTTCCAAAAGGCAGGGCGCGGAAAAAGGCGAGTCCACAGCTCTTCCTAAGGTATAGATTCTATTTGGGTCATTGTTGATCGTTTAACTAAATCTGCCCACTTTTTTCCTGTCAAATCTTTATATAATGCGGATAAGTTGACTAATTTGTATGTCAATAAGATTGTGAAATTGCATGGAGTTCTAGTTTTCATAGTATCCAATAGAGATCCCAAGTTTACTTTAAGATTCTGGCAGAGTTTGTTACAAACTTTGGGAACTGAGTTGAGATTAAGCAGTGCTTATCACCCACAAACAGACGGCCAATTAGAAAGAACGATACAGACCTTAGAGGATATGCTCAGAATGTGTGCCCTAGATTTTCAAGGCAACTGGGAGATCTATTTACCACTGGCTGAGTTTGTGTATAACAATAGCTATCATTCAAGTATCGATATGGCTCCGTGTAAAACTTTGTATATCATGAAGTGTCGTTCCCCAATTTGTTGGGCCGAAGTCGGTGATAGACCGTTATTGGGGCTAGAACTGGTCCAAGAGACAACTGAGAAAGTGAAGCTAATACAACAACGCTTGAAAACCGCGCAGAGTTAGCAAAAGAGTTATGTAGATATCCGAAGGCGAGATAGAGAATATGAGGTCGGGGATCATGTGTTTATAAAAGTGACTCTAATGAAAGGCCAAACACGGTTTTGAGTGAAAAGCAAGTTAGCACCGTGATATGTTGGGCTATATGAGATCCTCGAGAAAATCAACCCGGTGACGTATTGGGTAGCCTTACCGCCAGTCATGGAACATATGCACAGTGTTTTCTACGTTTCAATGCTCCGAGACTATTTGAGGGATCCATTGCATGTTATTGAGCTACCACACGTACTTTTGAAGAATAACTACACATATGAAGAACGACCAATCTAGATTGTTAACCGAAGAATTAAAAGATTGAGAAATAAGAAAATTCCGTTGGTGAAAGTTGATTGGCAGAATCATGGTGGAACCTATGCGACATGGGAAACAAAAGAAGATATGATGAAAAGATACCCTAACTTGCTCCCTCTGGACCCGATATTCTTCCAAAACGAAGGTAATTCGAGTTTGGAGGACCAAACTCTTTAAGAGAGGGAAAACTGTAACAACCTCAACCTAAGATTAACTATTAAACAATGATTAAGGATGCCTAATACGTAATTAAGATGAAATCCTATGTTAATTACATGTGCATAGAATTATTTGTGTTTATATCTGTTTATCGTAGAAATATCTGTTTTTGTTTCTGTTTTATTTTGCAAATTGATGACTTTATCGGCATCCGATCACGAAATTGACTTGAGTTATGTATTATTTGGAATTTTTAAAATTTTATGGTAGGTCTAAGTAAAATTCGATTCGGAATGATTAAATTA
Organism: Camellia lanceoleosa; assembly: GCA_025200525.1. Taxonomy (NCBI): domain Eukaryota; kingdom Viridiplantae; phylum Streptophyta; class Magnoliopsida; order Ericales; family Theaceae; genus Camellia; species Camellia lanceoleosa. The sequence continues at coordinate 109,560,754 of CM045772.1, read as the reverse complement.
GAATAATTAATGTCCATTTGATTAGCTTTAATTAATCACTACTAATCAAGCCTATATAAGGCTCTTATATGTGCCACCACTCATCTTTTTCCTTAATCACACCTTTGAGCCTACACACACACAACAAACGTGAGAAAGTGAGAGAAATGAGAAGATTTGAGCTCAAACTAAGGGGATTTGCTAGGAAGAAGAAGAATTGGACTTAGAGACTCAAGAATTAAGCCTCTACCTCTTACCTCGGAAAGTCTAGGTAAGAATTCAACCCTTTGAGTGTACAATTTTGATGCCAAAGCCATGAATTCATGAGAATGAAGTTGTGTAAGACAAGGATTGAGCTAGAAAGGAAGGAGTTTAGATCACACCATACATGCATGTGCATTTCATGGAGTTTTGATGTTGTTTTCAAGAGAATTCCATGTAATAATTCTAGCTTGGTTTTAAGAATTCACGACATTTCCCATCAAATGACCTTTAATTGGTCATGTTTTGGAAGGTTTGAATTCATATCAATGCATACATGTTATGTTCTTTAAACTTTAAGCTTGAGTTTGCACAATTAACTTACTCTTGGGCCTTGATTTTGCGAAATGGTTTTGAATTCAAGATGTTTTCCAAGTTTACACAAGTTTCCTTGAGTTTTTAGCCCAAGAGAACATGATTTGCAGCATTGAGTTGGGTTTTGAAGCTTGGAAGCAAATCTGGAAATTCAAGAATTCTGCTTCTATGCTCGAGTGACAGAACCTACGCTCGAGTGACCACTCTGTGATCTTGCACTTCCGCTTGAGCGACCAAAAGTTAGCTCGAGCGTGAAATGCTTGCTCTCAAAAGTTCACACATTTTGCAGACTGCTCAAGCGACAAGAGTTGCGCTTGAGTTGGCGCTTGAGCGAAGACCTCAGTCTCACGCTTGAGTGACCATCGAGCGTGCGTCGAGCTAAAAAATCAAGCAACCAATACTTTTTCAAAGTTTACAGACCGCTCGAGTGGCTCCTTACATTTTTGACCTATCGCTCGAGCGAAAGAAGTTGCGCTTGAGTGAGGCCCCTATTTTCAGCATATTTGACTAAGTGTTTCAAAGTGCATTTTGGCATCCTCATCGTATCCTAGGCATTCCTAGGCCATGATTAAGACACAATAATAAGGATAAGACTTAGAAACACACTAAGAACGAATCACAATTGTAATGAATTTCGAGCGTGTATTTCAATGTGTTTGTTCTATTATGTCCTAATTATGGGCCAACTATACGTCTCATGAGGCAACTGTTATGGATCATTCTGCATACGTCCCATTTATGAGCCAACTGTACGTCTTATGAGCCAACTGTATCATCTCCGTGCACGTGAGTCAACTGTATGCCTTCATGGTTGTCCCTTTATGGGTCAACTGTTTCTACTAGTGCTAATGGATGTACCACGCATGATTAACTGCAAATCCTGATTATGAGTACGATACTGAATCTGTTTCTATTATGAAGTTCAATTTTTGAACATGATTATGAATTCCATTTTCTGTAACTATTATGGAAAACATTCATTAAACCCTTTACTTTGTTATTATTCCCTGAGTTTTCGCTCACTATTTATATTATGTATGTAGGTGAGCAGGCGCGTGACCAGGCTTAAGCTGCTTCCTGGAGAGTTTTGTTTTTTCAGCCAACCACCATGCCTCCCGGGGAGGTTCCCGTTTATCAAGTCAAGTTTTGTGAATCATGTGAATGATGTTTTTGTTTGTTTTTGTCTATCTATACTTTGGGCTAAGTCCCTTTTGACACTATCTGTATCTGTATGGTGATATATGACGTATGGAAGTTTGACATTATATATAGGTTTTAAATCTTTTCTGTCCCATGTATGTCTGCACAGCTCTATGGATTGTGTATGTTTCTCTATTTGCTTTCGCTGCCCCTAATTATATGTTATTCTGTTCATAGGCCTTTGGTAATCCAAGGATTATTGGCTGGTTACGACGCTAAACCTATAGGGGCGGGTTTGGGTTGTGACATCACCCTCCTGGCTTTCTTGGTTCTCCTTCTCAACTTGAAACTCCTGAGGTAGCACATAAACCATATTAACTGGCATTGGAGGGAATAAGCCAAATTATACTACTAGTTGTGTTTGTTCTCCCTCCATATTGGTTTGCTCTGATGCTTGGGAAGCCTCCTCCATACTACATTATGGTACCTCAGTACTAGTAAGTTCCTTCGAAGTAGTTTGTTGGTGGTTAACCTCTGTTGGCTTTTCAACCATGAAGGTCTGTACAGCCATAAAAGCTTCGAACATTTCCTTTTCAGCCAATACCTTTTCTTGGCCTAGTTCAATTCCTTCATCTGTCTCATCATCACTCTCCATCAAGGCCTTTTTGAGGCCTGCTAGACTGGATCTCTCTTTGGATCTCTCTTTGGTTCTTAGTTCAGCATGAACTTTGGCCACTTGTTCTCTGCTAGCACTCATTCTGATCTTAAAACTAGGCTTTGAACCTTCTTATTCTTCTGTCTAGCCTTTTGAATGTACCAAGGAAGTGCTTTCTCCATTCTCCTTCAAATCTCTTTGGTATTAGGTGTACCTTCGTTGGATTTTCTTTCTCTTAGACCTGGAGATTATAGGAACCATATCTGGTTCCCTTGTCTTTGGGTTTTTCAGTAATACCTAGTTATTTGGGACTACCAAAGAGGGCTTGATCATCATTTCCTTTCCTCCAAAAACCCTTTCTTGGGGTAGGCATCACTTTAGGTTTGTTTTGCATGACAAACAATCAGCTACCCCTGGTACCCATATACTTACTGCTATGGTTGTTGGGCTTGCTACTCTTGTCTTTGAAACTGTCTTCGAAATTGTTTTTAAAGGCCAATCATTGGCTTTGGTGCCTTGTCTTGAGCCAAACTCAGGCTTTTTTCTAGGCTAGTTGATTGTCCTGTAGTAGTTATGTGGCCTTGTCTCATGCAGAGGTCTTTTACCCCTTGACAGATTCCTGGTGTTTGGAGACCCAGCCAAGGGTGGCTGCTGCCTAGAACCAATTGGAAATGGCCTCCTGCTATAAGTGTTGGTTGGACTACGGTCTCTCTGCACATCTTTGTAGTACTATTTTCCATCAATTGGGAGCCTCCTCAGCCATTTATAACTCAACCTATATCTAGGACACATTCTTTGCATTACAGCTGCTTCGAAGGAATCATCATCCAATGCTTCTTCATTGGAGCCATCCCTTTGACCTACAAAGCTTTATCAACCGGCTGGTGAACCTTTTGTGTTCTTCCTGAAGGTAGCCTGGCTAGCAACATGCATTTGCACATTGACTTCTTTCATTTCCTTCAAAGAGAGATTCTGGAAATCTAGTATACTAACATTAGCTGCTACCTCTCCAATTTCTGGAAATGGGTTGATATCAATTCCCATGCCTTTTTCTGTCTTGGTTGGAAATTTCAGCCTCCCCTTCTGAATTTGTTCTTGGATCCTGTTTCAAAAAACAATGCAGTTTTTAGTTAAGTGAAACCAAGAATTATGCCATTTGCAATACAATTTTCCTTTAAGTTCTTTAGAAGTTGGGATCTTAACTCCCTTAGGCAACTTTAAGAAATGTGCTCCCAACACATGATCAAATATGTCATATACTTTTGTTATGTCAAAAGAATATTTCCTATGAAGGTCTTTCTTCTTAAATTGTTGGTCAATTGTAGTATCTTTCTGAATCAATGCTTCACAGGTCATAGGTTCTTTTCCTATCATCTCTATTGCATCAATTTCAAAGTTAGGGTCCCTATAATAGGTCCTATAGGATGCACTGCTTCGGTCTTGTTCTTCTTCAAATAAGGTTTCATATCTAGAAACTTTATAAGTGAGTTCCACTAGATCTCAAAACTCTATTAAATCAAACTTTTTTCGAAGCCTAAATTCTAGCCCATTTTGGGCCAATCTAACAAATTCAGGTTCGGGTAAAACGACCTTACATTTGTTACATGCTCTTTTGAATTTGGCAATGCATTGAGTAGCCTTCTCATCAGGCCTTTGGCTCAATCTTGCCAAGTCTGCCATAGAAACCTCAGGGTTTGTTTGAAAAAACTGGGCATGAAACACTTCCTCCATTTGTTGCCAAGTTTGAATAGAACCAAGTGTAAGGTTCGTGTACCAGATAAAAGCTGTCCCAGTTAGAGAATTTGGAAAAAGTCGTAGTTTCATATAATTATTATTAGTAAACTCACCACATTGGCCTGTAAATTTAGTAATGTGTTCAATGGTTGATTAGTTTCCATTTCCATAAAAAGGGACAAAATCTGATATTTTATATCCCCTTGGATACTCATGCAGGCTATCTACCTATTCTGGGTAAAGCTTTCTATAGACAAGAGTCTGGACCCCCCGAGCCATGGGTCCACAAATTTCTCTTACTATATCAGCAATGTGATCTCTAAGCACCATGTTTGGTGCTAATTGAGCCACTATTGGGGAAGCAAACCTTGGGTTTGGAGGAACCACTTATACTTGGAGTCCTCTTGGTCCAAGCAAAGGTATATTTGGGACTGGTTGTCCTTGTTGTGCCTGGTAAGCCTGAGGATATGGCTGACTCTTCAGGCAGGTGCCTGGCCTACAAAAGGCATTACAAAAGGAACCGCTGGAGGGGGAACAGGCATTGTTTCTCTTCCAATTGCAGGAATCCCATCCAACCTCCCGGGTGTAGCTTCGAACATGGAATTAGTATAAGTTCTGCCATTCTTTTGTGTTGATCCTACTCCACCAATATTTATAGCTTCGTTGGTAGGTATAGACATGTTTTGGCCTGTTGACATTCTAGGAAAGGGCTCATACCATGACTGAGGCACTGGTACTGGTCTTTCAAGTGTTTAATTACTGGTTTGACCATTGTTTTGCCCATTATTTTATATAGGCTGTCTATTGCGAGCCAATTGCTGTTGAAGCAGATTTATATTTTCTTCTGCTTGTCTAATGATGGGTGGTTGATATGTATGCATTCGATCTAAAAAGGATACTATCCACCTTTCCATTGTATAAATTAACTGTTGTCCCATAATATCCACTAAACCTTCCCATTGATTAACTGATTGTGTGGATGAGATAGTCGAAGGGCCAGTTTCTTAGCCTTACCCAATATTCTGGACTTGGGTTGTATACCCTAAAGTAATGGTTTCTTTCAACCAACTGTGGAGGATTGTTTGAAACAGGCACATTTTCAGGATATGGCTCAACATTCTCCTCTATATTAGCTCATTCTACACATTCTTCGAGGTGGTCATTTCTACTCTTGCTCGACGTCTAGCCGTTTTTCTGGTCCCATTGGGCGTGCCAAAAAATAAATGTTGGCTTTTTTGGCTTTTGAAGGTTAATAATGTAATTTTAAGCGTGCTAATAAGGATCAATAAGTTCTTATAGAAATTTTAATTGCCAACCAATTATCAGATAATTGTGTTGAAGTTCTTTCAGTCTCAATGAAAAGGACTTTTACTGGTGACTTTACTTAGGGGAGAAAATTAAAGATATTAATAATAACAATAGATAAAAACAGTTTCATGAACTGAATTTCATTAAATAATAAACTTACAATGATACCTTCGCACTTCCATAATCTCGAAGGGTTTTATAGCAACAGACTACTTGGAACTACTCTTAAAGCCACATCACCTTGCGCCTTCTAATTGCTCCAATGCTGCGTAGATCTATTGTTGCCAATATAAATTGCCACGTGTCTGTGTCTGTCACTAACTAGAGACTTGCATTGATTCCTCAGATTACTCTTTATGAGCCACGTGTTAAGCTGCGATTGACTTATACAAAATATGTAACCCACAGTTATATATTTGTATTGTTCATTTTAAAAATGTCATAATCTTGTGTATTTGTACGTGATGAACCCATAAGGATGAGCTAAACCATTTTTAGTTTTACATTCTTTTGGAATTATTATGAATTTACGATATGATTAACAATTAAAAAAAACCATAAAATCTTGTAATTTTCATCTAATAATTGAAAATAATTTGTTTTAATTTTTTGGTTTTCGATTGAGTTTTACGAATCAACTTTACAGGTGAACATAAAATTCAAGTAACACACCGAAAAAATAAAATTCAAGTAATTAGTGTTTTGAGTTTAATGTTAAAACAAATCACCACTAGCAAAATTGATTGATTTGATGGGGTTAAACTATAATTGAATAAATTTCTTTAGGTATTATACTTTTATTTTTTCTATTGTATCATTTTAGTCTTTATATTTTCAATTTTAATAGTTTATTTTAAATTTTGTATCAATTTATCCAATTAAAAATGTGGATTAAGGTTTTTGATGAAAAATAATCACCAAGTTGTTTGAGGTCACTTACGCTGTGTTTGGTTGGAAAATTTGAGGAGAGATTTGGAAAGAAAAATGAAAAAGGTGTGTGAAACTACGTGAAATATATGTATATTTTATTCACATTTCACCTAACTTTTTCCTTTCCTTTTTCAAATCCTTCATCAAAACCCCCAACCAAACATAGAATTAGTTGATCAAATTTACAATTCTATAGTTTAAAACATGACTGAAGCTACTCATGTGCAAATTTTTCATTAAAAATATATATATATATATATATATTGATAACTGTAGTCAATTGAATCAAAATAAGATAATAAAAGTTCAGAATTAAAATCAAATAAACTAAAATTATACAGATCAAAATAACATAATAACCAAGTGTAGAAATTAGGAAAATTTCAAAAAAGTGGCGAGTAAAAAATTATAATTATAAAGTGATGAAAATACAAGTCTTATTTGAATAATTCAATGTGTAAATTATTTATACATTCATTACTTTATAATTATTTTTTCTACTCTATTTTTTTGAAATTTTTTCTAAAAAATTATTGATATAATAATTTGTCCATGTTTTTTTTGGGTACTTCTACCAAGGTTTTTTTTGTTTTTTTTTTTGAACTGGACGACACCCGAACGTGAAGAAGTGGCATGTAGCACGAGAGCGGTGAGCGGTTGGTGTGGTGGGGCTAGCAGTGGATATTTTATTGACAAGATACCACATCTCCCTATTTATTCCTCTCTCACATCTATGCCGACTAATTTTTACAGGGAATGGCTTCTGTCCGGTTCTTAATTGAATTAGATTGTGCTATTGGGTCCGTGGAGGTCCACCACGGATCTCGTTTTGATAATCTGAACCGTTCAATGTGTAGAACTCGTCGAGTACTAGAAGTCTGTAAAAAATCACATTGATCGGATATCAATAGCTATGTGATCAAAATAGATTTTAATCAACTGTTAATTTATTCACCGTCCATTTTTTTTTAATACAAAATTGATTTGATCACATAGTTATCGATATCTGATTAATGTAATTTTTTATAAATATATAGTACTCGACGAGTTCTACATATTGAACAGTTCAGATTATCAAAACGGGACCCATGATGAACCCCCACAAGCCCAACAGCAAGGTCCAGTCCGATTAAGGACTGTACAGAAGCCATTCCCATTTTTAAACGGTTTGAATTTTTTTAAATTGGTCATCTGAATGAGTGTTTTAGTTTGGTAAATTTATTTTGAAGTAGAATTCAATGATTTGAATTATTTAAATTTTAAATTTTGTTAAGTAAAATATTTATTCAAAAATTATTTAAAAAAATAAGATGCTCAAATATCAATAATTACATATTTAAATCAAATTTATATTATATAAAATAGATAATTATTTTAAAATTATAATTGTCATTTATTTTTTTAAAATAAATGTCATTTAAACATATACCTTCATTTTAATTTTTTATATGAATATTTTATTTAATAACTTTTAAAAAGGTTGATGGTCCGTGTAACTAAAATTAATCTTAAAATGAGTTGATTAAGTTTGATGCTCTTTCAAATTGAATTGTCAACTTAAAAGAATCTAATCTATTTTTAATTACTTACAATTATGCCAAACATGTATGGAACTAATTAGCGCAATTTACGAAATGATTTTGTTGGGTTTAATTAATTATGTGGAACAAGGAAAAGTCTTCAATGATTTTCATGGACTCTACAAGGTACATCTTCAAAAGCATTGATATGGCTTATGAAAATATTTATTTTTAAACAGAAATTAAATAAATTTAATATATATTTTTATTTTCTTAATCATCATTCGAGTTGATGAACTAAACTAGATAGTTATAGAATTGTAAATAGAAGATACACTACATAGAGCCTCTTAAAATCAAGAGAAGAGCAGTTTAAGAATTAAAATTGAAGGTATTAGGAATTAATTTTTTTCTAATTAAGATCCGTAAAACACAATATAGCAAATAAGAAAGGCAAACGAATTAAAGATATCAAACATATAACAAAGAAATTTACATAATTCACCTCATAATAAGATTATGTTCATGGCGGTTGTGATTTTGACTATGATAAGAAAATAATATCACTCTGTTAAACTACAAGAGACGCTCTATTCATTTATTTATGAGTATAGAATTAAGACAACACAAAAGCAATTAAAAAATTATCAAACTATCAAAAAATTCAAGACCCCCATTAGACCAAACAATACTTATCAAAATCCAAAACCAAACAAAAGGTTGAAGCTCCAATCTATGAGGATGAAAATGTCACGTTAATTACACCAAAACCCTTTCAACCATTAATAAATATCACTTAATCCTCTTCATTTATGAATCCGTATACTTTGATTTCTATAGATATAAAATATCACTTTTACACCTTCCAAACCACCTCCAAAAAAATATATTTGTACAATTTTCACAAATAAAAAAAGTCAATATATATATTCATAAATAAGGAGAATAAAATGATATTCATTAATAATTAAAAAAACATTAATGTAATTGACTTTTAAAATTATATCCGTTAAATAAACGTGACTTTATTTGCTTATATATGAATCAAACACAATGTGTTTTCAATTCTCTCTAATCACTTCAAATATATATCATAATTAGCAGATCAAATAATACACCCCACCTCTAGCTTGTAAAGAAAAACTTTATATTGGTAGTGTTGTCACAAATTTTTTTCCCCAAGCCGTGATAAAGTGCTATATAAACTTTAAGGTTGCGTTTGGTAAAGTTTTGTAATTATGATTTAAGAGTATGAGTTTTCTTTTGAGTTTGTGAGGTTTTGAATTATGATTTGAGTGTGGAAAATTTGTTTGATGAAAGAGTTTTGAAAAGAGTTTTGAATTGAGTGAGAAATTTTTGATGTGACATTTAATATTTGATACAAAAATTTACAACTCATAACCAAACATATAACTCAATTTTTTTAAAGCACATAAAAAATTTTAAAAAATTCAAAAAATATTTTTTTCGAATATATAAAAATTAACATATCAATTAAAAAAAAAATTATTGTTCCAGTCAACTGGCCGGACGACCAATTAGGCCAAATTTCGAAAAAAAAAAAAAATTTTGAAAATCATGCTCTGTTTGATAGAGAAACAAAGCTTTGCGTAGAGTTGTGAAAAATTAATTTCACAACTCTATCCAAACATCATACTCAAACTACAAAGTGAAAAACTAGTTTGAAAACGATTCCAAACAGAGCGTCTCAAACTTTAATTCTCTCCAACTTATCCAAATAACTATGATAATTATCAGATCAAATTCCAAATTTCCCAAACTACACACCTCTAGTTACTTTTAGGGGTTTTTTTTTTTTTTAGAGTCCCTGATATTAAAATTTTATAGTATAAAGGACATTTAATATTTTCATAATATCTAAGGTCTCTCAACATTGAACCAGAGAAATTTCAGTCCAGAGAAATTCCATCCCAGAGAAATTTCAACCCAGAGAAATTCCAGTCTAGAGAAATTTCAGCCCAAAGCAAATTCGGTCCAGAAAATTTGATCCAGAGAAATTCTCTGGATTCCAGTCTAGAGATTTTCTTTGGATTTTCAGAGAATTTCTCTAGTTTTCGCAAGAATTTCTCTGGATTTAAAAAAAGAAAAAAGGCCTGAGATTGTGTGTTTGAGAGTCAAACAAAATGAGTTGTTGGTGGTGGAAGAGAGGTGGTGGTGGTTGTGGAGGCGGCGATTGTGGGTGGTTGGAGATGGAGCCAAAACTGTGGTTCAAGAAAAAAAAGATTGACTCGGTCCATGAATCATACTCTTCATCTTCACCACTTGAATATTGCATATTCATACTGTTTCCAGAATCCATTTGCTACTAAAACAAATGATATAAAAGATGATATATTAAATAAATAAATAAATAAAGGGGCCAAACTTACTGAGAGATGGTTGTAGTTCCAAAAAAAAGAAGAGAATCTGAGAGAGAACACAGAAAAAATTCACACAGTGATCACAACCAGAGAAATTTCATACAACCAGAGAAATTTCATACAGCCAGAGAAAATTCACAAAGTGATCATAGGCAAAGAAAATTTATACAGCTAGAGAAAATTCACAAAATTACAAACAATGATCACAACCAAAGAAAATTCACATAGTTCCCACATTCAGAGAAAATTCACACAGTCCAGAGAAAATTTAATTTGATTTGCTCACAATATATCTATATTTGTATATATGAACATATCTCAATCTCTCCTCCATTTCTTTTCAATTCCACATTTTCTTTTCTTCTAGAAAATTTCCCCACAAAGATGTGTGCTTTGATTGATCTCAATGCTGTCGATGATGACGACGACTCTCTTCTTCCTCTTCTTCCGCCGCCACATCCAGAGAAAATTCACAAAATTACATGTAGAGAATTTCTCTAGGTTCAAATCAGAGAAAATTGAAATTTCTCTAAGTTTGAAGACAACCAGTAGAATCATAAATTGAATCATAGTATATAGTGAAAAGAATTATTTGGTATATCCACTATAGGAAAGTTATATGATTCTGTTATAGCATATGTAGCTAGGCTTTCATGGATTGTATGAAATGGAGCTAATGTTTTTCTTGAACTGAAGAAGGTCCAATGATGGGTTTTCAAGAACAACTATAAATAAATAAAAATTTTATTAACTAGAAACAATGATAGATTATCAAAATTGACTGTCAAGTCTGCACAAATCTAGTCCTATTTAGTAACAATTAATCTAATTTGCTTTAAATTCAAACCTCACCAGATTTATTTATTTTTAAAATTAAACTTGATTCATGCATCCTACAGGGAAGTTAAAGAGTGGAAGATGAATATGCATGTTTCCATACACGTTTCAAGTTACATTTCTAGAGTTCTCCATTCATGTATGAATTAAATATCTAGTATTGGAGATGTGTAAGCATTATAAAATCAGACACAAATTTCTCTAAGAGAGCACATAGAAATCCAGAGAAAATTAAAATTTCTCTGGTTTTGGATTAAGGATACAACGAGTTTGTAAATATAGTAGTAGGACAATAAATGAACTTGTGTTTGAATGCATAATTGAGTACTGCCATATGGCCAGACCAAACAAACCAGGTAAAGAAAATAATAAAAAAATGATATAGTAGTAGAACAGTAAATGAACTTGTGTTTGAATGCATAGTGGAGTACTGCCATGTGGCCAGAACAAACAAACTAAGTGAAGAAAATAGTGAAAAAATGAACTAAAATAATATATATTGCTGAAATTTCTTGGAGAGTAATGCATATTTATGTTAAACAACTTGGGCAAGATGACCCAAATTCGCAATCGGCGCATTCACAACAAGGCATCCAAGCTCAGTAGCAGCCTGGAGATCGACATTGTCGATCCCAACACCAGCCCTTCCCACTATCTTCAATCGGCCATTCACAACCTCAAAAACCTACCGCGTCACTTTCGTCCCACTCCTCACGATCAACGCATCGAACTGCGAGATCTTCGCGCACAAATCTTCGGGAGAGAGATCATAGAGACACTCAACGTTGCCGAAGCTTCGAAGGAGCTCGAGACCGACCTCTTCGAAAATATCAGATGTTCCATGCTTTTCAATCCAACTCCACCGCCATTGAAGCTATATATATATATATATATATTTGTGTATGTACTCTAGAGAGAGAGAAAGAGAAGTGGGAAGCTGAGGTTCTAGGGTTTCGGAGAGAGAAAGATGAAGTGTTGCTCTGCAATAGAGGAGGAGAGACAAAGAATCAAATTTCTTTAATATATGTTTAGGGGCCTTAGATATCAAAAAATAATTTTGTAGATCTCTTCCATTACGAAAAGTGGGAGAGGGACCCTAGACTAATTTTCCCTTACTTTTATGCAAGCCAATTCACTACACAAAGTCCCGTAAAATATTTTTAATTACCTATTGCCCAAACCCCCCCGGCCCCAAAAACAAAAACAAAAAAAAAAACTATGAATCATAACCACCACCATATAATATTGTCCATATAATCTGGCAGTGGCAAAGACATGCAACTAAGATGGACTTATAATTATTACATGGAACCAAACAGGCCTTTCCAGCAGGCAAAACAAAACAAAACCTGAAACAGGTATCCAAACAACCTCATAGCTCCGACAGAGGTGGAGGAGGAAGCACCGTTGCAGTAGTTAAAACCGTACCAAACATCGTTGGGAATGGAAGTTCGGTAGTAAAAGGTAAAACAGCCAATGTAATAACCGTAGACCTCTACGGTATCAGGTATCCAACCATCGTATCCACTCCTGTACAGGTACAAATAACACACCTCGTACAGACACCGCCCTGTCATCTCATACGTTTCCACCGAACACTGCTCGAACGCCCCCGATGATGGATCATCTAGCCTCGCTGCGTATACCTACAAAAAAAAATATAATAATAATATTTATTTATTATAATTAAAATGATAAATTACATTTTGTTCTCTTTTTATGTTTGATATATATATATATATATTATTTTGGCTCTTAATTTTTTTTTTTCTATTTTAGCCTTCTATGTTTTTTCTAATTTACTTTTGAAATTAACTTAGGTTTAAAATGTCATGTTAACTGTCATATAATATAAAAAATATATTATTATATTAAAATTTTGAGTTCGTGTAAAAAGTGTTAGTGGTACAGTTACCCAAAAAAACAAAACAAAGAAAAGAAAAGAAAAAAACTATATTTTGAATTTTATAACAAAATAAACTTTTAATTTTATTAATTTAAATCTTAAATTTTTTATTTGGATTTAATCTAACTCATTCATCAATTTTTGTTCAATAAAATTGACAGGAAAAAAATATTTTAATTATTAAACATACATAAAATATTTAAACTAGCATTTTTTATTGAGTTTAATTGAATTTAATGACTAAAATATCTATTTTCTTTACCGGTTTTACTTAACAAAAATAATCAAAAGATTTAGATTAAAAATAAATCAAAATTTAGGACTTAAATTGATAAAATTAAAAATTAAAAATTAATTTTATTATTAGGTTCAAATTGTTTTTGTAATTTTTCCGGTATTAGTTATATATAATAAAATAATTTTATGTCACGTAACTGTCAATGTGTTACTTTTCATACCGAAGACCAAAGTGAGAGAAAAAACTACAAACACCAAAGTAAAAAATTACCAAACTTCAAAAGGCAAAGTATAATTTATATCCTAATTAAAAATTGTTTATCCGAGCTCCTAAATTGGGCCACATCGACGCCTTTCTAAAAATCAAAATTAAAATATTTGGTCAACTTTGTTTCCTTAGATTAATATTAAATTTATAAATAATAAACAAAAGTTAAATCATTTATTTATTAAAAAAATGTCAACGTGGCTAACATCAATTGCTCAGATTAAGATATCTAGTTCAGAGATTTGAACTAAAGACAAGAAGTCGACTCTTATAATTTATAGGAAAAATTGGTCTAAGGTCCCTCTTCCACTTTTGGTGATAGAAGAGATTCACAATATTATTTTGTAATGTCTAACGTCCCTTAATCCTATACCCATATATCCAGAGAAATTCCAGTCTCTCGCTTTCTCCTTCTACACACATGAACACATTAACACATTTCTAAGCTTTTCACTTCCACCATTAGATGTAATCTCTTTCTCTCTTGCTCTCTCTCTCTAATTTGATCAACCATGAACCGTTTCAACACCGATTTGGAGGGTTGTCCAACACTGATTCAGAGGAGCCAATCCGCCGCCGGCCGTTGTCATTGCCAAGTTCGCCGTCGAAGAGATCGTCACGCAGAGAGATCTCTGTTCGCTCTCATCGATCTCGATCTCATGACCATCATGTTGCTGACTCTGGTGAATCGAGGACAGAAGAATGGAATCGCAGTGGATCGAGAGCGTCGAAACGAAGGCTCTGTGTCGCTGAGGTCTATTTGTTGAGCAGCTTGCGATTTTGGGGATGAAGATGGGATTAGGCGGCAGTGGTGCTGCTTCAGCCCACTAAGGACAGGCATACCATTTTTCAGGTCTCTAAAGCATACTATTTGGTATTTCAGTCATTCATATACTTGAAGCTGTTACCTTCTAAAAAAATATACTTGAAGCTGTTGAACTGGAATTGAGGGGGAGTTTGGCTATACTTTTTAGTCTTGATTTTGAGACTTAGTTAATGGTTTTCAAATATGATTCACACTTAACTTTAGGCCTAGAGAAGAAAGATATTTTTCTTTTATCTTCCATGCTGAAGTGAGTAGATTTCTTCATAATTCTGTGTATTTTGTAGAATCAATTGTTAATGTCTCCCCAGTTAAACATATTCTTTTGCTTTCGAATGTCTAATACTTGCTGTTTCAGTTATTTGCAGTGTATGTTACTAAAAATTGTTTGATGATAATGAAAATGATTGCATTCTTTTTCAACTTTGATATGTAAAACCATTTAACCTCCAAGATAATTGAATTACAACCACTATATTGCTTAAAAGATGCCTCTTTTTCCATCAGACACTAATAATTTGAAACATGTTCTAGCTTCATTCTAGACCACTCAATTCAACTTGATGAAGATTTGAATTTAAATTGGTTGTATTGGCTACTAGTAGCCATTTTTGTAGAGTAGGCATAATTAATGCATCCTCGGTTCATGCTCAAGATTGTAAACTAACACTACTGCACTCCAAAGAGCATGAATTTGCAATTGCACTTGCATTTCATTATGGTTTTTGTACCTATGTTATTTGTGCTGCTAAGTTGTGCATAGTTGAACTAGTGTTACTTGTTAAATTTAGAATGATATACTCTACTTATCACACACACAGACACATAACAGAATTGGTACTCTTACGTATCTGATGGCCAATTTTGGATTTGTTATTTTCTTGTTTCATAGTGACCATGTTTTGCTTAATACAATTTTCATCTGTTCTTTTGAGTGCTTTTCATAGTATAAGCAGAGTCTAAATTAAAAGCATCAATTGACCAGTTGGCAATGCCTTGAAGAATTACAAAGGTCTTGTCATGTTTTAAAGCCTCCCCAACTTGAGTGATTATATTCATTTTACTTGGTAATTGGTCTTCTAAGGTTGACAGGCAGGTCGACTTATTTTGAATAACTAAACCAGAATTCGTAGTGTAGGAACTTCGGAAAAGGTTGTGTCCCTACAATGTTTTTGCACATGCTTTGTTTTGTTCTGTTCTCCCTTCTTTTGTGCAAACAATGCACGAATTTGAACATGCATTTCATTAAATTTATTACTTCATTAACATACATGTGATGGACCTCCTTATAAACATGAATATAATTCTGCATGTGAATCAGGTTGTGAATGGTGATGTAAGCTTTATATACTTCCACCTGTTTAGTATCAGTTTAATTTTTTATGTTTATTAAAACAGAAACAATCTCCTGCATTATTAGACCATTTTGACTATTAGGTCTGCTACATATCATTTGCTTGCTGCTTTTTATGGTTGTGAAGAAAGATTTCAATGTCAGGGGGAATTTGATGAATGAATTCTGAGAAATTTTCAACTATACCAACTTTATTAGATCTGATTTCTTCATTACTGAAAGCACTGCAATTAATTCTAGCCTATGACCAGAACAAGTCTCTCCATAGCTTCAAAAAATGTTTTTGATGCCTTTGTGTAGTGTTATTGCTTTAGCATATGGATTTCCAGCTTGGTTCACATGTTCAAGTCTGGGGCCAACCAGGCGAACCACCACAACTGCTTGTGTTTTTCGAAAGCACTTCACGTAAAGATACAAACTAATGGAGTTATTTGAATTGGTTAAAACTTTTGCACCAAAGGGTCGACGTTTTATCTCATTTTGGGTTTTTTTTTTTTTTTTTTTTGTTCTTCTTTTTGGAGTTTTCTCCTATAAACGGGTTGAATTGATCTTCATAGTAATTTAACAACCTTTAAAATATGTTCAAAATTGGTTTCTTTACCATATTTCTAAAATAACCTTTAATCTAATCTAAAATCAACTTTCAACAAGTGGAATATGGGTTTTAAAATCAAATTTTCTCTGGAAATCCTATTCTTTGTTTTTTCCTCCTTTTGAATTATGTCAGTTATTTACCATGTGTTTGTATTTAGTATGTACATGCATTCACTTTGGGAAGACTTCGTAATTTCTGGGCTGGTGTTTATTGTCTTCCTAAGAATCTACAAATTTGGTGTAGCTTGTATTTTTTTTTTCAAGACCTCCTCCTCTGCAAAGAAATTTCAATTTTCTCTGCAGAGAAATTTCAATTTTCTTTGGGTTGAACCCAGAGAAATTCTTTGGGAAGTTCATAATTTCTCTAGGTTGGAAGTAATTTTCTTTGGGTTTTGTAAATTTCTTTGGGTTGGAAGGGAAAATTAAAAAAGTCCATTATTGATCAGAACTTTTACAAATATCTATAGATACTTTTTGAAAGCTGTTTTAGAAGATCGATCTCTCTCTCTCTCTCTCTCTCAATTTACTTGATGAGTTAGGTTCTTCTTTAGCTCTTCTTCGGTGGTGGTAATATATCATAATCTGTGCTCTTTCTCAGATTCTCTTCCAGAGAAATTTGGTGTTGGAGATGTGTAAAATTTCTCTGTGATGTGTCCAGAGAAATTTGGTGTGGATGATATGTCCAAAGAAATTTGGAATTTTCTCTGTAATTTGGCCAGAGAAATTCTCTGGATTGATATTGAGGGACCTTACATTTTCTCTGGTATTACATTTTCTTTTCATTCAAGTTAATGCTCTTCTAGTTGTTAAGAATGAATTTTGACAAATTTTCTGCATTCTGCTAATTTAGCTAATGAATTTGGCGCATGAGAACTTCATTGCTATACTGTTTTGGATCCTTTCATGTTTTATTAGATAATTTTTGGTCCTAGAACAGTAGGTACCCTATCAAGTTCATTCCTTCGGCTTGTTACTCATGTTAACTACAAAATTTGGTGACCTGCTATGATGAGGTTAGCTTGATGTTGTGTGTTAGAATATGATCATGCATTCAAGCGCTAACATGGTCTTAATCTAGTGGCAAGATTATTGCTAGGGTCATTTAGATTGAAGGGCACCAAAAATGCTTGTCTGTAGTGGTATTATGGATAAAAAGGGTGATATATATATGTATTTTTTTGTTGATAAACTTAACTACCTTGATATTGACACTTCATGCTTACTACTTCAATGTTAACACAAATCATGCAATTATTGCTTTTCGTTCTAGGAGTTCATTCCCATGATGGATTGGAGTTGTCTCGTATGATTGTTTACACACAATTTCTTCCGTGCTTACTATTGATTATGCATATACTTGGGTCTTATTCGCTTCCTCTGCTCTCTTATGTTGCTTTGGTTTGGAAGTGCTATCTGTTGTGCTACACGTTGAATTATTTACTGGAAATCTTGTGTGCATGCCATACATCCCACAATTGTTACAGCAGCAAGATTGCCATTCTTCTATTTATATTGATGTTGTTAATTAAGGATATGGGCAGGAAGAAGACTGGGCACATAGATTACGGATATGCCTAGTAGGGCTGCTCACGGGTCGGTTTTGGCGGGTTGCGGGTCAAAACCGACCCGACCCGCACTTATGCGGTTGGGGAAAAATGGACCCGCAACCGCCCGCGATGCGGTTTGCGGTTTGTCTTGGTAGTCTTGATTCGGTTTAGGTTTAGATTTTTTTTTTTTTTTTTTAACTTAAGCAAATTTGACATTTTTTGTTACTTTCTAAACAACTTTTTTTTTTTTAGAAGAGTTATAAATTAAATTACAAGATATACAATTCATGATCATAATAAATAGTACACATGATCATAATAATATGTATTAATGTGATAATAGAATGACAATTCAAAATATCATATTTAACTGTGTTTACTAGACTAATAGAATATAATGATTATATATATATATATATATAAATAAAAGTCAAACTAGTAACACTAATTTAAATATCATTAGATCATGATAATATATATAAGTACCCATATAATAAATTTTACTTTCATCCAAAATGTAAAAATAAAAATAATAACTAGTTATCTCCATCTATCCAAAATGCAAAAAAATAATAATAATAACTAGTTATTTTTTCTTAAATAAAAAAAAAAAAAAAAAAACTGCGGGTTGCGGGCGGGTCGGGTTCGACCCGAACCCGAACTTTTGTGAATTTCTTGACCCGCACCCGCCCGCCTACCTACATCGAAACCGCCCAAAGCAGTGCGGGTAGGGTAGGGTCGGGCGGTTTGTGCGGGCGGGTGGGTTGGTTGCCCAGCCCTAATGCCTAGTCTTGATGTTGGGCAGGAAAAAGACTGGGCATCAACTGTAAGGACTGTGCCTTGCAGAATTTCTCTGGATTGGAGAGAATTTCTCTAGACAAAATTTCTCTGGATCAAATTGAGGGGGACCTTAGACATTATGAAAATATTAGATGTCCTTTATACTATAAGGTCTTAATACCAGGGACCCTAAAAAAAAACCCCCAAATTTATATATGTGGAGTGTTTGGATACAACCTAAAAAAATCTAGATTTCCCTTACAAAAAGTAAAACAAACGACTTAGTGGTTTGTAAGAACTAATAAAAATTAAATGTGTCACAATCCACTTTTTTTAATTCATACAAACCACTTAGTAGGATTTTTTCATTGCAAATAATTTTTAAACAATTTTCCAGTAATTTTTTTAACTTCTAAAAAAACCATAAAAATGTAAACCCTAAACAACCACCTAGAAATCCTGTTTTGGTTTTTTGTTTGACTACAAAAATTGAAAACTAATTCGATGAATAAAATCTAATAAAAAAAACCCATCATTTTTATATAATTTATTATTTTTTGAGGTGAAAATAATTTTTAAAAATTTAAAAATATGCTTTTTGTGATTATTTTTATCAAGTTAGATTTTCTTAAAAAAATAAAAAATTAATTTTAAAAAAGCAACAAAACTTCTTTTTTTTTTGTTACATGAAAATCCTCTCACTCTCCCACAGGTCCAGGACAGCGGCCCTTGCAGAGATCACCAAGGTGTTCTGTTGTCCGTTCCGAGATAAGAGACTAGAAAAAAGCAACCAAACTAAATACTCTCTCTGCCTCACTGGTAGTATTTTTGGGGATTCTAACTTTTTAGTGGGATATGTAATTATTGTTTTGAAATCAAATCAAAATATATTAATTCATCATATTGTTCATTTTATTTTCATTATTAAATATATTTATAATTATTTTAAAAGGGTAGTTTCAGAATTCTCTAGAGTTTTATTTTTTGACTTCTGAAAATGGACAAATATTTTAAAATACCTAAAAAAGATGGACAAATAATATGAGGCGGCAGGAGGAAGGAGTATTAAATTTATAGAATTTAAAAGAAATTATTCAAATAGAACATGAGAGTATACTTTTTCATACACCTCAAGCAGCACCAAAAAGTGATGTATATGAGAGCAAAAGTCAGCAAAAGTTGTTTTAATAAGTAGATTAAAAGTTAATTTTTTGATTCTTTAAATTTTTTTTAAAAATTATGTTAAAAAAAAATTTAAAATAATATAATATAAATGTTCCCAAATTAGCCCAACGTGATTATATATTTCTTAATTTTTCGAAAATATTTGAGATTTTAAAAATTTTACCAAATGTCTTAAATGTGTGTGGGATCCACATGTATAGATCCCACACTCATATAAAACATTTTATATTTTTAAGGTCCATAATATTCCTCTTAATTTTCAATTAAAAATACTTGTCCAATCCATAAAACTACTAAGTATAAAATTGGAAGTGATAGAGAACTTTAAACTTTTTTTTTTTTTTTTGGTTACGGGAAAATTCTCCCTACCCTCACGCAGGTTCAAGGCAGCGCCCCTTGCAAAGATCACCAAAGGGGGGAGCATTAAACCCACACCAAGTGCTAATTAGACAACTTGAAATCCAACCTCCTAACCAACTGTGCTTCGCCCAGGACAGGAGATTAGCCCGGGGGAGGGAATTGAACCTGTGACCTTGGGGCTTAAACCCCAAGCCTTAACCACAATGTCACCCACCCCTGAGTTAAAACATGAGTTTTAATTTGAGCTCTACGTTGTAAAAGAAAAAAATCAAAATCTCCGACACACTCATCACATCAATAAATGGGCACCCATTAAAGTTTTAAAGCTCTTGTTTTAGGAGTTTTTTTTTTTCAAATAATCTAGAAAAAAAAAACTATTTGGTGAATTAACCCACTTTTTAAATTATTTAAGAAATTAACTTGCTTTTGAAATCGCATTTTGAAAATGCGATTTTGAAATTAAAATTGCATTTTGAACATGCAATTTCACCACTTCATCATTTTCAACTTGCGATTTTAAGATGAAATTACAAGTTCAAGATGCAATTTCAATTTCAAAATCGCATTTTGAAAATACGATTTCAAAAAGTAAGTTAATTTCCTAAATAGTTTAAAAAGTGGATCAATTCTTTAATTAGTTTTTTTTTTTTTGGAATATTTTTTTAAAAAAAAAACTCCTTGTTTTAGAGCTATCAAATATTTTGGATGTAAAATCGAAGGATCATCAATTTCAAGGAAACTTTTTCTAAATTCTTTTTGTTCAATATCATTTCAAGGACCCCTGCCTACACAAAAATCCTAATTATTATTATAAAATAAAAAAAATTAAAAAAAAAAAGTTATTAATTAGCTAACAACAAGTTCCAAAAAAAATTTCTATTCACAAAATAAATAAAAAAACAATTATCAACAGGTTTGAACAAATTTTCAACAACATCAACCTATTAATCAAGTCGTTTTAATGAAAGCTTTTCAAATAAAATAAATTACAAGTAAAACCCCAATTCTCCAGATGCAATTTTCTCAATTGTGTTGGTCTTAAATCATAAACAAACAACACATACATATGCACAAAATCATCTATTTTATATAGTTGAGTATTGAGAAGAGGAAAACCTGATAGCCATAAGAATCGCCGAAAGAGAGACTGATCTGATCTCTAGTGTACTTTGGTGAAGAACAGCTCGTCGTTATGGTCACCATGTAAGAACAGTCCGAAGAGCTCTGTTTTTAAAGCCAAATGCAAAAAACATCAACATATATACATAAAAAACACAAAATATTAAGAAAAATTAAAAATATGAAATAGGGGGATTTGGAGACCTGGGTTTTGTTGATGTTAAAGGAAGATAAAGGTAGAGGTAGACGAATGATAGATCCGCCATGGGTTTTGTTGATGTTGAACGGTTGTTGTAGAGGTATTGGCTGACGAATGATAGATTGGCCATGGGAGGTAGGGAAGAAGAGCACGAAAAAGCAGAGTGTTGCTTTTGTGATCATCATCTTCTCCAAAACCCTCTTGTTTGACTACCGTTCCTCCTCAGAGATGGTACGCTAAAGTAAGAGAGAGAGAGAGAGAGAGAGGGGGGTATAGCTGTTCGACTCTCCACTTCTTAATCAATTTGCTTTAATGAGGTTGCTTACAAAAAAAAGGACGACCGGATTCCCTGGAGTTAATTCGCCAGAGTGCTTCGTCGAACGACTTAGAATAAAATTTATTAAAATGATGTCATTTTGATAAGTATTTTAAAAAAAATATTCAAATTTTTTGAATTTTTTTTTTGCAGATCAATAATGACTTCAATTCGTCATCATCATCACAATCCAACAACTCAATCAAACTCTCTTTCAACTCCGAATCACAGTAATAACTCTCTCTCTCAAATCCATTCTCTCTATCACCCTCCTCATTCTCACTCTCTCCTCTCCCACTCTCTCTCTTCAAAAAAATTTAGATTTTTTGAAGCTTTTTTTGCAGATCAACAATGGCAGCAAGATTCAAGAGAGTGGCGGAGGTGTTTGATGAGGTGGCACGCGCTAGGCTCTGCGAGAGTAGCGGAAGCGAGTTCTCGCCATCGGAGACGGCTGTGGATCTGTCGGATTTGGTAAAGTTGTTTATAGAGAGAGAGAGAGAGAGTGGGGGAGGAGAGACAGAGAATGAGAAGGGTGATGGAGAGAACGGATTTCAGAGAGAGTTATTGCTGTGATTCGGAGTTGAAAGAGAGTTTGATTGGGTTGTGATGATGATGATGATGATGAATTGAAGCCATTGTTGATCTTTAAAAAAAGTTTAAAAAAATTTGATTTTCTTTTTTTCTTTTTCAAAATACTCACAAAAACGACGTCGTTTTGGTGAGTTTTATTCTGAGCCGTTCGATCAAGTACTTTAGGAGATCACTCTAGAGAATTAACTCCAGAGGATCCGCTCGCCAAAAAAGGGTACTTCGGTCTTAAAGGGTTGTTTGGAATGTTCTAAATAAGTGTATTTTTTGACTTTTTATAAAAAAAAATATATATAAAAAAATAAAGAGGAGATGTTGATTGATGTGATTCAAAAAAAATAATAAGATAAAAAGTGTGAACTTATTTATCTTCCCAAACAAGGCCTAAGTATTGATTTTTTTGTATCTATATAAATAATTTTTTTTTAAATTTGTTTACTGTTAGATATTTTTGAAGCTTTACAAGGTTTCATTTAACGATTTGTTTGGGCATGGGTTATTTTAATTAATTTTTAAAATTTTTATTAAAATATATGTAAAAAGATTTAAAAAAAAAATAATGTGATAATTTGTAATGATTTTTAAAAAAAAATATTTGACTATTTTAGGAATGACTTGAGGATTAACTTTTTAATTATTTTATTGCGTTGCTAGTCTAGAGTTTAGCCATTCTTCAAACAAGACATATGTCTCATAAAAATGCCCAAGGTCCATGGGCCGACTTGAACCCAGACCAGCCCATCAACTGATGGCGCGCCCTTAAAAATATAAACTAATCTTGGGTCGAGAGATAAGGCCCATGGGCCGATCCAATACGCTTTTCAAAGTCCGGTCCATAGGCTCGACCCATAAGTCTATTGTAGACATCCCATTTTAACTGACTATAAGACTTAGACGCTTTCTTTTGATTATTCCAATGATGAAAATCAAAATATATTTCTTACAAAATCCTCAGTAAAAAAAAAAAAAAGAATTTGAGCTTTACTCTCTACCCTAAGACCACGTTGGTCAAATGTTTAGGTCTTGTTGGACACCTGCAGCAAAATGGGGCTAAACTGGAGCGAAACAAAACAAAATGGGAAAACTTTCCTCTGGCGAGTCGACCTCTCCAAAATAGTGTTGTCCAATTTTTGTGTTGGTTTGGATGGGGCACTTAACAACCTATTTTTTTGATATATTCATGCATTGAATGCATGTATACTCCTCATCCATTGCCTAGTGCTTAATCCATTAAGGGCGTGTTTGATTCGCGGAATTAGGGGGGGGGGGACTACCACTATTTGGATTGTAATCCAAATAGTGCTCCTTATCCGCCGTTTGATTTTGTTTTTAGTCCGCCAAACTCCATATCCGGCCGGACTCCTTTTCCCCCATATGGAGGACTATTGTGTCCTAGGGGGGGTATGGGATAGTTTTTGGGAGACTATCCACTATCGAGATTAGGTGGTCAAAATGACCATTTTGACCCTATACTATTTAATTATGTATTATATTTAATAAAATTCAATAAAATTTAAATGTCTCAATTTAAAAATAAAATAATTTTATTTAACTTTTTATTGATGTTTTATTTATTTAATTTTTTAAAATAATTTTTTATAGATATTTTATTGATTTTTATTTTAAAATTTTGTTTATATTTTATTTAATTTCATTATTTAAATTTAATAGATGTTTTATTTAATTTCATTGTTTGATTATTATTATTTTTAAAAACAAATTTATTTAAAATTTTAATTAAAAAAACAATATATATTTTTATGGATATTTTATTTATTTATTTATTTATTTTAAAAAAAATAAATTTATTTAATTGTGTAAAAAATAAAATAAAATAAATTTTTATTTAATCTAGCTAAAAATAATTAAAATATTAAAGATATGTTTAATATTGCTATTACTTAATAAACAATTGAAAAATGGTAAAATAGTCTTTTGTTCATTTATCATATCCAGTCCGTCCAACCAAACGTTGGATTCACTAAAAATAGTCCTTTCCAGACATCTAATCCCATGAAAAAACAAACACAGGATAATATCCAATCCAACCAAATAGTCCGGGGGATTCACAGTCCCAGAACTCAAGTTCGATGGATTCTAATCCTCTCTTATCCAGTCCGTCTAATCAAACACACCCTAAAGGTAATACTCCACTTTTGTCTTCCATTAGCTCCATTAATAATTCATTAGTGCTTTATTTGCTCTATTATCTTCATTAATGCTTCATTCTTATCTTCCACCATTTCTCCACTTACATTGCCTATATGTATACATCAGATTGTAAAGAAGAGGAGGAGAAGGAGGATAGATTGAGTAGAGAAGGCTAGAGATAGAGAATGAGAGTCTAAGTTTTGATCAAGAAAGGTGTCAAAATTGAGAAGTTGAGTAGTGAATTCCATTACACTGTTATATCATCCTTATACACTGTTATTTGATCCCAAAAATTCCATTATAGTCAACTTGTGTAGATTTGATCAAGGAGTGTTCAGTTTGTGTAGAAAGTGAGAAAACTAGAATGAATTGTAAAATCTAGGTCTTTATACCGTCTTCCCCCATACACATTGTTAAACAATTCAAAATTGTCATTCTAGCTAAAATTCCAAATTTTCGAATGGAGGATTGAAAACATAATTCATAACCTTAAGGGTGATCAAAATGGAATTTGGAAATCGAGAAGTTTTTCTTTCTTTAGAAGGTGAATTTTCAATTTCTTTCATTTTCTATCTTATATTTGTTTTCTTATTTTAAATTCATATCAATTTTGTTGTAATCTAATCGGAAGTGGTTAGTTGAGCCATCTACATATTCCTTGTTTATTATTTTCTCAGTGTTGCAATAAGACAGGTGCCTAGTTGGCCAGCCAACTAACTTCTTTTGGACAGAACGGCGTAGTCTTCCAACGTTAAGCATACCAATTTCTGGTGGTCTCCAAAGCGCATGAAACTTCAATTTTGTTTTCATTTGAGTGTTTTGTGAGTTGTTTTAATATTTTCCTCCTCTATCTCTCATTTGGTTTGTAATTATTTGTTCAAATATTATAATAATTTACCACCCCGCTTTTCTCTATCTCATTCTTTTACTTCTTTTCCTTATTTGTATATAAACATTATATTTTGTGTTTTCAACATATTCATACTTTGCATCCATGTTTAACGCATCTTGATTCGGCTAAATTTGTATTTATGAATTTAATCAATTATTATGTGATTATGTTGTGACAACCCTCACCTCTGATTAGTGTTAAACTATGATTGAGCTTGATAAGTAATTGATTAAGCTGAAATTTTGAACTGAATGCATGAGTATGTTGCTTAAATTGCATTTCTATCTGTTTGTCATTTGATGATCTGTTCATGTTTTAAGTTTCGGATTGCGAATTGAAGGCCTTATCAGTGACCGAATCAGAAATTGATCAATGCTTTATGCTAATTAGAATTTATGTAATTTTATGGTAGATTTAATTAAAATTTGATTTGGAACGATTAAATTAGAATAAATAATGTTAGATTAATTGAACTTAGGTTATTACACAATTGCCCTTGAGTGGGCTCCCTAAAAAACCATTGTTTTAATTCCCATTACTCACATGTTTGACACCACTCTTCAGCCATCTTCTAGACCAAACCGAGAGAGAGAGAGAGAGAGAGAGAGAGAGTTGGAAGAAAAGAGTTGATTCAACAAAGTTTGCCTTGGAACTTAGGAGAATTTGAAGGAGACTTGAGAAAGTAGGCTCCTACGCTTGGAATTCAAGACCTAAGGTAGGACATTCACCTTCTTGAACTTGAATTTAAGTTGTTTCTCGCATGGTTCATGGTTAGTTGAGTTAGAATTTAAGAGTGTGAAGCTAATTCATGCATGCATGTACATGTTCTTGAAGTTTAAGGTTGTTTTCCATGAAATTCTTACATGCATGTTCATATTTTGGTTGTAGTTCAAGAATTCATCATGTTTTTGGAGGGATTGATTCATTTGATCATGTGTTAGAAGCTTTGAATCCAAATGAACACATGCATGATATATTTATATCTTGTTCTTGAAGTTTTAATTGAAATTGTGTTCAATTGCCTCACATTGGGGCTTGATTTTACAAAATGATCTTCAAAATATGTTGTAGTATGAGTTTCCAAGTGTTTTCCAGAAAATTGGCCCAAAAGGTTGAGTTTTGATGTGTTGAATGCTTGGTTTGAGCTTAGGAAGCAAATCTGAAAATTCAAAAATTTGGCTTCCATGCTCGAGCGAAGGATTCCAGGCTCGAGCGAGCACCTTTGTTTTCTAATTCCGCTCGAGCGACGGAATGTTAGTTCGAGCGTAGATTGCAAGCTCTCGGGTTTTTGTGAACGCAGACGCACGCTCGAGCGACGGAACTTACGTTCGAGCGAAGAGCTGTGTCTCACGCTCGAGCAAACGTCGAGTGGAGATTTTCAACAACCAGTACTTTTGCATTTTTATAGACCGCTCGAGCAAAGGAGTTTACGCTCAAGCGACCCCTCTGTTTTGGTAAGCTCGCTCGAGCGAAGAAAGCCACGCTCGAGCGAGACCCCTATTTTCAGCAAATTTTGAAAAGTGTTTTAAAATGTATTTTTGCATCCTCATTTCATCCTAGGTATTCCTAGGCCATGTTTAAGGCATCTTAATGAGGATAATGCTATAAAACCACACCAAGTCGAGTTTAGGAGCTCAGTTATTATTTTTCCAAGTGTGCAACTTAGTGTATGTTCTTTCTGCAACTGTGTAGGATTGGCATCCGAGGACGCTCATTAGCTTGTCTTTAGCCTAGTGCTCTGTGAGTAACAATGTTGTAAAGAAGCGTTCAATTATAACTATTTCAGAACGATTGACTGTACTGTTTTCTGAAATGGCATTATTTACTGAATGAATGTTTGTCCTACTTTATGAACTGTACTCGTGGCATCCATAACAACTTACTATTACTGTACTGTTACTGTTACTGCTACTGTTACAGAGATCTCTGTCAGTTCCAATGCTTGGGACTACTGCTGTTTACTATTATGATGGCCATCAACTGACTGTTCGGTCTACTAAGACCTACCGTACTGTTTTGCTATTGGATGTACCACATATGACTATTATGGTTTCTAAATAACTGTTATGGCCTGAAATCTGAGCCACTGATTGAATAACTGATTTACTGATGCAATTGACTGTTTTAATTACTGAAAGGACATTCATTTTTAACCCTTTTACGCATATGTTATTCACTAGGCTTTAACTCACTGTTTATATTTATATGTAGGTGTCCAGGCACCAGACCAGGGCTAGGAGCGTCTAGTTAAGCTCCCGTTTTGTCAAGCCAACCATTGTGCCTCACTTCGAGGCTCCAAGTCCGTCCAAGCTAAGATTGCTTTTGGGGTGTCTTAGATTCACCCTTTTTGTCTCTATTATCTATTGACTAGATAAGACTTTTGACTGTACAGTTATGATATAGGGATTCGGTCCCTAACCTGCACGTTGTATATATCTGATATGTATATATATGCTTTTGGTTATGAATGTTCTTTTCTCATTCAGATTTTCACAGCTCATTGGACATCTTTTCATTACTGTTTGGCTTTTGCCAGTCCCTTACTCTATATTACTGTCATTACTATTAAGCAGGCCTTTGGTAATCACGGATTACTGATCGGTTACGATACTAAATCCATAAGGGCGAGTTTGGGTCGTGACAGAGTGGTATTAGAGCGATACTAAAGCACGAGTAATACTGCACACACGTGTCTAAATGAGCTATAAGATGTCCTAAAAAAGTAATTAAGGCATTGCATGAGCATGAAAGGATGTGTGTCCATGATATGAATATATGTGCTAATGTGCTTAAGTCAGCAACTTTCTATGTTTATTATCACTCTGTTAACCTACAAGAGACGCTCTATTCATCTATTTATAAGTATAGAATTAAGACAACACAAAAGCAATTAAAAAATTATCAAACTATCCAAAAATTCAAGACCCCCATTAAACCAAACACTACTTATCAAAATCCAAAACCAAACAAAAGGTTGAAGCTCCAATTTATGAGGATGAAAATGTCACGTTAATTACACCAAAACCCTTTCAACTATTAATAAATATCACTTAACCCTCTTCATTTATGAATCCGTATACTTCGATTTCTATAGATATAAAAATATCACTTTTACACCTTCCAAACCACCTCAAAAAAAAATATAATTGTACAATTTTCACAAATAAAAAGAGTCAATATATATTCATAAATAAGGAGAATAAAACGATAATCACTAATAATTACAAGAGCATTAATGTAATTAACTTCTAAAATTATATCCAATAAATAAACGTGACATTATTTGCTTATATATGAAGCAAACACAAAATGTGTTTTCAATTCTCTCTAATCACTTTAAATATATATCATAATTATCAGATCAAATTATAAATTACACCCCCCCTCTAGCTTGCAAAGAAAAACTTTATATTGGTAGTGTTGTCACAAATTTTTTTCCCCAAACCGTGATAAGTGCTATGTAAACTTTAATTCTCTCCAACTTCTCCAAATAACTATGATAACTATCAAATCAAATTACAAATTTCCCAAACTACACACCTCTAGTTACTTTTATGCAAGCCAATTCACTACACAAAGTCTTGTGAAATATTTTTAATTACTTATTGCCCAAAAACACCCAAAAAAAAAAAAACTATGAAGCATAACCACCACCATATAATATTGTCCATATAATCTGGCAGTGGCAAAGACATGCAACTAAGATGGACTTATAATTATTACATGGAACCAAACAGGGCTTTCCAGCAGGCAAAACAAAAGAAAACCTGAAACAGGTGTCCAAACAACCTCATAGCTCCGACAGAGGTGGAGGAGGAAGCACCGTTGCAGTAGTTAAAACCGTACCAAACATCGTTGGGAATGGAAGTTTGGTAGTAAAAGGTAACAGAGCCAGTGTAATAACCGTAGACCTCTACGGTCTCAGGTATCCAACCATCGTATCCACTCCTGTACAGGTACAAATAACACACCTCGTACAGACACGGCCCTGTTATCTCGTACGTGTCCACCGAACACCGCTCGAACGCCCCCGATGATGGATCATCTAGCCTCGCTGCATATACCTACATAATAATAATAATTATTATTATTTATTAAAATTAAAATGTTAAATTACATTTTGTCCTCTTTTTATGTTTGATATATATATTATTTTGGCTCTTAATTTTTTTTTCCTTTCTATTTTAGCCTTTTATGTTTTTTCTAATTTACTTTTGAAATTAACTTATGTTCAAAATGTCATGTTAACTATCCTATAACATAAAAAAAATATATATTATTATATTAAAATTTGAGTTCGTGTAAAGAGTGTTAGTAAGACAGTTACAAAAAAAAAAAAAAAGAAAAAGCTATATTTTGAATCTTATAACAAAATAAATTTTAAACTTTTAATTTTATTAATTTAAATCTTAAATTTTTTATTTGAATTTAGTCTAAATCATTCATCAATTTTTGTTCAATAAAATTGACAGGAAAAAAATATTTTAATTATTAAATATACATAAAATATTTAAAATAACATTTTTTTTATTGAGTTTAATTAAATTTAATGACTAAAATATCTATTTTTTTTACCAGTTTTACTTAACAAAAATAATCAAAAGATTTAGATTAAAAATAAATCAAAATTTAGGACTTAAATTGATAAAATTAAAAATTAAAAATTAATTTTATTATTAGGTTCAAGTTGTTTTTGTAATTTTTTCAGTATTAATTATATATAATAAAATAATTTTATGTCCCGTAACTGTCAACATGTAATTTTTTTATATAATTTTAAATATAAATTAAGAAAAATTTTAAACATGCAAGGCCAAAGTGAAAGAAAAAACTACAAAGACCAAAATAAAAAATTACCAAACTTCAAAAGACAAAGTATAATTTATATCCTAATTAAAAATTGTTTATCCGAGCTCCTAAATTGGGCCACATCGACGCCTTTCTAAAAATCAATATTAAAATATTTGGTCAACTTTGTTTCCTTAGATTAATATTAAATTTATAAATAATGAATAAAAGTTAAATCATTTATTTATTAGAAAAATGTCAACGTGGCTAACATCAATTGCTCAGATTAAAATATCTAGTTCAGAGATCTGAACTAAAGACTAGAAGTCGACTCTTATAATTTATATATGTGGGGTGTTTGGATACAACCTAAAAAAATCTAGATTTTCCTTACAAAAAGTTAAAAAAACGACTTAGTGGTTTGTAAGAACTAATAAAAATTAAATGTCACAATCCACTTTCTTTAATTCATACAAACCACTTGGTAGGATTTTTTCATTACAAATAATTTTTTAAACAATTTTCCAGTTATTTTTTTGACTTCTAAAAAAGCCATAAAAATGTAAACCCTAAACAACCACCTAGAAATCCTGTTTTGGTTTTTTTGTTTAAATAAAAAAATTGAAAACTAATTTGATGAATAAAATATAATTAAAAAATCCATCATTTTTATATAATTTATTATTTTTTGAGGTGAAAATAATTTTTAAAAATTTAAAAACATGCTTTTTGTGATTATTTTTATCAAGTTAGATTTTTTTTAAAAAAATAAAAAATTAATTTTAAAAAAAGCGACCAAACTGAATACTCTCACTAGTAGTATTTTTTTTTGGGATTCTAACTTTTTAGTGGGATATGTAATTATTGTTTTGAAATCAAATCAAAATAGTTTAATTTATCATATTGTCTCTTTTATTTTCATTATTAAATACATTTATAATTATTTTTAAAGGGTAATTTTGGAATTCTATAGAGTTTTATTTTCTGACTTCTGAAAATGGACAAATATTTTAAAATATCTATAAAAAAAATGGACAAATAATATGAGGTGGAGAGAGTATTAAATTTATAGAATTTAAAAGAAATTATTCAAATAGAACATCGAGGATTATACTTTTTGATTAACCTCAAGCAGCACCAAAACCAAAAAGTGAGGTATATGAGAGCAAAAGTTGTCTTAGTAAGGCCTCGTTTGGGAACAGGCTAATTTAGTAATTTTTTGACTAATTAACTAAAAAGGTAGGTAAAAAAAACTTATATGTTTAGGATGGCTTTTTGGCTAATTACGAAAAGCTGTACAAAAAGTAGAGAGAAAAAAAAATCTTTGACTTTTTGATATGGGTTGTTGGCTTTTTGGCTAAAAAGGTAACTTTTTAGCTAATTGGCTAATTTAGCCACTCCCCAAACGGGGCCTAAGTTGATTAAAAGTTCGTTTTTTAATTTTTTAAATTTTTAAAAAATTTATGTAAAAATATAAAAAAAAAAACAATGTGACATAAATGTTTCCAAATCAGCCCAAAGTAATTATATTTCTTAATTTTTTAAAAATATTAAAAAATTTAAAAATTCTATCAAAAGTCTTACATGTGTGTAAAATTCATGAAAAATGTTTGAAAACACTAAAAAAGAAATACTAAAAGGAGCACTAATGATGTGGTAGTGGGCTCCGCCTACTTTCTATGCCTTGTTCTCTTCTTTTTTTTTTTTATCATTTCCAATGCATTAATGCTATTAATGATATATTTTATAGTAGTAAATCATTGTTGAAAATTCATATTGTATAGATCCTACACTCATTTAATTTTTAATTAAAAATACTTGTCCAATCAATAAAACTACGAAGTGTAAAATCAGAAGTGATGAGCACTACTTACGTGGAAAAAAAAATAAAAAATAAAAATCTCCAACACACATCACATCAATAAATAAATGAGCCTCCATTAAAACTTTACCAAATATTTTTATGTAAAATCAAAGGACCATCGATTTCAAGGAAATTTTTTTAAATTTTTTTTAAATAATATTATATATATATATATCAATTAATATATATATTAAAATACTAACAAATGATGTGATATTATTTATATAATTTTAAATATTTATATCTTGTCTAATAAATATAATTAATAATAATATTATAACACTAATTGATACACTAATGTATATACTAATGAACACATTTAGCACTACCGAATTCTTTTTTGCTCAATATCATTTCGAGGACCTAGACAAGGATCCTAATTATTATTTTAAAAAAAATGGTAATTAATTAACTTATAACAAATCCCAAAAAAACATTTCTATTCACAAAATAAATAAAAAAAACAATTATCAACAGGCTTGTACAAATTTTCAACAACATCAACCCATCAATCAAGTCGTTTTAGTGAAAGCTTTTCAAATAAAATAAATTACAAGTAAAACCCCAATTCTCCAGATGCAATTTTCTCAATTGTGTTGGTCTTAAATCATAAACAAACAACACATACATATGCACAAAATCATCTATTTTATATAGTTGAGTATTGAGAAGAGGAAAACCTGATAGCCATAAGAATCGCCAAAAGAGAGACTGATCTGATCTCTAGTGTACTTTGGTGAAGAACAGCTCGTCGTTATGGTGACCGTGTAAGAACAGTCCGAAGAGCTCTGTTTTTAAAGACAAATACAAAATCAAAAAAACATCAACATATATACATAAAAAACACAAAATATTAAGAAAAATTAAAAATATGAAATAAGGGGATTTGGAGACCTGGGTTTTGTTGATGTTAAAGGAAGATAAAGGTAGAGGCAGACGAATGATAGATCCGCCATGGGTTTTGTTGATGTTGAAGGATTGTTGTAGAGGTATTGGCTGACGAATGATAGATTGGCCATGGGAGGTCGAGAAGAAGAGCACGAAAAAGCAGAATATTGCTTTTGTGGTCATCATCTTCTCCAAAACCCTCTTGTTTGACTACTGTTCCTCCTCAGAGATGGTACGCGAAAGTGAGAGAGAAAAAGAGAGAGAGAGGGTATAGCTGTTCGACTCTCCACCTCTTATATATATATATATAGAAAATAATCAATCTGCTTAATGAGGTTGCTGACAAAAAAGGGTACTTCGGTCTTAAGCGTTGATTTTTTTGTATCTATATAAATAAATTTTTTAAAAATTTGTTTATTGTTAGATATTTTTGAAGTTTTACAAAGGTTTCATTTAACAATATGTTTGGGAATGGATTATTTTAATTAATTTTTAAAATTTTTATTAAAATATATGTAAAAAGATTAAAAAAATAATGTGATAATTTATAATGATTTAAAAAAAAATTGAATTATGTTAGGAATGATTTGAAGATTAACTTTTTAATTATTTTATTGCGTTGCTAGTCTAGAGTTTAGTCATTCTTCAAACAAGACATAAGTCTCATAAAAATGCCCAAGGTGCATGGGCCGACTTGAACCCAGACCAGCCCATTAACTGATGGTACGCCCTTAAAAATATAAACTAATCTTAGGTCGAGAGATAAGGCCCATGGGTCGGTCTAATACGCTTTTCAAAGTCCGGTGCATAGGCTCGATCCATAAGTCTATTGTAGACATCTCATTTTAACCGACTGTAAGACTTGGACGCTTTCTTTTGATTACCCTGATGATGAAAATCAGAATGTATTTCTTACAAAATCCTCAGTAAAAAAAAAAAATAGAATTTGAGCTTTACTCTCTACCTTAAGCCCACATTGCTAAGCCCACATTGGTCAAATGTTTAGGTCCTGTTGGACACCTGGAGCAAAATGGGGCTGAACTGGAGCGAAACATAACAAAATGGGCAAACTTTTCTCTGGCCAGTTGACCTTCCCAAAATAGTGTTGTCCAGTTTTTGTGTTAGTTTGGATGGGGCACTTAACAACCTATTTTTTTTTGATATATTCATGCATTGAATGCATGTATACTCCTCATCCATTGCCTAGTGCTTAATCTATTAAAGGTAATACTCCACTTTTGTCTTCCATTAGCTCCATTAATAATTTATTAGTGCTCTATTTGCTCTATTATCTTCATTAATGCTTCATTCTTATCTTCCACCATTTCTCTATTTACATTGTTTATATGTATACATCAAATTGTAGAAAAGAGGAGGAGAAGGAAGATAGATTGAGTAGAGAAGGCTAGAGCTAGAGAATAAGAGAGTCTAAGTTTTGATCAAGAAAGGTATCAAAATTGAGAAGTTGAGCAGTGAATTCCATTACACTGTTATATCATCCTTATACACACTGTTATTTGATCTCAAAAATTCCATTATAGTCAACTTGTGTAGCTTTGATCAAGGAGTGTTTAGTTTGTATAGAAAGTGAGAAAACTAGACTGAATTGTGAAATCTAGGTCTTTACCGTCTTCCCCCATACACACTGTTAAACAATCCAAAATTGTCGTTCTAGCTAAAATTCCAAATTTTCGAATAGAGGATTGAGAACATAATTCATAACCTTAAGGGTGATCAAAAGGGAATTTAGAAATCGAGAAGCTTTTCTTTCTTTGGAAGGTGAATTTTCAATTTCTTACATTTTCTATCTTATATTTGTTTTTTTACTTTAAATTCATATCAATTTTGTTATAATCTAACCGGAAGTGGTTAGTTGAGTCATCTATATATTCCTTATTTGTTATTTTCTCAGTGTTGCAATAAGACAGGTGCCTAGTTGGCCGGCCAACTAACTTCTTTTGGACAGAACAGCGTAGTCTTCCGACGTTAAGCATATCAATTTCCGGTGGTCTCCAAAGCGCATGAAACTTCAATTTTTTTTCATTTGAGTGTTTTGTGAGTTGTTTTAATATTTTCCTCCTTTATCTCTCATTTGGTTTGTAATTATTTGTTCAAATATTATAATAATTTACCGCCCCGCTTTTCTCTATCTCATTCTTTTACTTGTTTTCCTTATTTGTACATAAACATTATATTTCGTGTTTTCATCATATTCATACTTTGCATCCATGTTTTATGCATCTTGATTCGACTAAATTTGCATCCATGTTTCATCATATTCATACTTTGCATCCATGTTTTACGACCTTGGAGTTCCTGGCTGATGATGGTGATAATGATCTTCTTGTTCATTTATCTCTCTCTCTCTCTCTCTCTATAAATATATGTGTATATCACTTTGCCTTGCATTAATTTGTTATTTTATGAATATCAGACATATATATATCATAGATTTGTGTTGAAATCCAGAGTTGAATTTAAATAGATCTGTGGTGTTAAGAGATAACACCTCTTGTGACACAAATCTGTACAAAATTTCAATAGACAAGGAAAAAAATTGAGTAGACAGCAGAAAAAATTGAACAGATAGATACAAGTTTAAACAAATAGGTTAAAAAAAATGAACAAATAAAACAAATTTCAATAGATAAGTTAAAGGGTAAAATTAAAAATAAAATAGCCTAAAAAATAATATAATGTACTTCTCACCACAATATTTTACAAAGAGTGTACTTCTCACAAAATAAACAAATAAATAAAATTAATGGGACCTCATACCTTACACCTAGACAAGTTGAACCGAGCCGAGCCAAGCCGAGTCTTAATATGTTTGGGCTTGTTTGTTAAGATTTTAACGAACTCGAGCTCGAGTTCGAGCTCAATAAAAATTTAATGAACCGAGCTCGAGCCTGTTCACGAGCCTTAATGAGCAAAAAATTTTATAAATTCATACCTGCGTATGAGACTAAAGTTACAATTAAAACTTTGATTATACAATTATAGATACAATATATATAAATATTCTTAAAAAAAAGTCAATAGTTTATCAAAATAATAATATCTACTACTACTACTATTATATAAATATATAATTTATAGTTAACTGTTATTTACATATATATGTTTTAAATATATAAATGACATATTTATCTTATTTTTTATATGTATATTTGTACATCATTTAATATATAAATAATAAATATTAAACGAGTTAGGTAACGAGCCGAACTTTAGAATGTTTGGGCTTATTTATTAAAAATTCAACGAGCTCGAGCTCGAACTTAAACTTGAACGCAAAAAAAATTTAACGAACCGAGTTCGAACAAGCTCTTATCGAGTCGAGTTCGAGTTTGTTCACGAACGGTTATACTTATTTGCAGCCCTACTTACACCTTCTTTAAAATAGACATTTCACCAGTTTTCTCTTAAAAATATTATATTACATTATAAATTTTTGGGTTGGGCGGGGCTTCGTATTATTTATGTATTGCTTTTAGTCAAGGGATTGTTTGAGATGATCTAAATAAGTATACTTTTTTACTCTTTACGAAAAAAACGTGAAATATGTGTTAGGTTTGAAGTGATGTGGTAGAGAGATGATATGATTTAAATGAGATGATGTGACTTCATAGGATAGTGACTTTTTGACTTTTTTGTATTATGCCAAACTAGGCCTAAATAAGAATCACAACATGGTTAAGTAAGTTATTATTTGCCTCCTAAGGCCTTGTTTGGGAATAGGCTTTTAAAATATTTTTTTGACTTTTAGACTAAAATATAATGTAAAAAAAACTAGTATTTTTCGGATCACTTTTTAATTTTTTATGAAAAGATATGAAAAAATAGAAAGAGTTTTTTTTTATAAATTTTTTGATATAAATTATTGACTTTTTAAATTTTTTAATAATTTATTCACTTTTTAATTAAAACCACCGTTCGCTAAATAAGGCCTAATTATCTACAAAAGTAAATCTAGCGATGACAATAGAGTGGGTTTGGAGTGGCATGCCTCGTGTTATATTGGGAGCATGACAAATAGGGTTGGTGGTGTGACCAAGAAAGCGTAGGTGAATTTTGTAATTTAAAATATTAATAAAAATTAAAGATAATATAAAATAGAGTTATGCTACGTAGCTCGAA
Organism: Camellia lanceoleosa; assembly: GCA_025200525.1. Taxonomy (NCBI): domain Eukaryota; kingdom Viridiplantae; phylum Streptophyta; class Magnoliopsida; order Ericales; family Theaceae; genus Camellia; species Camellia lanceoleosa. The sequence goes on along the minus strand of CM045772.1, from coordinate 109,523,695 downwards.
AGCCCCGAATAGAAAACGGCACCGTTTTTTGTTTTTTTTTTTTTCAGACGCAGAAATCAGGAGGAATGAGAGGAGAGAAGAGGAGAGGAGGGGACTGGAGGGGGCCTAAAAAATGAAGGGGGAGGGGAGGAGAGGGAAGGGGAGGAGGGGGCGGAGGCGACGCGATCGGGGCAGAGCTGCGAGCTACGATGGCAGAGCTACGAGCTGCGACGGGCCGACGGACGGCCGGAGGCGAGCTGCGACGACCTCCTCTTCCTCTTCCCTCTCTTCTCTTTCTCTCCCTCTTCTCCCTCTTCTCCCTCTGCGTCAACAATGGCGGAAAAAAAGAAAAAAAAAAAAAACCTTTCGGGGCCGATTTTTTCGAGCTAAAAAACATTTTCGTATAAAATATTATGAATAATAATTTATAATTAATAAATTTAAAAGATGTGAGATGAGAAATAAATTAGTAAAAATGAATATTACTTTTAAAATTTTAATTTTATTATATTAAAAAAATTAAAAAACATATATATTATTATAAATATATTTAACAAATATAATCAGAAAAACAAAACCTATCTCTGTCTAAAGATATCACTACATAAGTCAATATGTTCCATCTATAAATTTTTTTAATACATGATTAATTTTACGTTACAGGATTAATTTGAAAATAAAAACTAAAAAAACAATAGCATGTATTCTGAAATGATAGTGTTACATACACTAATTGATATATCAACTAATGTACTAATATATGTTATGACATTATTATTAGCTCTACCTATTGTACAAATTAGAAATATTCAAAATCTTTAAAGTTATGTTACATCATTTGTTAATATATTAATTAGTATACCAATTAGTGCATATAGTATTATTCAAAACAATTTTGTGCTCCATATTAATAATTACTCCACTCTTCCTACATTATTAGTACCAAGGTTTTAAAAATCGAATTGAACCAGCCGGTTCGACTGGTTGAGCAATCGACCGGTCGGGGTTCCGATTCGGGTACATTCACTAAACTGTTCAAAGTGAAAAATTAGCTTTTTTTGAGAGAACCGGAAAAATTGGCAATGAACTACAAAACCCGTCGACCTGATGACAGTTCATCGAGTTAATAAAATCAAACTTTTGTTTTTTTATTCTTTCTTTCTTTTCTCTTTCTTTCTTATTATATATATATATATAATTTTAATTGGAAGCTCTCTTTCAGGGTCTTCTCTTGTGAGGAATCCCATTGAGAACTTAAAATTATTGTGAAAGTCTCTACCTATTTATATAAAAAAAAATTCTTTCAAAAAAGACTTAAGAAATCTATGTGGGATTCAATCAAATTTATTAGAGGAAAGCTTAAAATTTTGACATTCCTCCAAAATTTTTACTTTTCTTTCAATCAAATTATTTGAATTAAAATCATATGGAAGGAATATTGAATATTTGATTTCTTCTTCTAAAATTAAAATTATTGTAAAATATATTTTTATATTTTTTAATAAAAAAAGTATGAAGAGAAATATTTAAGATTATTTAATTATTTAATTTATAATTTTATTTCTTATATTTTTATTTAAATATAATTTTAATATATTTATAACGTCACGATTCAATTCCGATTCAACTGACGATTAAATCAATAACCCATCTCTCTAAATTTTTTTCAATACATCCGCCGATCTGATTTTTAATACATTGATTAGTACTAAATAGTGGGATGACCCATTAACATTTCTCATAAATTAATGGTTATGCGAAGCGATGTCCACGCTTCGGAGAATGATTCCAAAGACTGACTATACATGCAGTGCAGTCCAACATTATCACTCATTTTCTTTAGTTTTGTTTTCAAAAATTATTTTTATTTTTTTATTAGTCTCTCTCTCTCTCTCTTAAAATACATTTAAAAGTTCGAGCATATATATATAAGGGTAAATTATAAATACATTTTTTGATATTTATTTAAATTATAAATGGTCTCTTGTAATTTTAAAAATTACGTTATGTCCTTTAAGATTTGTAATTTCATAACAAATAAATCATTTTATTAATAAATCATCAAATTAATTAATAGTTTTTAATAATGTTAAAATTTTATTTTAATTAATAATTCAGATAATTTTATTATTGTATAAGTGAACAGTTAAAAATTTTACTTTTTTAATTAATTCTGTTAAATAAAAAATTTTGACAGGAAAGTTTTATAATTTTTCAAACTACAAGAGATAATTCGTATTTTAAACAAATCTCAAGAAGTGTATTTATAATTTATCCTATATATAAAAGGAAAACATGAAAAAATTTATTAAAAAAAATTAATATATTTTTAATATATATATTTTTTATCTTTAATAAACTTTTACACTATTACAATATTTTTCAACCCTTATGAGTAATACAAGAGATGGCGATGTGATGGTAAAAGTGCTATTATTAGTTGGAAAAAAGAAAAAAGAAAAAAAAAAGGGAAATAAGGGAGGAAGATAAAAAAAAACAAAAAAACAAAAAAACAAAAAAAAAAAAGAAGAAGAAAGAGTTTAACTTCGTAATGATTAATATAGGCTTTTTTTAAAAAAAAATTATTATTTACATTATACATTATGGTGTTTTGAAAAGTTGATAAAAAATTAATTTTTTTAGCCTATTTTGTCTTTTAATGAGTAAAAAATGTAATAAGTAATTTGACCTAAAATGGATAAAAAGTTAAAAATTAGCTTTTTACCTCTCACCAAAGCACCCCATTATGGTAGATTTACCTGATGGTTTATTAATAAAGGAATCATTTGTTAAGTGGTTGAAAATCTTAAGAGATGGGGTATAATATCTCAAACATGAAGAAAAATTATATTTTAATTGATCTTATTGGTATGTTTATAATTTATCAAAAAAATTATATAAAACAACCAACAAAGATAATGTGATAATGTTATTTTTCTAAATTAAATTAATCTGAATTTTTATTATAACGTAAAAATTCTACAATAAATAATATCATTTTGTATACAAATTTTATATGAATTTTTATATACCAAGGGGATACTAGATGAATAAATGATTTTTTTTTTTTTTTTTTGTAATTTGGTCATTTAAAAAATGGACAATTATTTTTATTTTATTTTTCACTCTGTTCAAAATAAATAGAAAAACTCAAGAGCTTGCTTGCCTCCATGTGAACCACGCGATCGAAGGAAGTAATTTAATGGCTGACAAAGTAACAGATGCCACCCCCACTGAGGTTGTTGTTTTCGATGTCAATTTATTAAATGAATGTATCAAAACAAACCCCCAAAAATAAAATAATAATAATAAATAAATAAGTAAATTCAAATACATATATATTTTATTCGTTGGAATGTGTCTATGGTGGGTATGAGTTTGGATCAGACTTGAAAAGTTAGAGATAAGTGCACCATAGTGAGATTTTAAAAATATATATATAATTTTAATTATTAATATTTATAAAAATTTTCATTGATTTATAATTACTTTTACAGAGTTATCCAAAAGTTATACACCTTTCTTAATTTTAGTGATTTTTATTATTAAATTTAGATTAATATTTTTTACTTTTAAGTCTATTTAGATTAAGTTTGGAAAGACTAAATAAGTGTACTTTTTTACTTTTATTGAATTATGTGTAAAAAAAGTAGAGAGGAGATGTTGATTGATATGACCCAAAAAAGATAAAAAGATAACAAGTATGGACTAAAATAGTATAGCCAAACTTGGCCTTAATGTAAAAAGATCTAAAAAGTTAAAACATTTAGAAATAAGAAAAGTTAACTAAGGAAAATAAATCAAAAAAACAAAAAATAAATTTTTTGTGTGTTTTTATTTTATTTTTATGTTTTACTTTTGTAATTCCTCTAGTCAAATAAAATTTAAAAGTATTTTTTTAAAATTATAGAAAACTACTAATTTTTTTTTTTTTTTTTTGGACAGGCAATAAGTTTGGAAAAAATAGAGAAACAAAATAAATAGGTTAAATTATAGCACCTTGCCTCAGGTTTTTGACAATTATCCTGGTCGCCCTTACTTTTTTTGAAATTATACTGACATTTTCTGAGGTTTACTTTTGATTTGTAGATTGTCCTATTCTGTTAGTTTGGCTAATGATTTTTTTGGGGCAAAAGTTAGTGATTTAGGGTTGGTTTGAGATGTTCTAAAAAAGTGCATTTTTTGACTTATTGGCTTATATGGATTGGGTTTGGGTTGGATTTGATGTGATGTGTTAGAGAGGTGATGTGATTTAAATAAGATGATGTGACTTAAATAGGATAATGACTTTTTGACTTTTTGTATTATTTAGGCCTCGTTTGAAAACAGACTAATTTAGTAACTTTTTGGCTATTTGGCTAAAATGTGATGTAAAAAAAACTAGTATGTTTGGGATGACTTTTTGACTTTTTACGAAAAGATGTGCAAAAAGTAGAGAGAAAAGGAAATATTTAACTTTTTGATATGAGTTGTTGGCTTTTTGGCCTTTTTAGTAACTTTTTGACTAAAATAGCTTCTTGCCAAACGAGGCCTTAGGTTATGCCAAACTTGGCCTTATTATTAGATTAGCACATAAGGGGATTTCAGTTTGGTTTGTATGACATTTGAAGTGATTATCTGTAAATTAAAACTAAAGGAAATCAATTAATCATTTTTTAGGTAAACAAATTAGTATGAATTATTGAAACCAAATGATAAATACAAGAACTTGTGTGTATGTAATATAATAAATTATATATATATATATTTATAGTTAAACCATGTGAGTATTTAGAAATAAATTATTTAATACTACTCCAATAAATACATGTGGTATCCAAATTTGATTTTTGTTAATTTAGATAGTGAGACTCATTAATTTTAACTTATTTTATTTTAAGACAATTGAACTGTACAATATCAAATATTGATTAAAAAACTACCAAATAACTTCTTTTATATGTACATAATTATTTTTTTAAATTTGTTTTATCATCACTTTTGTCATAAAAATAGGTTATTCTAGAATGCACATCTGATGGGTCGTTTCACACACTAAAAATAATTACTAAACTATACCAAATTCTGTAGAATAGTGGTAAGTTCAGGTATCGATCTACAGGGACAAACGAGAACTTAAATTAATTTAATTGTTAAATTCCTAAATTAATTTTTATGAAAGAGGTGGTTGTTCATAACCTAATAATAATAATTAAATTAAATAAGGTAAATAAACTAGCAATTATAATTAAAGATGAAGTTACTGATTTTGGAAAAAACTTAGGGTAATGAATTCATCACTAGTTACATAAATAAGGTTTCAATTTGAAAATCAATTATGTGATGGTTCAAAAATAATACTTCGCAACTACAAGTTCAAAGTATTTATTAAGAAAATTAACACATTCAATGTATAGGTACGAACTATCTCAAGTAGTACGAGTCGTTCGCTCTAAACTAGAGTAGCAATACGACTCGTCTCTCGTAGTATGACTCATTTCATATCTTGAACATGAAAGTACAAAAAATTATCGCATGAGAAGTATTAAACAATCACAGAAAGAAGAATACTTGAAGAAATAATGAAAAATTATATTTGAAAACTTCTTGAGAACCATATAACTGTTCAAACCATTACATAAAAGAAAACCAAAAAGAAAACCTTTTACTTGGTTAGAGTTTCATCAAAACCCTAGAAAGAGGAGCCTAGCCACTCATAGAGGCGTGAGAAGAAATAGTAGAAGAAGAAGCCTTCATGAAAATTGCCCTCGAAGTTTGAAAAGTCTTTTTCCAAATCCTAGCCTCTCATTTTCTCTGAAATATTTTCGATCCCTAAGAGCAGCCTCTTTTCTTCCTTCTATTCCCAGCAAAATAGACTGAAATTTTCATGCATGCAACCCTAGGTGGGTCACTCGAGCGGTGGTGGGCCGCGCATGCGGTGAGGTGGTAGGCTAGGAATTGTCACTACTCGCACGGAGAATTTGTTTTTGCGTCACTTTTTGTTTGAATTTGCGTGTTACTTGCCAAATTTGTACAAGTACACAAAACACATCATCTCCACCAAATAAACAAAATTTAAAGACTATAAATGTAACTTAAACGGTCTTAATGTAGTACTTTTTGGCCTACATCAACACCATTATCATATACAAGTTATAACATTTGTGATCTTGAGATTCCTAACAATTATATTGGTCTTTCCTCATTTGTTTTTTTGAAATTACATTGACCTTCCCTGTGACTAACCCTGTAATTTCAAAAAAAGTAAGGGAGGCCAGTATAATTGTCAAGAATCTCAATGATTAGTTGATAGATTAGCACATAAGAGGATTTTAGTTTGGTTTGCATAACATTTGAAGTGATTATCTGTAAATTAAGAATAAAAGAAAACAATTAATCATTTAAGTAAACAAATTAGTATGAATTATTGAAATCAAATGACAAATAGAAGAACTTGTATGTATGTAATGTAATAAATTGTATATATATATATATATATTTATAGTCAAACCATGTGAATTTTTAGAAATGACTTATTTAATACTACTCAAATAAATACATGTGGTATCCAAATTTGATTTTTTATTAAGGGCTGGGCTTCCATTTAGGCCTCGTTTGGTAATAGGCTGGTTTAGCTAAAAAGTCAAAAAGCCCACAATCCATATCAAAAAGTCAAAGGCTGTGTTTGGTTGTATTTTCAAATTAACTTTCAACAGGTGAATTCCCACTTGACGTTTGGATAGGACACTCAAAATATGATTCCGCGTGTTAATTCAGATTACGGTTTGAAAATTCGTTTGGCATCTCGTAGTTCATTTCTCCGCTTTCAACGTGTCTGTCTTCTTCCTCTTTTGCTCTTAAAAGCTTCCCCTTCTTTCTCCATCGTCTCTGAAAATTTCCCGTGATCCTCGTCTTTCTTTCTTTTTTGATCTAAAAAGCTTCCATGTCTTTTTCCATCGTATCTGAAAAATTTCGCGTGAACCTCATATTTCTTCTCTATATCAAACATCAGACATGGAAGCTTCGACTATCTGATAGGAAACTGAGTGGGAGGTGTGAGATGGGATGACCGGCCGGATGACCGGCCTGGTTGTCCCGGTTCGACTTCCTGCTCTTCGACTATCTGAAGCTAAGGTTCAGAAGGTTCAGGTTATTTTTATTTTTTTTATAGAAAGGCTGAGGTTCAGAAGGTTCAGGTTATTTTTTATTTTTTATTTTTACTTGTTATTTCTTATCTATTATTTTTTATAATATTAATAATTTTTTAATAATATTACATCCGTATATTGAATTACTAAATTAATAACGTGTAATAAATGAGAAAAAAATTGATAATATTTTGTAAGGTTTACGTTATGATTTGTATTTTAAAATATTACACTTAATGTATTTATGTTAATTTTTATTAATATGTATTCTCAAAATTTATTGACTTTAACAAAATTTTACAAAAAATATATAAAACGTATTGTAGAAGATGTTTGTATAGGCATAAAAAATGAATTGATAGAAAATTTAATTGACACAAAATAATTGACATAGATTTATTTTAAAATGAAAAAATAATTTGAAAAAAAAATTATTCAAAAAAAATTATTGAAAAAAAATTAATTGAAAAAAAAATCAATTTTTAATTTCAGTATTTTAAAAATAGTTTGGTTATTACTGTTGATAAAAAATACGGATATCGATATATGAGTTGTGTGTTTGATTATAAATTATTGATTGAATTAAGTTTTGAAAACTATTTCCAAAACACATCACCAAAATTTTTTTCTTATTTCACATGTCATATCAAATTTTCAAAATTTAATTCAAAATACATCTTCAAAACATATTTCAACACTCTATTTAAAAACCATAACGAAACAAATTTTTTATACTCAAATCATAATTCCACAACATACGAACTCAAAATATAACTCATACTCTCAAATCACATTTACAAAACTCTACCAAACGCTACCAAAGATTTTCTTTTCTCTCTACTTTTTGTACGTATTTTCGTAAAAAGCCAAAAATTCATCCCAAATATACTAGTTTTTTTTAGCTCATATTTTAACAAAATAGCTAAAAAGTTACTAAATTAGCCTGTTCCCAAACGAGACCTTAGTCTGTGATTAGACTGAAGGGTACTGTTGGGCCTGTGGGGGCTCACCATGGGTCTCATTTTAATAATCCAAACCGTTCAATGTATAGAACTCGTCGAGTACTATATGCTTGTAAAACGTTACGTTGATAAGATATCGATAGCTATCTTATCAGATCATATTTCTGTCAACTATTTATTTTTTTATCTTTCAAAATTTTTTTTTTAAATACAAAACTGATTTGATCACATAGCTATCGATATCCGATTAACATAATTTTTCACAGGCATATACTACTCGACGAGTTCTACACATTGAGCTCTTTAGATTATTGAAACGGGACTCGTGGTAGGCTTCTATGAACCCAATAGTACCCTCCAGTCCGTGATCAGACCGGAGAGAAGTCAGCTCCTTTTATTAATTTAGATAGCAAGACTCATCAATTTTAATTTATTTTTGTAAAGACAATTGAAATATATAATATCAAATATTGATTAAAAAAACTACCAAATAACTTCTTTTAATTTTTTTAATTTGTTTTATTATTACTTTTGTCATAAAAATAGATAATTCTAGAATGTACACCATTTTATGTATACCATATACAAGTTATAACATTTGTGTCTTGAGATTCCTAACAATTATACTGGTCACCCTTATTTTTTTCTTTCTTTCTTTTTTACTTATTTTTTATTTTTATTTTTATTTTATTTATTTTATTTTATTCTTCTTTTTCTAAAATTACACTAACTTCTCTTGTGACTAACCCTCCTATTAATGACGTTAGTCATAGAAGAGGTTTGTGTAATTTCAAAAAAAATAGGGGAGGCCAGTATAATTGTCGAGAACATCTGGGAGATTACTGTAATTTATGAAAATAAATATTTTAATAAGCTTAGATTCGATGTTTTGAAGAGGGGATTGTACAAGGCAGTTCGACTAGCTTAAGACTGTTTGCGATTGATTTTTAGGTAGCTTTTTTTAGCTTTTTTAACAAAAGTTAAAAAAAAAATTAATTTACGTTAGAAGTTAATTTTTTATTTTTTTTTATAGTGAAATGCTGATTAATTTTTTTTGATTTTTTCAATTGATGAAAGACAAACTTTTTAACTTATTTAACTAAAAATTTTTTTTTTTTAATCATAACCAAACACCCACTAAGGCCTTGTTTGGGTACCCAATATAAGTGCACTTATTTCATCTTTTTATCTTTTTTGGGTCACATCAATCAACATCTCCTCTATACTTTTTCTACACATAATACAAGAAAAGTCAAAAAGTGCACATTCTAAACTTCCCAAACTTGGCCTAAGTTTCAATTTTGAATAAACCCTCAGATTCATTTTAATTTGAAGTCAGGATTTTTTTTTTTTTTTTTTAATTATTAAACCATTAAAACTACAATTGAACTGACTAACCAAATCTACCAACAATAGTGGAAGAAAATAGGCCGAACCACCGTGCTACGTTGTAAAAATCATCTTTTATGCTATGTTACATTGAGCTATTTTAGAAAGTTGGCTTTTAGTCACTTTTTTTGGTTTGTAACAAAAGTCAAAAGTTAAATTTTTTGTATTTTTTTTCATTTGGGAAGGTGATTTTTAGACAAGGGTGAAATTATAATTTTACACCTAATGAGTCAAAATATGCTACATGGGTGAAGTTATAATATTTTAAACTAAATAGGGGTAATTTGGTCATTTGATTATGATTTGACATCATAAACAAATATTAATAAAAAAAGCCAAAAGTCACTTTTTACCAACTTTCCAAATCATTTGTCTAAAAAAGCCAAAAATTTGGTAAAAAGTCAAAAAGTCACTTTTAACCATCTTCCCAAAACAACCCTGAATTGTTAAGAATGTCGTACGAATAAATATTTCTTGAAATAATGAATTAAAAGAAAAAGATAATAAAAATAATTTATTTTTATATTCATGTTTAGTTTACAAAAAAAAATTATATATATTTGAACTTTCTCTTTATGTATAATCATGTACTTTTTACAAGATAGTATTTGAAGCGAAGTGTTTCCTTTAAGAAAACAATATATATCTAATATAATTAAAGTACTTGTCTCAAACAAAAGTTAGGGCTGGTTTGGCTTATACTAAATAAGCCAAAAAGTCAAAAAGTCACTATCTTATTTAAGTCACATCATCCTATTTAAATCACATCACCTCTCTAACATATCACATCAAACCCAACCCAAACCCAATCCAAACCCACCAATAAGTCAAAAAGTGCACTTTTTTAGGACATCCCAAACCAACTCTTAACTGATATTCTTATGAACAATATCACTATAAATAAATATGTATAAACATATATATTTGATAAAATATTAATGCAAATACATGTCTCTTAACATATAAAATAATTTAAATGAAATGCATTTTAATAACTATATATTTTTATTGAAATATAATTTATAATATTTTTAAAGATAATTATAATGTCACTGTTTGACTGTAGGTTAGATAGGGATATGGGGTTATTGTTGTGCCTCAATGTGAGGCTTATTACGGGCTTGTTTTTATAATCTGAACTGTTCATTTTGTAGAGCTCGTTGAGTACTTCATGCATATCAAAAATTATATTGATCGGATATCAGTAGACAAGTGATCAAAATGCATTTTTTTGATATTATTTCTCAAAAGAAAAATAGATTATTTATTTTTTTAATGATAATTGTAATTCGATCATGTGGTTACCAATATTTGATCAATAAGATTTTTGACACGCGAGAAATACTCGATGAGTTTTACAAAATAAATTATTTGGATCATAAAAATAAACTCGTAATAAGCCTCACATTGAGATACAATAGTTATTGTTGTGCATTTGGCACAATAGTAACCCCACTTCTGTTAGCCGGATGGTTGAACTAATAACCTTAATTTAGTCCCTTGTTCGACTCCTAGAGGTGGGGGAGCAATTGCATCGCCAAAAAAATAATTCACGGAGTTGGGAGCTCAAACGTAAGACCTCATGTTTGTTTGTAATCAATTTTGTTGTTTTTTTGTTCACATTCAAGTTCTAGACATCAGAAAAAAAATTCCAAAACATATACATCATTTAAATTAAGGTAAAAAACACATCCTCTATCATTCAACTTAACTAGATCAACTCAGTGATGTCATCTAAATGTTCTAACTCAAATCTGACTTGGTGTACCAGAAAAATTAAAATTAAGCAAAGACATTTCACAAAGATAAATGAAGGAAAGATAATAATAATAGTAATACTCATTCTAGACCAATGACCAATGTCATACACATTGCTAAAAAGATGAAAGTGCCATGTTTCATTGATCTGCCACTTTCTTTTTCTTCAACTTCAGAGAAACTATTGGCCATTCAACTAAACACATCTTCACATCCAAAACAATGTTATTAGCACATCAGTATTTATTTATTATTAATTTTTAAAATATGGTTTCACATTGTTAAATCTCACCTATCCCACAATCCACTGGAACACATTTAATTTTCTATCTCACCACACTATGATAATAAATTCTATATGTCTCAGATTTCCCAACCAGAAAATCTGCTAAAAATCTCAGTCAAACCACACACTATAATCCACAAATTGCCAAGTCAAGTTCATTGCTTCAAGAAACACAGATACCAAAATAACTTTTTAAACTGACATATAAAAGTAGTAATAGAAACAAAATTCATAAACTAGATTAGAAAACATAACTTCTAATAGCATAAAAAATTTGAATTCATTCATATCATTCAAAATTCAAAATCCAACCATTTCTTATAGTAGTTGCAGGTCATGGGGAAGAGATAATGCCATCGTGCGGGCAACGATTAATTCGGGGACAGGCCCTGCATGGAATTGAAGCCATGGACCCAATTTTCGACCCCTTTCCAAGGCCCATCTCAGTTGCGTGTCTGTAACAAACCGTTCCAATTGGAAATGAATGAAATTCTCCTAATCCAGTGCTCTTCACCTCAATAAAATGTTTTTACCTCTTGCTTCCAGATTCCAATATCTCCTTTACTTTTAATCAGATTTAATAGTATACTCTCAGGTGACCGAGACTATGCATTTGGTTCTTGTCTTTTCCGCTTAAGGGATGGACTCTCCATTGATTGGTTCATTCCTACTGAAAGAAAATACAATTAGAAGTCCAAATTTGGGTAAGCATGTTAAAATGCTATTTGAACTTAATAAGGAACTTGATCATCTTGTGGGGCAACAATTCCAATTTCAGATATTCGAATGGAATTTGATAGAGATCATATGAAACAAGGAAGAATAGGAGGAGAGGTAGAAGAGAACGTCTTGTACATATAATTCCAAAAATTCAAATCCACATTTTGAGTTAACAGGATCAAGTTAAATCTCCGTATCACCAAAAAAATTGGTACACCAGATCATCAATTACATTGTCTCTCAAAGGTGGTGGTGGTAGTGGTGGTGGTGACAAGGTGGAGTGCTTGGGGTGGCAGCGGTGATGGAAAGTGTCCTTCAGACTAAAGTCTTACCACCACCGTCACCACCTCCACCACCCCACCACCCCCACAGGCAACCACACACTAAAACCCTATATTGCCCAAGGTAGTCTCAGTGAAGCAAGCAAGGGACTAATTTCAGGATAAAAGAAATCATCAATTATCATTATTACAGAATATATATTGTATAGATATGCTAGTAATTCATTCAATAATAACAATAGAGTTGAAAAAATTGTCATCATAAAATAATTGAGTTCCATGATTTAATACAGACATCTAGAAAAACAAACAAAATCTAGGTAGCTATTTTACATGAAATTGGCATGGATGCAAATAAACTCAATCCTCAATCTTAAAATCTAAATCCCAATTTCTAAAAATTGTACCTAAATAATAGTTTAGGAAATCTGTTTTCCCAAAAATGGTTTTAAAAAATAGTTTGTTTAACAAGTTTATTTTTATAAATTAAAAAAAAATAAAAAATAAAAACAAAAACGATACTGATAATACAGTGAGTCCTCGTGGATGGGTTGGACCGATCCAAGCTCCTCAAGCCCACTGGATAACCTGCAAACAAGTTCAATCGGGGAACGGGGTAGTCCCCCGGCGAACCCTCCGGTGTGTGAATTAGAGAAGGCGAAGGACAGAAATATGTAGAGAGAGAGAGAGAGAGATAGGAGATGGAAAGCTTAACCTTCTTCTTATCTTCGAGTTTTGCTTATATCCTCTGGTAATCATTTCGTTGTCTTAGTCGTTCTGACCTTTTTGCCGAAAGCTTGCGTCGTGGTTCGTCTCGTTCAGGGTGAGGGGGCGTTGTTCCGGCTGAGGGGTGTTGTCGCAATAAATGCGGTGATGGATCGCATTAATGGTGATGTGCTGTGGCAATAACTTTGCAGATCTTTGTCTGCTGACATGGGCTGTTCTACGCCCGCCACGTGTCCGACCATCATTGGCCTTTCCTGCTCAGTTGGCCTCCAGCTGTGCTGGGTTTTACTGACCGGGCTGTGTGATGAGGTCTAAATAATGGGCTTGGGTTTACCCATGGTGGGTCGTGGTCCTTGTGGGCCTATCGCTGTGGGCCTATCCCTGTCAGTAGTCCCCCATTCCCGAGTGCGACTTTAGTCCAACGAAGGAATAGTGGCAATGAGTGAGGTGGCCGAGGCCGACCGTGAAGGTGGCCGGCCTTGAGGACGCCGACCGTGAGGGCGGCCGTGAGCGAGGCCGTGAGGTGGCCCGAAATGAAGGGCACGGGGCTCAAGAGGCGGCGTGTCACGCGGCGATTTGAAGTGAAAAAGACAAGGTGAGGGCAGAAGTCAGTGCATCTGGGCCATACACGTGGCGACATTTTGGGGGAGGGGAAAAGTCAACCGTTAGATGAGGAGTGAAACGTCAGGGTATTATTATGGGCATTGATGATACGTTTTTGGCGGATGATTTGAAAGGTTTTCAAACTGGCGAAAATTAATTTGGACCCCTGGAATACGGGCAAACCGTGGGCTTTTGGCATCATACGATTCACCTACTTCTTTACAAAAACTGAAAGCGCTCCAAGTATCGGGCCTTTGTCGCCACGATACTCCATTGAAGCATTTCTTCGATTTTCGAGAGACTGCGGTGAAGCTATTCGCAGACACTGCCTAGAAATGGCTAACGAAGAGACCGCAATTGTCAGGGTAGATCCATTGGGGATGACGACGCGGAGGAGTTGGTACCTGACAAGACGGAGAGGGTGGGGAATCGACGAGGCGTTCCATGGTTCCACCTTGGTGGCGCCCGACGCCGATTAGTGAGGTGGGGCAGATCATTGGCACACAAAGGCGGATAAATCGACAAGCGATGGCGGAGTTGGAAGCTATCCGCGAGAAGTGCAATTCAGCGAAGTGGAGTTCTTTGTTGCCAACATCAACGGAGAGGCCATCGAAAGAGCCGAGGAGTTCTCCTTATGCGAGGAGGCTCTGAAGGGAGGGCCCGAGCTGCCGCCTCAAATAGTGGTGGACGTGCTCAACCACCGAAGTGGAAATGGGCCGCTTGATGCCCAACGCCGAAAATTGTCTTTGGCCTCTTGCGAGTTCGTGGGGGAAGGCGAATGAGGGGAGGGGGATGGCGGTGGAGGAGTTCTTCGCTTGCTACAAAGCCTCTGGTCAGCAAGAAACGTGGGTCACACTTCAGGCGGTGGCGGGGAAGGGGCTGGTGACTGGTCTGCCTACGTCGATTAAGGGTTGGCGTACGCGGTGGTTCTATGTGTCTGGCAGCGGCGGGGTTGGAGTGCGCACCATTTGGAAGGTGCCGATCAAGACGGTGGAGGCAAAGTTGGGGGCTGAGGCGGAGGAGAGGGTGAAAAGGGTGAAAGAGTGGAGGGAAAAGGAGAAGGTTAGGTGGGATGAGTGATGGCCTGGTCAGCTTGTTGTTTGAGGTGTGGGGTCCTCAGCCAACCAGGGGAGATCTGGACCGAGCAGAGTTGGAGGCGAGGAGGAAGGCGCAGGAGGCTGAGGATCGAGCCCTTCTTGCCCGAGCTGCTAGGTTCCAGAAGGCTCAGGACGACCGACCTGCCCAGCCGATCGCGAAGGAGAGGATCAGGCCTCTGCAAAAACCGTTAGGAGGAAAGGACTTGAGTACTTTTGAACCGCGGAGGGCCCCTATGGATCCTCTAAAGGAGAAGGCCAGAAAAGAGGGAGAAGCTCTGAAGAGAAAGAAAAAGAAGAGGAGTGCCTCAGAAGGAGCGGTAGAGCAGTCTAGGCCCAAGAAGTTGAAGGAGACCCCAGTTGCAGTGGAGACTCCTGCAGTCAAAGATACCCCAGAAGTGGTTGGGGTCACTCCCACACTGGAGGCTACGAAGGTCGCCCCAACGGTGCAAGTAGGAGTTGGGGCGACTGCAACGGAGCCAAGTGGGAGAAAGCGAGGAGGGGGTCGCACTGGAAGGAGGAGTTGGTGCAGGCCATCTACCATGCACGCGTCTTTGTGGCGAAGGCTGGAAGGAAGAGATCGGCCAGTGGGCGGACACTTGGTCAAGATTGTGAAGAAATCGCTCTGCGATCGGCCTCCGGATTCAACGAGGCCGACCTGTTCAGGGGGTTATGCTCCGCCCAAATGGAGGTAACTACCCTGGCGGGGACTCTACTGAGGAAGGCTGGGGCAGCCAAGGTGAAGACCAAACAGACCAAGGCAGAGCTGGCCAAATTGAAAAAGGATAGTGCAGAGTGGAAGCGCCCATGCCGAAATAAGCAACAAAAGGATCTAGAGGACACACGCCGGGTGGTGTCATCGGAATTCAACTACGGAGAGCGAAAGAAGGTGGAGGAGGCCGAAAGAGCGTGCATCGTGGCGGTCGATCGGCATGAGGAGGCCATGAGCAACAACGAAGAGCTCGTTAGGCAAAAGGACGAGGCAGATGCTAAGGTGGAGGCTCTGCAGAAGGCGTTGGAGGACGAGCTGGCCAAGGCAGAGGAGGAGAAGGTGAAACTAAGGAGGGAGTGGGAAGTGGAGAGTGAAAAGGCGAGGGCGGAGAGGGAGAGCCTAAGGAAGGAGGTGGAGGAGGAGAAGATGAAGTTGGCTGCTGAGGGGGAGGCCTGGAGGAGAGAGCTGGAGGCTGAGAGGGCCAAGGCTGCAGCTGAGAAGGAGGCCCTACAGAAAGAGCTGAACGAAGAGAAGGCGAGAGCGGCCTCGGAAAGGGCAGCCTACCCTGATCTTTGTATAGCAGCTGTTACTCAATTCAAAGGGTCTCTGAGTTCGGATGGTCATTGATCTTGAGCTTGCCATGACAGCAAGGGAAGAGTCTTTGGCCCATCACAAACGACCGCTGAAGGAAGACCAGAGTCTGAAGTTATAGAGAGCTTCCAACGATCAGATTTTTATAAGCATGAAATGGCGGAGTTCTGGGACAGCGGCTGGAGAATGTTCAAACGCAAGGCTGAAGAGCTGTTCCCAGAGCTTGACTTCAGCAGGGTAGTGGTGGAAGAGGATGATGTGGCCCAGACCCCCCTAGACGAGGGGGTAGAAGAAGCGGACCTGGTCTCCAGTGAGGAGGAGGAATGATCTGGGGGATAATTTTGTATACATATGTTGTTTTGTTGTTTGTTTGTTTGTTTTTTTTTTTTTTTGGAAAGGATGTATGTAGCTTGTACACACATTTGTTGGATGAATAAAATGGTACTTATGGTTCTAATTGATGATGCCAGTATATCTTTCTTCTTATATTGGTTTGGTCTTGGTTTATTGTTCTTGTGATTATTTTGTGCACTGATGTGTTCAGCGAATGCTTGCATCTTAAAAACATGACTTAGTGTCAAATTACTGTAAAAAAGGTAGACTGAAATGTGAAGTTGAAGATGTAATTTGCAAATGAAATATGGGCAGACCTCTCCAAAATATTGGTTAAGTGTCAAATTACCTTGAAAAAGTAGGCTGAAATGCAATGTTGAACATGTGATTTGCAATTGAAATATGGGCAACCCTCTTTAAAATATTGACTAATTGCCAAATTACCTTGAAAAGGTAGACTGGAATGTGAAATTGAAGATGTAATTTGCAAATGAAATATGAGCAAACCTCTTTAAAATATTGACTAAGTGTCGAATTATTTTGAAATTGTGGTTAAGCGCCAGATCATGACTGAGGCTGAGGTCTGGCTGAGGTTTTTGAAGAGTGCTCCGGTCTGGCCGAGGCTTTGGAAGTGCTCAGGTCTGGCTGAGGCTTTGAGTGCTCGGACTAGCCGAGGCTTTGGAAGTGCTCAGGTCTGGCTGAGGCTTTGAGTGCTCGGACTGGCCGAGGCTTTGGAAGTGCTCAGGTCTGGCTGAGGCTTTGAGTGCTCGGACTAGCCGAGGCTTTGGAAGTGCTCAAGTCTGGCTGAGGCTTTGAGTGCTCGGACTGGCCGAGGCTTTGGAAGTGCTCAGGTCTGACTGAGGCTTTGAGTGCTCGGACTGGCCGAGGCTTTGGAAGTGCTCAGGTCTGGCTGAGGCTTCAAGTGCTCGGACTGGCCGAGGCTTTGGAAGTGCTCAGGTCTGACTGAGGCTTTGAGTGCTCGGACTGGCCGAGGCTTTGGAAGTGCTCAGGTCTGGCTGAGGCTTCAAGTGCTCGGACTGGCCGAGGCTTTGGAAAAGCGGCGCTGCAAAGAAGAGTTGCATGGAAGCTACATTCAGACAGTTGAATTATAGAAAGTGGGAGCTCCAGTTGACATTTGTATTATGTATTGAAAAAGGAAAATACAACAATTTCGACAATACAAAAGTGAGGATTCATTGATAGTAACGTTTCAGATGTTCAGCATTCCAGGGATGGGGAAGGTCTCGGCCATCCATATCTTGAAGTCGGTAAGTGCCTGGTCGTGGTCGGGCCTTCACCACATAGGGCCCCTCCCATTTGGCTGCCAATTTGCCCTCAGTTGGATTCTTTGTGGCAAGAGTTGCTTCTCTCAAGACAAGGTCGCCAGTAGAAAACTCCCGTGGTCGGACTCTGCGGTTGTAGTGTGTTCTCATTTTCTGCTGGTACGAAGCCAATCTGACAGCAGCAGTCTCTCTGAGCTCCTCGATGAGATCTAGGTCTGCTCGACGGAGTTCTTCGGCTGAGGCGAGATCTGGATGTAAGACCCTGGGAGTGGGCAGACCGACTTCTACAGGAATGACCGCCTCAGCGCCATATGTTAAGCGAAAAGGGGTTTCCCCTGTAGGAGTCCGGGCAGTGGTTCGGTAGGCCCAGAGTACATGTGGTAGTTCTTCAGCCCAGAGGCCTTTAGCAGCTTCGAGCTTAGTTTTGATGATCTTCAGGAGAGAGCGGTTGGTGACCTCAACTTGGCCATTTGCTTGGGGGTGACCGGGGGAAGAGAAGCATGGTTGAATTTGGAGATCTGCACAAAATTTCCGGTATCTAGCATTGTCGAACTGTTTGCCGTTGTCGGAGACGATGGCTTGAGGGATGCCAAATCTGCAGACAATCGATTGCCAGATAAACTTGGTGGTGTTCCGCTCGGTGATTGTGGCGAGAGGTTCTGCCTCGACCCACTTGGTGAAGTAATCAATGGCAACAATTGCGAACTTGGTCTGGTCTGGCCTCGGCCAGTGGGAAGTGGACCAACCAGGTCGATACCCCATTTGGCGAACGGGTAAAACGCGGTGATCAGCTCGGTGGGAGGAGCATGGGGAATGTTGGCGAAGCGCTGGCACTTGGCGCGTTTCAGCACGAAATCAGAGGCATCCTTGTTGAGGGTCGGCCAGAAATAACCTGTACGGAGTACTTTGTGTGCGAGAGATCTGCCACCTGAATGATTGCCACATATCCCTTCGTGGATCTCTTGCATTACATAGGTTGCTTGGGCGGGGCTGAGACATCGCAGGTACGGCCGTGAGAAGCCGCGCTTGTAAAGGACGCCGTCGACCAGAATGTAGTTAGCCGACCGAGCTCTGACCTTGGCAGCCTGCTGTTGGTCATCTGGGAGTTCTCCAGTGGTCAAGAAGAGGAGGATGTCGGATGCCCAAGGGATGGGTTCCGTCTGAAGGAATTGCACTTCTTGGAGGTCGGGTGAGATGGCCGGGTGAGTCAGGTATTCGAGGCGAACTCCATGGCTGAGGTCGGATTGGTCGGCGGAAGCCAGCTGAGCCATCTCATCTGCTTTGGAGTTTTCCGCCCTAGGTATGTGCCTGATCTGGAAGGTGTTGAAGAGACGAACAAGGGTTAGCGCCATGTCCCTGTAAGTCCGCATTGTGGTATCCTTGGCATCGAATTCACCCATGATTTGGCCGACGATAAGCTGGGAGTCGCTGAACACTCGGATGTGGCTAACACCAATGTCTTTGGCCAGACGGAGCCCTGCTATCAATGCTTCGTATTCGGCCTCATTGTTGCTGGCCGCAAATAAGAGGCGGAGGGCACATTTGAAATAACCCCCTTCGGGGGATGTGAGGATGAGGCCAGCCCCACTTCCCTCCCTGCGAGACGAGCCGTCAACATTGAGTGTCCAACAATGAGGATCTTCAGGCTCTGGTGGAGTTGGTGCGGATGGAAGGTTAGTGGTTGAAATTTGGATTGGTAAATTCGAGGATGAAGTCGACTCGGCTTGTCCTTGATTCTTTGTCCGGGGGCGATAAGAGATGTCGAACTGGCTTAGTTCTACTGACCACTGCATTAGTCTTCCTGAGAGCTCGGGTTGCTGCATGACCTTCTTCAGCGGCTGGTCGGTTAGAACCACTATCGAATGGGCTTGGAAGTAGGGACGGAGTCGTCTGGAGGCAGTGACCAAGGCCAGGGACAGCTTTTCTAATAGGGGATAGTTCTGCTCCACTCCCCTGAGAGCCCGGCTGATGTAATAGACCGGTCGTTGGACCGAGCCGTCCCTCTCGATGAGTCTTTGCTTGATTGCGGTGCTGATCTTGCTAGGTAGAAAGAGGGCTCGCCGGTGATTACTGTGAGAGAAGGGGAGGGTTGGCCATGCATTGTTCCAACTGCTGAAAGGCCTCTTCTGATTCAGTTGTCCATTCGAAAGTCTGCCGCAGGACTTTGAAGAATGGTAGGCACTTATCCGTCGCGCGGGAGATGAAACGGTTAAGGGCTGCCACTCTGTGAGCCTTTGGACCTCTTTAACGGTTTTGGGTGGCTGCATCTCAATCAAGGCCTTGATCTTCTCGTGGTTGGCCTCGATGCATGTGGTGACCATGAAACCCGAGAACTTGCGGATCCTCCAAAGGCACACTTCTCAGGGTTGAGCTTCATCTGATATTTGCGGAGTGTGGCAAAAGTCTCTCGCAGGTCGGTGAGGTGGTCAGTGAGAGTTTGCTCTTAACCAACATGTCATCCACATACACTTCCATGTTCCGCCCGATCTGATGGTGGAAGAGTGTTGACCAGACGTTGGTAGGTGGCCCCAGCGTTCTTTAGTCCGAATGGCATGACACGGTAGTGTTAAGTGCCCCGGTCGGTGATGAAAGATGTGTGTTCCTGGTCGGATGAGTGCATCACGATCTGGTTGTACCCTGAAAAAGCATCCATGAAGCTGAGCATTTGGTGGCCGTGGCGTCGACGAGAGATCAATGCGAGAGGGTAGCTATCTTTGGGACAAGCTCGGTTCAAGTCGGAATAGTCGACGAGAGACGCCACTTGCCATTGTTTTGCGGACGGACCACATTGGATGACCACTTAGGATAATCCACATTTCGGATAAACCGGGCCTCGAAGTTTGTCAACCTCTGCGGCTATGAGATTGTTGCGCTCGGATGGAAAATCTGTTGCCTCGTCGGTAAGGTCGAAAGTGAGGCTCAATCTTGGCGATGGGTTATGAAAGAGGATCGATGCAGCATGTCTGCATGGGTCCAGCGAAGACGTCTCGTGTTCGGTCGAGAGCGGTGAGGTCGGCCTTGGCAGGAAGGCGATTGGCTGCCGATTTTAGCGATTTTGAGTGGGTTGGTGGGATCGATGTTAACTTCGACGAAGTTCCTCCACAGTTCGCCTCGATCGATTCGTCATCATCGAGGCGTCAAGTCCTTCTATGATCATTGCCTCCTTGGTTTGATCTCTTTGAGTGAGGTAACATAACATTCTCTGGCGACGATCGTTCTCCTCTCACCGTTCCGACCCCAAAATCGATGAGGAACTTGAGGGCAAGGTGGTAGGTGGATGTGATGGCTTGGAAGGCATTGAGGGCGGTGCGACCGAGGATGATGTTGTAGGCTGAGGGGCAGTCGACAACAAGGAAAGTAAGCAACTTCGTGGTCTGGCGAGGGTATTCCCCAATGGTGATGGGGAGATCAGTGGAGCCGACAGAGGTCACCCGGTCACCGGTGAAACCAACCAGAGGAGTTTGAAGTGGGGACAGGCTTTCTTCCCCGATCTTCAGTTGGCGGAAACAGTTTAAGAAAATGATGTCGGACGAGCTGCCATTGTCAATGAGGACTCGTCTGACCTTATAATTAGAGAGGACAGTGGAGATGACAAGGGGATCATCGTGAGGATAACGGATGCCAGCACAGTCGGCGTCCGTGAAGGTAATGGGCTCTGTCCACTGCTTGGGTTGTTTGGGGGGTCGGTCGATCGTGGCGACCGTCTTGTCTGAGCCCTGCCGTATCTTTCTAAGTTCTGCCCTCTGAGCTGAGCGAGATGGTCCACCACAAGCAAGACCACCTGAAATAACTCTGATTTCACCAACTGGCGGAGGCGGATTACCTTGAGGCCGAGGTTGTTGGTGGGGTCGGTCATGCCCCTGGTCAGGTTGAGCTTGTTGCCGTGGAGGGGTATGCCTGCGATTGTCTCTGTGAGGCTCGGCCCTTTGCCTCTGCTGAGGGCGGGTATCTGTGAATCGGCTCAGGCGCCCCTGGCGAATAAGGGTCTCCATTTGGTCTTTGAGGTTGATGCAGTCGTCGGTGTTATGGCCATGATCTTGGTGGAAACGGCAATATTTGGACTGGTCTTTGCGGTTGGAAGGGTTCCGTGGAGGGAGAGGCCACTTGAGGGGGTAGTCCCGCTGGATCTGGTTAAGAACTTGTTCCATGGGGGTATTGAGCGGGGTATATTGCTCGAACCGGCCGGGGGGTCTGACTGGTGCCGACCGGTCGGCTCGAGGAGGTCGGTCGGCATAGCGGGATGTTTGGTTATGAGGTCGGGTGTTACTGGGTTCTTGGTCTTTTCTTTTTTCTCTGGGGGTCAGGTATTTAGTTGTGGAGTCCTGCCGAGCGGCTAGAGAGTCCTCGGCGTTCATGGACTTTTGGGGTTGGGAGAGCAAGGGTGCCATGGATGTCGGGGTTCTTGGAGAGAGAAATCGGATGATGCATGAACCCGACCATGAAGGCATGAGATGACCTTATCGTCATTTTCAGCAACTTGTAAGGCTTCGGTGTTGAAGCGAGTGACAAAGCTGCGTAGTGACTCCCCCTCGGTCTGGCGGATGTTGAGGAGTTGGGTCGTCGGACGTCGCTGGCGTTGGGCCCCAATGAAGTGGCTCAGGAAAGAGTCACTAATGTGTTGAAATGTAGAGACCGAATCTGGTGGCAACTGGCTGAACCATAGCCGAGCCGATCCCTTTAGAGTCACGGGGAAAGCTCGACACATGATTTCGTCGGGGAAAGCATGGAGGATCATGAGTGTACGGTAGGTTTCCAGGTGGTCGACGGGGTCGGTTGTTCCGTCAAAGGGGTCGATGGTAGGCATTTTGAACTTGGGTGGTAGAGGTTTGTCTCGGATGGAGGCGACGAAAGGGGAGTTTGCTGTAGTAGAGGGCTTATGTTGGATGTTCTGCATGACCCCTTGGAGTTGGAGTTTCATGGCTCGGAGTTCGGCGTCCCAAAGGGGAATGTTGTCACCGCCAGAGGGGGATAGATGTTGGACGCTGCTAGCTTCTCCCTCGGGAGCTGGGGCTATGACCGATGGACGTGGGGGTGGAGGAGGAGGATGTATATGTGGGTGAGGAGGTTGCAGGCCCCCCGAGTTGGGAGGATTGGGTTGCGGGACGGTATGGCCCGGAGCTTGTTCTGAACGGGACGGAATATCTGGAGGTGGTGGAGGAATGGGGAGGTTCCGCTGGAGCAGAGCGTTGATCAAGGCCTGGTTTTGTTCGGCCATACGGTTGATGCTGTTGGTGAGCTCGATGAAGTACTGTGGTGGGTTATTTGGATTGGGAGGGTCGGTCTGGTGATCGGCAGCATTGTGGTGGGAAGCCATGGATCTGGTCATTACCATACACGTGACGGATGAGGTGAAAAAGGTTGCTGAGAAAGGGTCTTCGGCGGCAATGAACACAACTGGCGCACGGATAAAACCAAGTTCCCACAGACGGCGCCAAGCCCGATATCTGATGAGTCCTCGTGGATGGGTTGGACCGATCCAAGCTCCTCAAGCCTTTGGATAACACCAAACAAGTTCAACCGGGGAACGGGGTAGTCCCCCGGCGAACCCTCCGGTGTGTGAATTAGAGAAGGCGAAGGACAGAAATATGTAGAGAGAGAGAGAGAGAGATAGGAGATGGAAAGCTTAACCTTCTTCTTGTCTTCGAGTTTTGCTAATATCCTCTGGTAATCATTTCGCTCTCTTACTCGTTCGACCTTTTGCCGAAAAGCTTGCGCCGTGGTTAAATCTCGTTCAGGTGAGGCGTTGTTCCGCCTGAGAGGTGTTGTCGCAATAAATGCGGTGATGGATCGCATTAATGGTGATGTGCTGTGGCAATAACTTTGCAGATCTTTGTCTGCTGACATGGGCTGTTCTACGCCCGCCACGTGTCCGAGTATCATTGGCCTTTCCTGCTCAGTTGGCCTCCAATCTTTGAGTTTCTTGGCCGTTTGTGTGATGAGGTCTAAATAATGGGCTTGGGTTTACCCATGGTGGGTCGTGGTCCTTGTGGGCCTATCGCTGTGGGCCTATCCCTGTCAGATACCAAAGCTTGTTTACAAAAGTTAACCAAAAACAATTTGTCAAACAAATTTTTTTTTTTGAATATTTAAAAAAAAAAATGAAAATGATATCTAACTTTTTATTTTTATTTTTTACCTAACTTGTTTATAGAAATGTCATTAAATATTTTGACATGCATAACATGTGTCGCATACAATTAAATAAGGGTTTTGATTCTTCCGAACGGTTTGGATCACTAAAGTCCGCTCCTAAATGGGCCCAACAAACCTAAATGCTAATTTGAGAGAGTCCATAAGTAATTTGTTGGAGAAAATATTAGAAAAATAATATTTTATTAACAAAAAATATAAAGAAAAAAAGATACAAACAGATTAAGCTGAGGTACGAATATCTCATTTTCTTTAAGAAGATCAAGCCCACTCTGTAGAAAAAATCCAAACACTGGTGCAATAGTCACCAAACGCTGACTTGTCCCATTCATGATACAATAGTCCGACCATTTATTATATGATTTAAGCCAACTTTATATAAGATGGTGAATCCAAAACTTCACGGAAAAACACATTTTTTTGGTTAGTAAAAGTGTAGAAAATGTTGGTGGAGGATGAATTGATGGAGAGTATTTATAGGCTACAAGGGCCTATAGGAATTAATAAAAAATAATGTTCCATTAAACTAGAGTAATGGAATAGTTATGGACTCACAGTAAACAAAATGGTAAATGACTGAACCGTATTCTCATACCTCCTCTAATTAGATAATTATTCAATAATTTTAGAATATAGACATGTCGTGTATAAGGGGACATATTGAATAATGATTGATTAAAGAGTACAAACACGTGATACGTCCGGGAACATTGAATAATTTTTCCCTCCACTTAGTCCTACCTTGCACCAGTGAGTTGGATCCAATTCCTACAAGTTATATGTAAACCCAATTCCTACAAGCTATATGCAACTCTTCATCTACTCTCCCAGTCAATGTGGGATATTCCATAACTCCCAAAACCTTACTCACCACCAATGCCCATAACTTCCCACTAATTCCTCATGGACCAAATAAAAGTCACAAAATAAAAAAATAAATAAATAATTAACCAATAATATTAAAATGGTCCAAACAGGTACGAATGCAACATATTCCATAAACTACATAAAGTCTAACAACACCAGCAGCACTCACCATCTGGGTTTTATCGCTACAAGAAAGGACACTTTTGGCGATTAAATTTTTGTCGCCCAAAAGGTCAAGTTTTAGTTGTCGAAAGTTTTTAGCGTCTAATTTTTTAGATCGCCAAATTGGTCGTTGACTAATTGTCGGAAAAAGTATTGGTGACTAAATATTTTTTAGTAGCCAAAAGTCATAAATTGGCGACTAAATATTTAGTCGCCAAAAGTTTTCAAAATAAAATTAATTTTGATTTTCAGTGATTAAAACTTTTAGTCGTGGATAAGTTTTAGTCACAGCGTTACTACATTTAGGGACTAAAGAATTTAGTCGCCAAAAAATTTATTTTTCATTTTATTTTATTTTTTGCTTCTAACTATTTGGTCGTCCAAAGTGTCATTTATTATTGGCTACTAAATATTTAGTCCCCCCAAAAAATTATTTTTCATGTCTTTTTAGCTACTAAACTATTCAGTCGCCTAATGTCTTATTTATTTTTGACTACTAAATATTTAATTGTCAAAAGAAATTATTTTCATCTTTTTTTTCTTTTTTAGCTACGAAACTATTTAGCCGCCTAGAGTCTCATATATTTTTGGCTACTAAATTTTTAGTAGCCAAAAATCTTTGGTTTCTTTTTGACTACTAAATTTTTAGTCACCAATAAGTTGTTTTTTTTTTTGGCTACTATACATCACCAAAAACTTTATTTATTATTATTATTATTATTATTATTAATTTTTCCACAACCTGTATTAATTTTATGCAATCTGCACCCTATATATAAACAAAACAATACATATGCCTATTTCTATTTCACTGTCAACCATCCAAAAATTTGGTCTTTTAACATCAAATTCTATACAAACCAAATATAATTCAACCCAAAATAATAATTCCATACAAACAGATAATCATACAAAAATAATGTCCTCCGTACACAAAAAAAAAAATCCACTAGTAGTCTATACCAGGCCAATGGTAATATGTTTCATGCCAAAAGTAATCTCCACCTCGGATCTAAAGTCTTTGCATCTCCACCTCTCGTTTTGTTGCAACATTTGAACAAGGCACGACTTTCCTGAGAAGATTGAGAAAACATATCAGCACAAGATATGCAATGCCTCGCATATCAATGAGAAATGGAAAGACTTTTTTAAAAAAAAATAAATGTACTAGTGCGAGCTACAGAAGCAAGAACTATATGTACACGTGAAGTTTAAAATACAAAAAAAGAAAAAGAAAAAAAAGACACTAAGTAAGAACTGTATGTCTCTTAAGAAAATGAACATAAGAAACCTAAGACAAAGATACCCTCCCCCAACAGCCATGAAAAATGAACTAACCATGACATGCTTCAACTAGTTAATTCCAAATACACATGCAAATATCATGAAAAATGAACTAACCATGACATGCTTCAACATTCTGAAGTGACCCTGCGTTTTACAAATTTCAATCTAAAACTGCAAACCATATAGGGGCAACCAACCAAGCACCAATTCAGATTTGATAAGCCAGAGCACACAAAGCATAAGCCAAAGCCAGCCACTGCAGCCAAGGCTGCATTCCCAGCCGCAGCAGCCCCAGCTGCAGCAAGACCAGGCCAGGTCAACACAAGCAAGGCTGCAGTACGAGCCGCAGCCAGAGCAGCTAAAGTCAGAACAGATTGGGCTGCAGCTTGTTGTAGTGTCATTCAAACCATTTTCAACCTCCTAAATCTCATTCTTAGAGCGACCTAATATAAGCACAACAAACCAAAGAAAATTCATGCTATTATACTTATAAGAGCGTAATAATTCATGTTAACATACAATAGCACTTTTAGACAGTTCCATGAATTAGTTACAGTGCAAAGGCAACATATGAACCCAGATAGCCAAACATTTGGCTAGTAGAATAGACACTGAAATGAAGAAATTTTGAAACTCATACATCAAGAAAAAGCTCATTGCACAAGCAAATTGCCCAATCCCATTCATCAGATGTACAGAAAAACATAGCAAACTGCCCAATCCCATTCATCATCACGAAATGAAATTTTTTAAAATTTAGTATCTTTCCATCAAAAGATTGAAAGTCGAAGCTAATCCTGTAAAATTCAACAGTTCATAATCCTGCAAATTCTATCACTTTAACTTCAAAAATAAAAAATAAAAAACTTCATGAATTCTCTTGTATAAACTAGTTGTGAAAGCAGAAATACCTTTAACTTGAAAGTCGGAGCTAATCCTGTAAAATTCAACAGTTCATAATCCTGCAAATTCTATCACTTTAACTTCAAAAATAAAAAATAAAAAACTTCATGAATTCTCTTGCATAAACTAGTTGTGAAAGCAGAAATACCTTTAACTCTGTTGAGCTCCCAACATTGGAAGATAAGTACCCAATTTGCACCTTAAAACGAAGAGAGCGAGGGCCTTATTTAAGTAAATAAATATTTTGCTTTCAATACTGGAGTTACTCACCACCCTCATTTTCAAAGATATCTACATGCTCCCATTCCACATTTGTTATCATAGCTAATATAAGCATGAGGTGTTCAAATCTTGGCTCTGCCATAGGCAGAAACAGCATCTAGTTGTTCACAAACCTTAATAGGAACACTTTATTGTTAACTACACCAACCTTCAATCCTATTCAATGATAAGTTGTGATCTTATATAAAATTGATCATACCATAGGCAGAAATAGCATCTAGTAATTCACAAACTTTAACAGGAACACTTTATCATTACTACCAACTTCAACCTCGAATGCCTAAAGGGTTACAAACCTACAGAAATTACCATTATGAAAAAGCTCCAGCAAAGATATGCACATTAATGATAAATACCATGGTCTAATAACCAGTTTCCAGTACTATAAAAAAATAATAAATAAAAACTATTACATTGGAAGATATTAAACTTCAGTTAAACTTAAGTGTCCTCAGCAACAACATATCTTTGAAACATCAAAACAAAAGTAGAAAGGAAAGGATTGTTACCATTTCTCAACAGGTTTTAGTTTCCTCTAATCAATGATTCTTAACCTGTTCAAAAAAACACATTAAAAAATGTAAGTATAGACTAAAGGCAGCTTCATAATGAAATCTTAATTGCCAAAGCAGTGGAGATACCATATGAAAACTAGTCATTATGTGATTGTACATGGTTAAAGTTTATTAGTTTACTAAAATAGGAGCACAGAACAAGTGAGTAGTTTACTAGTGATCATGCCTCAAGGTTGGAGCAAGTGGCTAGTTCAAGTAAAAATATTGTTTACTAGCACTACAAGAAAAATATCATTAGCCAATAACAGAATTGGGTAAACATGCAACTTTTGTTAACTTAGTTTAGGAGAAAACCCATCCTTATAATTTATTTGAAATATCATACTCATGTGTATTGAAAACATTCATGCAATAAGTCATACAAAGTTCTAACATGATTAAAATAAATACCTCTAATACAAAGTTTTGACCACTCCCAAGGATGATTTCCTCCAAGAAGCTGAAACAGACAGTTTCAAGTTATAACACATTTTTGTTTGCAGATAAAATATTTACTTCATTACAAAAAATAAGTCAGACAATCGCCATTTATCTTGTCTTTGAAATATTGAAACTATCTATTAATAGAGTTGAACTCAGTAACAAAAAAGACATAAAAGAAAGGCATGTGTTTGAACAAGGAGAATTTTACCTAAAGGAGGGGGGATTTGGAACTACATAGCAGTCTTGAAATTGAAACTGCCTCCAAAACCTTGCCTCAATTGTGACTATACGCAACACAGTTCTGAAATTAACACATGTACAATTCACATTCAACCAGAAACTGACAGATTTTATGTTTCCTATTTTCAGAGGCATATTAGCAAACAGGTGGTATGCATAATTTACCCATAAATTAAATTAAAGAAAAAGAACATGGAAATGAACAAATTGAATTAATATCATCAAAATCAAAATCATAGTCATTCGTCAATGGCGTTGGGTGGGTCAATTTGGGGCTGGGTTTGTGTGAAGGAATGCGAATGGAAGGAGAAAACCCTAGAGGCTGAAATTAGGGGAAGAGAGACAGAAAGAGGGCGAAATAGAGAGGACATACTTGGGGCAATGCTCCAACGATAGTGCTCATATGAGAGAGACAGACGGACAGACGGACAGACGGACAGACAGACAGACTGAGAGTGAGAGAGAGAAGCTCCAACCCTCTGATTTATAACCCAAAAAAAAAAAAAAAAAAAAATCATTTGTTGTAAAACACTAGAAATTGGGTGAAGATATATATATATATAGAGAGAGAGAGGCCGGAAATACCTGGTGTGCGCTGGAGGAGACATAAATCAAAGTAGCTACTGTTGTCCGTCGTTGGTATGGAGATGGGTGGTACTGTCGCTGGTGGGGAGGTGGGTTGTACCGTCGCCGATGAGGAGGTGGGTGCTCGTGTGCGACAGTGGTGGACGGTGGCCGGTAGGAGGGTCGCCTGCGATGGAGTGAGAGAAAGAGAGAGGGATGATGAGAGAGTGAAATGGGAGAGGACTGACAGAGTAGTCTTTAATACAAAGTTTGATCAACGCCGACTAACGCCAAGTTTGGAAAGATTAAATAAGTGTATTTTTTGATTTTGATTTTTATTGTGTAGAAAAAGTAGAGAGGAGTTGTTGATTGATGTGATCCAAAAAAGATAAAAAAATGAAATAAGTGCACTTATTTAGGATAGTCAAACTTGACCTAAATCTCTCAAAAATTTGAAATTTTCCTTCCAAATATTTTTATTTTTTGGCGACTAAAATAGTTTTTAGTTGCTAAAAATAAATTTTTGGCGACTAAATTTTTAGTTGTCAAAAGTTTGAAAGTAAATTTTTTTGTTTTTCATTCAGTGACTAAAAAAATTTTAGTAGCTAAAACTATTCATACAGCGACCAAAACATTTTTTAGTCGCCAATTGTGACATTTTTAGCTACTAAATTTTTTTTAGTTGCCAATAATCAATATTTTCTAACTAAAAAAAATTAGTAGTTAAATATTGTATTTTTGCTGACTAAAAAAAATTTTATTTGCCAATTTTATAAGTTTTGACGACCAAAAAAAATTTAATTGCTGAAAGTGTATTTTGTTGTAATATGTCATTCATGGGTATATGTTATCCTCTATAAAGAGATAACGGAATTAATGTGTAGAAAATACTGACGTTAATGCTAAAATATATTGATGAGAGAGTTGCTCATGTAGGGAATATGTTATTTTAATAATTTTTTAATTTTTTTAACTAAAATATAAGATAAAAAAATAGTATGTTTAGGATGATTTTTTAATTTTTTACCAAAAGATGTGTAAAAATAAACAGAAAAAAAATATTTGACTTTTTAGTATAATTTGTTGAATTTTTATTTTCTTTAATGACTTTTGAACTTTAAAACTAAAATTGAATGCTGCTACATGAGACCTCAATGTGCTTTTCTAACTACAAGAAATTAAAGTTTTAGAGACAAATTTTTAGGGACAAATAATTTGTCTGCAAAAATTATACTTTTAAGTACAAAATGAAGGAATTTAAAAAAATATATATTTAATTATATTATTACATTTTTTAGACAAGTGTATTTGATTGTAAAAGAATTAGTCACTTTACCTACAATTTTAATTGGTCCCTAATAAACCCAAATCATATATTATTTTATTTTATATATTGATTTTTCAACTCAATAGTCGGGACTATCTTAAAAAAAAAATAAATAATAATAATAATAATAATTCTAGTTACTAGTTCTCTCTCTCTCTCAAATCGCTATTTTTTTTTTCTCTCGTTGATTGCTTCTCATCTCGGCAACAATTTCATCCTTGAGGTGTCTCATAGCATCTCTCTCCATTGTGATTTCAGTCACTTCGTTGTATTGATTTATGATGTGCTGGTTCGAATACACGATCGTTGAAATGTAGTATTAATTTTGGTGCTGAGATTTGATGATTCTGTTAAGTACTACTAGTTGTTTTGATCCATGAAAATGTTTCACTGGTTTAAGTAAATCTCCAATAATGGCAAACTTGAGAGACGCCTCTAGGTGAAATAGTTCTTGATGTTTCCTTACAGATACTTCTGCTACTAATTGAGAGTCAATATGTTCAACATTTGGCAGGCAACATTCTTGTGGCCATCTCTGATTACATTGTTGCATCTGTATGTGAAAATTTGCTACCTTGAAATTTCAACTTCTTCTTCTTCTTCTTTTTTTCTTGTGATTTATCTTGCAAAACTATATGTTGAACAAATTGACTCTCAATTAGTAGCAGAAGTATTTGGTTTAAGCAAATCCATGAAAAAATTATTTCTCTTATCAAATAATTTTGCTGCAATTGATGATTTTAATTTTTTTTTTTAATCCCTTGAGGGATTCATTCTAGGTGAAGTCTTACACTTCACAATTTCAATTTCAACAATAGTTTTCTCAGAGTCCACTTTATTTCATGACTCGAAATGCAAATTACAATTCTCAAAATTGAAAAATTAGGCCAAATTCTGTAATTTTCAGCTGAAATTTTAAAAAATAAGACTTCCATGCAATTCATACAGATTTTTGGTGGGTCGAAAAGCAAGCACTTCTTTTGTATGTAGGTCTAAAAGCAAGAACATAGGGGAAAATGGGTGCATATGGATCCATTCAACAACATTAGTGTTAAGAATTTTCTTAATGTTGTGTTTGAATTTGTTGAAGGAAAAGAACAAGCTGCCTCTTTTTTTGGTCTGTGTGTGTGTGAAATCAGTAACATTACAGAGTGAAGAGAGGGAGAAGAATAAAATTCCATGAGTTTGATAATTTTTTAGCACCATCCATTTCTGTATTTTGAAAAGTTTGCTCACTGGCTTGCTTTTTTTTTTTTTTTTTTTTTTGAGTAAAGTCCATTTGTATGAAAATTTTCCTTAAAAGTCAGTCATTTTTTTTGGATATGGTGTTTTAGATTGATTGTGATGACAACTAACACAATTAAGAACGCAGTTATTGCTTTCCGGAGATAGAGACCTAAATGTTCTTGCTAAATGGCCATGGGTGAAAATGGAAGAGGACTTCCTGAAGCTATCAAAAATGTTCAATGCGATGAAATCTGTTGTTCATGTGTCCACTGTTGATCCCAAATACAAGATTGCAGTTCTTGCTTCAAAGCAGGTGTTGTTTTAATCTTTGATGGCTACTTTGTTCTGCATTAGGTGTATGGTATTAAGCTTGTAATTTATTTATTTATTTATTTTAGGGGGGGGGGGGGGGTAAGCAAATATTGTGGAAAAATATCGGAAATATTTATATCATACATGGGGCATACCCCAGGCATTACAATGAGGATGGAAACCTCGATGGAGATGGGGCCAGCCAAGACCAAAGAATAAACAAAAAATACAAGAAGATAATGAGGACAGGATCTTATAATTTACAGTAACCAATACCCATTATCCAAAGGCATATCACATACCCAAGCAGCCAATCCACAAAGCCCCATAATCAACTAGTCCATCACCTGCAACCAAATCATTCAACCCACATCGTTATGAATATCAAGAACACTGCAAAACAAAGTCTTTGGCATTGATTGAAAAGATTGAATGGCAACCTCCATTCTCTCCCTCAGAAGGATGTAAACAGAAGAAGCAGGCATGCATCTGCATGATATCTTGTTCATAGCTTTTTCTTTAAGATGCACTGAAGCCCATGCAGCCAAGTCTCCCTGTTTGAGATGACGCCGTATGTTACATTTCCTGCACAAATGATTCCAAGCACACCCTATGAAAGAGCACTCAAAGAACAAATGTTCATGCTCTTCAATAATCAACCTGGAAAAAACACAGCTAACAGAGTTGATTTTACCATATTTCATCAACTTATCTTGAGTACTTGGTCGTTCCCTCACCGTGAGCCATAAAATGAATACAGGACCAAACTAATTTGTGCCATGGGGCAGTCTAATGTGTTTGTCTAAGCATGTTCCAAGCTGTCATTATGTTGACACAGAAAATCTGTGATGAAAACTTGAAGAAAATTTTTGCAGGGCGAGACCAAGTTGGATTTCTTGAGATTGCGGGATTGATGAATCTACACTTTCTTATGTGAGCCCTTGCTGGAGAATGGATTTTAATTTTCAAAGTCATCGATGAATCTGTTCTTTTGTGAATGAGGGGTCTTAGTATTTTGTTGATGATACTGCTTGGAAGATTTAGCAGTGCTCTCTATATGCGACGTAGTAGTTTTTTTTTTTTTTGAACTTCTTCCAGTTGCCTACGCATTAGCCTATTTTGGTTTTAACGAGTGTTTATGCTCATTTTGTGTTCTTGTTATATAGGCTACGGATTGGAATGCAATATTTGTAGTGATTGTCAATTTCTGGTTTATATATCATGTTAAGTTTTAGAGGAATCTGATATTCATAAATTATTGCTGTTCTCTATCCCTATGATATGCAAGCAAAGGCATCTTTTATTCAATGTTAAAAAAGTTTAATGCTTTACAAACACACAAAATAGTCAAGAATTGTCTGTGGATATTTTCTGTTTGGTTGTTGAGAAATCAAGACAGGAATATAAGTTGATGTTCAAACTAGTATATATATAAAACTTTTAGAGACCAATTTTAGTTATCTCAAAAAAATTATGCCTTTACAGATCACTTTTAATTAAAACTTTTAGCCACCACTTTCATTTATTCCAAAAACTAAAACTTTTAGAGACCAATTTGTGTTGTCTCAAAAATTAATTTTTTGTCTCCATAATTGCTTCTTTTGACTTGGAATGTAATTAGACTTTTAGAGACAAATTTTGGTTGTCTCAAAATCAAAACTTTTTACAATTACATATTTTTGTCTCTAAAAGTCTATTTATAATGACAAATGTAAAATTTTGTCTCTAAAAGTCAATTTTTAGCTTTTCCAGACGTGCCATTTGGGACAAACTTCGTGACGAAGGAAATTAGTTGGAAAAAGTTTTTCCCAACAAATATTACACTTTTAGAGACGGAATAAATTTATCTCTAAAAAGCTAATTTCTTGTAGTGTACCCTCTGCTATAAGATCCTAAGATAAAATATATACATCATGCACTTTGAATTGTACCCATAAAACATATGGTATGCAATTCATATGAAATGGCATCAACTATTTTCTGTCTCAAATGTGAGGAATTCGGAACCATGAACCCATTATTTTCACTTGATAACATTTTCATTTTTCGTTTTTTGTTTTTAGTTTAAACAATTGAGAAATTATTTGTTCATAAACATGAGAAAATTATTTTATAAAACAAATTGTGATTTATTCATTGATATCTAACGAAGTTGAATTTTTTGTGGGTTTACAAAATAAACAGTTTGAATTATCATTGTGGGTTCGGGATGGGGCCTATGAAACAGAGTATGGAGGAGTATTGAGAATAGTGGTATGAACACTTGTCAAGTTACTAGGTCTTATTATTTTAACCAATAAATATTAAATTGATACACCATATGATTTACTCCAGGACTACCAAATAATTTTCTGCTGGTGAGGAGATTCAATAATGAATTATTAACACTAAAAACTTAGAAATTTTATCTAAAAATTATTTAAAAATATCAATATGTAATTCAGATTCATTATGTGTATAGTCTTCATAACATTCTCTCATCCATAGCACAAATCTAAGATTTTAAATCTAAATTCCTAGACTAAAATTGAGAAATTAATCATAACGAATTTAGGAGACCAAAAAAAAAAAAAAAACATTAGAGTGAATGGAATGACGAGATGATTGGATCCTTATATGGGAAACTTGGTCATAAATTCCTCCTAGCTTAATTTTCTTGTCAAAAGGATTTTAAAAAAAGAGGATAAATTACAAACACACTCCCTGAAATTTGATTTAAAATACAATTCGCACCTTGTAATTCTAAAAATTACATCCCACCCCCTAAGGTTTTTAAATTTCATAATAAATCGTCCTTTTTATTAATAAACTATCAAGTCAATTAACAGTTTTTAATAATATTAGAAATATGTTTCAATTAATAATTTAGGTAATTTTATTATTGTATAGGAGAACAATTATGAATTTCATGTTTTTAGTTAACTTTGTTAAATAAAAAATTTTAGCAAGGGGATATTTGTAATTTTTCAAACCATAGGGGCAATTTGTACTTTAAGCAAACCTCAGGGGGTGTATTTGTAATTTACTAAAAAAGATGGTACTTTCAAAACCCACTCATCATTATAAAATCCTGTATGAAGGACAAAATTTATATTTAAATATTTTATTTGACTATTATACCCTCTCTCTTGCTTCTCTTTCTTTTAAAGCACTCTCTCTCTTCACCAACTCGATGTTGCTCATTGTCTCTACCATTTTTATTGTCTATTGGCGTCGCTCATCGTCACCGTCGGCTAGCAACTATCATTTTTGCCGTCAAATCACCATCTTAGATTTGATACCTACAAACTCATATTTAAGATCAATAACTTCAGATCTGAGATAATAAAAAAAAAAACTTAGATTTGACAGAAAAATGAGAAATCGAGATATTATAATGAAAAATCAAGAGTTTTTTGGTTTGTTTGTTCATAGATCTTAAAGTAAAATTTGACTTTGATTCGTTCATTTAGTATGTATTCTGTTTTGGTAATAGTAAAATTTTACATTGATTAAAAACATGCTGATCTGCTTAACGACAGTAAAATTTTACTTTGAATCATACTAAATTTTATTCTGATTCAAAGTAAAATTTTACTTTTTTTTTTATTACCGAGTAAAATTTTACTTTAAATCAAAGTAAAGTTTACTATGATTCAAAGCAAAATTTTACTCTGAAACAAGTTGCGAAAATGAATTTATGGAAGAGTGTTGTGTCATGAACTAGAGTAAAATTTTACTGTTAGAAGAACAGAGTATCATGAGAAGAAGAAAAAGAGAAAGAGAGACAGAGTTAAAAAATAGAGGATCAAGAAAAGAAAATGAAGAGAGAGAGAGAGAGAGAGAGAGAGAGAGAGAGAGAGAGATCTCAAATTTAAGGTTTTTGCAAACCATTGCAAATCGTCATTTTTCGGTGACGACGACTATGAGTGATCTCAGATCTGAAGTTATGGATGCGACAAGCGATGATAGTGATGAATACGGTACATAAAGAGTTCCATAGTGAACGACAGTGGCACTTGGTGGAAAGCGGCGATGGCGGCGA
Organism: Camellia lanceoleosa; assembly: GCA_025200525.1. NCBI lineage: Eukaryota > Viridiplantae > Streptophyta > Magnoliopsida > Ericales > Theaceae > Camellia > Camellia lanceoleosa. The sequence goes on along the minus strand of CM045772.1, from coordinate 109,487,508 downwards.
TGAAGAGCAACAATGATAATAGCAAGATAGAGAGAAGAGAGATTGCGATGAAAGAGAGTGAGTGTAATTTGATATACACACAAACACACACACACACACATATATATACACATATGAGGGTATTATAGTAAAAGAAATAAGTTTTAAAATACTAAGGGATTTTGAAAGGATCTATATAATTCTTGTCATTTTGAAGTACAAGTTAGACATTGAGGAGTCTATCACCAAATCCTGTTTTTATAGTTCTTGATTTCAATCTCTACCAACTTTACTCCTTCACATTAAGCCTGTTTGGTTTGTGATTTTTTTTTTTTTAAATTTGGTTTTAAAAAAAAGGCAAAAAGCACTTAATTCCCATGTGGTTTTGGACTACTGTAGATAAATCCCTAATGTTTGGAAATATGCAAACATCTCCCATATGGTTTTTGACTTATCTACAATTGTCACATTTTCCATTCAAGAGTGCTCAAGGAGTGACAAATGTGAAAGTGTAGCAACACTATAGGCACTGAAATAAGCTAAGAAATGATGCCAAATCATTCAAACAACACAAGCATGGCATGCTAGGGTTCTTAAGGTATAAGGCTAGCAAAGAGGGTTACAAAGGGACATGCAATACATGGCACCAAAGCATGAACCAGCCACAAACAGAGCTCAAGTAGGTCAAAACAAAGACCAAAACATGCTAAGATGAGAGCTCAAAAGTCTAGGCATGCAAGCATACAAGCTAGGCCATAAGCTAGGCAACAATGTATAACCCTTAAAGGCATTCAAAGCATGAAAGAAGTGGGAACATAGCAATGCTATAAGCTCTGAAATATCATGATAATGATGCCAAATCATACACACGATGCAAACGACGCATGCTATGGTGTTCAAAACTCAAAGCTAGCATAGACACTTGCACTATAACTATACAAAACATGAAGCATATGGTCGAGGCAACCCAAAACAATCCTAGAACATGTCAAAATGAGTCTAAACGTGCATGTAAGGAAGCCAAAACAAGCTAGCATGAAGGGCATAAGGCATGATGCATACAAGGCCAAAGGGAAGGATTACATTACACCTATTAAGACCAAGCATGAGATGGCTTCGCCAACAAAAATCAGAGTTATATCATGGCAAAATAACCCTCAAAACACATTGAAATGATGGCTCGCAAGCTTAGGCATGAAGGCATACGCAATGACTCATGTTAAGGCATAAAACACAAACTCTCCAAAGCATGGAAAGAGTGATAAATGCAAGTGTATGATCACATTACATGTACCGAAATCACATTTCAAATGATGCCAAATCATGAAAATAGTCGAAGTAATACATGCTAGTGGACTTGATACACAAAGCTAACAAACTGGAATGCATTATAGTTATACAAAGCATGGCATGCCTGACCAAAATAACACAAATCAGAGCTAGAGCATGCTAAAACATGGACAAAAGCTTCTTAGAGTTGAGCCAAAATCATGCTAGAATGATGATCAAAAGCATGATACACATTAGGCTAGTGAATGGAAATGCACTACAAGTGCATGAAGCATGCATGGGGCTATCAAACCAAACCTTAACAGAGGTATATCATGGCAAAACAATACCAAGAACATGCTGAGATGGACTCAAAACAAGCTAGAAAGACATGCTGCTTCATGAAGCACACAAAGCTAGTTTGCAAGATTTACACTACAAGTGTATAAGGCATGCAAGGGATGACAAAACCAAATCAAAATAGTGGTATGCCATGCTGAAATAAGGCTAAAAATGGCCTGAGATAGAGCCAACATAAGCTTAACAAACATGCTCAAACATGAGGCAAATGAAGCAAGCATTCAAGAACATAAAAAGAGGGGTTGACCCTCTCCTATTTGGGACCTCAAAACATCTTTCCACCACTGAAATTCCTCTAAGTTTCAGTGGTGAGAAGACCAAAACAAGGTGATCCCAATAGCTTAAAAAGATGGCACAAGAACAAGGCCTAAGAGGGGGTAGACTACCCCCAACACAAAAGTGACCTTAAACAAACATAACAAGTATACAAAATCAGAACTTTTTGTAGTAGGAAGTCAAGCCTAAATAAGCATGCAAATAGGTCCAAAAGCTTAAGCAAAAACCAAGGTTTAAGGGGTTAAAGGCTCACTCTTGTAGAACCACTTTGAAGCTACAACTCTAGCAACTTTTTTGAGCTCAAACCAAACCAAAAACACCAAAACCAGCTTCTAAGAGCCTCAGCAACAAAAGGATGGTGTTTGAGTGTGTGTTTGTGTGTTAAAGTATGAAGAATAAGCACTTTACGGCACAAAAATGAGACCAAGAGAGAGATATAGAGATATATGTGTATCTATAGCTCAAGCACAAAAATTTGAACCTGGAGGAGGAGGGGGGAGGTTCTCTTATATAGAGAACAAGCAACAAGCTTGTTGGAGAAGCTTTTGGCCTAAAGCCATCCCTCCATACACGTGTATGGAGGATGGCTTTTGTGCCTTCCAGCTGTAACAGCTGGCCTAAAAATATCTCCAAAAAGGTGATGGAAAGCTGCCGACCACTTGAAGTGGTCGGCCAGCTACTTCTACTGGTCAGCCGACCAATAGAAGTGGTCGACCAGGGCAAAAAGTGGTCGGCCATGGGGGGGTGATGGTCTGCAGCATGAAAGCAAGGCAATGGTGTGGTGGCCAACCAGAAAAGGTGGTCCAAAGACCAAGAAAGCCAGTTGGCTGACCAGAAAACTGACTGGCGGGAAGAAAAAGTGGTCTCCAAGGGGAAGAACTGGTCTCCCACGTCTAATCCACCCTCCAAGAAAGGAAAACAAGGTTTGTGTCAAAGACAAACCAAAAAGGATGCAAGACAAGAGTCCGGGAGGCAAGGCGCGCAGCCGGGAGCCTAAAAAACTAGTCTATGAGCACCAAAAGTGGTCTACGACCACAAAAGTGGTCTCCCAGACCACAGTGGCCCTCTAGGCCAAGGCAACAAGGTGTGGTTCAAAAACCACGCCAAACGGAGAACATTAAGAGGTCCCGAGACAAGGCGCGAGGCCGAAGGCTCCAAAAATCAGAAACTAGCCTCCAAGCGGGAAAAGTGTTCTACGACCACAAAAGGATGGTCCACATACCACCCCCCTCCCTTCAGGGATGGGAAAACAAGTTTCGGTCCGTAAACTGAGCCAAAGCACAAAGAGTTCAGAGGCCCGGAGGCAAGGCACTCGGCCGAAAACTCCGGAAACTCGAAACAAGCACAACATGCACCATCACCGAGCGCTCAATCGATGACGTCGGAGTCTTAAGGTCGGTCAAAAATGGGGTGTCTACAGCACCATAGACTTCGGTCAATCCCTAAACAAATATGTTTCTTTATCCAAATATGATTATGGACACAACCTAAGGAATTATTCTGTGTCTATTATATTATAAATATAGATACCATATATAGCAGACCAAAAATTTATTACAAATCCAAACTTTAACCAATGTCCCACTGACCCAACCACTCAATTGATCAAAAATCTAGCAAAATGATTGAGAAAAGACATATATAAGCATAAAAAAAGTTCTAGATTTGGACTACCAATCTATGAGCTAACCATATGCTAGTGCAGCACTCTGTGCATTGGTTTTACTGTTGGTCATTAAAAAACTTTATTGAATATTCTCTCTATTGACTATTCAAACCAAAACCAATTTGGTATATACTTTTTACCATTCAATTTTAGCTTTTGATACTAAAATATTGGTGTCTATTATGTTATAAATAAAAGTCTTTTTTTAAGGTTACAAAAGTATAAAAAGATTATTCAGTTTAGTATATACTTTTTACCTCAAATCTTGAAACCAACCAACAAAGAATATCTGGCTACATGTGTTTATGCAATTTTCATATGTTCTTCAAGTCCTAATCAAATCTGTTCCATACACACCCTGAACCAACAGCAAAGCAAGCAACACAAGATCAAAACAGCCAACAAAACAACCAGTATATCAGTTCTTGATGCATTACTCAACTAGCACAAGATCAGAACATGTAATTATTATAGTATACTTGATATAACTGAAGTGATTCAACCAACTGAAGTGATTCAACCAACTAAAATGTAATTATTATAGTATACTTGGAAAAGTGATTCAAATAAATGGTTTCATCTAACTAAAGTGATTCAACCTCAGCCACAAATTATCCGCAGTCAAAACGGATTCCCTAACGGTTGTCAATGCACCTTGGGGCTTTGGAGCACCATACCCCTTTTACAAGGAAAGGATAAAATCATCCCTCCTCACAACTCAGCAGAAAACAATCTCACCAAGAGAAACTATTCCTGATAGGTCTCCAAGCAAATCTCCTTTGGCTCTCCCTAAATCCGATCCAATAACCTTGGAGCATTACAAGAAAGCCCCCTACAAATTCCATCTCCTAATCATAGAATGGCCTCATAAACTGAGGGGCCCAAATGTCTCTACCACTGGAGGAATCATTAAAGTCTGCCACAAGAACCTGCTTATCAACTGAACTATAGTACAAGTCAAGAAAAATATCCATTAGCGGCCAATGACCACACCAAATGACCTGCCAAAATCAAATGTTGTAACCATTCCCCACCCTGAAGAAAGAGAGATAGAAGAAATCGTACCAAACCCTCATAGTACTCTTCCAAAGGCCCACCCGTCCCCATATGGACATCTAATAGTATCTTTTCAACCCACCCAACATGCTGCCATATCTCCCCTCAATCACTCTTCTCCAAAGACTATCCCTCTTCTGTGTGAACCTAACTATGAAAATGGATTTCCATAAATTACTATACAATCTTCCAATTCAGTCGATTATCAACCCTTTTCTTTTGTCGTTGAAATTTCAACCAAATGAATAAACAATATAAGAAAGCCATTCATTTCCTGAATTTCAAATATGAACTTTTGCCAATTTCACCAAATATTCAGATTTTTTAGCCAATTTCTATATGAAATTTGACCAATTCAAATTCGATCAACCACTCTAAATTCGGCTTCTATGAAACCTGAGTAAATTCAGAAAATTGTAAAACGATGTTCTCAAGCAATCAACTTAGCTATGATTTTCTCCATAGAATTACAACAATCAATTAAAAATTATAGTCAAAACAAGAAAATAGAGGCAACCTCTGAAAACTGTACAATAACATATTAAGAAAATAAGAGTAGATGGAAAAACTCCAAAATCTTAGAACTTCATTTTTGTAAAAATAATTTGGTAACTTCAGACAACATAGTGACCCAAATAATAAACTCACCACTTATAACTAAGGCACAACAAATTAACTAGCTCACAATTCAATCAACTCCATAAAATGAAAATAGAAGGGCCTAAATTACAAAGGTTAGTAACTCACAAGTATTCCTCCAAGATCCTCGGAAGAATATGCATGGACAAGTTTCCCTCTCTCTCTTTTCTTATACCTGGTGATTATTGAAGAAGGAAACAAAAATAAACAAGTAAATAAATTTCAAAAAAAAAAAAAAAAACGATCTAGCATTGATGTGGGCAACCATATTGACCTTCCTTAGGGTCGAGTAGACTTGACAACTGTATTAGTCTCTGTGGTGGCATTAGTATCAACATCTTGAACATCATCCTTTTCAACAGCTGCAAGATGCATACAAAGAGGATCCACATCAAACAATCATGATATTATTAAGTGCAATCTAAATTCATTTTCATCTTGATGTACCTCCATCCTTGATTTCTGCTGCTTGCTGCAAAAATAAAAAGAAATATTTACAAACAGAAAGACATAAGAACAATTTTTTTTTTTTAAAGCTTATTAAATCTAATTCGAAGATAAATGTGAGAATTACCAGTTTCAATCTCTTTAGGATGTTGTCAAACTGTGATGTATCAAACGCCCAATTATTTTTGGGTTCATCTACACCAATACCTGTTGTAATTTTTAAACTGTCAAACTGCTCTATATATCTTGAATTGTTCTTATTCTTCTAATAAATGAAAAACTCATCCCACAACAAGTTTAACCTTATTAGCTCCTTTGATTCATAAGACAATTAAAAAAATAAAAATAAAAGAACTCTCTGTTCTAAGCAACAAAATAGAGGATGAATTTGATAAATAAACAAAAATCAGAGCAAAAAAAGAACCTGTAGTGTCCTGTTTGTCCTTAACCCTGGCATATCCTTTGATCCCTTGCTTCTCTTTCCCAAGCCCTTCGCCTTCTTTCCATCCCTACAACACAATTCCATCTCTACACAATCAAAATTCATCGAACACACACATTACACATACATACAGATTCAAACCTGAGCTGAAGCAACTGTGTTATGAAATTTTAATTTTTTTAAATTTTTTTTTGGTAATCTTATACTGGCTATATATATATATAGCAAGAGAGAGAGAGAGAGAGAGAGAGAGAGAGAGAGAGAGAACTAACCATTAGTTTCATGAGACGGAAAGCGGCGGACTTTCTCGCGATTTCGACGTAGCAAATAGGAGCTTTAGGTGCTGCCATTTTTCTCTCTTTCTGTATAGAGAGAGAGGAGAGAGAAAGGAGACCGCGCAGCTCAACAAGCTCAAGAAGCCCTAGAAACTCAAAATGTACATATTCAACTCCACGGGACATCCAAATCAAACACCAGTTTCGAGCTAGAGAGAAACTACAGCCAACTAATAGCATGTACAAATGTAGTCAAACGAAAGGACAATTTGTGTAACAAATCGAAGAGAGAGAGAGAGAGTACCGATTAAAGTTCAAAAAGAAAGTAGACTATTTGCCGCCATCGGAGCTTGAAATGCGAGTAATCGAGGGATCAAAGTTCAGACCTGAGCTTCTGGAAATCACTGAATCTCTGAATCTTTGCTAATGAGACGGTGGAGCTCGCTACCTCACCGGTGCAGCTTCGTAATCGCTTCGATGGAGCTTCGATCTGAATCTTCGATGGAGCTTAGAGAGGGTTGAAAGGAAGAGAGAGAGAGAGAGATGTGTGCATATAAGGGTTGAGAGAGAAAGAGAGAGAGAGTTTTGAATCTTCGATCGAAATCGTTGTGTAATATGCTTAGAGAGTGTTCTGATTCAAAATAAGGTTTCACAAAAGGAGGCGCATGTGGCTACCGTATTTAGAGGCATTTTTAAACGCCTCCCATTATAAAACAGTGTCGTTTTGTTTAATAGAATATGCGGCGTTTATAAAACGCCGTTAAATACTAATAACAGTGACGTTTAAAAAAACGTCATTAAAAAAATGCCACCATATGCCCTTCTTCCTGTAGTGGATGAACCCATAAGGATGAGCTAAACCATTTTTAGTTTTACATTTTTTTGGAATTATTTTGAATTTATGAGATGATTAACAATTAAAAAAACCATAAAATCTTGTAATTTTCATCTAATAATTGAAAATAATTTGTTTTAATTTTTGGTTTTCCGATTGAGTTTTACGAATCAACTTTACATGTGAACATAAAATTCAAGTAACACACCGAAAAAATAAAATTCAAGTAATTAGTGTTTTGAGTTTAATGTTAAACCAAATCACCACTAGCAAAATTGATTGATTTGATGGAGTTAACCTATAATTGAATAAATTTCTTTAGGTATTATACTTTTATTTGTCTATTGTATCACTTTAGTCTTTGTATTTTTAATTTTAACAATTTATTTTAAATTTTGTGTCAATTTATCAAATTAAAAATGTGGATTAAGGTTTTTGATGAAAAATAATCACTAAGTTGTTTGAGGTCACTTAGTTGATCAAATTCACAATTTTACAGTTAAAAACATGACCAGCTACTCATGTGCAAATTTTTCATAAAATATATATATATATATATATATATTGATAACTATAGTCAATTGAATTAAATTAAGATAATAAAAATTCAGAATTAAAATCAAATAAACTAAAATTATATAGATCAAAATAACATAATAACCAAGTGTAGAAATTAGGAAAATTTCAAAAAAGTGGCGAGTAAAAAATTATAATTACAAGTCTTATTTGAATAATCCAATTTATAAATAATTTATACATTCATTACTTTATAATTATTTTTTCTACTTTATTTTTTTGAAATTTTTTCTAAAAAATTATTGATATAATAATTTGTCCATGTTTTTTTTGGGTACTACTATTGTTTGTTTTCATTTTTCAGAAAACACTTTTCAAAAAATTCTACGTTCTTATGTTCCGTGTTTTTTTATTTTTATTGAATTTTTTTAATATTTTAAGAATTTTTTTTTACTTTTTAGAGACAACTAACATAAATACACTTAAAAAGTAAAAAAATTGTAAAAAAAATCTTTTAAAAATTCACTAAATACCAAAAATATAAAAAAAAATACAAGAATTCAGTATATTTTTTTATATTTTTATGTATTTATTAATTTTTTAAAATATTTTTTTACAAATTTTTTACTTTTTAGATACATCTAACTAAGGTGCATTTAAAAAAGTAAAAAAAATATTTAAAATTTAAAAAATATTCACTAAAAACAAAAGAATACAAAAATCAAAAAATTTAATTTTTAAAAAATTTAATTCAAAAAATTCAAATCAATTTTTTTAACTGGACGACACGACACCGGAAGTGAAGAAGTGGCATGTAGCACGAGAGGGGTGAGTGGCTGGTGTGGTGGGGCTAGCAGTAGATGTTTTATTTTTTTAACAATGATTCATCTCTCTAATTTAAGAGTTTTAATTAAGTATAAAAATTTAAGAAAATTAAAAATAAAAATAAAATTAAAATCAAAATATCACATCAATAAATAAAGGCCACCTCCTAAAACTCTTTTAGAACTCATAGTTTGGACCATTCAGACATTTTTGTTTAGGGTTTGGTTATGGTGTGCAACTTACACCATACACCTTATTCTTTACACTTACACCTTATACTTACACCTTTTATACCTTACACCTTACACCTTTTGTGTAAGTGGCACATGGTGTGCAACTCACTTACACCTTACACCTTACATTTACACCTTACACTTATACTTACACCTTACACTTACACCTTTTGTGTAAGTGGCACATAGTGTACAATCCACTTATACCTTTTATGAATTGCACACCTAAGAAAACTTCTTTTGTTTATTCCTTATATCATAATGTTGTTGACAAGATAGCACATCTCCCTATTCATGCCTCACATCTATGCCGACTAATTTTTAAACGGTTTGAATTTTTTTAAATTGGCCATCTGAATGAGTGTTTTAGTTTGATAAATTTATTTTGAAGTAGAATTCAGTGATTTGAATTATTTATATTTTAAATTTTGTTAAGTAAAATATTTATATAAAAAATATTTCAAAAAAATAAGATGATCAAATATCAACAATTACATGTTTAAATCAAATTTATATTATAAAAAATAAATAATTATTTTAAATTTTAATTATCATTTATTTTTTTAAAATAAATGTGATTTGAATATTTTATTGAATAAGTTCTAAAAAGGTTGATGGTTCGAATAACTAAAATTGATCTTAAAATGAGCTCATTAAATTCGAATGCTCTTTCAAATTGAATTGTCAACTTAAAAGAATCTAATTCATTTTTAATTACTTACAATTATGCCAAACATAGATGGAACTAATTAGTGCAATTTATGAAATGATTTTGTTGTGTTTAATTAGTTATGTGGAACAAGGAAAAGTCTACAATGATTTTCATGGGCTCTACAAGGTACATCTTCAAAAGCACATATATGGCTTATAAAAACATTTATTTTTAAACAGAAGTTAAATAAATTTAATATATATTTTTATTTTCTTAATCATCATCCGAGTTGATGAACTAAACTAGATTGTTATAAATTTGTAAATAGAAGATACACTACATAGAGCCTCTTAAAAATCAAGAGAAGAGCAGTTTAAGAATTAAAATTGAAGGTATTAGGAATTAATTTTTTCTAATTAAGGTCCGTAAAACACAATATAGCAAATAAGAAAGGCAAACGAATTAAAGATATCAAACATATAACAAAAAAATTTACATAGTTCACCTCATAATAAAATTACGTTCACGGCTGTTACAATTTTTATTATGATAAGAAAATAATATTACTCTGTTAACCTACAAGAGAAACTCCATTAATCTATTTATAAGTATAGAATTAAAACAACACAAAAGCAATTAGGAAATTATCAAACTATCCAAAAATTCGAGACCCCCATTAGACCAAGCAATACTCATCAAAATCCAAAACCAAACAAAAGGTTGAAGCTCCAATTTCTGAGGATGAAAATGTCACATTAATTACACAAAAATCCTTTCAACTATTAATAAATATCACTTAACCCTCTTCATTTATGAATCCGTATACTTTGATTTCTATAGATATAAAATATCACTTTTACACCTTCCAAACCACCTCCAAAAAAATATATTTGTACAATTTTCACAAATAAAAAAAGTCAGTATATATTCATAAATAAGGAGAATAAAACAATATTCATTAATAATTAAAAGAGCATTAATGTAATTAACTTCTAAAATTAGGATTTGGTTATGGTCTGCAACTTACACCTTACACCTTATACCTTACACTTACACCTTACACTTACACCTTTTGTGAAAAATTAAACCTTACACTTACACCTTTTTTGAGGTTGCACACAATATGCAACCCACTTACACCTTACACCTTTTTTGAGGTTGCACACAATATGCAACCCACTTACACCTTACACTTACACCTTATACTTATACTTACACTTTACACTTACACCTTTTGTGTAAGTGGCACATGGTGTGCACTTGCACACTTAAGAAAACTCCCTAAAATTATATCCGTTAAATAAATATACTCCATCCGTCTCAAAATATTAATCCCTTATTTCATTTTTTATTGTCCCAAAATATTAGTCCCTCTTCAAAAATCAAGTACAAAAATAATATAAATTTTCTATTTTGCCCTTCTTTTAAATTAATAAATAATATAAAAAATACAATTATGACATTGATATTCCTAAAAAATGTACTATCAAAAGGATAATTTTGAAAAATTAACTTTTTTCAAATACAATAATTGTACTACCAAAAAAAATTGAATTCTCCAAAAAAGAACATCATTTTGAGACGGAAGAAGTATATCATAATTATCAGATCAAATTATAAATTACACCCCACCTCTAGCTTGTAAAGAAAAACTTTATATTGGTAGTGTTGTCACAAATTCTTTTCCCCAAGCTGTGATAAAGTGCTATATAAACTTTCTACAATGCTAGAGGATCTAAATTTTGTAGCTCAAAAGTGATTCAAATGGCCAAAACGACGTCGTTTTGAGTACAAAACAACATTCAAATGTCCAAAACGATGTCGTTTTGGCCATTTGAGCCACTTTTGAACCACAAAATTAGGGCCCCCAAACATTTTCCATAAACTTTAAGATTGCGTTTGGTAAAACTTTGTAATTATAATTTGAGAGTATTAGTTATATTTTAAATTTGTAAGGTTTAAAATTATAATTTGAGTGGAAAATTTGTTTGACGAAAGAATTTTAAAAATAATTTTGAATTGAATGAGAAATTTTTAATGTGACATTTAATATTTGATATAAAAATTTATAACTCATAACCAAACATGCAACTCAAATTTTTTTTAAAACACATAAAAAATTTTAAAAATTTCACAAAATATTTTTTTTGAATATATAAAAATTAACATATCAATTTAAAAAAAAATCATTGTTCCGGTCAACTGGCCGGACGACCAGTTAGGCCAAATTTCAAATTTTTTTTTTTTTGAAAATCACGCTTTGTTTGATAGAGAAACAGAGCTTTGTACAGAGTAATGAAAAATTAATTTCACAACTCTATCCAAACATCATACTACAAAATGAAAAACTAGTTTGAAAACAGTTCCAACAGAGCGTCTCAAACTTTAATTCTCTCCAACTTCTCCAAATAACTATGATAACTATCCGATCAAATTCCATATTTCCCAAACTACACACCTCTAGTTACTTTTATGCAAGCCAATTCACTACACAAAGTCTTGTAAAATATTTTTAATTACCTATTGCCCAAACCCCCCGCCCAAAAAAAAAGAAGAAAAAAAAAACCGTAGCAAACATCGTTGCAGTAGTTAAAACCGTACCAAACATCGTTGGGAATGGAAGTTTGGTAGTAAAAGGTAACAGAGGCAGTGTAATAACCGTAGACCTCTACGGTATCAGGTATCCAACCATCGTATCCCCTCCTGTACAGGTACAAATAACACACCTCGTACAGACACGGCCCTGTTATCTCGTACGTGTCCACCGAACACCGCTCGAACGCCCCCGATAATGGATCATCTAGCCTCGCTGCGTGTACCTACTAAAAAAATATAATAATAATATTTATTTATTATAATTAAAATGATAAATTACATTTTGTCCTTTTTTATGTTTGATATATATATATATATATTATTTTGGCTCTTAAATTTTTTTTCTATTTTAGTCTTTTATGTTTTTTCTAATTTGCTTTTGAAATTAACTTATGGTCAAAATGTCATATTAACTGTCATATAATACAAAAAAAATATATATTATATTAAAATTTGAGTTCGTGTAAAAAGTGTTAGTGGTATAGTTACCAAAAAAAAAAAAAAAACAAAGAAAAGAAAAAAAATTATATTTTGAATCTTATAACAAAATAAACTTTAAACTTTTAATTTTATTAATTTAAATCTTAAATTTTTTATTTGGATTTAATCTAAATCATTCATCAATTTTCGTTCAATAAGATTGACAAGAAAAAAAATATTTTAATTATTAAATATACATAAAATATTTAAAATAACATTTTTTTATTGAGTTTAATTGAATTTAATGACTAAAATATCTTCTTTTTTTTTTTACCAATTTTACTTAACAAAAATAGTCAAAAGATTTAGATTAAAAATAAATCAAAATTTAGGGCTTAAATTGATAAAATTAAAAATAAAAAATAAAAAATTAATTTTATTATTAGGTTCAAGTTGTTTTTGTAATTTTTCTGGTATTAGTTATATATAATAAAATGATTTTATGTCACGTAATTGTCAATGTATTATTTTTTTTATAATTTTAAATATAAATTAAGAAAAATTTCAAACATGCAAGGGCAAAGTGAAAGAAAAAACTACAAAGAACAAAGTAAAAAATTACCAAACTTCAAAAGGCAAAAGTATGATTTATATCCTAATTAAAAATTGTTTATCCGAGTTCCTAAATTGGGCCACATCGACGCCTTTCCAAAAATCAAAATTAAAATATTTGGTCAAATTTGTTTCCTTAGATTAATATTTAAATTTATAAATAATGAATAAAAGTTAAATCATTTATTTATAAAAAAAATGTCAACGTGGCTAACATCAATTGCTCAGGTTAAAATATCTAGTTCGGAGATCTGAACTAAAGACAAGAAATCGACTCTTATAATTTATATATGTGGGGTGTTTGGATACAACCTAAAAAAATTCTAGATTTTCCTTACCAAAAGTAAAAAAAAAAAAACGACTTAGCGGTTTGTAAGAACTAATAAAAATTAAATGTCACAATCCACTTTTTTTAATTTATACAAACCACTTAGTAGGATTTTTTCATTACAAATAATTTTTAAACAATTTTCCAGTAATTTTTTTAACTTTTAAAAAAACCATAAAATGTAAACCCTAAACAACCACCTAGAAATCCTGTTTTGGTTTTTTGTTTAAATACAAAAAATTGGAAACTAATTTGATGAATAAAATATAATAATAAAAAAATCCATCATTTTTATATAATTTATTATTTTTTGAGGTGAAAATAATTTTTAAAAATTTAAAAATATGCTTTTTGTGATTATTTTTATCAAGTTAGATTTTTTTTTAAAAAATAAAAAATTAATTTTAAAAAGGCAACCAAACTGAATACTCTATGTCTCACTAGTAGTATTTTTTGGGATTCTAACTTTTTAGAGAGATATGTAATTATTGTTTTGAAATCAAATCAAAATATATTAATTTACCATATTGTTTCTTTTATTTTCATTATTAAATATATTTATAATTATTTTTAAATGGTAGTTTTGGAATTCTTTAGAGTTTTATTTTTTGACTTCTGAAAATAGACAAATATTTTAAAATACCTAAAAAAAGATGGACAAATAATATGAAAATTGATAGAATTTAAAAGAAATTATTCAAATAGAACATGAGAGTATACTTTTTGATACACCTCAAGCAGCACCAAAAAGTGATGTACATGAGAGCAAAAATCAGCAAAAGTTGTTTTAATAATTCGATTAAAAAGTTAATTTTTTAATTTTTTAAAAAAAATATGTAAAAAATAAAGAAATAATGTGATATAAATATTCCCAAATTAGCCCAAAGTGATTATATTTCTTAATTTTTTTTTAAAAATATTAGAAATTTAAATTTTTTTATCAAATGCCTTAAATGTGTGTGGGATCCACATGTGTAAATCCTACACTCTTGTAAAATATTTAGGCCTTGTTTGGTTTGTTTTTTAGAAAAATGTTTGAAAAAAATTCTCTATAAATAAAATTTTAAGAGTAATTAAACCAAACAAAATTTTTTAAAAAAAATCTCAAAATTTTATTTGATTACCTACTTTTCAAAATCACTCTCTCTCATACACATCAAATTAATCACTTTTTTTAAAACTCTCTCTCTAAAACAATTTTCCAAAACCATTTTTAAAAAAAGACAAACCAAACAAATTTTTATACTTTTTATCTCAAAAACTACTCTATAAACACAAACCAAACATACCCTTAAAATTTTTAAAATCCCTACCGTTACTTAATTTTCAATTAAACATACTTGTCCAATCAATAAAACTACAAAGTGTAAAATTGGAAGTGATAGAGAACTTTAGACATGAGTTTTAATTTGAGCTCTCTCCTTACGTGACAAAACAAAAATTAAAATCTCCTACACACACATCACACCAATAAGAATAAATGGGCACCCATTACAGCTTTAAAGCTCATATTTTAGAGCTACTAAATATTTTTGATGTAAAATCGAAGGATCATCAGTTTCAAGGAAACTTTTTCTAAAATCTTTTTGTTCAATATCATTTCAAGGACCCCTGCCGACACAAGGATCCTAATTATTATTTTAAAAAAAAGAGTCATTAATTAACTAATACTAAGTTCCAAAAAAAATTTCTATACACAAAATAAATAAATAAACAATTATCAACAGGTTTGTACAAATTTTCAACAACATCACCCTATTAATCAAGTCGTTTTAGTGAAAGCTTTTCAAATAAAATAAATTAAAAGTAAAACCCCAATTTTCCAGATGCAATTTTCTCAATTGTGTTGGTCTTAAATCATAAACAAACAACACATACATATGCACAAAATCATCTATTTTATATAGTTGAGTATTGAGAAGAGGAAAACCTGATAGCCATAAGAATCGCCAAAACAGAGACTGAACTGATCTCTAGTGTACTTTGGTGAAGAACAGCTCGTCGTTATGGTCACCGTGTAAGAACAGTCCGAAGAGCTCTGTTTTTAAAGCCAAATGCAAAATCAAAAAAAATCAACATATATACATAAAAAACACAAAATTAAGAAAAATTAAAAATATGAAATAGGGGGATTTGGAGACCTGGGTTTTGTTGATGTTAAAGGAAGATAAAGGTGGAGGCAGACGAATGATAGATCCGCCAAGGGTTTTGTTGATGTTGAAGGATTGTTGTAGAGGTATTGGCTGACGAATGATAGATTGGCCATGGGAGGTAGAGAAGAAGAGCACGAAAAAGCAGTGTATTGCTTTTGTGGTCATCATCTTCCCCAAAACCCTCTTGTTTGACTACTGTTCCTCCTCAGAGATGGTACGCTAAAGTAAGAGAGAGAGAGAGAGAGAGAGATGGAGAGAGAGAGGGCATAGCTGTTCGACTCTCCACCTCTTATATATATATACACTAGCATATGTTCGTGCCTTCGGACACGGTGAAAATATTTTTAGAATAAAAATGTAATTAAATATAAAATTATTAAGTTAAAATATAATTTATTTAATTTTTTGAGAAAAAAAATTTGAGATAAAAATATAAATAGATGCTCTGTATGATTTTAGATTTTCAAATAAATTTTATAATTAAATTTTTGAAAAGAGTTGTCAAACTCAAAATTTTATTTAGTTATATATATTAAAAATTCAAAATTCAAAATAATTTTTATAAATTTAAAATTCAAAACTTACTTAGTTTTAGAGTTTCGAAAAATAGTTTTTAAAATTTTAATTTGTATTTTATTAATATTTTTTACATTTAGATCCACTCAATTTAAATATTTTACATTATAAAATTTAGAGAGATGAAGAAATTAAAAATAGTGATGACACAATTATTACCTTGGCCAAGAAAACGTGAAAATAGTTATGACACAAATGCAAACAAAGATCATATCACCAAATATTTATTATTGTAGTATTTTTATTTATGTAACCCACTTGTAATTTGTAATAAAAAATAAGCATTTTATTATTCTGGCCAATAACAGTATCTAAATAAATTTCTATATCCACATTTTTTTAGATAGTGAGTTTTGGTTGAAATCAAGAAGAAATATCTCATAGCTATAGTTTTGCATCAATTTTAATGCAATGGTTAAAATCTACAAATTTTTATGATTTTGATGGTCAGTTTATTGTGCAAAAAATTAAATAAATGAAAATTAAATAAATTGTATGCTACTTGGTGAATAAATCAATTTAAACATAAATTTTTCAAATTTATAGGTAAACGAAATAGTGAAAAGTAAACACATAAATGCTACGTAAAATTCAAGCACAACAAAAGTATAAGATTTTAAACAAACAACAAAATGTAAGTCCCACAACACAGAAACATCTATATAAAAATCAGACGAAATACTCCAGCCAATGCTCTGCAATAGAAAAAAATAAATAACAAATTAAGCACATCAGCCAATGCTCTGTAATACAAAAAAAATGCCAAATAACAATTTAAGCACATCAGCCAGTGCTCTGCAATACAAAAACAATGCCAAATAACAAATTAAGCACACTAGCCAATATTTTGTAATACAAAGAAAATGCAACACTTTCCTGATAAAAAGATATATGGAGGCAAAAATTCAAATTCAACTAAATAAAAATATGATTAGTTTTCTTTAACCTAATTCAAAAGCATATTAGGAAGAAAAAACAAAAAACAAAAAAGAGTATATCACCCAGTGTTTTATATTTACAAAAAAAAAAAAAAAAAAAACTCATAGCGTAAGTTAATAATTCAAATAAATATTATCTAACATACATCTAAACTTAGTTATAAATTTCACATAGATAAAAGGCTTCAAAAAAACTATTGTAAGTAATAAATTTCACATCGATCGGAAACTTTACAAAATATGGATCGTAGTTAGCATATTTACGCTTTTCACAAAAATAAATATGAGATTCAAACTTGTTCTTTCTTAGAAATCCGAGGAGCGCCTCATCACTTTCCAAAAAGTCCTTGTATCAACTTGTATGTATCCCCAGTAAGGAGCATGCACGACAATCTACTAATTTATGAAAATAAAAAAAGTTAGTATATTAGTAAAAGAAAATTTATATATATATATATATATATCAAAACACTTTCAAATTGAAATTACCTTGTTACATTTCCATCGAAACAATCTAGTTGTATTTATCTTTTTGCTCCATATATTTTTTAACCCAATCCTACAAAAGTCGACACATATAGTAAAATATTTTAAAAATAACAATTTGTAATCAATAGAAACAAATTTATCAATAAATAAATTGTACATTTTGACAAAAGTGGTTTGATCCATAAGTAACACTATAACATTTGAGATATTTGAAAAAAATTTTAAAATTCTGACAAACCGTCATTTTGTCAACCCATATTTGATGAGTAAAAATATGACTATTAATAATTAAATAGAGTCTCAACCCATTTAACTAAGATGAAATAAAAATGATTCTGAATTTGAAATCCATTTTTTCTTAACCCCCATTTGATAGAGAGAGAGAAGTGAGTGTTGAAACCCAATTAATTATTAAAGAAAAAAACATAATACATAATTTCATTTTGTATTTTGAGACATTTGATAAAAATTTTAAAATGTTCAACATTTTTGTTTTTGCTATTAAAGCTCATCCTCAAAAGCAGCATTTAATAGATTATAGGAATTATTATCACCAAAAACAGGGTGCAAAATAAAATCGGCTTTGGATTATGCAACAAAATAAAACAAGGTGCAAACAACCCTAAAATGCAACAAAATCAAAATCCATTATATTTCTAACCCAGTTCAATATTTACAGAAATAGAAGACACCCTTTAATGTTTCAATTTCAGTGTGGTCCGAATGTAATTGTCATTGGTAGGGTTCAATGAGATTTTTGCTTCAGAATTTTTTTTTAAAGAGAGTCGAAATAAAAATGATTCTTAACATGAAATCCATTTTTCCTTAACCCCCAGTTGATAGAGAGAGAGAGAGAGAGAGAAGTGGGTGTTGAAACCCAATTGATTATTAAAGAAAAAAAAACACATCAATGAAATAGAAATATATAAACCCATCATATTTGCAACTAATTTCAAACGTACAAAAAGAAAATGTAAATTTTCAACCCATCATATTTTCTAAAATACATACAGAAACAGAAACCCACTTCAATGAAATCAAAATCCATTATATTTTTAACCCATTTCAATATTTACAGAAATAGAAACCCATTTCATAGGTTAGAAGAGTGAAAGAGCAAGGGAGAATAGAAGTGTCACCTATGAAGAGTTGCTGGAGATTGCAGAACCGAAACTGAGAGAAAAATTTGAGCTAAAACCAGAGAGGAAAATGGAGAGTTGGTGGAGTATGTAAGAAGAGAAAGAGATGAATCTATCTCTTAACATGGGAAAGAGAGATAGAATAAGTGAAGAGACACATTTTGGAGGGAAAAAAGATAAAACAAACAAATCATCTTGACCCATAGATGTTTGATAAATATAATCTCAACCCTCCGAATGTGAGACAAAATTGAAGGTAAAAAACAAATTGTGTGTAGATCTCTACTGCTGCTGTCTATTTTGTTGGGTTGAATTGGGTTGATTTATGCTTGTATTGGTTTGTTTAGATCTTGCATCTCTGCAAAGAAAATAGAACATTTGGTGAAAGTGAATGATGCACAATCTAAAATTTTCTAACTTTTTCTCCACAATACAACGTCCAAATCCAAACATAACAATAAGGTTTAATCTTGTTTACAACCAACCTTTATCTTTTACCTTATCAGAAAACGTCATATTGTTCCACGGGGTCACAAATGATACAGTCTAATCGCTTCAGATGACATTTTGCCCCTTCTGCTAGTCGTTCCAATTTAAAATAGAAACTCAATTCTAATTATTTCTTAACAAATTCTTTGAGTTTGAATTTCTTGTTGGTTGGGATCTGATTGTTGTCTCTAGGCTCATCAGTTTGTCATCACATTTGGATTATTTGGTTAGTTGATAGCACAATTTATTGCACTGGAACAGGATGGATGGTACCATTGTGTTTCATGTGTTTGCTTATGCTACAAAAGTTTTGTTTTAAACATCTATGGGTTGTTTCATCTTGACCCATTGCAGAACCGATTTTTATTCTTTTTTTGTGAAAAAAAAAAAAAAGCGAGCCATTGTTTAGCATTCAAATTGAAGGTGGGGATGACGGGATGATGGAAAAAAAAAAAAACAAAGGTAAAAAAAATGAATGGAAAAACAAAAAGAAAGTGAGAAGAGAAGAGTGCCTTACCTGGTGATGGTGAAGAAGAGAGCTTTCGATTAAGCTGTGTTCTTCTTTCTTCAAAGCTTTCTCAAAGCTTTGTTCATTGATACATATGATGTAAAGAGTGCCTTACCTGGTAAGTGCAGTGGGTTGGTGAGAGTAGATAGGTAAACAAATTTGAACCATTGAATTTTAGTCATTGAGAAATGTAGACCACTGAAACTCTTTTCAATCTTAGCCATTGTTTTTAAATTGGACAAATCTAAACCATTAAAGATAGTTTGTGAGAGAGATATTTTTAAAAATAAATCTAAGCCATTGCTTTTTAAATTAGATAGATCTGAACCATTAATTTCAAAGACATTTTCAAATGAACCCTTCCATTGTTATATAGATATATAGAAAATAATCAATCTGCTTAATGAGGTTGCTGGCAAAAAAGGGTACTTCAGTCTTAAGTGTTGATTTTTTGTATCTATATAAATGATTTTTTTTAAATTTTTTTTATTGTTAGATATTTTTGAAGCTTTACAAGGTTTCATTTAACGATTTGTTTGGGAATGGGTTATATTAATTAATTTTTAAAATTTTTATTAAAATATATGTAAAAAGATTAAAAAAAAATAATGTGATAATTTGTAATGATTTTTAAAAAAATTGAACTGTTTTAAGAATGATTTAAGGATTAACTTTTTAATTATTTTATTGCGTTGCTAGTCTAGAGTTTAGCCATTCTTCAAACAAGACATAAGTCTCATAAAAATGCCCAAGGTGCATGGGCCGACTTGAACCCAGACCAGCCTATCAACTGATGGCACGCCCTTAAAAATATAAACTAATCTTGGGTCGAGAGATAAGGCCCATGGGTCGGTCCAATATGCTTTTCAAAGTCCGGTCCATGGGCTCGACCCATAAGTATATTGTAGGCATTCCATTTTAACCGACTGTAAGACTTGGACGCTTTCTTTTGATTACCCCAATGATGAAAATCAGAATGTATTTCTTACAAAATCCTCAGTAAAAAAAAAAAGAATTTGAGCTTTACTCTCTACCCTAAGCCCACGTTGGTCAAATGTTTAGGTCTTGTTGGACACCTGGAGCAAAATAGGGCTGAACTGGAGCAAAACAAAACAAAATGAGCAAACTTTCCTCTGGCTAGTCGACCTCCCCAAAATAGTGTTGTCCAGTTTTTGTGTTGGTTTGGATGGGGCACTTAACAACCTATTTTTTTGATATATTCATGCATTGAATGCATGTATACTCCTCATCCATTGCCTAGTGCTTAATCCATTAAAGGTAATACTCCACTTTTGTCTTCCATTAGCTCTATTAATAATTCATTAGTGATCTATTTTCTCTATTATCTTCATTAATGCTTCATTCTTATCTTCCACCATTTCTCCACTTACATTGTCTATATGTATACATCAGATTGTAGAGAAGATGAGGAGAATGAGGATAGATTGAGCAGAGAAGGCTAGAGATAGAGAATAAGAGAGTCTAAGTTTTGATCAAGAAAGGTGTCAAAATTGAGAAGTTGAGCAGCAAATTCCATTACACTGTTATATCATCCTTATATACTGTTATTTGATCCAAAAAATTCCATCATAGTCAACTTGTGTAGTTTTGATCAAGGAGTGTGTTAGTTTGTGTAGAAAGTGAGAAAACTAGAGTGAATTGTGAAATTTGGGTCTTTACCGTCTTCCCCGATACACACTGTTAAACAATCCAAAATTGTCATTCTAGCTAAAATTCCAAATTTTCGAATGGAGGATTGAGAACATAATTCATAACCTTAAGGGTGATCAAAAGGGAATTTAGAAATTGAGAAGTTTTTCTTTCTTTGGAAGGTGAATTTTCAATTTCTTTTATTTTCTTACATTTTCTATCTTATATTTG
This sequence comes from Camellia lanceoleosa, assembly GCA_025200525.1. Taxonomy (NCBI): domain Eukaryota; kingdom Viridiplantae; phylum Streptophyta; class Magnoliopsida; order Ericales; family Theaceae; genus Camellia; species Camellia lanceoleosa. Next base: position 109,465,910 of record CM045772.1, on the reverse strand, counting down.
TTTTCTTACTTTAAATTCATATCAGTTTTGTTGTAATCTAACCGGAAGTGGTTAGTTGAGCCACCTATATATTCCTTGTTTGTTATTTTCTTAGTGTTGCAATAAGACAGGTGCCTAGTTGGCCGGCCAACTAACTTCTTTTGGACAGAACGGCGTAGTCTTCTGACGTTAAGCATACCAATTTCCGGTGGTCTCCAAAGCGCATGAAACTTCAATTTTGTTTTCATTTGAGTGTTTTGTAAGTTGTTTTAATATTTTCCTCCTCTATCTCTCATTTGGTTTGTAATTATTTGTTCAAATATTATAATAATTTACCGCCCCGCTTTTCTCTATCTCATTCTTTTACTTGTTTTCCTTATTTGTACATAAACATTATATTTCATGTTTTCATCATATTCATACTTTGTATCCATGTTTTATGTATCTTGATTCGGCTAAATTTGCATCCATGTTTCATCATATTCATACTTTGCATCCATGTTTTATGACCTTGGAGTTCCTGGCCGATGATGGTGATAATGATCTTCTTGTTCATTTATCACATCTCTCTCTCTCTCTCTCTCCTCCCATCTTTCTCTCTATGAATATATGTGTATATCACTTTGCTTTGCCTTAATTTGTTGTTTTATGAATATCAGACATGTATATATATCATAGATTTGTGTTGAAATCCAAAGTTTAATTTGAATAAATCTATGGTGTTGAGAGATAACACCTCTTGTGACACAAATCTGTTCAAAATTTCAATAGACAAGGAAAAAAATTGAACAGATAGCGGAAAAAATTGAACAGATAGATACAAGTTTAAACAAATAGGTTAAAAAAAAATGAACAGATAAAACAAATTTCAACAGATAAGTTAAAGGGTAAAATTAAAAATAAAATATCCTCAAAAATAATATAATGTACTTCTCACCACAATATTTTACAAAGAGTGTACTTCTCACAAAATAAATAAATAAATAAAATTAATGGGACCTCATACCTTACACCTAGACGAGTTGAGCCGAGCCAAGTCGAGTCTTAGTATGTTTGGGCTTGTTTGTTAAGATTTTAACGAACTCGAGCTTGAGTTCGAGCTTAATAAAAATTTAACGAACCGAGCTCGAGCCTGTTCACGACCCTTAATGAGCAAAAAAATTTATAAATTCATGCCTGCGTATGAGACTAAAGTTACAATTAAAACTTTGATTATACAATTATAGATACAATATATATAAACATTCTTAAAAAAAAGTCAATAGTTTATCAAAATAATAATATCTACTACTACTACTATTATATAAATATCTAATTTATAGTTAACTTTTATTTACATATATATGTTTTAAATATATAAATGACATATTTATCTTATTTTTTATATGTATATTTTTACATCATTTAATATATAAATAATAAATATTAAACGAGTCAGGTAACGAGCCGTGTTTACGAGTCGAACTTTAGAATGTTTGGGCTTATTTATTAAAAATTCAACAAGCTCGAGCTCGAGCTCGAACTTGAACGCAAAAAAAATTTAATGAACCGAGTTTGAGCTTGTTCACGAACGGCTATACTCATTTGCAGCCCTACTTACACCTTCTTTAAAAAAAAAAATCACCAGTTTTCTCTTAAAAATATTATATTACATTATAAATTTTTGGGTTGGGCGAGGCTTAGTAGTATTTATGTATTGCTTTTAGTAAATAAGAATCACAACACGGTTAAGTTATTATTTGCCTCCTAAGGCCTTGTTTGGGAATAGACTTTTTTAGTATTTTTTTTGACTTTTAGACTAAAATATAATGTAAAAAAAATTAGTATGTTTCAAATCACTTTTTAATTTTTATGAAAAGATGTGAAAAAATAAAAAGAGAAAAGAGTTATTGACTTTTTAAATTTTTTAATAATTTTTTAGCTTTTTAACTAAAACCACCGCTCGCTAAATAAGGCCTAATTATCTACAAAAGTAAATCTAGCAATGGCAATAGGGTGGGTTTGGATCGGCTTAGTAGTCCCATGCCTCGTGTTATATTGGGAGCATGACAAATAGGGTTGGTGGTGTGGCCAAGAAAGCCTAGGTGAATTTTGTAATTTAAAATATTAATAAAAATTAAAGATAATATAAAATATTATGAATAATAATTTATAATTAATAAATTTAAAAGATGTGAGATGAGAAATAAATTAGTAAAAATGAATATTACTTTTTAAAATTTTAATTTTATTATATTAAAAAAATTAAAAAAAACATATGTATTATTATAAATATCTATATAACAAGGAAGCTAACAGTTTTGAATCCGGATAGGACTTTTGTCCCTTTGTCTAAATTTTGACCATTAGATTGATTTTAATCTAAGGGCTAAAAACATCTCACTCTCACCCTCTTAACACACATCCTCTCTCTCTCACACACATACTCCTCTCCTCTCTTCCTATTTTCAAATTTTGAACACCCATACACACTCTCTCTCTCTCTACTTCTATCAGAGCCCATTCCCGTACCTCTCTGTCGGAGCCCAACCCTCACCGTGCTTCCCTGTCTTTATCTTATCTCCTCCTCCCTCCTTTTCTGCCGGAATAAAATAGATCAACAGGGGAACAAGGGTTGAAAGGGAGTCGTCATTGCCAAAACCGGACCGAAGTCTGTCCCCGACCAGAGCGTCACTGTCCCCGGACCGAAGTCTGTATGTATTTGTGTGTATAATATATATATAATTTGCATTTTGGATGTATATATATATGTGTGTGTGTATATATGTATGTATATATATATCTAAAAATTTAAAATAACTCTTCTTGCTATGGTTAATTTGAAACATTTCAAATTAATTTCCTGAGAAACATTTCCTGTTTGAATGAGAAACATTTCCTGTTCTTGAGATACATTTGTGTATATATATACATATGTGTATGTATATATATATATGTATACTGTAGGAACAATCGTCTGTGTAAATAAAATAAATTGAAACAATTCAAACAAAATAAAATAAAACTTACAATATTTATTTTGTAGAACCGAATAAATAATTCAAAGACCAAGTCGAGTGTGTGACACTCTATTCTTAAGACAGATTCGCCCCGCTACGGTGCTTATGGTTGAGTGGCGTCTATCTCCTAAGATACAATGATCTTAACCAATTTGCAGTAGCACTCCAAAATAAATTGATCGGCGAACCAAACCTGTGATCTAACTCTCTGAATATTTATTCTAAAACTAGAATAAAGAATAAAATGCAAAGGAAAAATTCTAGACAGCAATATCTATTTTTCAGACTGTTTTTCGCATACCATGGACTGCTGAAATTGATTGTATTTATAGGCAAACAAATGACCCGAATAGGTATCAAATTTAAGTGAAAAGGTGCACAATTATAAGAACAGGTGCACGCACTATTCACAATTTGAATACTTGATTTGTCCGTTTGGAAAGAACAAAATTTCAAACAATTTGAAAAAAAAGCCGTTGGTGGAACAGTTATAAACCTGTTGGAACTTTATTATTTAAACTATTTAGAATATATATATATATATATTAAACTATTTGAATATATATAGTTTAATATATATATATATATATATTAAACTATTTGAATAGTTTAATAAATAAAGGAAGAGGTACAAACTTTAGGAAACCACTTAGGAACCCAAAATTAGAATTTAGAATTAAATTAAATTCCCACAATTTACAAACTTTAGGAAACCACTTAGAAACCCAAAATTAGAATTTAGAATTAAATTAAATTCCCACAATAATTTTTTATTGAAAAAATTCAAATGAATTTTGTCTAAAAAATTAATGTTAAACCCGAAAACGACGTCAACTTCCCATTCACTCATAAATGGATTTGACGTTTCGTCTTCACCGTGTAACTTGCCATGCGGCAAGGAACACTTCACCTCTTCGGACCCACTCCAAAAGACGTTTGGGGCCCACTCAAATTTGGGCTAAAAAATATGCCTATATTAAACCATTTTTCCAACATATACTGTGGGGAAGTGGTTTTTGGAAATACTCTTCTGATCCGGGAAGACGCTCTTGATACTCAGCTAGTCACCTGCAAAGACAAATACTCCGGTCGGGGGTGCCGGGATGAGCACTCCGACGGGCAAGTCAGTTCTTCTACTCAAGAAAGCTTGTTTACTAAGTTTAGTGAAGTGTTTTTTTTTACATACCTTTCTAAATCTGAAGCTCTTGCATTTATACTCATTTTCTGGACCTTGGGTCCAGAGCCCACTTTCTACTTATTATCCTTTTGTTTATTCCAACATACATCTTCCCATCCATTCGGCAATTTCTATATAATCGTTATCTTAGTCGATTAGTACGGAGCCGAATAGTCTCTGACTTCCGGGGTACATTCCTGCTGACTCTTCTGTTTATTCGGCTCCCACAATTGCCCCCCAAGCATTCTCTCAACGTTTGTTGGCTGGAGTGCTTGGCTCCGAGTTTTGAATACCCTACCAAAATTTTGGTATTCGGGCCCACAAAGCATACGTTTAAATACACCCCATTTTGGTTGTCGTACCGACTTCCCGCCTCTTCGTACATATCTATTCATTGCGTTTTCAAAGATTGACATCCCTTAAGATTCACATTCCGTGATACCGGTCGCTGGGTTGGCCTTTGGATCGTCCTTACAATTTTGTCTCCTCCAAAATCTTCATCTTCCGTAAGTTTTCCACTTCTTTGCTTGAAGAACTATTTCGATTTTATTCTTTGGCGTATCTATGCCAATTACAGAGTATGGCGAAGCATTTGAAAGACCTCCTCTCATCAGATCGAATTGTTGGTTTTAGACGCCATTTCTCTATTCCTGATGATGTCCGTCTGTCACTTTTGGCAGACGGAACCCTTGACATGGAGAGGGAGGACGAGGCCACAATCGTCTTTCCTCTCTTGTCAATCGCAGAGGGTGGAGTCCGCTTCCCTCTACACCCATTTTTGAGGGCTGTGCTTCGCCATTGGGATTTAATCCCTTCTCAGCCTAACGTGAATTTCTTTAGAATTATAATGGGGATTGTTGCGTTGAATCGTCACCTTGGAATTAATCTTGGCATTTCGGCCATCCGGCACTGCTATGCCTTGGCTAAGTCCTCCGGTCGGCAAGGGCGTTATTTCCTCAAAGCTAAGGATACCGACCATCAACTAATCACTATGCTTTCCAGCTCTGGGAAACGAGATGTTACGGTCGTTGTCCAGGGCAACTGGGAATTTGGCGAAGGGGAGGATCGTGTTGACCCTATTCCTAGACAGAGGGGCGAGCCAGGTCGCCGTGTATCTCCTTGTTTTTGTCGCGTTCATTTTTATTGTAAAATCTATTCCGTTGAAATCTTACGGCTTTGTCTCGTGCAGGGAGGGGTTTGAAAAAGGTACTATCTTCAACCCACGACGCCGTTCTTTCAGATATTAGGGTTGCTCTCCGGTATTTCGGCCGTCGAAGTCTTCAGAGACAGGGGAGGGCGGCTCACATTCTGCTTTGTTACGAGCCGACATACACAACCTTCTCGGCGGCAGAAAACATATCGATTCCGAAGGGTGAAGATTCACTTACTGCTCTTATTCTGTCCGACTTCAAAAACTTAAGGCAGGTAGGCTTTGAAGGGTTCGATTCAGCTTAAACGAGGTAGTCGATACACGACTCAGATCAATCCGAGGCTGAATCTAAGGAGGTATTGGATTCCGTCGATCCTCCATTTACATTGGGACCGGGTGATCTTCCTTCTGCCGACGTTTTTCAATGCTTAGAGGATCTTTCCATCGTGGACTTCGCGGATATGGCCGGATTGAGTCTGACAAAGCTTGCTAAAAAGGCGAACGTGGAGAGGTTAGCAGCACGGCGGAGAGCGGAGGGCGTTTCGTCTGAAATGCCGCCTGCCATCGAATCTCGACTCCACCCCCCTGTTGTCGAATCAGCGTCCTTGGGGGTTCTAGAAAAGACGAAGGGTCGGAATGCCGAATCTCTGTTGGTCGGGGAAGACGACCGAAAATTTGAGGAAAAGACAGGGAAGCGTTCTGCCAACCTCAAGGCTGGTTCAGACGAACAAAGTGGTAAGCGTCCTCGATTGGAGGGGTCTAATCAGGTTGTTCCTTTTGTCATTCGTCCGATGGTGAAGGACATGCCGGTTCCCTCTAACGCTTTGGCGCTTAAAGATCCAGAGGTCGCATTCGGTGTGGCCACGTCCGTGTCGTTGCCGGCTGATATGGAGGCTTTTTGGGTGGAACCAGATTTGAATGCGACGGCACTAACCGCGCAATCGGCACTTCTGGTACGTATTTTGACTTTTCCTCACTTTATCCAAGTACTGTTGGGGTTATGTTTTTGGGTTTTTCCTTTGTAGACCGTCGGAAGGATAGCCGACATGGGACGTCGGCATCTCGACGCCGTCAAATAGATTGACCGCTTGCGAAAACAGGTGGAGGGCCAGAGGAAGAGGGTCGAAGACGCAGTTTTGAGAGTGAACAAGGAAGCGGCTCGGGCCGTGGCCGAATTAGAAAAGGCTCGGCTGCGATCGGTCGAAAGCGAGGCCAAAAAAAGCGAAGGGAAAGCTTGAGATTGTCCCAAAGTTGCTACTGCAGTGAGTTGGCCGACATGAAGGCGGCTGCCTCCAAAGTATTCGAAGTCGGGAAGGATGCTGGGCTTGCCGAATACGTGGACCAGGTCCCGCGGTTCGAAAACAGGGAGTTCAAGCATGGCTGGCACAAAGCCCTTGCTGCAGCTGGAGTTTCACTGACTATGCAGGTCTTGCGAGCAGGTGGATGTTGAGCTGGAGACCGATTCAGAAATGAAATGGGCAATTGACTTTTAGGTTTTCACAAATGTATTAGGGTTTTACTGATGTATTGTTACAATTGTTTTGTCAGACAATTTTGTGCGGGCTTATAGCTTATTTATTTTGAATATATATAAAATGTCATGAGTTGTGCTAATTTTGCTAATGAAGAATGATATTACTTAATGATATTACGCAGTTTTGAGCTCGGACGATCGGCCTAAGGAACTTGCCCTTGGCTTAGCCAGGGCGCGGGCCTGAGGAACCGAATGAGCCGACTATCTCGGAATCGTGGGCTGGTTGAGGCATAACTTATTCAGCGTTATCATTTGAAAATATGGCCGAATATATAAATGAGTGCCCTTGCCCCAACGATCTTAGGATAACTGGCGATAGCACTTGCAATATAGCCGACGAGATTGATGAATCTGCCCTTGCTTTAGCTAGGGCGCGAGCCTGAGGAACCGAGTGAGCCGACTATCTCGGAATCATGGGCTGGCTGAGGCATAAATTATTCGACGTTATCATTTGAAAATATGGCCGAATATATAAATGAGTGCCCTTGCCCCAGCGATCTTAGGATAACCGGCGATAGCACTTGCAATATAGCCGACGAGATTAATGAATCTGTCCTTGCCTTAGCCAGGGCGCGAGCCTGAGGAACCGAATGAGCCGACTATCTCGGAATCGTGGGCTGGCTGAGGCATAAATTATTCGGCGTTATCATTTGAAAATATGGCTGATTATATAAATGAGTGCCCTTACCCCAGCGATCTTAGGATAACCGGCGATAGCACTTGTAATATAGCCGACGAGATTAATGAATCTGCCCTTGCCTTATCCAGGGCGCGAGCCTGAGGAACCAAATGAGCCGGATATCTCGGAATCGTGGGCTGGCTGAGGCATAAATTACGACGTTTGGTGCCCAGTTTTCTCGGGGGAGCTGCATATATCCCATAATAAATAGGCGAGTTCATGCCAACAATTTGGCTCATTTTTATTCAGGCGCGATCCGAACCTGGCAGGGGCCAACATTGGCTGAGTTTAGCGGTCAAAATGAATCGCGGCAGCGAGCCTACCCACATGAGAAGAAGAGCATCCATGGATCGGGAAAAAGAGAGGCCCCCTAGTCGTCGAAGCAGATCACCCCGAAAGGACGGACAACGGGGAGGTTCCCCGTGCCCACGACCGCAAGTTGAGCTGGCGGCGCCGCTGACTTCGATTTTATGCGGTTCTTGTGAAGAATAGACCGATAACGGAGGCGGATTCTATAATTAAAGATCCAGATGTGGCAGTCGAGTTCGCTCGGTAAATTTTTCCGCCGGAGGTCCAACAGTTGATGGTCAGACGTGGGGATTTCGAAGTATTTCGGGATGGCATACATGGGGCTGTATAGCGCTTATGAAGTCGGGACGCGTCTGCGCGAAGCCCGACGTGAGAGTGAGAGAAACGACGAAAGGAATCGTAGTCTAGAGGCTCGCGCGAAAAAGGCTGAGAGTGAGCTTTGGGAGCTGAAGAGTGTTCGAGCGGCCAAGTCGGTGGTGGACAGTCAAGCGAAAATCATGGAGAAAAGGGTGAACCGAGAGGCCTTGGGTTATGAGAGAGGATATCGGGACGGCTTGAAGGCCGGGGTTAAAAAGACCAAAACGGACCTAGCTGAGGAAGTCTGCCGATGCGAAAATCGTGGTTTCAAGCACGGATGGATCAAGGCCCTTCAAACCATGGAAGCTCTTGGGTCCGTGGGTATAAATTCGGCTTCGCCCCTATATCATCGGCATTACCTTCTGTATCCCGAGTTCGACATCGAGAAAAGTGACGACGAAGACGCCGACTTAGTGGACTATAATGTTAAATAAATAGAATTTCTTTATCAAATGCTTGAAATGTTTGGTGGCTTTTTAATAAATAGAATTTTTCTATTAGTAGCTTTTGAAATGTTTTGCGCGTAATGAAACGTCCTATCGCAATTTATTGTCAGCTTTTGTATTGCGTTGTGTAAACGTTCGAACATGCGTCGATCGACTCCAATTACGAAATGTAATTTGTTGGTCCACGAAGGGCGCTCCGAATTCGGAGACTTGTTTGGCCAATCGTAGTGTCCACGAAGGGCGCTCCGAATCCGGAGACTTGTTTGGCCAATTGTGGTGTCCTCAAAGGGCGCTCCAAATCCGGAGACTTGTTTGGCCAATCGTGGTGTCCACGAAGGGCGCTCCGAATCCGGAGACTTGTTCGGCCAATCGTGGTGTCCTCGAAGGGCGCTCCGAATCCGGAGACTTGTTCGGCCAATCGTGGTGTCCACGAAGGGCACTCCGAATCCGGAGACTTGTTCGGCCAATCGTGGTGTCCACGAAGGGCGCTCCGAATCCGGAGACTTGTTCGGCCAATCGTGGTGTCCACGATGGGCACTCCGAATCCGGAGACTTGTTTGGCCAAATAAGAAGCGTACGAGCTAAGGAATAAAAACGAGAAACTTTTGCATTACAGCAGAGTATGTACAGATACCAAGCCCACAGATCGGGTCATTGGTAAAATTTTCGTAGATGTGTTGAATTCCAAGGCCGTGGCAGGCTTCTTTCGGATATGTCTGAGAGCTGATATGCTCCTGTTCTTGCAATGGAGTCGATTTGATAGGGGCCGTCCCAGTTCGGACCAAGCTTTCCGTCCGCCAGTCTTCGGTCGGCTGGAAGTACTTTTTTCAAGACCAACTCTCCTAGGGCGTAACGGCGCAACTGAATTCGTTGATTGTACGACTTAGCGAGCTGCTACTGATACCGTGCCATGGAGGCCAGGGTGCGGTCCCTTCGTTCCTCAATTAGATCCAAATCTAGGGCGAGCATCATGTCATTTCGGCCCGTATCAAAGGCTTGCGATTTCAAAGTCGGGAGGCCGATTTCCAGGGGTAAAATTGCTTGGGTTCCGAAGCATAAAGCGAACGGCGTTTCACCGGTGGACCTCCTCGGCGTTGTGCGATGCGCCCACAATACACTCGGAAATTCTTCGACTCATTTGCCTTTAGCTTTTTCCAACCTCTTTTTGATGCCGTCCAAGATGGTTTTGTTAGAGGCTTCAGCTTGACCGTTACTCTGGGGGTACGCGGGCGTAGAGAAGTAAGGCATGATACCGTATTTGCTGCACAACTCTCGGTATACGCCACAATCGAACTGGGTGCCATTGTCTGAAATGAGTGCTCTTGGAATGCCAAATCGCATAATGATGTTTCTTCATACAAATCGTTTTACGTCGGCTTCTCGTATGTGTGTTAGAGCCTCCGCTTCGACCCATTTTGTAAAGTAATCTGTTACTACGATTAAGAATCGCTTGTTTCCTGGGGCCCTTGGCAATGGTCCTACGATATCAAGCCCCCATTGAGCAAACGGCCAGGGACTGGTGATAGAGCTCAACTCTTCGGCGGGCAAGTGGGTTAGTGGGGAGAACTTTTGGCATTGTTCGCATTTTTTAACGTAATTTTCTGCGTCGGCTCTCATTGTCGGCCAATAATACCCCTGTGTTATAGCTCGATGGGCCAGGGAGCGTCCGCCAGAGTGGGCATCGCAACTGCCCTCATGTATCTCAGTTAGGAGCTCCTCCACTTTATCCGGGTGTACACATTCCAAATAGGGGCCGGAGAGGGACTTTTTATAAAGCCCTCCTTGTGGATCCAGATAGTATCGCAGGGCCTTATTGCGTAGCTTGTGTGCTTCTTTTTTGTCCTCTGGGAGTTGTTCAGAAGAGAGGAATCTGGCAATGGGGTCCATCCAGCTTGGCGCGGATTCTATAATGTTGACGTGGGTTTCCTCCGAAGGGCCAATACTCGGCTCCGGGATGAAACCTACTTCAATTGTCCGTTTGAGCTCAGAATTGATGGCGGAGGCTAGGCACGCCAGGGCATCTGCGTGTGTGTTCTGATCACGTGTTATTTGATTCAATTCGTGATGGTCAAACTTCGTTAGCAAAGAGTTGGCCGCTTTCATATAGGCCGCCATACGGTCTTTTTTTGTAGCGTATTCTCCCTTTAGCTGGTTGATGACCAATTTTGAGTCACAAAACACTAGCAAACGCCGAGCGCCGAGAATATGTGCATTCCGTAGACCAGCTAGGAGGGCTTCATACTCAGCCTCGTTATTTGATGCTTCGAAGCCAAGCTTGACTGCCTGCTCTATTCTTTGTCTTTGTCGGAGACATGATTACTACGCAAGACCTTTCGTTGGTTGGATGATCCATCACAATATAGCTACCAAATATCCCCGACATAAATTCTCCAGTTCCGCTTTGATCGAACTTCGGCCTTTGGAAGAACGTCGGCAGGTTTAAGGTCGGAAAGCCCGCCTGTGAATTCGGCAACAAAGTCGGCCAGCACCTGTCCCTTGATTACGGTTTTGGGTAAAAACTGAATGTCATATTGGTCGAGTTCAAAAGCCAATTTTGAAACACGTCCTGAAGCTTCTGCACTCCGTAGTACTGATCGGAGGGGATAATCTGTTGTCACCCCGATGCTATGCCCCTGGAAGTAATGTATCAGCTTTCTTGCTGCCATGACCAAGGCTAGGATGAGTTTTTCTAGCGGAAGGTAACGTGTCTCGGCATCGACCATTGCTTTGCTCACATAATATATTGGTCGTTGCTGCTCTTCCTCTTCTTTTAATAGTACGGCGCTGACGGCCCTATCAGAGACTGCCAGATACAGAATGAGGGGGTCACCGGCAGCTGGTGTTGTTAAGAGAGGTACTGACCGGAGGTAAGTCTTGAGCCCGATGAAAGCTGCCTCGCACTTAGCGGACCATTCAAAAGCTTTGCCTTGACGTAGCGTCTGGAAGAATTGTCTGCAGCGGTCTGTTGACCGACTGATGAATCTATTGAGTGTAGCGGCCATCCCCATCAACTTTTGGACTTCTTTCACTGATCGGGGGGAATTGAGTTCCAGAATTGTTGTGACTTGCCTCGGGTTGGCTTCGATTCCACGGTGGTTGACGATATAACCCAGGAATTTGCCGGAGCTGATTCCAAACGCGCATTTGGAGGCGTTCAGTTTCATTCTGTATTTGTGCAAGATGCCGAATGTCTTCTCTAGATCGACTATGTGATCCTTTTCTTCTTTGGACTTGACCACCATATCGTCGATGTAGACTTCCATAGTGTGGCTGAGTTGTTCTTTGAACATAGCGGTGACCAGTCTTTGGTAAGTTGCCCCTGCATTCTTCAGCCCGAAAAGCATAACTTTGTAGCAGTAGGTCCCTCTGGGGGTGAGGAATGCAGTTTTGTCCTGGTCATCCGGATGCATGGCGATCTGATGATAGCCTCTGTAAGCGTCGAGGAAACTCATGCGTTGGTGGCGCGCCGTTGCATCGACGAGTTGGTCGATTCTAGGTAAGGGAAAGCAGTCCTTGGGGCAGGCTTTGTTCAGATCCGTGAAGTCGACGCATACTCGCCAGGTTCCATTTTTCTTCTTTACCACCACCGTGTTGGAGAGCCACGTGGGGTAGGTGACTTCTCTAATTGCCCAGGCGTCAAGCAGTCTATCGACTTCTTCTATGACGGCGACTGTGTGCTCTGTGGAAGACCGACGGCTTTTCTAAATGATGGGCTTGCATGTGGGGTCAACGTTCAGGTGGTGTTGTGAAACTGATGGGTCTATACCCGGCATCTCATACGGAGTCCACGCAAAGACGTCGAGGTTGGCGAGTAGAAAGGAGATCAGCTACTGTTTATCGGCTTGGTTTAAAGAGGTGGCGATCATGAAGAACTTCTCCGGGCTTCCATCGATGTCAACTCGGTCTAAACCTTCCGTGGCCTTTTCACTTGGTTGCCGCCCGACATCATCGAGGATTTCCCGGTTGGGTACCTCAATGGAATTCACCTGCAATTCCTTTGGCATTTTGGCGGCCAGGAGGTAACATGCTTGTGTCGATTTTTGGGAGCCGCGGATCTGCTCAATGCCGTGTTCTGTTGGGAAACGTAACAATTGATGGTAGGTGCTCGGGACGGCCTGTAAGGTATGCAACCACGATCGCCCCATGATGATATTGTACGGCGATGGCAGCCGGATAACCAGGAATTCTACATCCACCGTTCTAGAACCCGCTCGAACGGGTAGGTTGATCTTTCCTAGTGGGTATTCGGGGTTGGCATTGAAGCCGAATAGTGGATAAGGGGCCGGAGTCAGGTCCGATTCGGTGAACCCGAGTTTGATGAAGGTTTTATAATACATGACCTCTGAAGTGCTGCCTTGGTCTATAAGAACGCGTTCGACGGTGAACCGGTTTACGCGTAGCACGACAACTAATGGGTCGACGTGAGGGAGTGTTACGCCGATCAAGTCAGAGTCATCGAAGGCGATGCTTGGCGATTCTTGGGGTCGCTTTGCTGGCATGAGTTGCTGCTGAGGGCCTGGGAGGGACTGGATTGCATGTACGACCGGGACTTTCGGCAGGCTGTATATCATATGGATATCATCATGCGGAACACTTTGCCGGAGACGTTCGTCTTTAGTCAACTCAAAGTAATAGGCTGAAGCACAGCTAGCGTCGGCGTTTTGCTGTCGGGCCCGAGACCGTAGATCGCCTGCCCTTTATGGTCGCTCAGGAACTCGGCGCACTGTTTGTTTGGACTTTACTATTTCCAAGGCCAGATCGCGGCGAAGGCATTCGTTCTCAGCGATGGTGCTGTCTAAACTGTGTTTGGTCCTTTTGGCTCGTTCCATGATGGCTAGCATCGTCTCCTGCGTTGAAGTCGTTTGTGAATCGACATTCAAGGCGCGTCTTGCAGCGATGATCTCTTTCTCAAGCGTATTTGCCGGAGTGAAGTCGACTCTTTGTGTGATCACGTCGGTGGCTATCGGAGGATCTTGCGTCACGCCTTCCATGGATGTGCTTGAGTATTCCCACAGACGGCGCCAATTGTGGGGAAGTGGTTTCTGGATATACTCTTTTGATTCGGGAAGATGCTTTTGATACTCAGCTAGTCACCTGCAAAGACAAATACTCCGGTCGGGGGTGCTGGGATTAGCACTCCGACGGGCAAGTCAGTTCTTCTACTCAAGAAAGCTTGTTTACTAAGTTTAGTGAAGTGTTTTTTTTACATACCTTTCTAAATCTGAAGCTCTTGCATTTATACTCATTTTCTGGACCTCGGGTCCAGAGCCCACTTTCTACTTATTATCCTTTTGTTTATTCCAACATACATCTTCCCATCCATTCGGCAATTTCTATATATTCGGTATCTTAGTCGATTAGTACGGAGCCGAATAGTCTCTAACTTCCGGGGTACATTCTTGCTGACTCTCCTGTTCATTCGGCTCCCACATATACATATGTCCCATTTGGTATGTATATATCCAACAATATGTATGTATATATATGTGCATACCAAAACAGTTTAAAATATGTATTATTGCCTGTTCTTCTATTCAGGAATAAGGTATTGTTGCCTGGTGCAATTATTCGGATTCGCTGCACCTCACCCAGCAGGTATATTTACTTTCCCTTGCTTAAACCCCCAATTTATTTTCTCTTTGATTTTCCCGGGAAAAAAATGTATTCTGGATTTAATTCTTCTGGAATTTGCTTGGTTTGGGTAAAATTATTGGAAAAGTGGAAAACTTTAGTTGTATTTTTTCGTTTGTTATTTTATAGGAATTTTCGTTTGTTTGTTGGGTCTGATTGGTATAAGGAATTAGAAAGTGAAATTTGATTCCCAATTTGTTGGAATTGGGTCTGATTGGATTTAATTCTTCTGGAATTTGCTTGGTTTGGGTAAAATTATTGGAAAAGTGGAAAACTTTAGTTGTATTTTTTCATTTGTTATTTTATAGGAATTTTCGTTTGTTTGTTGGGTCTGATTGGTATAGGGAATTAGAAAGTGAAATTTGATTCCCACTTTGTTGGAATTGGAATTGTGATAGTTTTACAAAAAAATAATAATTGTGTTTTCTCACTATGATGGGATATGAGTGCAATTTCTTTTCTTTGCTTTGTATTTTAAGTGGAATCTTGGTATTATAAACATTTTACAACCAATCAACTTGAAATGTTTCTCAAGAACTGTTTTGAAATGTTAACATATAATATGTATATATACACATATACACATACACATATTTCAGAACAGTTTATGGTATATGTATGTATGTATATACATATGTGTATATATATATGTAAAAATTTAAAATAACTCTTCTTGATATGGTTAATTTGAAACATTTCAAATTAATTTCCTAAGAAACATTTCCTATTTGAATGAGTTATGTTATAAACATGTTAACATTTCAAAACTGTTCTTGAGAAACATTTCAAAACTCTTCTTGAAATGTTTCTCAAGAACAGTTTCCTCTAAAAAAATGTTTCCTGTTTTGAAACATTTGAATGAGTTATGTTATAAACATTTCCTGTATATATATATATATATGCTTTTATCAAGAAGAGTTATATAATTTCCTGTTTCTCTTAATCTGATATGGTTAGTTTGAAATGTTTTATTTTTTACATGGTTTTGATTTATGAAATGAGTTTGATTATTTAAAAGCCAATATGTATTTATTTGTGTGTATTATGTATATAATTTTGAACACACACCCTCTATTTTTGTCTCTTTGTCAAAATGTCTGAAAATGTACTCCTCTCTCTCTCATACACCCTCTCTCTCTCTCTCTCTCTCTCTCTCTCTCACATGTACTTCTCTCATCTCTTTCAAATTTTCTTTGGGAAGACACTATGCTGTGTTTGGCAAATTAACAATTTTCTTTGCATTTGTTGCTTTCAGAACTTCAGGATTCAGTACAACTTTTTCCTTACAGCTCTTCATACCTTTCGCTTGAATCCTCTCATTCTCTTATCTGTAAGCTCTTTCTCTCTCTCTCTCTCTCTCTCTCTCTCACACACACACATACACACACACACACACACACACACACACACACACATCTTGCACGGATTTTCTTTGGAGAAAGTTTTTTTGGTCCCCTGTGACTCTTTATTGAAACACCCATTATTTATCTTCTTGATGTAAATTTTTTGTTATTGCTCACTTTTCCAAATTTTGTTTGTTGTAGTTGGTAATTATCTTCTGAACCAATAGGATATTCTTGATGCTTTGGCTTTAATTTGTGATAATCTGTGAAAGTTTCTTAGGCCTATCTTTAATTATCTTTTGAACCAATAGTTGGTAAAATAAACATCTATAGTGGCAAATAAACATCTATTGTGGAAACATCATCCAATGGGTTTGATTCTTTAATGGGAAATGGGTGTTGATTTTCTATGGTTTAGAAAAGCTTTTGATTGATAAAATCATTGGAACGAAGACTTAAGTGGGTCTTTCTGAGTAGAGAATTCTAATTTTACATAACGAAAGAGTGGGTGTTTTTTTTTTTTAAAAAAAAAATTGGAAATTGGAAGAAGAAAAGAAACATACATTTTTTGTGTTGGATGGGTTTATTTTTTGTGGGTTGAGAAAATAATGGGTTGATTTTTTGTATTAATTTTACAGATGTGGTAAGTATGGAAATCTAAACCACATTTTGTATTTTTCAAACCCCAAACCCCCTCTTTATGTATGATTCCAGTATGTATATATATATATATATTGAGAAGCCATGTCTAAGAAAGCCATGTCTAACAAAACCTGTGCCAATTAATTAACAAACTGAAGTGGATTTTTGCTTTCTAGGAAACCAAATAGAGGGCATTTTTTTTTAATAAAAAAATGAAAAATTGGAAGAAGAAAATAAACATACCTTCCTCTACCTCTTAGGGCATTTTTTTGTGTTGAATGGATTTATTTTTTGCATTAGTTTTTCACTTTTTATCTAATGTTTCAAATTTAACCAATATAGATAGGAGTTAAATTATTGTTATTTTTTTTTTCTTTTCTCCTTGAATGACACTTAGGGCATGTTTGATTAGCAGTATTAGTGGTACTATTTTATTAACCTGTTAATCAAATAAGGCCTTAGTTTGAGTTTTATTTATTGCATAAAACACTTGTTTATTAGTTTCTATAGCATTTTGATAACATTCGAATTTATTAGTTTGTATATCATTTTGATAACATTTGAATTTTATTAGTTTGTAAAATTAATCTATTAGGAGTTAAATTAATCTATTATTAGTTTGAATTTTATTAATTTTATTAGGAGTTAAATTAAATTTTTTTTCCCATTTTCTTCTTCAAGGACACTTAAGGCATGTTTGATTAATAGTATTAATGGTACTATTTTATTAACCTGTTAATCAAAGTGGTACTATTTTTATGAAATTATTTGTTAGCTTTTTGACTTTATGAAACAAAATCTTGCAATATTTGTTGTCTAAATATCTCAAAATAGAATGACTATGGAGGATCAATAGATGTATTCCATTACACTGCATTATTTTCTATGAGTTGGAGAGGCATTTGAGTCTGACAAGATGAAAAAAGAAGAAGAAAGAATGTGATAGTGCTATTCTTATATACAAGATATATTACCTTTCTTGGTAAAAAGTGTCATTGTCCACATGAAATCACTCTAATATTTTGGGCACCAAAAAATGCCATCACACATGAGAAATGTGTTTGGGGCTTCAAGAATATATTTTTTGCATTTGTGTGTAAGTGGCTTCTTATTTTGTCATGGTGGCTGACCACAATCACTCTTCAAAATAGGCAATGGCTTTTTTAATTTTAATTTTTATTAAACTAATTTGAAATTGATTATTTTATTGTGTACATTTTTATTTATGCAATCGATCTTATTTGATGGTGTGTGAGTGAAAATTTGACCACACTGCAATCTTAGTATCCAGCTGGAGAGCACCGGCAGAATAGATGGCATCTGACTAACCTGCAACAGAAAAAGAAGACTCCGGTAGTGGTTCGCCACCCGGGGGTACTCTGACGATCAAGTCAGTACTCCATATCTCTCAAAGATAAATCAATCAACTATTTAACTCACAAGCTTGAGTATCAAAAAGCATACCTTAGACCTATGGGGGTGCCTCTTATTTATAGCCAACTCAATCCTAGTCCCAATGGGAGCCTAACTCCAATGGACTTAGGATTACTGCTAATCTGGGACTCCCAGTGGGATTAGGATAAACTCTCTAAGAGTTTTATCTTTACCCAAACTGAAGTCTTCTCCCAATCTAGGACTCTTGTCCCATATCCAGGTTGAGTTCCCTCTTCATTCTAGGACTCTTGTCCCTTATCCACTTATCTCAGATTCCGATATCTTCGGAGACAACCTCGGCCTAACTGGTGATGACCTTGGCATATCGACCAGGACACGTGGCATCTCGAGTGACATGTCGGCGTCACCTTGCCACGTGTTGGTACTCAAAAAATATATCCCCACAACTGCCCCTAGGTTCTATTACCTTGGCATTCTGAGGTGATGGAACCTACATTGTTTCATTCATCTGTGCCCCTCTGTCCGAGATCAAACTCGCCCACCTCAAAGTTTCCTGGACTTTACTGTCCACTTGTGTCAAGTATCAAGTTTCAAGCTTTCCAAACAGCTTGAGATCGCATCTCCTAGCCGAGGTTTCTGGTTCCATTAATTCATAAACTCCAAGAGTTTTGCAACTGCTCCATTCACATTTTCTGGTGGGTTCCCGATTTCTAGTCATCTATTTGACTCTGGCGATCTTCATATCGGGTTTCAGTTCACTTAATAGGTTCATAAATTCTTTACTTGCTATTAAGCTCAATCTTTCATAACTCTTCTAAATCTGTTTACTTGCCATCTGTTGCCTTCTATTGTCCGTCTTCAAGTCTTAATTTGTTTATTGTTTGGATGCTTGACACCGTTCTTGCCATATCCACATTCTGTTGCTTGCATCGTGTCTGGGTCATTACTTTCTGGTTCTTCACATACTTACTTAGCACCTGTGCACTTGGCTTTATTCATGAACTTTGTTGTCTTTTTGACTCTGAATTTTCTCTTTCTAGCTCTTTTCCTCAAATCCGCCATTGTTCCAAGCTTTCAAGCTCTGCAACTGTCTTCGCTTCTTTCCTCCGGTGAAGCTTACGTTATTCTGTCATTTTCGCATCCATCGTCAAACTTCGGCAATTCTCATTCCGGTTTCCCCCTTTCTGGTAAGCCACTGTTCCTCTTGGTTTTATTTCTTGTTGTTTTCCAAGAAGCTCTGCTTTATTGTTAATCACCATTGTTGTTTTACCCGTTGTTTCCAAATCATCTTCTTGAATACACATTGTTCATACATTTGTTAATTTCTGCCACTGTTTCTTGGCTTGACACATCTGCACAGTTTTTATCACTATGTTCTTAATCATTGTTTTGTTTCTGTTTGCCGTGTTTTTTTCCAGATTCTTGCCTTCAATCTTCTCTTGTCTTGACTTAGGTTTGGGATTTGTCTCAGGATGAGGAGGGTAAGGTCTCTAAGGATGCCTCTTCTCAGAAGACAAATTCCGAGGTGCCAATCGCCGAGAGGAGCCTTGATAAAATTCTTTAGGAGATTGATGCTGAGCTCGTGGCTGAGAAGGCTGCTGAGAAGTTCTTTCCAACTGTCTTCTGGGGGTGAGACACAACCTGCCGCTGATGCCGAGTAGTTTGCTTCCTTTTTTGAAATTGATGCCGAGATAGCGGTAGCGAAGATCCTCCAAATAACTGCCGAGGCTGAACCACCGTTGACCGTCAAAGTAGATTAGTCCGATGTGTCTTGCTTTAGTCCCTAGTTCATGTTTGTACTTGCCTTCTTTTATACATGTTTCACTTTAACTTTCTTAGCTTTTAACAAGCTAGTTGGTCATCTCGGATGATCATATCTCGGAGACGTCTTTTAGTGTTTACCTCGACTATACCAAACTTGTAAATTGCTAAAAAATTTCAACAAGTGTAAAACCCTTATGAACTTCTAATTTTCAAATTTCAACAAGTGTTAGAGCTTTCATAATCTTCGGCTAACTTAACTTGTATATTGCTATAAATTTCAACAAGTGTTAACATTCCCTGCTCTTTAATTATCATTCCTTCCCCCTGCACCTTCTCTCTGCCCCCTAATGTGAACATAAGTTGCACTTAGGATAACATTTAGGGAAGTTGGCTTCATGCTGTAGTCACAGACCCTTTCTAGCCGATGTCTTCTTCTTTTGCCGATGTATTAAAACTGTTGGTATTTTAATTCATCCCTGCCGAGATGGAAAGTTTGGTTTTCTCAACTTAGTTCAACGCTGTTATGCGACAGTATAATTTTAACTTGGCCACATAACACGTCTGAGTTACTCAATTTAACTTAGCTCAACACTATTATGTGCCAGTTTTCAACTTGGCCACATAATACGTTTTTGTATGTCTTCGAAAGTACACCTTCACTGTGCAATCTCTTCGAGTCTTCATAATCTCAGCCATAACTTCTAATCTTGTTGCTCTTTCTTCTTAAGACTTCTGTCTTCCATTATCTTCCAAGTCTTGGTAGCATGGTCATCTCGGTACGTATATAGATACTTTTTTTACTCGTAACCTTGGCTTAACTTCAACTTGTAAATTTTCAACAAGTGTTTAAGCCAATCTTCTCTCAATCACGACCTCGGCTTTAATCTTTAACTTGTAAATTCTCTCAGAATTTCAACAAGTGTTTAAATATCATCTCGGTTTTATAAACTTTTCTCAAGTTTCAACATCATCTTGGCTTAACTTCGGTTAAGCATTATCCCAGTTTAACTTCGGTTAAACATCATCTGGGTTTAACTTTGGTTAAGAATCATCTCAGTTTAACTTCGGTAAAACATCATCTTTGGCTTAACTTCGGTTAAGCATCATCTCAGTTTAACTTTGGTTAAACATCATCTTCGGCTTAACTTCGGTTAAGTATCATCTCGGTTTAACTTTGGTTAAACATCATCTTCGGCTTAACTTCGGTTAAGCATTATCTCGGTTTAACTTCGGTTAAACATCATCTTTGCTTAATTCGGTTAAGCATCATCTTTGGCTTAACTTCGGTTAAGCATCATCTCGGTTTAACTTCGGTTAAACATCATCTTCGGCTTAACTTCGGTTAAGCATCATCTCAGTTTAACATCGGTTAAACATCATCTTCGCTTAACTTCGGTTAAGCATCACCTTCGGCTTAACTTTGGTTAAGCATCATCTCGGCTTAACTTCGGTTAAACATCATATCGGTTTAACCAACTTGTAAATTGCTACAAATTTCAACAAGCGGTAAACATCATATCGGCTTAACCAACTTGTAAATTGCTACAAATTTCAACAAGCGGTAAACATCATATCGGTTTAACCAACTTGTAAATTGCTACAAATTTCAACAAGCGGTAAACATCATATCGGTTTAACCAACTTGTAAATTGCTACAAATTTCAACAAGTGGTAAACATCATGTCGGTTTAACCAACTTGTAAGTTGCTTCAAATTTCAACAAGTGGTAAACATCATGTCGGTTTAACCAACTTGTAAATTGCTACAAATTTCAACAAGTGGTAAACATCGTTGTCTTCTTTCTGCCCCCTGCATGGCTTCCACATACTCCTCTGTGGACCTTATAAAAGGCCTCTAACCTGGCTAACTGTAGTCTGAGCTTGTGTGTTTTCTTCTTATTTTCTAGGATCTGAGATCTGCTCACTGAGCTCTTCTCTTCCCGGACTTAAGTGCCGAGATCTTGTCTGCTGGAATCTTGGATCTGCTCACTCAGGTTGAGCTCTTCTCTTCTCGGACCTACTCATCTAGGCCGAGATCATGTCTTCTAGGATCCGGGATCTGGAATCTGGGATCTGCTCACTTAAGCTGAGCTCTCGTCTTCTTGGGCCTACTCATTTAGGCCGAGATCATGTATTCTCGGATCTGGGATCTGGAATCTAGGATCTGCTCACTTAGGCTGAGCTCTCGTCTTCTTGGGCCTACTCATCTAGGTCGAGATCATGTCTTCTAGGATCCTGGATCTGGAATTCGGGATCTGCTCACTTAGGTTGAGCTCTCGTCTTCTCGGGCCTACTCATCTAGGTCGAGATCATGTCTTCTAGGATCCTAGATCTGGAATCCGGGATCTGCTCACTTAAGCTCTTCTATACATGAATGTCATCTCCTTGGGAGCGCTCATGCCCTCTGTCTTTGCATCCCTTCTGGAAGGGTCTTCGTTCCTCCGCAGGTATCTATCCTTCCACACTTGGAGGTCATCTTTGTTGTGGTAACTGCTTCGATCTATTGTCTTTGGTGCGTCACCTTCCTGGTTGGCGTCTTTCACTTCGTGACTCCGGTCACGAGTTTTTGTGTTGCGGTCATCCCCTTTAACGTCGAGGTCGATAGGTCTCTCACTCCCAGTAGGAGCGTTGTCTCCAATCTGATCCTTCTGTCCGTCATTGGCCATCTATTCTTCTTTCCTTCCCACAGACGGCGCCAAATTGTGTGAGTGAAAATCTGACCACACTGCAATCTTAGTATCCAGCTGGAGAACACTAGCAGAATAGATTAAGCCCGAACGACCTGTCACAAAAAGAAGAGATTCCAGTGGTGGCTCGTCCACCCAGGGGTACTCCGACGATCAAGTCAGTAAAATATCTCTCAAAGATAACCAATAGTGCTTAACTCACTAGATAGAGCATAAAAGACATACCTTAGACCCATGAGGGTGCCTCTCTTTTATAGCCAACACAAACCTAGTCCCAATAGAAGCCTAGCTTCAATGGACTTAGGATTACTGCTAATCTTGGACTCCCAGTAGGATTGGGATAAACTCTCTAAGAGTCTTATCTTTACCCAAACTGAAGTCCTCTCTCATTCTAGGACTCTTGTCCCTTATCTGCTTATCCCGGATTCCGGTATCTCAGCAGATAACATCGGCCTAGCCGAGATCATCTCGGCTCCATGACCAGGACACGTGGCACCTCGGCTGACACTTTGGTGACACTTCGGCCACGTGTTGTCATTCAAAAATTCCAACTCCCAAGCATCATTCCCACAGACAGTGCCAAATTGTGTGAGTGAAAATCTGACCACACTGCAATCTTAGTATCCAGCTGGAGAGCACCGGCAGAATAGATGGCACTTGACTAACCTGCAATAGAAAAAGAAGACTCCGGTGGTGGTTCGCCACCCGGGGGTACTCCGACGATCAAGTCAGTACTCCATATCTCTCAAAGATAAATCAATCAACTATTTAACTCACAAGCTTGAGTATCAAAAAGCATACCTTAGACCCATGAGGGTGCCTCTTATTTATAGCCAACTCAATCCTAATCCCAATGGGAGCCTAACTCCAATGGACTCAGGATTACTGCTAATCTGGGACTCCCAGTGGGATTAGGATAAATTCTCTAAGAGTTTTATCTTTACCCAAACTGAAGTCTTCTCCCAATCTAGGACTCTTGTCCCATATCCAGGTTGAGCTCCCTCTTCATTCTAGGACTCTTGTCGCTTATCCACTTATCTCGGATTCCGATATCTTCGGAGACAACCTCGGCCTAACCGGTGATGACCTCGACATATTGACCAGGACACGTGGCATCTCGGCTGACACGTCGGCGTCACCTTGCCACGTGTTGGTACTCAAAAAATATATCCCCACAGATGGGACTTAAGGCTTGGTTTGATTTAGTTTGGTTTACTCATCTAAATTTGATTGTTTTATTTTTAGTTTAATAGTGATTACTAAAAAGTTATGTTTGTTTTATCTGAGATGGTCCTAGAACAATTTGTGATCAATTTAACTTTTGATATAGTGGTCTTCCTATGGTTTTTTTTGATATACTATTTAGGGCTATATTTGTTTGGGTATGCTACATAATACATAATTTCTCTTAAAAGTTTTACAAAAAATCATCTAGCCTTTGTTGGTTGATTGATTGATCCTAAACATTTTTGGTTGTTTGATCACAACTTTGAGACACTTTTCATAAAACATTTTTATGGTCGTTAACATTTTTGCAACACATAGATTGTAATATAAGAATTTTATTAGATAGTGCATTCAGGCACGGGCATGAAACACCTATTTATTAGTTTGTATAGCATTTTGATAACATTCGAATTTGATTTACAAATAATGGGGAAAATGGAAAACTGAGTTTTGATTTTTATTTAGTATTTATATTTCTATCTTTGGATACAAGTCTATAATTTAATTTAATTTTTTTGCGGCTTTTTAAATAGAGAGAATGGGTTGATTTTATGTGTTAGTTTTTGGCTTTTTAGCTAATTTTCCTATTCGCAAACAAATTTAACCAAAATAGATAGGAGTTAAATTAATCTTTTTTTTTTGTTTTTTCTTTTCTCCTTGAATGACACTTAGGGCATGTTTGATTAGTAGTAATACTGATACTATTTTATTAACCTGTTATTCATTTTATTAACCTAATATTAATCAAAGGTACTACCCATTTATTAGTTTGTATAGCATTTTGATAACATTCAAATTTGATTTACAAATAACCTCTACGATTTATTAAATGTCATTCATACACAACCAACCAAGAATTAATTAGTAGCTAACAATTGGCAAAAGGGAAACCTGGACTTTGATTTTTATATTTTTATCTTTGGATATCTTTTGTTTCAATAATCTTTCAAAATATTAATGAATTGGATATCTTTAATTTTTGGATATCTTTAATAATCTTCAATAATCTTTTGTTTTAATAATATTGACAACAGGTTTGAAGCATTGAGTTTGAAGCATTGTGGACTTCCTTAATACCTTTCATATCGAAACAACGTAAATTAAACTTTTATTTTTATTTTTATATATGATTATGGATGTATATATATCTATATATATGATTCCAAACCCCAAACCAACCCCCTCTTTATGTATGATTCTAGTATGTATACATATATATTGAGAAGCCATGTCTAAGAAAGCCATGTCTAACAAAACCTGTGCCAATTAATTAACAAATTGAAGTGGGTTTCTGCTTTCAAGGAAACCAAACTGAGGGCATTTTTTGTTTTTTTTTTTAATAAACAAAATGAAAAATTGGAAGAAGAAAATAAACATACCTTCCTCTGCCTCTTAGGGCATGTTTTTTTGTGTTAAATGGGTTTATTTTTTGTATTAGTTTTTGACTTTTTAATCTAATGTTTCAAATTTAACCAATATAGATAGGAGTTAAATTAATCTTTGTTTTTTTTTCTTTTTTTTTTCTTTTCTCCTTGAATGACACTTAGGGCATGTTTGATTGGTAGAATTAGTGGTACTATTTTATTAACCTGTTAATCAAACAAGGCCTTAGTTTGAGTTTTATTTATTGCATAAAACACATGTTTATTAGTTTGTATAGCATTTTGATAACATTCGAATTTATTAGTTTGTAACATTCGATAACATTTGAATTTTGTTAGTTTGTAAAATTAATCTGTTAGGACTTAAATTAATCTATTATTAATTTGAATTTTATTATTTTTATTAGGAGTTAAATTAATTTTACAGATATGGTAAGTATGGAAATCTAAACCACATTTCGTATTTTTCAAATCCCAAACCCCCTTTTTATGTATGATTCCAGTATGTATATATATATTGAGAAGCCATGTCTAAGAAAGCCATGTCTAACAAAACCTGTGCCAATTAATTAACAAACTGAAGTGGGTTTCTGTTTTCGAGGAAACCAAATAGAGGGCGTTTTTTTTTTTTAATAAACAAAATGAAAAATTGGAAGAAGAAAATAAACATACCTTCCTTTGCCTTTTAGGGCATGTTTTTTGTGTTGAATGAGTTTATTTTTGGTATTAGTTTTTGACTTTTTATCTAATGTTTCAAATTTAACCAATATAGATAGGAGTTAAATTAATCTTTGTTTTTTTTTTCTTTTTTTTTTTTCTTTTCTCCTTGAATGACACTTAGGGCATGTTTGATTGGTAGTATTAGTTGTACTATTTTATTAACCTGTTAATTAAACAAGGCCTTAGTTTGAGTTTTATTTATTGCATAAAACACATGTTTATTAGTTTGTATAGCATTTTGATAACATTCAAATTTATTAGTTTGTAACATTTGATAACATTTGAATTTTATTAGTTTGCAAAATTAATCTATTATTAGTTTGAATTTTATTAATTTTATTAGGAGTTAAATTAATTTTACAGATGTGGTAAGTATGGAAATCTAAACCACATTTTGTATTTTTCTATTTCAACGAAAAGGCCTTTATAGAATTCATGAGTTAATTTTTTAAATTCATACTGTGGTATCGTACTGTTTGATTTCTTAAATTCATACTTTGGTTTGAATTTGTGGTATCATATAGTGTTCAAGCTTTAATAAATCTAAAATTTTTGTGTCAAATAGTTTTTGGGGATTAATCAATAAATCAGATAGTTTTTGGCCAATAAAGGGTTGTTTTTGGCCAATAATGGCCTCCATATGTGTTTGTGTTTGTGTTTCTAAGGATTTGGAAAATATTCTATCCTATTTGGTAATAAATCTAGGGAATCTTTTATTTTATTTTATTTATCAGTACAGGAAATCGTATAGTATCACTACTTTATTTTATTTTATTTTTTAAATAGTTTGGTTTGTATACACTGTATTGGTTTCATGTTTTAGATGTGTTCCAGTTCTTACCTTTTCTATAAGATGTGTTCCAGGTCTTAGATAACATCAGTTGGATCTCAAGTTCTAAAATTAATTAGCTTTGTTACAGGAATTCACCCAATTTTGATTTGAGTCTGATTGTGTTTGGAAGTGCCAGTAAGACTTATGGTAAATATAACATATCTTTTGGGATTGACTTTATTTATCGTTGTTCATGGTTGAGACGTTTTCCTATCCTATGCTAAACATAAGATATGTTTGGAGATTTATATGGTTTCAATGCCTAACGCAGTGTATCATAACTTTTCTTAAATTGAGGAAGCAAAAAATAAATTAAGGTTATGGAAGAAAAAGAAAAATTAAGTAAACCAATTTATTTTTTATCTTTTCCGCTTCTTTTTTGTTTTTTCTCACAAAAATGAAACAATCTTGGAAAGTCAATTCTTATATCTTTTAATGTTATTTTCTCATGTACATTGAAATATTTCTTTATCATATCAATCTTTTGTGAAAAAAAAGTTAGCTTAGTTATATCTTGGAGACATTTTAGTGGTTGACCACCTGGTGGATGAATTATTTTTTATGAAATTATTTGTAGGCTTTTTGACTTTAGCGGTTGACTTTAGTGGTTCATTTTGTCCACTTTAGGTGCAGAAGTATATATTTTCACCCTTTGCTAATACATATATGTCTACTCATTTGCACCCTTTGCTAAGAAAAATGGTAACATTCATTAATATTTTATTTTGATGTTGTTTGGAGTCAAATTGTGTTACCAATCCCTGAAAATGTCCTCATACAGACAGATTTATTTTTTATTTATTTAATGTTTGGAGTGAAATTATTATTTTAAAGCTATGTAGATGTGCAAAGCTTTTGTTATTTATTAATTTTAATAAATAGATTCTTGGAAGCAAAGTACTAAGTGATTGATGTGTTTTATTGATAGTTTCCGTTGGAAACACAACTCATTTTGATAAATTGTTTAATTTTAGTAAATTTGATGGCGGAAAATGTTTGGTAGGTTATTAGTTTGGCATCTGCATATCTATGTGATTTTTTTTATTAATTTCTTGAATGAGCTCAATACAATTCAGTAGAGCTTTTGTATTACAGGTTTTGACAATACTAAGCCGCATCAACCTCTAAAATTTCCAGCCATTTGTTATATTTATATAGATTTACAGTCTAAATGTGTTGAGATATAGTGGGATTTAATTTTATGATAATGTGTTTCAAATATAATTTTAAGTTTCGAGTTATCCTCTACTGTCTATAACTTGCTGTTGAGTGGATGGAGCTCTCAACTTTGCTAAATAAACTTTGATAGTCAAATATGCCCGTTTTTTGACTCTTTTTGGCCCTTACTTTGCTGGTTTTTGGATTTTCTGGGTGTTTGATTATTGAAAAAAATAGAGGATAATTGTTGACTTTATTAAATTGTAGAGGATAATTTCAGAGGATAATTGAGATTGGGGTGGTTGAGTTTGACTTTATTAAATTACAGAGGATAATTTCATAGCTTCTGAAATTGTGAGATTGAGTTTGTCCACTTTAGGTGCAACAATGTATATTTGTTGACTTTACTACTACACATGTTTCTACTCATTTGCACCCTTTGCCAAGTTGGGATGATGTGGCATCTTGGACAATTTTAATATTTATTAATTTGTAAGAAAAATAGTAAGATTTATTACTACTTTCTTTTGATGTTGTTTGGATTTAAATTGTGTTACCAATATCTGAAAATGTTTGGAGTTAAATTATTATTTTCAAACTGTGGATTTATTGCAAATCTTTTGTTATTTGTTAATTTCAATAAATACATTCTTGGAAACACAACTCATTTTGGTGGCAAAAATGATTGTTGGATTATTAGTTTGTCATATGTGTGATTTTTTTTTTCCAGTGTGATTTTTTATTAATTCCTTGAATGAGATATTTAATCATATGAATTAACTTTATAAATTTTGCAGTTCCATTTAAACCTCTTTTAGTTCAATTAAATTCAACAAAGCTTAAGTCATCGATAGGTTTGATTCCATTTAAGTATCTATTGATTGTTTCGTTTGGTTTCACTTGGTGAATTAAAATAACTTTTGTATTTACATAAGTTATGTATTCCAAAACCTCTTCATCGATGAAATCCAATCACTTGGTGAGTTCGATTTGCATCTGAGCGAATCTGTTGCGGCTGCGGCCTTGTTTTCTGTTGTTGCGCAGCACAGAGAGGTGACCTTGAGGTAGAATCCCTCCGGGAGAAGATTTCCAGTGGGAAAGTTGAGAAGGGCTTGACGGTGTATCCCGACCTGACTGTGAGATACCGAGACCGTTTGTTTGTGCCGAAGTCTTGCCGAGAGGAAGTATTCCGAGAGTTTCATCATTCGCGCCTTGTGGTGCATCCGGGAGGTACTAAGATGTATCGGGATTTCGGTCGCCAGTTTTGGTGGCAGGGTATGAAGAGAGATGTGGCAGTTTTCGTGTCTAAGTGCCTTACTTGTCAGCAAGTGAAGGCTGAGCATCAAAGGCCAGCGGGTTTGTTACAACCCTTGCCTATTGCCAAGTGGAAGTGGGAGCATGTCACTATGGACTTCGTTGTAGGTCTTCTGAGGACTCAGCGGGGTAGTAATGCCATTTGGGTGGTTGTAGACCGGTTGACTAAGTCGGCGCACTTCGTTCCTATGCGCGTGAGAGATTCGGTAGATCATCTTGCCGACTTGTATATTCGAGACATAGTGAGGTTGCACGGGATCCCAGTGACGATCGTCTCAGATAGAGACCCTCGTTTTACTGCTAGGTTATGGCAGAGTTTGCAGAGTGCCTTGGGCACTAAGTTGACCTTTAGTACAGCTTATCATCCTCAGACTGATTGGCAGTCCGAGCGTACTATTCAGATCCTTGAGGATATGCTTCGAGGTTGTGTCCTGGACTTTAGTGGAATGTGGGAGAGGCACTTGCCCTTAGTGGAGTTTGCCTACAACAACAGTTTTCAGTCTAGCATCGGTATGGCATCGTTTGAGGCCTTGTATGGCCGACCGTGTAGGTCTCCATTTTGTTGAGCCGAGGTGGGCGATGCACCTTTGTTGGGTTCGGAATTAGTGAGGGAAACGACGGAGAAGGTTGAGCTTATCTGTAGGAGGCTTGTTACAGCCCAGAGTCGTCAGAAATCTTATGTCGACCGTAGGACTAGACCTTTGATGTTTGAGGTAGGTGATCATGTCTTTCTAAAGATATCACCTAGGCGGGGATTGATGAGGTTTGGAAAGAGTGGGAAGTTATCCCCTCGGTTTATTGGACCTTTTAAAATCCTTGAGAGAATTGGTGAGGTTGTCTATCGTTTGGCCTTGCCGCCACAGTTGTCCAGAGTTCATGATGTGTTTCATGTGAGTATGCTTCGGAAGTATGAGCCGGATCCATCACATGTACTGGATTGGACCAACTTAGAGGTAGATGAGGAGAGACTGGTTCGGGTCTTGGATAGGCGGGAGCAAGTCCTGCGTGGCAAGACCATTCCTTTGGTGAAGGTTTTGTGGAAACATCACGGAGTGGAGGAAGCCACTTGGGAACGCGAGTTGGAAGTCTACGAGAAATATTCGGACTTGTTTGTTGATGTGTAGTTATGTATTGGGATTTTGTAATTTTGATGAACTTTAAGAACATTATGTATATGTCTTAAGTTGTAAAACATTGTGAATGTTTTGGGTTATGGATATATTGTGGAAACTTGCCTTGAAATGGAAGTTGATTATAATATTGCATATGTTGACTATATTATAAAATGGAGTTATATCATGAGAACTCAATATGATATGGAAATGTGAATCATGTGTGTTGGAAACTGTTAAAATGGAAAGGAAATGCATATTGTAATGTGTATGTTGTGAAATGCCTCTTGATAAGAGATGGAATGACTGGTAATGGGTCAAGTTATGTAATGTTGAAGTGTAACATTGTTTAGAATGGAGAAAAACTTGCACTTAATTTCGGGGACGAAATTCTTTAAGGGGGGGAGGTTATAGCGATCCCGGGTTTTACCCCTTGTTGTACAGTGGTCCGGACTTGAGTCCGTGGACATTAGCAGTTGTTATTCTCTTGTTTACATTCTTTCACACTTTGTTTTGAGTTATAGGATGTGTTGTGCAGGTTTGTTACAGGTTGGTTGTGTCTGGGAGCCAAGGGTTGCTGCCCAAAATTCTGGACCTTCGCTCGAGCGAGAAGTTTGTCACTCGAGCGAGCTTTTTGTTTTGGTCCTTCGCTCGATCTAGGGTTTGGTCGCGAGCGAGAGGTGGGTTTTGTGTCTGGTGGGTCGAGCCAGAGTGACTTCGCACGAACGAGCGATTGCGTCTGGTTTGGACCTGAGAGCTACATTTCTTGGCTCGAGCAAGCTTTTCTTCGCTTGAGCAATTTGGTTTTTCTTCACTTGAGCGAGAGTTCCGTCGCTCGAGCGTGCGTCTGGTTGTAGACCTGTAAGGTCGAGTTGCTGGCTCGAGCGAACATTTTGTCGCTTGAGCGAGGTTTTGGGTTGTTGGCTCGAGCGAGGTTTCCTGTGTTTGGTCGCGGGACAAGCAGTCGTAGGGCAGAACTTCCCAACCTCGAGTCGAGAGGGCACCTGAGGCGAATCCGCGTCCATTAAGCTTCGCGGTATTTGTGGAGAATAGACCCATGACGGAGGCGGACTCGATCGTTCGAGACCCAAATGTAGTAGTCAAGTTTGCTCGACAAATTTTCCCGCCTGAGGTTCAACAATCGATGGTAGGTCGCCAGTATTACGAAGTGTTTCGCGAAGGCGTTCATGGGGCGGTGAAGGGGCTATACACTGCCTATGAAATCGGCATGTGGTTGCGTGCTGCTCGCTGAGAAATGGAGAAGAATGATGAATGTATTCGAAGTTTGGAGGCCCGTGCAGAGGCGGCTGAGCGCGAGTTGAGGAAGACCAAGGCGGCTTAAGCACAACCTGCCGGGCAGGGAAACCCAATCGTGGAAGAGAGGGTTACCGGCCGGCTCATCAGTTCCGCGCTTGCCGATCGTGAGACGGCGAGTATGTTCGCAATGGAGAGCGCGAAGGGAAGGGCCTATGAGAAAGGTTTCCATGAAGGCCGAAGAGTTGGAATCGAGAAGATCAAGGAAAAACTCACCGAAGAAGTTTGCCGATGTGAGAATCGTGGATTTAGGCACGGTTAGATCAAGGCATCTCAAGCCGCAGAGGCTCTTCGAGCGGCAGGCGTTGATTCGACATCACCACTCTATCACAGTAAACATTTTCCGTTTTCTGCCTTTGAAGTCGAGAAGAGTGACGATGAGGGTGACGCCGCATAATTATATTTGTTGTAAGGCTGAAACGCGTATCACGTTCAAAACTATGTAATTTATTGCTTGTTTTGTTGAATAAGAAACGTTTTGTTACAAATATTTTATTGCAGTTCGTATTCGGCATGTATGTGTTTCGTTTTGTGTTTGAATGAATATATAAGCGTTGACCGGTAGGGTCAATCCATACTTGATAGCTGTTTAATCCTGACAGGCTATTGTAACCTAAAGAAGCCGAAAGCCAGTGGGTAGAGTGGCTTTGGTAAATTCAACTTGGCTGGGGGCCTAGATTTTTGGCCAGCGCATGTGCTTCAAAAAGTCGTTTGGATAACTATGCCGTGGCGAATGTCAACCGACGTTTTTCTCATAGAATTTAGTGTTAGCGAAGTCACCTCGGGATTGGGGCCTCGAGATCGCTGCCAGTATTGAAAATAAAAGGAGTGGGTGCTTTGCGTAGATAAACAATCGCTTATGTAAGATAGGTTAAGTGGGGATGTTAATTAGAGGCTGGAGTTCAGCCGACCTTGGTGTTGCCATGGATCGTGGCGGAGGGGCCATTCGTATGGGAAGTAAGGCATCCGAAAGTTGGCATGAACCTTCAAGTCGTCGAAGCAGATCGCCCCGAAAGGAAAGGCAACGACCGTTGGATTTATCCCTCCTTGTCCTGGATCTTTGCCTTGACATTATCAATGGTATCAATGGAGGACTTGGGCACAGTTGGCCCGAGGTATTGTAAACCGCGGAGGACTTCAGGGTGACGGGAGTTGATCCGGCATTGCCGCTTTACCAATGCGTCTTCTCTCCTTTTTAGCTTTTCAGATTGGAAATGTAATTTGTAGTGCTCAAATACGAGTTGCGTTTATGTAACAACTGTTTGATTAAATGAAAATTGTAATGCTCAACTGCAAATTGCGTTTATGTAACAACCGTTTGATCGAATAAAAAGTTGTATTTCAAACATTTGCGCCTTATGCTGAATGTTTTATTTGCGTCTTGCCTTGACATTGTCAATGATTGAAAAGTTTTGTTTTGTTCGTGCCAAAGGGTATTCCGAATCTAGAGGCTTAATATGGCCAATTGTGATATCCACGAAGGGCGCTCCGAATCCGGAGTCTTAATCGGCCCTAAGGTGTCATACACCGAAGGGGGTTCCGAATCTAGAGTTTGAATCGGCCCTAAGGTGTCATACACCGAAGTGGGCTCCGAATCCGAAGACTTAATCGGCCCTTAGGTGACATGCACCAAAGGGGGCTCCGAATCTGGAGACTTAATCGGCCCCAAGGCGTTATGCACCAAAGCGGGCTCCGAATCCGGAGACTTAATCGGCTCTTAGGTGACATGCACCAAAGGGGGCTCCGAATCCGAAGACTTAATGTGGCCAATCGTGATATCCACGAAGGGCGCTCCGAATCCGGAGGCTTAATCGGCTCTTAGGTGACATGCACCAAAGGGGGCTCCAAATCCGGAGGCTTAATGTGGCCAATCGTGATATCCACGAAGGGCGCTCTGAATCCGGAGGCTTAATCGGCCCCAAGGCGTCATGCACCAAAGGGGGCTCTGAATCCGGAGATTTAATCGGCCCTTAGGTGACATGCACCAAAGGGGGCTCCGAATCGTCGTTATAACGAGCGTCACAATGGGGTTTGTGAAATAAATTGAACGACAAAGAAAGATGGTTTGTATTGCAGAAGTGAAATATACACAAGTATCAAAGCCCACAGATCGGGTCAGTGATAGGGTTTTCATAAAATCGTTTCTTGTGTTGATTGGGGGGAGCCACAAATCTCTTCAATGCCATGGGCTGTCGGGAAACACAGGAGCTGATGATAAGTGCTTGGAACAACCTTCATAATATGTATCCAGGTTCGCCCCATGATGACATTATACGGCGAAGAGAGCTTTACGACCAGGAATTCTACTTCGACCGTTCTGGAGCCCGCTCGGACAGGTAGTATGATCTTTCCTAACGGGTATTCGGGATTTATATTAAAGCCGAATAATGGATGAGGCGGCAGAGACAGATCTGACTCGTTGAGGCCGAGTTTGACGAAAGTTTGGTAATACATGACCTCTGAAGTACTCCCCGTGTTTATGAGAATTCGTTCAATGGTGAACCGGTTTATGCGTAAGCTAATGACCAACGGATCAATGTGGGAAGCTGTTGTGCCACTAAGGTCGGAGTCATTGAAAGCAATTGTCGGAGCTCCTTTGGGCCATTCAGTCAGAATACGTTGCTCCTGGGGGATTGGATGTGATTGAATTGTGTGCACGGTTGGGGGTGCAGGCAGGCTATAGATTACATGGATCACGCCAAGCGGAAGAGAGTCCTGCCTAAAGGCGAGTGCCTTGGTTGGCTTTCCTTGTCTCATATATTGTTGCAGTCGGCCGTCTTGCACCAGTTCTTCCAGGTGATCTTTTAATACGTAGCAACTCTCTGTTTCGTGGCCGTGATCTTTGTGATATTCGCACCTCCGATCCCTTCTTCGCATGTCGGGCGGCTCCACCATCTTTGACGGCCATTTGAAGAATGGAAGGTGCTGGACTTTGGTCATTATTGCAGCGATTGGTTCTGACAACTCTATGTACTTTTTGTCGGCACGTCTCGAACGTCTACTGTCGACTTGCAGTTGCTCATTCGTCTGGTGGGGACATTGATCGCTTAATCGGCGAGTATCTCGCCTTTTGTCTCGTTTAGTACGCTGCCGAGGCTTTGGGCTAGGAGGTGGCACGGAACTTATTGGTTGAGCAATTTCAGGGGGGACCGTTTTGTTGGACATTTGGCCGGCTTTTATTCTCAAGGCATCATCTTCCACTTTGCAATACTCCTCAACTTTTTTCATCAATGCCCAGACTGTTTTGGGGGGTCTTCTGGTCAAGGAACTGCGAAGAGGACTATTAGGATGTAGTCCCATTTTGAAGGCGGTGATGAGCATGGAGTCATTGCAAGCGTCATCGACGAGGTTGAAGCACTCCCAATGGCGTGCCGAATATGCTCTAAGCGTTTCTCCTGACTGAATTTGCATGGCCCAGAGGGAGTCGGCCTGCTTCGGCTGTACCTCGTTGGTGATGAACCTGGCCCTGAAGGACTTCTATAATTGATGGAAGCTTTTGATGGAGGCCGGCTCTAGCTTGTAATACCACCTGACAGCTAATGGCCCCAGGCTGTTGGGGAATATTCGGCACATGAGGGCTTCGTTGTCCGCATTCAATGTCATGGCCTGCTTGTAATGACGGATATGATCAATGGGGTCTGATTTGCCATCGTAAAGAGTGAATGATGGAGCTTTGAACTTCTTGGGCAAAGCCGCCCTTGTAATCCGTTGGACAAAAGGATCGTGTTGGTCTTCTTCATCTGAACTGCTCTGCCTGCACTTGTTCCTCGTATGTAGATTCTTGTCGGAGGAACTGGAAGTTTCGGATTGTTCCTTCTTGGTGAGCTCTGTGGATAATGAGTTGGAGTCACTATTGGTATTCTTTGGTCGGGCTCGAGGTTGTTGTCCACCGGCCCTCGGAGGTCGTTCGGGATCTTGGCGCATGGCTTCTTTCGATTTTGCGACTTCAAGGGCCAAATCTTGACGGAGACGTTCATTTTTAGCGATCATGTTCTCCAGCCTTTGTTCGTTCTGCTTCGCTTGTTCCATGATCGCCTGCATTGTCTCTTGCGCTGAAGTCGTTGGTGAATCGAAGTTCAAGGCGCGTCTTGCAACGATTGTTTCTTTTCCGAGCATATTTGCTGGAGTAAGGTCATCTCCTTGTGCGGTCTCGTCAATGGCTACCGGAGGATCTTCAGTCACGCCTGCCATGGATGTATTTGAGTATTCCCACAGACGGCGCCAATTGTGGAGAAGTGGTTTGGAAATACTCTTCAGATCCTGGGAGACGTTGGTAATCCTCAACTAGTCACCTGAAAAGATAGAAACACTTCGGTCGGGGGTGCCGGAATTAACACTCCGACGGACAAGTTAGTTCAGACACTCAGATAGTTTCTTGTCTAAGTAAAGTGGAGTGATTCTTGCATACCTACTAAATATGTTGTTCCTATATTTATACCTGTTTTTCTCGATCCTCGGGGCCAGGGCCTGCTTTTTGATTATTATCCTTTACATTAACCGGCTCCAATGCTGCGCACCTATTCGGCCCAAATATTGTATTCGGATACAGCCGATTATTATCAGCCGTGTATTGCGCACGCCTTTTGCCTTTGTCGAATATTCGGCTCCCACAATTGTGATAGTCAATCAGCAATTGGTAGAGCACAGAGTCATATGTACAACGGTAAGTCACGACACATTCATCGTCGACATAACACCGTGCGACAACTACTCTCCCATGAAATTATGTCCATTGAATATGTGAAGTCTAAAGACAACATAGCGGATCCACTAACGAAAGGGTTAGCAAGAGAGTTAGTTGAGAATTCATCGAAGGGAATGAGACTAAAGCCTATTAAATAAGAGTTACCACAACGGCAACCCAACCTAGTTGACTGGAGATCCCAAGATCTAGGTTCAAAGGGACAACCGAGTTGTGAATGACTTAGAAGGATCACTGGAGAGTCCAACTCCTACCCATTTCTTTGATGAAATAGTGATGTACTGCAGCATTTTATGTTAAGTAAAACTTTTAACGATTCTTATATCTAGGTAAACCTAGTGGAGTATAGCAGGATACTCTTCATAAGAATCACCTATGTGAGTGTAAACTGGGCCGGTTCTATGAGAATTGTGAAGGGCTACAAATCTCTAGAGCACTCATGAAAGACCAGGTTGTTCATGCCCAAAATGAACACAATAGTGAGAACTAAACTGTGTTTGGGGATATACTGTGTGAGTTCTATTGTCTTGATTTACACAAACGGCTGAACAGTTCAAGACATCATGTTCACTGGTTAGCTAGTAAATCCGATAGTGTCTCACAAGGGAAGGTTCAAAGTCAAAAGCTACCTATCCTTTGCAGAATATTTTCAATTTTTATACTTTCTATATTTAAATCATGTTGTTGTGTTTTTTCTCCGTCAAATTCCATTCATGTGGGGGATTGTTGGAAAAATGGTTTAATATAGGCATATTTTTTTAGCCAAATTTTGAGTGGGCCTCAAACGTCTTTTGGGGTGGGTCCGAAGAGGTGAAGTATTTGGTGGTGGGTTTGAAGAAGTGAAGTGTTCCTTGCCGCGTGGCAAGTCACATGATGAAGACGGAATGTCAAAACCATTTTTGAGTGAATTGGAAGTTAACGTCGTTTTCAGGTCTAACATTAATTTTTTTAGATAAAATTCTTTTGAATTTTTTCAATAAAAATTATTATGGAATTTTAATTTAAATCTAAATTCAAATTTTGAATTCCTAAGTAGTTTCCTAAAATTTGTACTTCTTCATTTAGTAATTAAACTATTCAAATAGTTTAATATATATATATATATTCCAAACAGTTTTATAAAACTTTTTCACCATTAGCATTTTTGATTAAACTATTCAAATAGTTTAATAATAATAATATATATCCAACAGTTTTGAACTTTGTCTCCAACGGATACATTTTTCAAAAAAGGTTGAAAAACTATTTGAATAAAGTGTGTTCAAAAGTGCAATGGTACCTTTTTCAAACATTTTGAAAAAGTGTTCAAGCAACGGATATATCACTATGCACCTGTTCAAATTTATTTGTGCACCTTTTCACTTCTTTTGGAACCTGTTCGGGGTAGAGAATTTTGCCTATAAATACAGCCATAATTCTAGCAGTCTAGGATCATGGAAAATTAATCTGCATAATTCCTTTTCGCTGTCCAATTATCATCTTTGGTGCATTATTCTCCATATTAGTTTTAGAATAAATATTCATAGAGTTAGAACACAGGTTTGGTTCGCCAAACAATTTGTTTTGGAGTGCTACTACAAATTGGTTAAGATCATTGTATCCTGGGAGATAGACGCCACTCAACCGTAAGCACCGTAGCGGGGCGAATCTGTCTTAAGGACAGAGTGTCACACACTTGACTTGGTCTTTGAATTATTTATTCGGTTCTACAAAATAAATACTATAAGTTTTATTTTATTTTGTTTGAATTATTTCAATTTATTTTATTTATACAGAAGATTGTTCCAATATTATATTCATGTTTAGTTTACAAAAAAAATTATATATTTAAACTTTCTCGTTATGTATAATCATGTACTTTTTACAAGATAGCATTGGGAAATTCTATTTCCACCACCCTAATAAACTCAGGGCAAATCTTTTCTCAATACACATCCCTCCTAATTTAATTATTAAATAATTATCTCAACCCAAATCATTAAAATTATAAATAAACCCTTGTACACACACTTTACCCTCAAAATACACACTTGAATTTCCACCCATTCCTGTGAAGACCAAAGACCCCAATTTGCATCTGTACACACACTAAAAACACCACAACTGCGTAACCAATGTCATTTTAAGATTGAATTTACTTATAATATTTCATATACTTTTGTCGTGGCATTGAATGAATTTTCAAGAAAATGTCAGCACTAACCCCCATCATTCTATACAAACCCACCAGCACCACAAGAACAACCACCATCTCATACGCATTCCTTCTTCTCCCCAGTCTCAAATCTCTGAAAATCGTTTCAAACCCTGAATTTCCCTCCTCGAGATTGCTTTTCTCTGGTGAATTTGTTTCCCGGAAACCTGTTTTGGGGTGTAAAAGAGCCAGGAATCGGAGTCGTCCGAACACCATGACTGGGTCGATTTCAAGTTCTGGTTACAGGGGAAGTAGCAGTGATGAAGGTGTTAGAGTTCTTCAACAAGATTCTTCCATTCATGGGTCCTCTGAGTTTCCCCCAAATTTCACTGTCGTCAGACTCGAATCCAC
Source organism: Camellia lanceoleosa (assembly GCA_025200525.1). Classification (NCBI taxonomy): domain Eukaryota; kingdom Viridiplantae; phylum Streptophyta; class Magnoliopsida; order Ericales; family Theaceae; genus Camellia; species Camellia lanceoleosa. The sequence goes on along the minus strand of CM045772.1, from coordinate 109,427,513 downwards.
CCTGAATCGTCTGGTTGGTATCTATTTGTTTTTATGAATTTTCCAACTCATGTATATGCATAAGGAGCTGAATTTTGACTTGTTGTGCAGTGTTCTAGTGTTGAAAAGCTTTTGATTTCTTTTTTCTTATTCTTTTTTTTTTTTTTTTTTTTTTTTTTTTTTTTTTTTTTTTTTTTTGGTTTGAAACGATTTGCATGAAGAAAAATAGATGAGAAATTGTTATGTAGTGTGAATAAACTATAACATAATGGTAGATTTTATTAAGAGAAGAAACACACACTTTAAGACTCAGGGCAAATCCGTATATATAATATTAAGAGTGTTGATCAATGGTTATTATAGTAAATTTTAAGTAGGAAATAATTGTCATTAATTTAATTTTTCATTAAGTGTGTTGACTGAGTTTATTAGGGTGGTGGAAATAGAATTTCCCGATAGCATTTGAAGCAAAGTGTTTCCGTTAAGAAAACAATATCTAATATAATTAAGGGCAGTGATATGTCTCCCGAATTGGGGGACCTCGAATCCCCCGAATTGCCTAATCAAGTAAAAAAAAAAAAAAAAAAAGAAAACAAAAAAGAAAAAGAAAACAGTTTTCCAAAAAAGGAAATTAGGGGGATTAGGGGGATTGTTTTTAGGGGGACAAATCATTTTTGTATAATTAAAGTATTTCTCTCAAACAAAAGTTAACTGATATTCTTATGAACAATATCAATATAAATAAATATGTATAAACATATATATTTGACAAAATATTAATGTAAATACATGTCTCTTAAAATATAAAATAATTTAAATGAAATGCATTTTAATACTTATATATTTTTATTGAAATATAATTTATAATATTTTTAAAGGTAATTATAATGTCACTGTTTGACTGTAGGTTAGCTAGGGATATGGGGTTATTGTTGTGCCTCAATGTGAGGCTTATTACGTGTTTGTTTTGATAATTTGAACTGTTCATTTTGTAGAGCTCGTTGAGTATTTCATGCATATCAAAAATTATATTGATTGGATATTGGTAGACACATGATCAAATTGCATTTTTTTGATATTATTTCTCAAAAGAAAAATAGATTATTTATTTTTTTAATGATAATTGTAATTCGATCATGTGGTTACCAATATTCAAACAATAAGATTTTTGACACACAAGAAATACTCGATGAATTTTACAAAATAAATTGTTTGGATCATAAAATTAAACCCGTAATATGCCTCACATTGAGATACAACAGTAATCTCACTTCCGTTAGTCCAATGGTTGAACTAATAACCTTAATTTAGTCCCTTGTTCAAACCCTAGAGGTGGGGGAGCAATTGCATTGAATAATTCACGGAGTTGGAGCTCAAACGTAAGACCTCATGTTTGTTTGTAATCAATTTTGTTGTTTTTTTTTGTTCACATTCAAGTTCTAAACATCAGAAAAAAAAAAATTCCAAAAAATATACATCATTTAAATTAAGGTAAAAAACACATCCTCTACCATTCAACTTAACTAGATCAACTTAGTGAAGTCATCTAAATGTTCTAACTCAAATCTGACTTGGTGTACCAGAAAAATTAAAATTAAGCAAAGACATTTCACAAAGATAAATGAAGGAAATATAATAATAATAGTAATACTCATTCTAGACCAATGACCAATGTCATACACATTGCTAAAAAGATGAAAGTGCCATGTTTCATTGATAAGCCACTTTCTTTTTCTTCAACTTCAGAGAAACTATTGGCCATTCAACTAAACACATCTTCACATCCAAAACAATGTCATTAGCACATCAGTATTTATTTATTAGTAATTTTTAAAATATGGTTTCACATTATCAAATCTCACCTATCCCACAATCCACTGGAACACATTTAATTTTCTTACCACACTATGATCATAAATTCTATGTGCCTCGGATTTCCCAACCAGAAAATCAGCTAAAAATCTCAGTCAAAGCACACACTATAGTCCACAAATTGCCAAGTCAAGTTCATTGCTTCAAGAAACACAAATAACAAAATAACTTTTTAAACTGACATTCAAAAGTAGTAATAGAAACAAAATACATTAGAAAACATGACTTTATTCATTCGTATCATTCAAAATTCAAAATTCAAAATCCAACCATTTCTTATAGTAGTTGCAGGTCATTGGGGAGACAAATGTGATAATGCGTGCAACGATTAATTCAGGAACAGGCCCCGCATGGAATTGAAGCCATGGACCCAATTTTTGACCCCTTTCCAAGGCCCATCTCAGTTGCATGTCTGTAACAAACCGTTCCAATTGGAAATGAATGAAATTCTCCTAATCCAGTGCTCTTCACCTCAATAATCTCACTGTGCACTCAATCGTGGTGATTTTATTCTTCTTGAAATGTTCAGAAATTCTATCTGCCGTATCTGCCATAAAATGTTTTGCCTCTTGCTTCGGATGTTGACAACCTCTTTTGTAAGTTTATTACCTTGGAGTGTGATGAGGGCTTGTTTTGTCTCTCTCTCTCTCTCTCTCCGTATGTCTCCTTTCCAGATTCCCTAATCAGATTTAATAGTACACTCTCATGTGACCGAGACTATGCATTTGGTTCTTGTCTTTATATAGTGGTCATTTTAGTTATGAATGGAAAGGAACACATGGAGGATAAACTCCACATGTCAAATGTAACAAATAATCCAATAAATTCTATATCTTCATTGAAATTAATTATGTTTGCATGTCAATAATGATAGATATCACCATTATATTGAAATTTTTATAGATAATAATATGACTTATCATAGTCTCTTTATTTTCAATCAAAATAATCATTATTGTTCTCATAATTTTAAAAATGTCATTGACATTTCGCTTTAAATAATATTTTTATAAATTTTTTTATTTAAAATATTTTCATGATGTTAAAAAAAAAAATTTCCCAAAACTCAAGGGGGGCATGTGACCCCCCTGAGCCTATGTGGCTCCGCCACTGCTTGTAACATGTATAAAAATAGAACAATAAGTATATATTATCACCTATTCCACGACACGTATTTCACTTTCAACCATCAAACAAAAAAGAATAACTTTTAATGTTAAATTCTATACAAACCAAGTATACATTCCAATTGGAAATAATAATTTCATACAGAACAAATAAGCATACAAAAACAATGTCCTCCATACACAAAAATATATTTAATACTATGCAAAATGGCCATTTGGCATGGTACAAACCATAGTAATTTATACCATGACAAAAAGTCATCTATATACCATGGTATTAAATATTTGTTTGACGTCAAAAGTATTATGTATCCCGCCAAAAGTTATATGTATGATTCATCCAAATTCCATACAAAAAGTAAAAGACGACAAAAAGCGGGATTATTCAAAGGTGTAAATTATCCTCCGTACACAAAAATGGAAGATCCACATGTCTATGTCAAAAGCCATCTACAAAACAAAGATTACACCCATTAGTTTCATATAGCATTTGAAGATAATTTCTATGTCCAAAAATAGTTATCAGATCTGTAAAGGGATTTCATAGATTTTTTTTTCTTTTTTGGTTGAGGTATAGTTTCACCCCTGTGAAAATTCAATTAAAAAATCACAATTTTCACATGATTCTTGTTTGTCACTACAACCAAACACATCAATCCTTCAAACAACTCTCAAAACTTTATGACTCTTAGTAACTTTTAAGCCATCAAATTAATAGTAGCGTGTTAAGGAACAATTTGAAATAATTCATAGGCTATAATCTTTACACTAGATGAATTGATTAAATATAAATTTTCAACCTTTCAAGTAGAATTTAAGAAATTCTTAACCAAAATAGAATTATTATATACCTTTGTACAATCTGCCATAGCCTTTTTATACTCCCCAACTTCTTTGTAACATGAAGCCCTGCTGAATAAGACCTCCATGGAAGCAGCACCATCACCAGTCTTCTCAAGAAGAATCACAGCCCAAGAAAGCCACTTTATGGCATCAGCATACTGCCCCTGTTTGTAATTAGCCATCCCCTTGTTCTTCACTGTTGAGGTTGAAACACCAACAAGCGGTAGAGGAAGCTCTTCAAGCTTTGTTGTAAAGTACTCTAAAGCCCTTAAATTAGTCACTCTATTAATTTAAGACCTTACGATTCTTATTTTTTTGATATTTTTGGTTCCAGGAACTTCAAGGAACTTCCTGGAATTTATCTTATTTTTGTAATTAACCTTCAAGGAACTTTTTGGAATTTATCTTATTTCTATAATTAACCTTCACCTTCTTTCAGATTGTTCATTGATTTTGATTTTTGACATCAAAATTTTTTCTCTATGAAACCCATAAAACTAAAATCAAACCCATTTTTGATATCAAGGAGAACATAATTTCATAGAAATCAAACACTTCAACTAAACCCGTTTAAGAAATCAATACAAAATTAAACTAAAAAAAATCATATAAAACCCTAGATCAAGTGTGAGAAATGGGGATATAGAAAAAGGAGGAGAGAGAGTGTGATAACCTTATCATGTGCTATGTTAATTAATCATGATTATGTCTGTAATTATGTGCTTAATTTGAATTTGGGTGTTAATTGCATGATTATATGTGATTTTGGCTTTGTATCTGTTCACCGTAAGAAAATCTGTTAGAATTTGTATTTTGAACTGAAAATTGAAGGCCTTATCGGCCACCGAAACCGAAATTGACTACGTCATTGTGATTAGCGTAATTTTTAGAACCTACGGTGAAATTTAATTGAAAACTGATTTGGAATGAACTAATTAGTTTAAATCGAATTAATTAAGCACCATTGATTAGTTATAAAGTGTGATTAAGGAAAGCCTATATAAATGAGCCATACATGCTTAAGCTCATATTTTTGGAGCCCAAATCAGATTCTACACTCTAGAGAGAGAGGGTGAACCGAATTTAGAGAGAGAAATGAGCCATTCTTGAAGATATTGCAAGAGAATTCAAGAAATTAAGAGGATTAGCTCAAGATTTGGCTATAATTGGAAGAATTGAAGCTCCTAGGTAAGTAATCAACCCTTAATTCATGAGTGTGAGGTTGTAACTATATGAATTCAAAGAGAATATGTGACCAAGAGCAAGAATTGAGTGGTAATTGATGAATTTGGAGTCAATGAATGCATGCATGTAAGAAATTGCTATGAATTTGCATATTTGAGCATAAAGTGTATAATCCATGTTGAATTTTGATTGAAGTTCATGCTTTTGATCATCTCTTCACCATTTAACTTGAGAATAGAGGTTATATCCCACATGCAAGAGCAATTCATAGCGGTGTGAGTTTTGAATGCATGAATTTAATGTATTGGAAGTAAGTTTGGCATAATTTGGGTTTGCATGTGATTGATTCATAAGATTTGAGTTTCATAATGTAGTAAATTGGTGTTTGTATCATATTAGTAGTTGTGTATGAGAGTTATGGGTTATAAAATGCAAGCTATGTTAATTTGAATGCAAGTTTGAAGCTCAAATTGGTTGTTGGAAAAACCCAGAATTCGTCAATCCCGCTCAAGCGGGGTAATGGCCGTTCGAGCGTGAAATGTGAACACCCAGTACTTTTGCAGGCCTTGATGTCCACTCGAGCGGGGAGAGTCACGCTCAAATGTAAGTCACATGTTTCGACACTCAAGATCGAGCGTCTAAAAGTACTTTTGCAGACCAAAAAGGGTCCGCTCGAGCGGCAGAATCCACGCTTGAGCGGGGAGCCCTGTTTCAGAAATTTTGTAAAGATGTTTTGTGTTTTATTTCCCGTTCTCTTTCATTTCTAAGTACTCTTAGGCATACATTAAGCATTGTAAATGAGTTAAAAGAATAAGAAAGAAGCCTAAGAGAGATGTATGAGTTATGAACGGATTGAATCATTTGTGACCCATTATGTTTATGAAATGTGTAGGGTTAAGCACAAGGGCAAATCCACCAGCAGAACACAGTGAGTAATATCTTAGTAAAGATATTTTCAAGTATGTTACTTGCCAAATGCTACTTCTGTATAAGCTTCATGGATTTGTTGATTTGAAATATGAATGAGTATTCTATATGCCTAATTTTGTATAAGGCCGGTTGCCATTTGATACGTTTGATATATCTGAATTGGGTCTAAGGTCGTTTGCCGCTTGATACGTTTGATATATCCGAATTAGGCCTAAGGCCGTTTGCCCCTTGATACATTTGATATGTCCGAATTGGGCCTAAGGCTGTTTGCCATTTGATATGTTTGAATATAAAGATGGGCCAAAGGCCGTTTGAATATAATGGTGATAGGCCAAAGGCCGTTTGAATACCGTGATGGGCCAAAGGCCATTTGAACATGAGCGTAATGGGCCCAAGGCCGTTTGAATGAAAAAGGATCATGATTATGAATATGAAATGCGCATAGATATGAATATAAAGAGAATGGGCTCGAGGCCGCTTGATACGCCTGATATGTTTGAATTGGGCCCGAGGCCGTTTGATATGTTCAAATTGGACCAAAGGTCGTTTTGAATAAAGAGTCGGTTGGACCAAAGGTTGTTTGTATAGATGGACCCAAGGTCGTTTTGTCTTATATAAGAATTGGACCTGAGATCGTTTTACATATGGATATGATGTGTCGAACCCGAGGTTGTTTTGCTTTGTTGAGATTTGTAAATCTAATGTGAACGAGAATAGTGGTTCAAATGTGTATATTATAAGTATGACTCATTTATGAACGAATCTCATTCATTAACCTCTTTATTTTGATATTATTCGCTGGGGGTTAGCTCACTCTTATTTATATGTATGTAGGTGAGCAAAGGGACGTTCAACTCCAGCCTTAGTGGAATTTAAGAAAGGAACTCGAGTTTTGTGAAGTCAGCCCAGGTGCCTCACACAAGAGGCTTTGTTTATGATCTTTTATATTTCTTTTGCTATTTATATTGGTCATGATAGACCATTTATGCGTATAAGCTTTTGGTATGGTTGACTATGTATTTGAATGATCCTGGGTATATAAGATGAAAACTACTGATATGCAGTGTGAGTTATTATTAAGTATATGTGAAATGTTTTTATATGCCATGTAAGCATAGCTCATTGGACAAAATTTTTAAGCTTGCTTCCATATCTGGCCCTATATTATTAATAGTTAATTGATATTAGGTTTGAGGCCGTAGGTAATCTCATAATTACTGGCCGGTTATGACCTTAATCTATATGGGCCGGTTCGGGTCATGAGAGAGAAAGAGAGAGAGAGAGAGAGTGAGAGGGAGAGATAAAAACCTGTGATTTGCGGTAGCGGCGGTGGCAGTGGCGACATGCGACGGCGTGGAACGACAGTGGGGTGGTAACCATCATTGGTTAGTGGGCGTCAGGTTTGGTGGTGACTGGTATGTGTGTGTGTGAGACAAAATAAAGACAAAAGTGTTTGTGTGAAACAAAGAGGGGAGCGGTTCCAAAAAAAAAAAAAAAAACAAAAAGGAGAGGGCACCAAAAAAAATTTCGCACCTTTAGCGACTAAATTATAATTTGTTGGCAAATATAACTCAATAACGAAAAAATCTTTTGTAGCTTTTTGTGTAATTTGGCTACTAGGTATTGTTTTCGTCGACAAAAACTAAGTATACAACAACTACAATTTTTTAGTCACTAATGGTTTATATTTTCCAATGAAATGCTTTGGTCAGCAAAGAGTAACCCAATATATTTGCCTATTGTTTGGCAACTAAAATTTTTGTAGTCGGCAAATGGTTGGGTACGCCGACTAAAACAAGAATTAGTAGCCTAAAATCTAGACTAACGCTGACTAAAATTTTTTTGGTCACCTATTACGTTATATTTAGTGACCAAAATTTTTCTTAGTTGCCAATAACTGATATATGGCTACTAAAAAATTTTAGTAGCTGTAATGCAAAACATTGCTGACCAAGAAAAAATTTAGTCAGGCGAAATTTGGTTGCCAAAAGTGCAAATTGTTGTAGTGGAAGTCACCAAATATTTATTAGTTGCTAAAATATGCAAATTTGGGATAAAATTTGACCATACAGATGTGTCCAGAATGCTCTAAATAACTAGAAATGGCGATTGGATCGTCGTGATTAGACCTCGGTCGACATAGATTCATGTTGCGGAGCCGAAAATAACAAATATCCAAATTGTGGGTACTGCCCCAGTTGGCGGTGTATGACCAAGGTGATGAATGAAAGATCAGCGAAGATGATGATTGTGGCCTAGCTTCATGAGACTGATGTTGAAACTGCATGTCAATCAAACACAATATGACCGTTGATCGAGCATTGAACGTCCCCGATTAGCCGATTCAAGAATCCTAATGTGAGACTCAAAATTGGCAAAATTGGATTCCAAAAATGGATTCTGTGCGACGAAAAAATAAAGGGTAGGCATCCTCGAAGTTATTGAACCATCTGATTAACCCGAACGCGGTAAGATACAATGGAGCCCTTTGGGTCGAGAAACGCACGATAAATCCTTATGTCATCTGCTTCATGCAACACAGCGCGAAAGGAAGAATTGTTTAGATTCAAATGCATGACTTTGAGCCCTTATATCTCCTTCATTTTAAGTCCAATTTTGATGTGGCTTGTTGTGGTAGACTCCTCTCAATGAGTACTTCACACCGGTACATGCAAAACTTGATTTCAAAATTCAAAAATTTCAATTTTTTGAAAATTTGGTCTGTTGCGCAACTATCGGTTGACATCGGTTAATTTTTTGTCCTTCCAATTAGTGGTTCTAGACTCTTCAAGCCGACATGAACCTTCTAGTATATTTAGATGTTGATTTTGGCACCTCTGAAATCTTCACCAATTTGAAGCCGAGATGTTAGTTCTATGCTGAGATAGTAGCGCCAACCAATGTTGCTGTGCTTTCGAGAATTAAACCATGAGATTTTTGTCGAAGAGGGAGATGAATTAATAATTGTAGTTTGTGTTATGAGAATGTCCAATGCTATGGAGCATGTTGCTGAGATGTGACTCCAAAGAGAGAACAACTAAATTTGTTCACAACGTCGTGGTTGTAGCCAACATGATTAAGGATATATACTTGGACCGTTAGTGATGAATATCATTACTGATGAGCGTGGCAGTCGAGTTGTGGTGCTAAGCATCCAAAAACAATCGAGCAGGTGTATGAATTCAAAAAGTTGGTAGCAATTTGGCATTATCGCAGCATTGTCGATTAACCTATGTGTAGCCGAGTAATGTTGCCGAGTAAGCAATGTTGCCGAATAATGCTAGTATGTAATGTTGACGAGTAAGCTTTTCGTTGTCGAGATGGATGAAACGTAATTGGAACTTGGGTAATTGGTTTCCTCAAGGCTATTGAATTTTATTTTATTTTATGTTTGTTGTTTTTATTCATTATTTTTTATTTTTTTGTTGTTGATTGAAGTGAAATTCTCTTGACAAATAATGCTTCTGAACCTCATCTCGACGGGAAGAATGGTGAATTGAATGTTGTTTTAATGTCCTTAGCATAACGACGTTGACTCGGCGACATCATTTCTACTCGAAAAAGAATATGCGTGCTTGTTCGGTGAGGGCGTAATGGTGCTCGTCCTGTCCATTGGTCTCTTTGTTCTTGATTGGTAGATCCATTGCTAAATGGCTTACAAGCCCCTTTAATTGTTTTGCTTGGAAGATCTTGCTCTTGGTCGGAGGCAATGACTTGTTCAATGTTAATTTGCTGCAATGTTAACTCTTCGAATTCCCCATAACAAATATTTCAGCTCGAATAGGCGGATGGTCGGCTTGCCGAGTCACTTGATCGGCAACTTGGCTCTTTCATTTGCCGAAGCACTTGTTTGGCAACTCTTATTAGTTCTTTGGTTTGCCGAGGCACCTCTTCGGTAGCTCAGTTTAATCTTGTTAAAGTTTCATTGGCCAGTGAGTTGGGCAACTTTGATTGTCGAAACATTTCTTCGACAATTCATCTTGACCTTGTGTGTTCCCGAAACCTCTTCTAGAATGTCAAGTCTCTGCAGATCTACAAACTTGATCTTGTTTTTCTAACTTTTAGGAAGCAAAAATGGATACGCACATATATTTGTAAACTTAGTCAAGTCTCTATATTCAACAAAGGTTAGACACAATTTGTGAGCATAAATGTATATATATATACATATATATTAAAGTTGAACTTTAGCAATAAACATATAGAAAAAAGAGAAAGACCCAACCGTGAGTCCACTTTTCCTAAAAAGAGATTAGATAGAATTTGATTTTGTATAAAGCAAGATCACTAACCTTTGTGGTTAGATCAGATTTACTTACGGTACACTGGTCCGAGCACCTTAAAGGTAGTGTGTGTGTTAATTTCCGACCACACTGTCAAACAAGTACTCAGCTGGAGAACACCGGCAGAATAGATTAAGCCCGAACGACCTGTCATAGAAAGATAAGATTTTGGCGGTGTTTCGTCCACCCAGAGGCACTCCGAAGATCAAGTCAGTTATCTCTCAAAGATAGCAAAAGTCCTTAACTCACTATTCAGAATACAAAAAGCGTACCTTAGACCCACGAGGGTGTCTCTATTTTATAGCCAACACTGACCTAATCCTAATAGAAGCCTAGCTTCAATGGACTCTAGCTCAATGCTAATCCTGGACTCCTAGTTAGATTGGGATAAACTCTCTAAGAGTCTTATCTTTACCCAAATTGAAGTTCTCTCTCATTCTAGGACTCTTGTCCCTTATCCGCTTATCCCGGATTCCAGTATCTTCATAGATAATCTCGACCTCGGCCTAGCTGAGATTATCTCGGCGTCATGAACAGGACACGTAGCACCTCGGCTGGCACTTCGGTGCCACCTCGACCACGTGTTGTCATTCAAAAATTATGTCCCCACTACTGCCCCCTAGGTTCTATTACCTCGGCATTCTGAGATGATGGGACCTATATCGTTTCCTCCATTTAGCACATAAGCTAAGCTCGCTTTGTCCTTCATTACCAAGGTCATCATTCGTCGGCTCAATACGACCAAGACTTAGTCTGTTTTCATCAATGCTTCAGAACTAATAACCAAGTTTGTTCAAGTTTCTCAGCCGAGATCGTCCCCCTAACCAAGGTCCTGCTCCATTAAATCAAGAACTCCAAGAGTTTCAACAAGAGTATGAGCTGTCATGCATAGTATTTTAACCGTTTTTACCACGCGTCTTTCCCTTACTGAGTTGTACCTGACACGCGCCATTAATTCGTATCGCATTTGATTACGTCGTCTGACAAGCGCGTTGTCCTAGGCACACTAATTGCCATTTTTCCGCCATTCTACGTGTTTGATCAAAATCATCCCCCTCTCTCCGTCTTTTCACTTTTTCACCATCGTTTTCGTGCAAGTTCTCTGTCTCTACTCCCAAATCTTCCATTCTTTCAAGCTCTCAAGCTCTGCAACCACTCCATTCACCTCCTCCGGCGAAGCTTTTGCTGCTCTTCTCCGATTGCTGCCATCGTCTGACCCCGGCGAACTTTACATCGGCTTCATTTTCTTCGGTGAAATACTATTTTCCCCCTCTTTAGTTTCATACTCTGTTGCCCCTGTTTATTTGCCATGATGAATACATTCATATGCTCCTGTTTCTGTCTGTGTTTCAAATTTCACCCTTCGTATGCTTAAACATGTTATGCTTCATCTGTTTTTGGGTATACACACACACATACATACTTGATGTTCTTGATTTTACTTTCTGGGTTCTGAACCAAACACATACTCGTTACTCTGCCACTGAACTTGGCTTTGTATATCTCTACTTCTAATGTTCTTGAATTTCTTCTGGCTTCTGAATCATGCTTTTTGCCCTGTTTTCTTGTTGTCTTTTCCAGATTCTTGCCCTCAATTCTTGTTTCCATAGTTTTAGGTTTGGGACTTGTTCTAGAACTTACAAACTTTAGGAAAAATTGAAACAAATTCCCTTTAGATCCTCAAGAACCCTTGCCCCAGCATTCGTTTAGGTTTTGCCGAGGTCCTTTAAACCCAAACAAACCACTTCCTTTTGCAATCCAACACTTTCCCCTTAAGCCGACGTCATGGGTATGTGAAGGTGGAAGGTAGACACCCCAATTAAGCTAGAATATTTCAGGCAGGAGTTTGCCATCCCTGTCGATGTTCACCTCAAGTTGGCTGGGGAGGAGGACTCTATCATGCCTTTTCCAGTCATAGCCTTCATAGAGTGTGGACTTAGGCTCCCTCTCGGTATTCTCGTCCAAGAAGTCCTTCACTATTATAAACTCAATCCAATGCAATTAGCCATTAACTCTTACAGAGTCATCAACAGTATTATTGCCTTAGCTAGCCGAGAAAATGCTAGGGTAACTTTAGTCGACATCTAGTACTGCTACACCATGTGTGGCCTTAAGTCAGAAAAAGGCTACATTTACTACCTTAAGCTGAGGTCGACGGCATACAAACTCATCGCCAACCTCCATGATTCCAACAAGGGCGCCGGGGACGATTATTTCATCGTCATGGGCATCTAGGAGTTCCTTTCAGATGACAACCTTCACCTCTACCCTTTAAGCCATACATTGTTCAGAGAGGGAGACGATAAGAGCCAAGTGTTACTTTTACTTGCTTCTCAAGTCTTTCTTACTTTGATATTTTTGTATATTCTAACGTTTGTATGTTTTATTTTGCAGTTTTTCCTCAACCTCCAAAGGAATTTCATAAAAACTTCTATCCCAGCAAGGATTTTAAGAAGCTGTTGGGTCTGCCAGTTGATCAGCGAAAAGCCCATTTGCCGCTCAACTATATCCCAACGTACAAATCTGTTCTAGCCGACGTCTCGAGAAAAAGCAAGTCTCCTCCTTCAGCAACAACTCCTGCTACAACTTCATCACCTCGGCCAGATCGGGGATCAACCTCTAATCTAGCAAAACAGCCATCAACCTCGGCTCCACAACTAATCTCACATTCTCAACGCAAATGCCGATGTTGAACTGTAGCCGCTGTTAAGATGGGTTGTAAAAAGGCTATAGCAGACGACCTTCTAGCCGACATCCTCAACACTGTCACCGTACAACCTTCACTATCCCAGTCTCAGCCAAAGCCAAAGCCAAAGCCAAAAAGACTAAAGAAAGCCTAACCTAAGGCAATGGTAACTCAGATCGACTCTAAGGACACCTTGCCAATCTCCAAAATAGCTAAGAAGGAAAAAAGTGCCTCCGCCGTCGAAAAGAGGCCCGCCGAGGCTGCCCCTTTGAATCGACCAGGTCAAAGAAGCCGAGGTCAGAGTCTTCGACAACCTCGGGGTCTATGAAATCTGATGCCCCCTAGGCCCCTCCAATCACTATTGAGGACAAGCCAGTTACAGTCAGCCACAGCGCGACTGACCTTGAAGTCGACGTTGCCCTCTCTACTGCCTTGCTCCTTCCAAAAGACCTTGAACGCACCGCCGAGATCAGCGAATATGAAAACTTCGCTCTTATGTTGCAGCACTCCGTACAAGTAAGCCCCTAACATTTGGTACTTTTCATTTTGTGTTTTTCCATAGTTAGAGTTTTTTACTAACTCTTGTTTTTCTTCCTATTTCTTCTAGGCAATCTAGCATGCCCACTCCTTCGCGATGCAGGCTTTTGACATCAAGAAGGAGTTGGTCAACATGACCAAGGAGGCTGCTAGTTTGCTGAAGACAGTCAACAGAGCTGAGGCCAAGATGAAGACTCTGATGGATCAGGCCAAGGCAGCAAAACAATCCCAAGACGAGGCCGAGGATAGGGCATGAGCTGCTGAGGCCATTGCTAAGGTCCTTGAGGCTGAGAAAAAAGAAGCCGAGGCAAAGACCGCAGAAGCCTAGGTAGAGCTCATTGCTACCTTGGCCACAAAGGACGTCGAGATCAAAGTGGCGGATGAGAAAGCGTATGCCAAGGGGGCAGCCAATGTCAAAGAAGACTACAAGAAACAAGTGAAGCAGGCATGCAACAAGGGTTTCACCCTTGGTTAGATGGCTTTCTGAAGGAGTTAGCGTCCCCAAGAACTCTCCTCTCAAGAATGCTAGCAACCTCGTCCTACCATTTACACCCACTCCAAGCCAATCCGAGGACGAAGCTGAGTCTGAAAAGTCCGAAAAAGACTGTGGATGCTAGGGCCAAGTCCCCAACTCTGAATGAGAAAGTCTTGGACTTGACTTAGGAGGAGGAGGACGCGGTCTCAAAAGATACCACTCCTGAGAAGACAACATCTGACGTGCCTATCGCCGAGAAGAGCATCGACCAGACTCTCCAAGAGATCGATGCCAAGCTTGCGGCTGAGAAGGCTACCGAGAAGAGTTCTCAGATGTCTTCCAAGCCCCAAACCGATCCAGCTGATGATGCCGAATAGTCTAATCTTGAAGCTTTTCCTCTGTACTTAGTACTTTTTTCTTTTTGAACAATGTTTAGCTCTTTATTTGACCGATGTGCCTTTTAGTAATCTGAACAATTATTCTTCAATGTCAGGCCGAAGTGCCTTCTTTCCTCATCTGAATGCATTCTCTAATTTCTTCTTTCAATGTGATTGTATGTTTGTATGCTTTACTGCTTCTATACTTAGAATATTTTGCATGTCTTCAGTTTATGCCTTTCTTTGTATAGTCTCCTCGGATTAACATACCTCGGACAAAACTTTCAATCTTGCTTATCTCGGCCTTGGCTTAACACTTGAAAACATTGTAAAAAATATTTTCACAAGTGCTATATAAAACCTGCCACTTTACTTTTACTTAGCAAGACTTCTATCTTCAAATATCTTCCAAGTCTTGGCAACATGGTAATCTTGGCTTAACTTCAACTTGTAAATTTTTTCTTAAAATTTCAACAAGTGTTAAACTAACCTTCCTTTAACATGACCTCGGCTTAACTTCAACTTGTAAATTTTTCTTAAAATTTCAACAAGTGTTAAACCAGTCTTTAGCTTGTAAATTCCAACTCCTAAGCGTCATTCTTCTAGCCCTCTGCCCCCTAATGTGAACTTAAGTTCCACTTGGGTTCTCATTAAGCATGTGGCTTTGACCTTGTCGCCGAGGTGAGATTCAAACAAAGACTGGCCGAGGTTACGAACCTTGATCTCTCTGTTTAATCTATATAGTTAGTTTCAATATGTGTGTGACTCTGCCGATATGGCAAGTCCAGGTTAATTCAACTTAGTTCAACTCTATTATATGCAAGTATAATTCAACTCTGTCATATAATAAGTCTAAGTTATTCGTCATGTTTCAATCAGAAACATCGCCAACTTACTTAGTTCAACTCTATTATATGCAGGTATAATTCAACTCTGTCATATAATAAGTCTAAGTTATTCGTCATGTTTCAATCAGAAACATCGCCAACTTAGTTCAACTCTATTATATGCAAATATAATTTAACTCTGCCATATAATAAATCTAAGTTATTTGTCATATTTCAATCAGAAACACTGCCAAGTGACTGGTCAGTCATACTACACAAGTTTAAAAATCAAGCTAAGACTTTATTAGTACTTCGGCTAATAACAAGAAACTTAAAAAACAAAAAATCTAATGATAAAAAAACTTCAGATTTCAAGTATTCCAGGATCTTGGCAACTCTTTGCCTTCACTATCTTCAAGCCGATATGCATCATTGCCCAGGACGAAGATGATTTTATAAGGTCCCTCCCAATTTGGGCCAGGCTTGCCCTCTCTGGGATCCTTCTTGTTGCCGACGACCTTTCTCAGGACGAGGTTCCCAACTTGGAACTCTCTTGGGTTAACCTTCTTATTATAAGCCTTAGCAAGCTGTTGTTGGTATGCCTCCAGCTGAATTGCTGCTTTCTTCCTTCTTTTTTCTAACAGATCCAGCTCTCAGGTCAAGAATGCCTTATTGGTCCCGTTTTCCACTCCCTAGGTTCTGATCCCTGCAATGCCGACCTCCAATGGAACAACTGCTTCTGTGCCATAGGCCATGGCAAATGGGGACTCCCCAGCTAATCTTCTTGGTGTAGTCTGATATGCCCAGAGTACATTGGGCAACTCTTCCACCCACTTTCCGTTTGCTGCTTCTAGCCTCTTCTTGATACCATCCAAGATAACCTTATTGGAGGCTTCTGCTTGACCATTACATTGAGGAAAGCTTGGAGTAGAGTAATAATTCTTGATTTTGTACTTTGCACAGAAGCTCTTGATTAACTTACTGTCAAATTACGTACCATTGTCTGCTATTATTGCCCTTGGGATCCCAAACCTGGTGATGATGTTCTTCCATATGAAGTTCTTCACATCAACGTCCTGAATTTTTGTAAGAGGTTCAGCTTCTACCCACTTGGTGAAATAATCTGTTGCCACTAGTAGAAACTTCCTTTATCCAGTTGCTTGAGGCAGTTGTCCAACAAGATCCATGCCCCATTGGGCAAATAGCCAAGGGCTGGACACTGGGTTCAAATACTACTGTTGATGTATCAAAGGTGCAAACCTTTGGTACTTCTCACACTTCTTGACATAAGCTTCAGTATCTTTCTGCATGTAGGGCCACCAGTACCCCTAAGTAATGGCCCTATGAGCAAGTGACCTGCCCCCAGCATGGCTTCCACATACTCCTTCGTGTATTTCATACAAAAAGTCTTCAACTTGTGAAGGATGCACACACCTCAAAAGGGGTCCAATAAAAGATCTTCTGTAAAGATGTCCTTCTGCTGTTAGACTGAACCTTGCCGACTTTAGCCTGATCTTATGTGTCTCTTTGTGATCATCTGGCAGTTTCCCATCTCTAAAGAATACTATTATCGCATCCATCCAACTTGGTCCCATCTCTATTCACATTGCTTCATGCTTTGTGTTCAATGGTTCTATGCTTGGACATGTCAAGTAATCAACCATTATCATCTTTGCCTCTCCAGGTTTCATTGTACTAGCCAAGTTGGCCAGAGCATCAACATGGCTGTTGTCATCCCGACTAACCTACTATAGTCAGCAATTCTGGAATAAGGCTACTAGTCTGCCCACCTCCTTTACATAGGCTAACATCCTTTCATCTCGGGCTGCGTATTCGCCTGTTGCGTGGTTGACTATAAGCTGGGAGTCACAGAAGACTATTACCTCGTCAGCTTCCATTGCTCCTACTAGCTTTAATCCTACGATCAGTGCTTCATACTTTGCTTCATTGTTTGAGGCTTTAAACCCCAAACGAAAGGATTATTCCAGTATCTGCCTATCTGGCGATACTAGCACTACTCCTGCCCCCGCTCCTTGTCGGTTTGAACTCCCATCAACAAACAGTCAGAAGGAGTCGCCGATGTAAATACTGCATGGCCTAAGTTTCTCTGCCTTCCTTTGTTCTGTTATCCCCAGCTAGGTTTCTGCTTGTTCACTTGGACATCGTATACCTCGGCTCAACGGAGCCCGATGTATGATGGCGCCTGGTGTGAACTCGGCCACGAAGTCGGCCAAAACTTGGCCTTTGATTGCTGTTCTGGGTCTGAATTCCAAGTCATATTGGCCCAACACTACTGCCCATCTGGTTATTCTACCTATCAGATCTCCCTGCTGTAACAGGGACTTCAAGGGATGCTCAGTTAACACCACAATTTTGTGGGCTTGAAAGTAATGATTCAGCTTCTTGGAAGCCATTACTAAAGCCATTGTTAGCTTCTCTAAGGGTAGGTATCTGGTCTCAGCATCAGCTAGAGTTTTTTTCACGTAGCAAACTGCCCTTTGCTCTCCCTTTTCTTCTCTGATTACTACTGTATTCACTGCATGCTTTGAAACTACCAAGTATAGGAACAACTCCTCTTCAAGTACTGGATTTGAGAGAACTGGAGCTGTGGTCAAATACTTCTTCAAGTCGGCCAAGGTGACTTCGCACTCTTCTGTCCATAAGAAGTCTGTGGCTTTCTTCACTAAGTTGAAGAAAGGTTTACATTTGTCAGAGCTTCTGTTTATGAATCTATTCAGGACTGCAGCCCTTCCAGTCAACATCTGCACTTGGTTTGCCGATGTTGGGCTCTTTAATTCTAAGATGGGCTTGATCTGATTCGGGCTAGCCTCAATGCCCCTTTTGGTAACCAAGTATCCCAAGTATCCCAAGAACTTACCAAATCCAACTCCAAAAGTGCACTTCAATGCATTGAATCGAAGCCGATATGTTCTAAGGATGTCAAAAACTACCTTTAAGTCTTCTAGATGATCCTCAGGTTCCTTGGTCTTCACGACCATGTCATCTATGTATACCTCCAATGTTTTACTTATTAGATGCTTGGATATCTTGGTCACTAGTCTCTGGTAAGTTGCTCTTGCATTTTTCAACCCAAAAGGCATCACTCTATAGCAATACAGCCCTTTTGGGGTGATAAATGCAATCTTTTTCTCATCTGGGGGTACATGGCTATCTAATGGTACCCCTTATAGGCGTCCAGGAAGCTTATCCTTCCATGCCTTGAAGTTGCATCCACCAATTGGTCAATCTTGGATAGTGAGAAACAGTCTTTGGGACAAGCCTTGTTTAGGTTGGTGAAGTCCACGCAAACCCTTCACTTCTCATTCTTTTTCTTCACAACCACCGTGTTTGATAACCATGCTGGGTAATTTACCTCTCGAATGGCTCTGGCCTCCAGAAGTTTATCCATTTCCTTTTCTACTGCCTCAACATGCATCAACGTCGGCCTTCTTGCTCGCTGGATGATAGGTTTAGCCAACATGTCTACATTTAGTTTATGGCAAGTGACCTCGGGGTTGATGCCAGGTATCTCATACGCTGTCCAGGAAAACACCTCAAGGTTTGCTCTCAAGAATGCCTCTAATTCCTTTTCCTCCTCCTCGACCAAGCCTGAGCCAAGAAGGAAGAAGCGCTCCTTATCCCCTTGCTGGACCAGGATCTTCTTTAAGGCTTCCTCGCTTTTCTCGGCTGGTTCTTTGCAGACGTTCTCAAGGACCTCCATGTCCTTATTTTCAATCTTTGTTGCTTCTGCTTCTCGTATGTTGCAGGTGGATTTCATTGCTGCCATGAATCAATTCTTTGCTTGCACTTGATCCCCTCTGACTTCCTCAATTCCTTGTTCTGTTGGGAATCGCAACAACTGGTGCAATGTTGAGAGAACAACCTCCATTGCATGCAGCCATGGCCTTCCCAAGATAGCAATGTAAGGGGAGGGGGTGTCAATTATGGTAAACTTTGTTTTTATCTTCTTGGTGCCAGCCTGCACCTCTAAACTTACGGCTTCCAGGGGCCATGTTGGTGTTCCATTGAACCCAACCATTGGGCCATTGGACTGCTCCAGATCATCTTGGTGAAGGCCAAGCTCCTTGTAACACCTAACATACATGATGTCACAAGAGCTGCCCTGGTCAATTAAGATGCGCTTCACTTGGCATTCTCCAATCTAGAGGGATATTCCAAAGGCATCGTTGTGTGGATGCTGCACCATCTTTAGGTCGTCTTCAGTAAATGACACCATTGGTCCTTAGCACTTGTCTGCCCTAGTTCTTTTCTACCGGACCTGGTATACATGCTGCAAGTGTTTTACCTTCTGAGTCTCCCCACGTATTTTGTTCTCATTGACTTTCGAGTGAATCACATTGATCACTCGAGGTCCGCTTGATTGCGGTTGTGGTGTTGGAGGAGGTGGTGCTGCCGGTGCCTGAGGTAGTCTTACTTGCTCTTTCCTTGTCATGGCCTCGTCTACAAGGTCCCTTAAACGACCTTGTTTTACCAGGTCTTCCAAATGTGCCTTTAAGGCTCTGCACCCTTGAGTTAGATGCCCATCTTCATTGTGGTAAGCACAGCGCTTGCCAAGGCTTTCTTTCTATAAATTTGCCCGAAACCCTTACTGGTGCTCTGTAATAGGGCTGATTTCAGATTTTCTCCAAGACTTTGTAAACCGGGATTCGGAATACGGTTGTGACTGCCTGCGCAGCCCTTAATCCTGTCTTTTATTTGTTATACCCAGTGTTACCTCGGCCTCGCTTCGGCTAGCCATTTCTCTTCTCTTGTTTCGACACCTTTGTCCCCGGCGTATCTTCCTCAGCTCTTGCATACTTCTCAATTCTGGCCATGAGTTCCTCCATACTTTTTGGCAGTGTCTTTGCCAATGATTTTCGAAGCAGACAATCATCGTTCAGGCCGTTCTTAAAAGAAACGACTGCCACCTCTTAGTTACACCTTGGTATTCGGTTGAACACCTCATAGTACCTCTTGGCATAGACCCTAAGGCTTTCATCCTCACTGATTCTCAGAGCCATCAAGGAGTCCACCCTTAATGGCTGTAGTTTGTTTGTCACAAACCTGGCCACGAACATCTCGACCAGGCCTTCCCAGGTTTCACAGTTCCTTTGACAACTTGTGAAACCAGTCTAATGCAACTTCCCCGAAGGACGAGGGGAGCACCTTGCAAAGCAATGGCTCATTCCCGGTGTATAGTGCCATCGAGTTCAGGTACAAGCCAACGTGAAAGTTGGGGTTCGACTTACTATCGTATATTTGGAATCTCGGCATATTGAACCTTTTTGGGGCTTCAAATTTATCCGTTTCTACCGAAAACGACGTTCTCGGTTTGACCGGAGAAGTCACCTCGGCATCTTGTCACTTCCTCTGGAGGTAATCCCTCATATCCTCCTTGGTCCGTCCAGGAGCTCGGCTATCTTCGGAGTTCAGCTTTTTTGGTGCACTACTTCTAGTATCATTATGAGTCCTTTTGGACCTCCCTCCATTGGTCGTGTCGAAATAGAGTTCTTTCCATTGAACATCCTGATGTTCTTTGCTGCAGGCTTCTTTGGTTCAACGTGTCTTCTGGGATTCTCTTTTCATTGATTCTCCATGCCTGTCCTCCCGTGAAGGCTGGTGAGAATGTCCCTTGGTCCTGTCGTGCTGTGGGACTACAGGAACTGTTTTTTGCCCCCCTTTTCAGGCATCTTTCTTGGCCGCTGGAATCGGCGTATCTTGTAATGGGAACGGGGGCTGCATGACATTGTTCTACATCATGAAATTGACGACCGCTTGTAGATCCGCCAATTTGTTTGCCATTCCCTTCATCTCGCCGTCCCTCCGCAAGCATCTATCTTTCCATACCTGGAGGTCGTCTTCGTTATAATACTCGCCTCGGTCTGACTTCTTTGGAACGTTGCCTTCCTGGTTGACATCCTTCTCTCCGGGATTCTGATCCTAAGTTTCTTCGTTGCAGTCACCCTCCTCCATGTTAGGATCAATGTGCTTACCGCTCCCAATAGGGATGTCCCCAATCTTCTCCTTCTGTCCGTCATTGGCCATCTATTCTCCTTTCTTTCCTACAGACGGCACCAAATTGTGTGTGTTAATTTCCGACCACACTGCCAAACAGGTACTCAGCTGGAGAATACCGGTAGAATAGATTAAGCTCAAATGACCTTTCACAGAAAAACAAGATTCCGGCAGTGGTTCGTCCACCCGGGGGTACTTCGACGATCAAGTCAGTTATCTCTCAAAGATAGCAAAAGTGCTTAACTCACTATTCAGAATACAAAAAGCGTACCTTAAACTCACGAGGGTGCCTCTCTTTTATAGCCAACACTGACCTGATCCCAATAGAAGTCTAGCTTCAATGGACTCTGACTCAATGCTAATCCTGGACTCCCAGTTAGATTGGGATAAACTCTCTAAGAGTCTTATCTATACCCAAACTGAAATCCTCTCTCATTCTAGGACTCTTGTCCCTTATCCGCTTATCCCGGATTTCTGTATCTTCGCAGATAATCTCAACCTCGGCTTAGTCGAGATTATCTCGGCATCATGAACAGGACACGTGGCACCTTGGCTGGCACTTCGGTGCCACTTCAGCCACGTGTTGTCATTCAAAAATTATGTCCCTACAGGTAGTGTTTGCTTTTCTTTTCATTGAATTCTTTAGCTCCTTCCCATAGATAGTCCCAATTGTGAGACCCAAAAAATCCTCTCACATAGATTGTCGAATAGATCCAACGAAGAGATAAGCTTTGCCCTATAAATCTGCGAAAATAAACATGGTTAATGCAACCCAGCTGGGGTTGCCGGCCGAGAACACTCCGATGATAGAGTTAGACTCTTGAATCAAAGAAAAAAGATGAAGAACTGAAGAGTGTCTGTGTGCTTTGTTGCAGAGAGATAAGACATACCTCTATTTCTTTGGATGTCCTCCTTTTATAGATGGCGGTGTGATGTTTGTCCCATGGGCTTCTTTGTTTGGGTTGGGCCCATTGTCATGACTTGTTTGGGTTTCCCCCAATAAACTAATATTTTTTAGCTCCCACACTTACTCTTTGCATTCCCCACTCTCAATTGGAGATACTGTGACACACCTTCTATTATCTTTAACAGAAAAACTAACCGTAACACTTTAATCCAAAACCATAAGGGAATTTTCTGTCTATATTTGAATCATTGGGGGTAAAGTGCTCCTAGGCAAAACCACAAGGGAATTTATTATTAATATAAATTTTGCTAAAAAAAATCAAGAAATTTATTATTAATATAAATTTAGGACAAAGATTCATTCACAAGATGGACCTACAAGAACTTGTTTGGGAATTTATTATTTTAATTGGTTTTTTATAAATAAATAAATAAAATTATAAAAAAAGTAGAGAGAGCAATATGTGATGAGATATTTTGTTTTATAGACTATTTTAGTTTAACCCATCCCAAATGTTTACACAATTAATCTAAAATTCTGAGACAATTTCTAAATATTTTTCCTGGTTCAGAGATTTATTGAAACAAAAGTGACCATTACTGTCCAACTAGTTTATATAGAAAACTTTAGAATGTCATAGTTTTACAATTTTAGAAAAGTTATAATTATCAAAGCTTTCAATATCAATGTCTGACCATGGTCACTGCACTGCATCATATTAAATGGCAGCTCAACAAGACTGAGAAATTTAGAAGAATATAGATTTTTTATTTATTTACAATTTTTTTGTATGCAGTCTAACGTGATATGATTTTTAATAGCAGTATTACGAGGCATATTAACATCAATTGCTCTATAGTGATAGCGGGAATATTGAGTCAATACGTATTAACAATCAAATGTTACCATTGTAAATCTCTTAAAATATTGTTAAAAGGCTTCAGAATCAACTATGAATACAAGCTAACCGTTCATTTGCATATAATTTTCATTCCTATCGTTACACTCAATAGCGGAGGGAGGTTGGGCTCAGGGGTCACATGCCCCTCCTGACCTTTCAATTTTTTTTTTTTTTTGGATATTACTCTTACATATAGTGCCCATGTTGTTATTGTTGGGTTGGGTCTTGCTCACCACATCAACACACACCATACACACTTTTTCTTTTTTTAATCTCAATCCCAACCAAATATTGATACAAAACTTTTTTTGGGTAAATACACACAACTCTAATTATGGTAAAGTTAAAACTCTAAAACCCTAAAAGTGTATGGGATTCTTTATTTTTTTTATTTATTCACAATACTTGTTAAGTATCTTCGTATTTTCTTTGTCTTCTTTATCTCCCTTTATTGCTTTGCAATTTACCGACTCGTGATTCACTAGATTAGGATCATACAACACAGATTTGGGACTACACTACAATCTTGGCGTCTTCTCTTCATTATTTATAGGTAACTTTTTTTTTTTAAACTTTTAAATAAAAATTATGAGTATTAATTTATAGTTATTTGTTAAGTTTTGATTTGTAAAATTTTTTTATTTGTTATTATTTACGTTAAAATAAGAGATTTTGATATGCTAAAATTATAAATCTTAATTGGTGGTGATTTATATTAAAATTAGGGATTTTGGTTTGTTGTTGTTTGTGCTAAAATTAGGAATTTTATATGTGCTAAAATTAAAAATATTAATTTGCAGTGATTAAAAATTAAATTAAGGATTTTGATTTGTTATAATTTGTGCTAAAATTAGAAATTTTGATTTGTTGTGATTTGTGCTAAATTTTATTTTTTGATTTGTGGAGGTTTGTGATTTTGATTATGAATTTTTATTTTGATTTTTAGTTTTTTCAAACAGCCATGGAGAAATATTTCAAAAGAAAATCAAAATTGGAATCATCTCTTCGTCAAGAAGAAGATGATAATTATTCTTCCGCAAAACAAAGTCGCATAGAAATCAACTTAGTAGACCTTCCTACAGATCCAAGACTACGGCCTCGGATTATGAACTATAATGCTAATGATCAAGACCAAATTCGTAGGGAAAATCTACAAAAAGGTCCTTGTCAACCTCGTGATCATAATTTTCCACAAAAATCATTTGGACAAAAACTCCGATGATTTAATCAGGTTTGGTTTAGTGAATTTTCTAATTAGTTGGAGTATAGTGTAGCAAAAGATGCAGCATTTTGTTTATGTTGTTATCTTTTCAAACTCAATATTGGAGATCAAGCTAGTGGTGATTCTTTTGTTGGTGAGAGTTTCTCAAATTGGAAGAAAAAAGAAAAAATTCAAACTCATGTTAGAGGTCCCAATAGTACTCATAATCAAGCTTCGAGTAAATGTCAAGACTTGTTAAACCAAAACCAACATATTCAAACGATTTTTTTCAAACAATCTGATCAAGCTCGAATTGCGTATCGAACTCGTTTGAATGCATTCGTTGATTGTGTCAAATTTCTTTTAAGACAAGGACTTGCATTTCGTGGGCATGATGAATCTAAAAGTTCAAGTAACTAGGAAAATTTTCTTGAACTTTTCAAGTTTCTTGCTGATCATAATGAAGATGTCAAAATGGTTGCATTGAGCAATGCTCCACAAAATCTTAAGTTAACATCTCCTGATATTCAAAAATACATTGTAAATGTGGCCGCATTTGAAACTATCAATGTGATTATTAGAGATCTTGGTGATGCACTTTTTTCTATTTTGATTGATGAAGCTCGTGACATATCAATCAAGGAGCAAATGGCAGTTATAATACGATATGTTGACAAAAAAGGCCAAGTGATTGAGCGTTTTTTGGGTATTGAGCATGTTGCTAATACGAATGCTCTCTCACTCAAATAAGTTGTGGAAAATTTATTCTCCAGACTTGGATTGAGTATTTCCAGACTGTGGGGTCAAGGATATGATGGGGCTAGTAATATGCAGGGTGAGTTCAATGGTCTTAAAACACTTATACTGAAAGAGAATCCTTGTGCATATTATGTTCATTGTTTTGCTCATCAATTGCAATTGGCACTTTTAGCCGTGGCAAAGAATCATAATCAAATTGCTTTATTTTTCACTTTGGTTTCTAACGTGGTGAATGTTGTTGGAGCATCATGTAAACGCCGAGATATTATTAGGGAGAAGCAAGCTGCAAAAGTTGCTAAGACACTTATTACTGGAGAGCTATCTAGTGGGCAAGGCTTAAATCGAGAAACTAATCTTAAACGTGCTGGTGATGCACGTTGGGGTTCACGCTATGGTACTTTAGTCAGCTTGGCTACTATGTTTTCAACAATGATTGATGTGCTTGAAATGATTTCGGAGGATGGTTCAAATTCAGAACAACGAGCATTGATAAATTTATTGTTGGACTCAATTCAATCATTTGAGTTTGTGAAGAATCGGTTGTAGAACTGAATAGGTGATGAATGGATGAATGATAGCTTGGTTGTCTACATTGAGAGATATATTTTTGACAGCATTGACAATGATACTATCATGGAAAAATTTCAAAAGATGAAATCTCGTCGAGGTCAATCGTAAAAGTTTAAAATTTAAAACTTTTTGTAATGAATATTAATTTTTAATGTTTAATATTAGCTCAAAAAATTATTATTATGTTATTGTTATTGATTGGGAAAGAAAAATTTTGAGATTATAATTAATAGCTACCCTTCTATATTAAATTCCTGGCTTCGCCATTGGTTGCTAGTGCACATGGTTCACTTGGTGGAAATTTCTATCATTTTCCCCCCGTATAAATTGGAGAACTCAACCTTATCTTTGCATTCTAATATCAGGAGGCTTTGACACCTTTACTCATGCTTACCAACGGAATTACATATTAGCTAGAAAATACATACTCATGAGGTAAATATATGGTCCGTTTGCTGGTGAATTCTTAATTGTCAAATGACTTCAACTGATTTATTCTATATTAATGTATGGATTTCATGTTGTTGAATTGGATGGTTAAAAGGTCAGCAATTCTTAATGTTGTTGCCTGTGGAAATTAATCTTCAAGATTCATGGGTTCAAGTTACTGTATTTTAGCAGGTCTTTGTTTTAGGGAAACTAGGTCAAATTGTTATACATAATCTACATAGGCATGATGTGCATGATTTTTGAATTTCGCCATTAATCCATTTTTTGTCAATTATGTTTAAGTCATGACTTCTTGCCTACAATATAACACTTTGTAATGTCTAAACTTGACATGAATTAACTTCGCTAGACAGGGGTGCAAATTGTTGATATTTGTTTGGCTACCAGACCCCATAATGGGGGTTTGATTAACTTGGAGGAACTTTGTAAATTGCTTTGTCAGAGGCGAAAGAGTGCTCGTGAAGCTGTCTAAGGATGATTGCTTGTGTGCTATTAGTAAGCTGAAGGTATTGTTGTTGAAGATTTATATTAGTCTTTGATAGCATATTATGGACACACATTGAGAATCTGCCTGTAGACACATTACACTCACTACCATTACTCTTTAGATGTCAAACTATTTGGTTAGATTTTACAATGGTTTCCTCTATTTACCGTTCTGATTTCTTAGAGCCTTTGTGTTAATAGATGTTAAGGACGCACCATTTGTATCTGTAACAACGCCCGCGAGGGGACCTCGCTACAGTTCGGACTCGATTTTTGTTGCGGTTCCAAATCTTGAACCAAAGAGTCCAAGTCTGGTAAATCGTTTTGAAGGAAAACAGATTTTTTTGAAAGAAGTGCCAAACATGGACTGCTTTGCCAGATAACAGAGTCGCCACCTAAATATTTAAAAATGGGAAATTTAGGAAACCCTGACTCGGTGCCAAAAGGCCACGTGTCCGTCATCACCAAAGTTGGCTCGGGAACTTGGGTACGATTAGGGAAGGTCACATCGTGAGCACCCCCTCTCGCCCGGTCAAAGACCGGCCTCTACTAACCATGATATCAATTTTTGAAAACATTGTGTGTTCTTATTCCGATTATTAGCCTAGGATTACTATGTGATGCTCGCAGCAAACAAGTATAGACTGGGCCGTCTGAATTGGAACTAAACATTTCATATTTGTTTGTTTGAAAATGGTGTGATGGTGCTACCCGCAGGTAGGCTAAAATGCGGATTTGCCACCCTCGAGTGGGCTTAGAAAACATGGTTTTGCCACAATCTAGTGGGCTTAAAACAAACATTTGATGAATTGTCCCAATTCAAATAACTCAACCTCCACCCACAGGCATTCAAGGCAGTTATAGCACATAAGCAGTTAGCCTCATGGTAAGCATGCAATCATGGCAACACTCACACGCATGCAAGGATGCTAAAGCATAAAACTTACTGAGTACTCCAAGCCAAAACAGGAAACTGATTAGAAATCATGCATGATCCTAAATGTGCTGAAATGCCTAATGCAACACATGCAAAAATGCAAACTAATGGCAGGCTCGGCTGTCCTAAACATGGCATATGGAATGCTACAACTATCATGTACTCAATTTGGAATTGAAATACAGATGCAGTTTGTATGATGCGCCGAGCCCGGTGCGTGCAAAACAGATGAATGATGCAAACATGCTGTCATACTGTATGCTAATTGAAATATGCCCTATATCTAACCATCCAAAGCGGGTAAATAAAAGGGAGAAAGAAATGGGGGTTGGAAGACATACATCACACTCACACACCCTTATTACAGTTATGCCCTCGCGCAGAGGGTCCGAATAAATATACAGTCCGAATAAAAGAATATACAGTCCGGAATAAATATACAAATTTCTAATTAATTGACAAATTAATTAATAAAAGCGGTAAAACTGGCGTGCAAGCCGTGGGGCTTACTTCGATAGATGCTCACTGTTGCTCACGCTGAAATCAATCGATGCCCTGATTAGCCTCTGTTTGCAATGTTTCTTGAAATGCGCGCCGGATTCCGAAAAGTTGCTTACTCTGGATTTTGCTGCAACAGAGAGCAGGAAAAGGGCATAGCAATGTATTTCACAAATATATGCATACCTCGATCCTCGTGCCACCAATCACGCATACCGATGCATGATGGCCGAGGAATCGGATTGCACAACTCAATATAGGGATGAATATGTATATGAATGCTATGACAAAACCTAACTCCATCATGGGTAATCCGGAGTGTCGGTGACTTGGGAATTGAGACACACTCCGTCACTCGGAGTACGGAATGTACCTCGTTTCCCGTGCCCGGGCTAATTCCTATCCCGAACACGACGCAATATGCATGATATGCATGAAATGCAGCAAGCATGTGATATAGCATGCACAATGCCATGAAAATGAGTAACCTCGAAATGCGTGCACACGGGCACGCAAACCGAGGCGATGACATACAAGCATGAGATGACATGAAATATGATACACAATGAGACTAAAAAAAAAGATGTCTCGAAATGCGTGCCCACGGGCACGCAAACCGAGGAAATGCATGAATGCAATCTAAGATACAACCTAGTATGCACAATTCGGATGAAAATGAGATGAAAATAAGATGCCTCGAAAAGCGTGCGCGCGGGCACGCAAACCGAGGCGATGACATGAAATGCAAAGCGGATAAAACAGAGTGCCTCGAAATGCGTGCACACGGGCACGCAAACCGAGGCGATGATATGAAGTGTAAATCGGATAAAACCGAAGTGCCTCGAAATGCGTGCCCACAAGCACGCAAACCGAGGCGATGATGAAATAGAAAAAATGGATAAAACTGAGGTGCCTCAAAAAGCGTGCCCACAGGCACGCAAACCGAGGCGAGGACAAAATGTAAATCGGATAAAACCGAAGTGCCTCGAAATGCGTGCACACAGGCACGCAAACCGAGGCGATGACAAAATGCAAATCGGATAAAACCGAAGTGCCTCAAAATGCGTGCACACAGGCACGCAAGCCGAGGCGATGATAAAAAAAGAAAATCGGGTAAAACCGAAGTGTCTCGAAATGCGTACACACGGGCACGCAAACCGAGGCGATGATGTGCAATGCAAAATCGGATAAAACCGAAGTGCCTCGAAATGCGTGCACACGGGCACGCAAACCGAGACAATGATGAAAACTGCAAAATCGGATACAACCGAAGTGCCTCGAAATGCGCATACGTGCACGCAAACCGAGGCAATCTTGAAGCAATCGGATACAATCGAAGTGCCAAATGCGCGTGCACGCAAAACCGAGGTGATGAAACGAAAATCAGAATGGCATACGGAATGCAACGATGGGCTTACACCAACATGGGAGAGCCTCAGCTCACTCACATAGGAGGCCGTCAGATAAAAAAAGAAGTGCCTCGAAATCGTGCGGCACACGGCACGCAAACCGAGGCAAGGGCATACAAGCATGCAAATGCAAATTGGGCGTATGCCAACACGGGAGGGCCTCTACCACACTCACATAGGCCGCCGTCGGATAACGAGGTCGCCAAATGATACAACGCGCACGCATAAACCGAGGCGAAGGCATACACAATGCCATGACATGGAAAATGTAGATTGGGCTTATACCAACATGAGAGGGCCTCAGCCACACTCACATGGGATGCCGATGAATGAAAACGGAGCGCCTCGAAGTGCGTGCCCATGGGCACGCAAACCGAGGCAATGCATTAAGGCATAAAATGACATGGGAAATGATATGCAAGCATGCAAACCAAATTTCAGCCACTAAATAAAGGGGAAAACAGCCCCGAAATGATACGAAATGACAATCAATGCATGAAATCATCCCGAAATGCAATTCTAAGTGCCCGCAATGGCCTACGGCTATGCTAAACATGCAAAATCGGCACATGACAGCAAAAACAGTAGCAAGGCGGCCCCAAAAACAGCATTTTTACAATACAAAACATGGCCAAATTGTGAGCATAGATATGGTAACAATGGCATGCAAGAATACGGGAAAAGAGGGGAATTACAAAGCAAGTGGTATTTACAATGCTCAAACCCAAAAAATCAGTTCTACAACATTGAAGATGGAACAAAAATATGCACAAATTCAAGAGATTACAACCTCTAAATCAGTATGTATATATGCTAAACATAGCATGCAAAATAAGGGCCAAAAGAGGGTTATAAAGAGAGGTACCAAATGGATGCACCAAACCACTTAAGACCCTTGACAAAAAGTGTAGAATAGACCAAAAAAAGACACTCTCTAAGCCTGATGGAGGCTCAAAACAGTAGCTAAACAAGTCTAACAAAGCATGCAAATTTACGGTAAAATGAAAGGATTTCAAAGGAAGTACCAAAAATATACACCAAATGGCTTAAGGCCCTTAACAAAGCAAGACAAGGAGACAAAAATAAGGCTCTTTCTAAGCCTGATGAAGGCTGAAATCCGGAGCCAAATAAGTCTAACAAAGCATGCGAAATAATGAACCAAAGAGAGGTCTTGAGACAAGTAGTATATAGAAAATTCAAAAAGCAAAATTTCCTTCTACAACATTGAAGAGGAGCCCAAAATATGCATATTTACAGTAGATGTCATGCTCAAAATCAGATTAATCATGAGCCAAACAAAGCATGCAAAAACAATGGCATATGATGAGATATTGAAACAAGCATTAGATAGGGAGCCCAAATGATGTTGAGACCTTAAACAAACATGAAGAACACCTCAAAATAGTGACATTTCCAGTTAATCTCGGAACTCAAAACCATAAGCAAATAGGTCTAAGAAATGAGCCAAAATAGGGCTAGAAAAGAGGGAAAGAGGACTTACCCTTGTAGACAACTTCTTTGGCTGCTTCTAGGACCAAATTTTCTACCTCTTAGCTGCTGGAAAGCCTCCTGAGATGCTGGAAATGGAGTAGTGGTGGTGGTGCTTGGTGGTGATGAAGAAAATGGGTTGGAACTTGGTGTTTAGAGCTTGGAAATATAGAGAGGGAGAGAGATACAACACAAGAGCTCTCCAAGGATTTTTTCTAACCCTCCCCCCAGCTGCTAGCTGCTGGTTTTATGGCCAAAAAGAGTCAAAATATCTAACTCCAAATATCTAGATATTTTGAGGGCAAAATATCTAGATATTTTGAGGGCAAAAACAAAAGATTTTGTTCGGCCGCGAAGTGGGCATCTGAGACCGCAGTGTTCCTCGGAATGATGAAACAGAGGTACCTGCCAAAATTGAACAAAAACCGATGCAAAACGAAAGCTCGGGGACCAAAACCGCGCGGGGTCCCGAAAATGGGCTGCCGGGCACCGGAAGTGGTGTTCGGCTGCGAAGTGGGTATCAGAGACCCCAGTGTCCCTCGGAAGGACTAAACAGAGGTCTCTGCCAAAAACCGGAGAAAACGGATGCGAAATGAAAGCTCGGGGCCAAAACCGCGAAGTTCGGGGTCCCGAAAAATGGGCTATGAGCACCGAAAGTGGCGTTCGGCCACGAAGTGGGTATCAGAGACCCCAGTGTCCCTCGGAAGGACCAAACAGAGGTGTCTGCCAAAAATGAACAGACATCGATGCAAAATGAATGCTCGGGGCCAAAACCGCGTGGTTCGGGATCCCGAAATGGGCCGCCGCACCTGAAGTGGTGTTCGGCGGCGGGTCTCGAGACCCCTGTCCTCGAAGGACCAACGAGGTGTCCGCCAAAATGAGCAGACATCGATGCAAAATGAATGCTCGGGGCCAAAACCGCGTGGTCCGGGATCCCGAAAATGGGCCGCACCGGAAGTGGTGTTCGTCGAAGTGGGTCTCGAGACCCGGTGTCCCTCGGAAGGACCAAGCAGAGGTGTTCCGCCAAAAATGAACAGACATCGATGCAAAATGAATGCTCGGGGCCAAATCTGCGTGGTTCGATCCCGAAATGGGCCGCCGCACCTAAGTGGTGTTCGTGCGAAGTGGGTTTCGAGCCCCTGTCCCTTAGATGGGAGTAAATGAGATGCATGCCAAAACCGAGAAATCGGAGATGGTTGGGCGGTCCCAACCGAGGCACACGGCCTAACGGGTTCAAAACCGAACGGGCTCGAAAGGGCAAAATGGCCTACGGCCACAAAAATTAGCTCACGGCCACTGGGAGATAGTCTACGGGACCACTCCCTTCCCTCAGGAAAGAAAACAGAGAAAACCGAGTCTGGTTCGCAAACCGAGACAAGGCACGAAAGAGAGTTCGGCTTGGGAGGCAGCGCCATGTCGCAACTCTGAGACTTCTGAACGAGCACAGTATGCAACATCACCGAGCGCTCAATCGGTGACGTCTGAGTCTTAAGGTCGGTCAAAAATGGGGTGTCTACAGTATCCTTTTGACAAACCTCATTATTTTGCTTTGATTTTTTGTTGCCTTTGATATTATACAGTTGCTATGGGGACTGCACAAAAAATTATTTTCCTTTTGTTTTGACTACCCAAAATATATATAATCTCATAAGAGAAGCAACACACAATAAAGAGAAAAGAAGCATTAGACCAATGCACAAATGATAGTATACCTGTAGTTAATCGTTGTGTGGTTGCCTTTATATCTGTGAATGTAACGATGTGCAAAAAATTGCATACTATACTATTTGTGAACCTGGTTCTACATTTGTGTCCCTAATGTAGGTTTTTTTTTTTTTTTTTTGGATTTTTATCATTTAAAGCATGATTTTTAGCTTGTTTGAAAACTTAACGATGGATGATGTGATTTGAACAATGGAAGTACCAAGGGGGAAAATTAATTTAATAGACATACCACTAATAACAAGACAATATTATTGATTGCTATTAGTGGCTTGTCTCTTGATTATGTAAAGTTGCTATTAGTATTATTGATTGGTTGACTTTCTTGAAGGTTTTGCTAAAATACTGAAGGCATGAATGATTTTGTTCTGGTGCATTATGAATTCAAGTAGTACACACACCAATTACTGTTATTTTCTTCAATGTAATCTACGGCTCAATTATAAATGATATACTATAGGATATTTTAATGTTGGATATATTAATGCATGGAATTAAAATTCTTTTCAATTGAGACAATATTTCTACTTGTTCATATATTCTTTCCCCTATTGTTTCTAGGTTTGGTTTTATACCTCCAAAGATTGCAAGTGTTGAGAAGTAATATGATTATGCTCCATATTTTGTTGTTGGTTTCCTTCTTTGAATCTTGGAATGCATGCATTTACTTATACAAATACATGCAGGCCTACCATTGGACTTGGTTATTCGTTTCCATATTCATTTCATTTCATAGGTTAGCCATTTCATTTTAAATAGTTGCATACAAGATTAGCAAATAGTTGTGTTAGCCATTTTATTTTCACTTGTAAATCAAGTATAACGCAGCGGGTAAAAATATCATATCATACCTTAAAGAACCTGAAGCGAAGAATCTTGTGGGTAAATCACGTGCTTAAAAAATGCGAACAACGAACTCTCAACAGTGGAGTGATACCACAATATGAGTATCACCCACACAAGTTACAGTGCAGAAAGCTTGATTGTTGTTTTAATGGGAGAGAGTCAGTATAGGAAAAAACAGACGTTGTTTCATTATCCCATATCTCATATATCGTATCAGATATATATGATAAATATATCATCTATCCATATTAGTTGATATGATAGATATAGATATCATGAGTGGTTATCCAAATAAGTTTTGAATTCAAATTCAAACTTATATGGATAATGTTCAAAAGGGTCATAGGTCATGCCACATGTCACATGGGCGCCCAATTTCTAACATCTCTCACTCGCACATGAGTTGGCATGACACTGGCACATCTCTATCTCAATTTCCCAAAAAAATGAACAATCTCTTACTAGCCAATGCACCATGTGACCGCTGAGAACACCTGCATGTGGGAGCTCTATACTAGAAACTCAAAATGAGCCAGCATAGAGACATCAACCCAAAAAGAATAGAAACAGTGTCTCATATACCCCAGATCCATCTAATTACAGTGGTCCAAAAAACGTCTCTAATCCCTCAAAAGAGCATGTTTGACCCTCTCAATTCTTACAATATATTCACACTCAATCCGCCTTTCATACAGAGCGACGTGAGTTGCCGGCAGTGAATATACAACAGTGGTGTAATACTAGATGATCTTCCCTTTGCCGTCATGCCATTTAGTTTAGGATTGACCGCTTTCCTAGTGATGTCCCTTAAGACCGAATCATATATGACCGCAGGCAACATACTAAAGTAGCAGAACATCAACCCCTTACCTTAGGACATAGTCAAAAGTCACAAAAGGGTACATAAATGAAAATCATATCAATAATGACATGTAAGACTCACACGGTGAGGAAACAGGGATCCATTCTCTCACCTCATTACTCGGTCGCCAAGCACATATAATATAAATACATGTTACAGTGGAGTAACTCTTCCACAAAAAAAAAAAGAATGACGTCATACTCGATATACCGTATAGATCTTAGTCTAGTTGCTTTCTAGCGCCTAACCCGAATTCTCTCTTTGCTCACCTTCCAGGCGCCAAATAAGATCTCGCATCTGGCTAATCATAACAGGTACAACATGGAAAGTGGGTACTAACATCCATGTTTGATCCTTAACACAACCTCATCTTGGTTGTAACCAAGGTGACATATATAGTGGATAACTTATGCCTCTCTTGGCTCTGAATAAAAATAAACCACTAGTCTCATCCTTGCTCGCTCCCTAGCGCCAAGGGTGATTGCTCGTATGAGTGAGCCAATCTTGCTTGCTGACATCATCATCTGCTAACCATTATGACACAAACCATAATAGTGTCAACATCCCATTATCTCATAACAAATAAGTGATCGATTTTAAAAAACACGACCACAGTCTGCGCAATTCTAGATTCCAAGCATAAGCGTTATCAGCACCTCTTGCGATAAGCATATACAACGGAGTCCTCCATGTGTGCCTCACATGAAGTGGTTCAAGATCACTACCTCTTGCGCAATTACCTCTCTAAAGATATTTTGGTGACCAATCTGCGTTCATTCAAGATGCGCAAAACTAGCGTAGAGAATCTTACAAGGAGCAAATTAATATACTACTAGTAAAGCATTCTATCCACAGTCTAATGAGTAAGGTCAATGTCTAAACTACTCAACTGACCATTTACCAAAGATTACACTTATCATGCCGAATACGCCTACATAGCGTACTTCAGGCTCCCACAACAAAAAAAGATCAAGAAATATAGGTCATCTGTTTCTCCCAAAGACAATCCGAGGATTCACTCAATAGCTAAGGCTCTGAATTTTACCGATAGGTAAGTCAATGGGTTTGTAATTTTGCATCTAGAATCATTCTAGGATATTCCTTATGTAAGTCATCAAAGACAAACCGGGAATTCTCCTAAAACAATCCTTAAGGATCATACATCCGAGCATATAAATTATATCACCCATGCCCATCATATCTAAAACAGAGGACTGCCCACCCTAGGTGGCGACAACCTTATAAATTCCTGGCTCATAATGACTAAGTAAGGAAAAACTTCTTTTTGAACCATTGATCATGCCTCAGTAGTCTTCATCGATCATCGTTGGCCTATCATGGCTTGACGAAATCTAAGAACCATTATTTGGATAACTGTTTTAGGCAGTAAAAGATTTATTGGAACTAGCAACCTTATTGCGCTCCTAACTTTTCACTATAAAAGCAGAAGGTAAATCCCTACGGATCTACTTATCCAATTCTCCAACGAGAAGTTGGGTCACAATGTTCACAAATCAATGTTCCGAACTTATGTCAATCATAGCCTAAGTCAAAATAACCTCACTCCCTATGAGGAAGTTTTCTCATGGTCTACACTTTTCTCAATGGTGTGACTTTTCGGTATCTAACGAACCTTATGCCTCAACAATGACTATCCAAAATGCGCCTAACTTTAGAACAGTTTCGCGTCATAATAGAAAGTCAACCAAATTATAGAAATGATTAATCCTCAAAGACTTTGTCTTCAACTAAGCAACATTGATCCACTTTCTAAAAACAGGGGACTAGAGCCTTTGGCATTATCCTAGGCTCTTTATCATCTTGCGGAGCAATCATGAATGTTTCCTTCTCAATCATCTAGTGATGATGTGAAAAATTTTCACATTCGCTACCACGCAACTAAGAATGTAGAGTATTCTTCTCTAATGGAATAATCCATTAGTAGGCACATCACTCCCACTGTCCCTAGGATATTGGAAATTTCTTTCCATTCTCAACTGAGCTACATAAAAGCTTTATACTTAGAATTCTCTATCTTATAGAGTTCCAAAACTCTATTCACGTCACCTTTACTAAGAAAACTTTACGTGACTTAATTACACTACCACAAAGCTGCTTACCTATATGCATATGACCTGGAGGGTTTACATGACAGCATACAATAATGCGCTATGGAACCCTAGGTCTTAACTTTGTAACCTTATGAGAAGTAAAATAAAGATAAGCTGCTTAACGGTTACAGATCGTCCATAGATGGCTCTCCGCTAACCCATTACTCAAAATGGAGTCTAAAATCTGATATGGAGGGTACTTAGTTAGAGATATAGGCAACAAACTAGTGCAATTCCCAATTGGAAAACATTTTGCGCCATCATCTACCTAACATTAACAATACTTAATTCCTTATCTCTACTATACTATTGTGTTGTTAAGTATTAGGAATAATCAATTTTCTAAGCATCCATTTCTTTTCACAGAGTTTTCTAAAATAACTCAAATAGATACTCGCCACCTTGGTCAAAACTAAAAGTATGAAAGCTGTTATCTAATTGATCTCGACCTCATATGTGCAATGTCAAAAATCATTTCAAAACTTTTTGACTTATGGGAGATCAAATAATATTGACTAAAATGTGTATCATAATCTATAAATGTGTCGAGATTTGGGGCTAGCTATCATACCCTTACACATATCCAATCACAAATATCATAGTGGACCAAATACGCCAATACAAATAACCTTTAACGGCTTTCCTACTTACTTGTGCGCAACCATTGCGAACAAAGTTACATGTTCACATAAGAGCAAGATGTCACAAGTGAGTGGGCCCGAGAAGGCCTACTCAAACCATTCTGTCATCATCTCATTAATGTGATTAAGTATAATAAGCCACCGGTTCATGACCAACGTCATAAACTAATTCTAATCATCCTAATGTGTGAGTTCTCGAAGGCAAGTTTTAAAGGTTTAGGCCCAACTACAACTAATTCATATTCACTAGATCATAAAAGGATGTCATGGAGATATCAAGTGCGCCTGAGTCGCAAATTTAACTAGTAAGTACTAATCCCCTACACCTTCAAGTCAATTTTATTCTCCATACACTTTAATGCATCTAGTTGAAATATGACGATACTCCTCTTGCCATTTCTATTTCTCACTTCATAGTTACTTGCAATTAATTCTACTATCCACAAGAAGGAGAGAATAAGCTATCAACTATGACAACTCCTGAAGTACCTTAAGCGCGAATTAGGCTAAACAGTCTAATTCAACACAATGCTCTCACAAGCGATATGTCAAATTCTTAGAGTCATAACAACCTTGTCGGCCTTGACCTTTTCATTACTATGTTGCAACGTTTGCGCTCAGTGGTAAACGTCATTCAAAAGCTTTAGCCTAGGTAAGGAATCATACAAAGAAGCACCTTTTCATGTCCCACACTCAAGTGTAGAAATAGTAAGTGTCCAGACTTAGACAAGTTGGCAATGCTAATAGATTTTGTAGCCACTAAGCGCTAATCTTTTCACTTAGTGTTAATAGATTTTGCAGCTTCTAAGCGCTAATCTTTTAACTTCACGTGATATTTCAACGCACACCATTATAGTGCATGAAATGTTTTCTCCATCCACTCCCAATAATTAGGTAGAGAGCAAAACACTGCTCATACTAGCTACTCGTCTTACATTTAATGACTAATTTATTTAAGCTCGCATTTCTTGGATGACGTGACTCTTGAATGATGTAACATTATTTACAAGTCAAATTATAAAGTCAATCCGCACAGCTCAATAGTCAAGATCATATACAGATCTATTGAGAGCTTACTAATTTCACAACCCCAAAACTCGCTGATCAAAACTACGTAGCGTGCCGTTAACCATAGCCCACACATTAGTTTTTATTATGCCAAACAAGGCAATAAAAACCACGGTGACTTTGAGTCATGTTTCCTTACTTTGGCTCAATTAAGGTTTGACCGAAAGTCTCCAAGGCTTTTGCTCATCTAAAGAATAGGATTGCATTGTTCACATTTGAACATCTCTACTAAGTCTAGGTCAACCAAATTAACTTCCATAAGCTAAGTCAATTTAGAGAGAAATTCACATTGGGATTAATTTAATTAGCATAATATAATTTTGCTGCAAAAATCTAAATTAAATATTGACAATATTACACAAGTCGCAAGATCGAAAATCTGCTATGGTCGTAATCATCTCTTGCGCCACATGTGACAATTATCCAAAATTTAATTTAATTTATACGCAAAATATTAGTTTTCGGAAGTAAATCTACAAAGATTTCTCTTAACCGAACAACCTCCCACTGACTATGGCATGTCTAAAAGCATGATAAAATATTCTAATTCCATATAATAGCATCATAATGTAGATTCACAATCAACTCATGCTACATTACAATTAATAATGGAATTTAAACAAATAAAAAATTAATCATGCTATTCGAATCACAACATATTAGAAATTCTAGGCAAAAAATAACAATATGCTGCATTTAATATTCAGATTATGCCGTAACAGAAAGTATGTCACTTCTGAAATTTTTTGAAATTTCTGGTATTTTCTGAAATTTTAAATAATTAATAAACACATATAAAATCATAAATAAATATTTCAGAATCTGAGAAAATGCAACAATCATACCAGTAAATAGTAAACCATTACAATGGTCTACAGTAAAAATTTCAGCTCCAGAAACTTAATCATGCAACACCAGAAGTATTTTAAAGCAGAAATAATGAATTATTATTTCAAGAAAATTATTTTTTATTTTCATAAAATTTTGAAAATTTTACAGAAGATAAAAAATTTAATTCTGAGTCTAACAATACCAACCATGATTAAAACAAAGCTATAACGAATTACTTATGACTATTTAACGCAATTCTGGATTAAAAAAAATAAAAAAAACAAACAAACCCCTACACCCAGCTGCCAAACCATCCAAGTCGGTGCGAAAAATGAAGCGGCTCGGATCGGCGTGGCAATGGCTCGGCAACATGTGACTTAACGCGCGCGTGGAAGGGCACAAGTCACACGCGTGAACGACGCAGACAACGCGCGCGTAGCAGCGCGTGGAAGTGCGTAAGAAGTGCACGTGGTGACACGTGGCAGTCGCTGACGGCGTCATATGGCACATGTTTTTTGCTCCCCCAAAAGCAATTTAACATAAAAATAATGAATTTTTTATTAATGAAAAATATTTTATTTTTTCATAAAAATATGAAACTTTAATATCTTGTATAAAAATTAATTACGAACCCAACGGTATAAGCCATGCTTCAATAAGAATTATAACGAATAATTTAGAAGCAATTAACGTAGTTTTAAAATTAAAACAAAACAAACAGAGCCTAAACGCAGCTGCCTTTCGCAGCTTGTGTGTCATGATGACATTAGTGCACGTCATGCTGACATCAGCGCGCAGCAATTTTGTCTTCTTCTCCATTTTGTTCAAGTCTCGCCTCAAATTAGGGTTTCAGTTTTCTCCTCAATCGTAAGTCGAAATCAGGCTCATAATATACCGTTTTGAAGGTATCGAAACAAAATTTTCATAACATAAAAACAAATCTTATAAAACTAGCATGCAGTCAAAGTTACGAAAAATTAAATATGAATCTCCATTTTTTTCAAAATCCTCTCGTTGGATTTTTATGAAACTTGGCAGATTTATTCTAAATGAAATATACAACAACATATGTAAATTTCAGGTTGATCGGAGAAAGTTCAGAAAAATTATTAATTTTCATGCATATATCGTGTATATATTTATATAAAATTATACACCTATTTTAATGCATAAAAATAAGCACGAAAATACTTATTAAGGCTCTGATACATATGTAAATAAAGTATAATGCAGCGGATAAAAATATCAGATCATACCTTAAGTGATATAACCTGAAGGGAAGAATCTTGTGGGTAAATCACGTGCTTAAAAAATGCAAACAACGAACTCTCAGTAGTGGAGTGATACAATAATATGAGTATCACCCACACAAGTCACAGTGCAAAAGGCTTGATTGTTGTTTTAATGGGAGAGAGTCAGTATGGGAAAA
Source organism: Camellia lanceoleosa (assembly GCA_025200525.1). Taxonomy (NCBI): domain Eukaryota; kingdom Viridiplantae; phylum Streptophyta; class Magnoliopsida; order Ericales; family Theaceae; genus Camellia; species Camellia lanceoleosa. The sequence continues at coordinate 109,387,261 of CM045772.1, read as the reverse complement.
AAAATACGTCGTTTCATTATCTCATATCACATATATCATATCAGATATATATGATAAATATATCATCTATCCATATCAGTTGATATGATAAATATAGATATCATGAGTGATTATCCAAATAAGTTTTGAATTCAAATTCAAACTTATATGGATAAGGTTCAAAAGGGTCATGGCTCATGCCACATGTCACATGGGCGCCCAATTTCTAACATCACTATTGAGACATACAAAACAAGATGCTTCTTCAATGCTTTTTGTTCGCATGACTTTTGACCATTGTTAAGTTGATACCCTTGTTGTGAATATATGTACAAGATGTTAATTTAAAACATTTTTTACTTTTAAACTATTTTCTGTTGGTTTTACCTTATGGATGGTGGTTGGTTTAGTGTTATTCATGTATGCTATTTGACATTGTCTTAATCTATGTTGGAAAAATTGGGAGTTGACATTATTTGGCTCTTTGTTTTGATGAGTAGCTTCTAATTATACTCTCTTTTTTTTCCATTAAAAGTGTCATGTTTTAATTTCCTTAAGTGTGATCTTTAAGCATTTTTGTAGTAGTTTAGGATATCAGTACATCATACTAGATTGTATTTGATAAGTATTCCATTATGACAGAATTTGAGCTAGATTTTGGTTGGACAATATGAGACTGATTTACATACTTTCTTGTAGAAATATAGCTTGTAATTAGTTCATATATGCCAAGTTTTAATTGGTGAACCATGTGTTACGTTTTGGTTTTGGTATATTGAAATCTTGTAATTCACCGTATGAAAATTTGCTCCTAATTTATTTATCTATAATGTGAAACCAATGTTTTGAGACCAAGAACTTTATTATTAACATTTTAATATTGCAATTTTTTTTTCATATGTTTGACAGATTGGCAATGGATGGAACATAGTTTGGGAAACATCAAGGATTACATTTTGAATTTTTGGATATATTTTGTCATCGGTTTTTGTTATGAATTTGCAAGCTTGGAAGTTTTTTTGGAATTACATGTTTGAAATTTGGGATTGTAAGGGATTTGTACTTATGTTGGATGTTTTGGATTTGATAATTTTGCTTATGTTTAATATGCTACTACTTTTGAGTTAAGTTTATATTTTGGATGCTTTGTACAAGTGTGTTAATCTGAATTATATTTTGCTTATATTTATAGTTTTATGAATTATGTATTGCACATGGAAATTGTAAAAAAAATTATAAATAATGAATTTTTGGTCACAGATTTTTCAATTGTAAATTTACGTTTGGTGACACTTTGTTTTTGTTGCTGAAAGTCTGTGTGAATAATTTTTTTAGCGACCCAAAACTTGATTGGTCGCCAAAAGTTTTAACATTCAACAACCAATAGGCGACCATAATTTATTTGGTTGCCAAACCATTTAGTGACAAGGCTTCAGCAATCGTATTTGCAATCCTTGGCATACTTCTCTCATTGTCAAACTTGCGGGAAGAAGGGTGGGCTATTCTTTTTCTTATCGATAAATTGAACAGTATCTGGAAACCCTTGAGTGCTCTCCATGGTATTGACCTTGGGAATCATTTCTATCTTTTCAAGTTTTAACACCCGAAGCGGATATCACCAAAGTGTTGAATGAAGGCCCCTGGTTTATTGATAGTAACTCCCATTTTCTACTTGTTCTCCATCACTTTCTCCACCGCCAAGTAGGGGTTGTAATCTTCATCTCCACCTCTTACCTCCATTTGTCAGATCACCCTGGCCAAGTCCCAAAACTAAATCAGATCATCATAACATCCCTTAGCCTTCTCCTGAACCTCTAGCCTATTTAGTAACCTCTACTCTTGGAAACATTCCTTTATGCTCACCCTCCACCAGATCTGATCCACATTGTGATGGACTCTCTAAGGGAGTTCGTACTCAGAGGTCACCTTAACTTTGTGGCATTAATCAAAACCAATTTGACTCTTCAATGCATGTGCGGTATCGTAGACACCTACACCTCGCACAACAATCTGGTCCTCGAACACGCAGTCAACCTAATCCAAAAATATCATGAAACATAAGTGTTGGGCCCAAAATGGATAATTCCAGAGGAGGAGATGCTGAACATGGAGGAGTTTGCACTTCCTCCACTCCCTCTTTTTCAACCTCCCATGAAGGTCCACCTATGGAATTGTCAGGGCACAGCAAACCCACACTTTCGGTGACATTTCCATGATCTCATGGAGAAGCGCTATCCTCACTTGGTGGTGTTAACTGAAACTCATATTGGTTGCGATAGGGGTAGAATGATTTGTGAAAGTCTTGGTGTAGACACCTCATTTTTGACCGACCTTAAGACTCAGATGTCACCGATTGAGCGCTCGGTGATGTTGCATACTGTGCTTGTTCATAAGTCTCAGAGTCGCGGCCGTGCGCCCTGCCTCCGGACTTCCGAACCCTCTTCTCTACCTTGTCTCGGTTTGCGAACCAGACTCGGTTTTCTCTGTTTTCTTTCCTAAGGGAAGGGAGTGGTCCTGTAGGCTATCTCCCGGTGGCCGTGAGCTACATTTCATGGCCGTAGGCCATTTTGCCCATTTCGGGGCCCGGTTCCCGGTTTTCGGGATCGTCAGGCCGTGTGCCTCGGCTTGGGACCGCCCAACCATCTCCGAGTTCTCCGGTTCTTGGTTTACACCTCTGTTTTATAGTTCCGAGGAACACTGGGGCCTCTGATGCCCACTTCGTGGCCGTATGTCACTTTCGGTGCCTGTAGCCGGTTTTCGGGACCCTGAATCGTGCGGTTTGGGCCCCGAGCATTCATTTTGCATCGGTTTTCTCTGATTTTTGGCAGGAACCTCTGTTTTGTCATTCCGAGGGACACTGGGGTCGCAGATACCCACTTCGCTGCTGAACACCACTTCCGGCACCTGCAGCCCATTTTCGGGATCCCGAATTGCTCGGTTTTGGCCCCGAGCGTTCATTTCTCATTAGTTTTTGTTCAAATTTGGCAGGTACCTCTGTTTCAACACCAGGAAGATCACTGGGGGGTGGGAGGCCAGCAATTATCCCAGATAACCAGTTTCGCTCTTCCGGCGCCCGTTTTGCTCACTTCCGGGCCAATGTTGAACACCCTGGGGATATTTTCTTCCAACCAAAGCTACATATCTGTGATCAGGGGACATGGGAGGACCCTACACACTACTGGTCGGCCAGAAATTGAGAGTTTCATTTTTGAGGCTCTCCTTCAAGCTCTATGTTGTGGCTCCTGCTTCAGTGTTGCCAATTTCCGACCTTGGAACCTTGTTGCACACATCTGGGAGGACCCTAAAGGTTGGTGGTCGGCCAGCAATTATGCAGTTCATTTTTGAGCCTCTCCTTCAAGCTCTATGTTGTGGCTCCTGCTTCAGAGTTGCCGGATTCCGACCCTGGGCCCTTCTTCTACACACTTGGGAGGACACCTTTGCATGGTGGTCGGCCAGCAAATCTTTACTTCATTTTCTGGGGGTGGCCGGCCGGCCATGGTGGGTGGCTGGCCGACCAGGTGGGGTGGCTGGCCGGCCACCTTGCAGAAACCACTGCGGCCAGCTTGCTTTCCAAATTCATTCCAGCTGTCCGGATATTTTTGCCAAAATATCACCCCTTCCGGGGGATATTTTGGGAGGGAAAGATTGCCTCTATTTCCCTCCCCTTTTACACCTTTTCTTCCCTATTTAAAGGGCTGGACAGCCCCTTGACCTAGGTTAGAAAAATTGCTCTCAAGAACCCTTCTCCAAAAGCTTCCATTTCCATAGCCAAAACTCAAGAAAAACCTTCAAGTTCCTAGGCAATTCCTTCATCAACCCATAGCTCCACCATCCTCACTACCATTCCAGCAGCAAGGAAGTTTTCTCCAGTGGTTAAGAAGCACCAAATTCAGGCCAAGAGGTAGCAACAATCGGATCTTCAAGGGTAAGTCTCCAAATCTCTTTTTGTAGCATAATTTTGCTTCCTATTTCTACCCTATTTCCTTTCAGTTTTTGGGCCTTGACCCCTACTGGTTTTAGGCTTATTTTGAGCCCCTCTACAACTTTGTAGAAGGGCTCAACTTCATTTGGTGTCTCCATGATACACTTGCTTCAATATCTAGCTTGTATGTCACAATCTTGCATGCTTTTTTTAGCCTATTTGCATTTGTTTTGGGGCTCCGACCCCTACTTGTTTTGTGCTTATTTTGAGCCCCTCTACAACATTGTAGAAGGGCTCAACCTTGTTTGGCCATTCTATATACCACCTCCCTTTGAAATCCACTCTAGGCCCTAATTCTTGCATGATTTGTAGCCTTTTATGATTTTGGTTTTAGCTCTTGGTCAGAACTGAAAGGGGTTTTATTTTGACCCCCTCTACATGTTTCATGAGGAAAGTTTTGTTATTTGGTGTATGCTTTGCATGTCTCTTGTTATAACCTTTTTTGAGCTCCATTTTGCATGGAATTATTAGCATGTTTTCATATTGATTTTGGGGCATCCATAAACTGAATATATGCTTATTTTTGTGCCCTCTTCAGTATTGTAGAAGAAAGTTTTTCCATTTGAATTTTCTATACACTGCCCCTCTCAATACTTCTCTTTTGGCCACTAGTTTTGCATGCTAATGTTGCCATACTTGTGATCATAATTTGGCCATGTTTTGTACTGAAAAAATGCTATTTTTGGGGCTGCCTTGCTACTTTTTTTGCTTTCATGTGCCAATTTTGCATGTTTAGCGTAGCCGTAGGCCATTTCGGGCACTTAGAATTGCATTTCGGGATGATTTCATGCATTGATTGTCATTTCGTATCATTTCGGGGCTGTTTTCCCCTTTATTTAGTGGCTGAAATTTGGTTTGCATGCTTGCATATCATTTCCCATGTCATTTTATGCCTTAATGCATTGCCTCGGTTTGCGTGCCCGTGGGCACGCACTTCGAGGCACTCCGTTTTCATTCATCGGCATCCCATGTGAGTGCGGCTGAGGCCCTCTCATGTTGGTATAAGCCCAATTTGCATTTCGCATGTCATTCGCGATCGCGCCTCGGTTTGCGTGCCCGTGTGCACGCATTTCGAGGCAGCTTCTCTTTTATCCGACGGCAGCTTATGTGAGTGTGGCTGAGGCCCTCTCATGTTGGCGTAAGCCCATCATTGCATTCCGTATGCCATTTTATGTAATCTTCGGTTTGCGTGCCTGTGTGCACGCATTTCGAGGCACTTCGGTTTTATCCGATTTGTATTTTTATCATCGCCTCGGTTTACGTGCCTATGTGCACGCATTTCGAGGCAACGCCGGTTTATCCGATTTGCATTTTGTCATCGCCTCGGTTTGCGTACTGTGCACGCATTTGGCTGCCGGTTTATCCGATTTGTATTTTTATCATCGCCTCGGTTTGCGTGCGTATTGCACGCGCATTTTGGCTGCCATTTATCCCATTTGTATTTTTATCATCGCCTCAGTTTGCGTGCCTGTGTGCACGCATTTCGAGGCACTTCGGTTGTATCCGATTTCCATTTCACATCATCGCCTCGGTTTGCGTGCCTGTGGGTGCGCACTTCGAGGCACTTCGTTTGTATCCGATTTTCTCATTTTATCATCGCCTCGGTTTGCGTGCCCGTGGGTACGCATTTCGAGGCACTTCAATTTTATCCGATTTGTACTTCACATCATCGCCTCGGTTTGCGTGCCCGTGTGCACGCATTTCGAGGCACACTCTGTTTTATCTGATTTGCATTCCGTATGCCATTTTCTCGGATTGCGTGCCTGTGGGCACGCATTTCGAGGCATTTCTTTTTTAGTCTCATTGTACATCATATTTCATGTCATCTCATGCTTGTGTGCCATTTTCTCGGTTTGCGTGCCCGTGGGCACGCATTTCGAGACATTCTCACTTTCATAGCATTGTGCACACCAGGCTGTATCTTAGTTGCATTTCATGCATATCATGCATATTGCGTCGTGTTCGGGATAGGAATTAGCCCGGGCACGGGAAACGAGGCACGTTTCGTACTCCGAGTGACGAAACGGGTCTCAATTCCCAAGTCACCGACACTCCGGATTACCCATGATGGAGTTCGGTTTTGTTGTAACATTCACCGACATTCATCCCTATATTGAGTTGTGCAATCCGATTCCTCGGCCATCATGCATCGGTATGCGTGATTGGTGGCACGAGGATCGAGACATGCATATATTTGTGAAAATACATTGCTATGCCCTTTTCCTGCTCTTTGTTGCAGCAAAATTAAGGATCAACAACTTTTCAGAGTCCGGCGCGCATTTCGAGAAATACTGCAAACAGAGGCTAATTAGGGCATCCCAATGGATTTCCGTCTCAAGGCGACCAATCGCTTCATCGAAGAGGCGATCGGCTTGCATGCCAGTTTTACTTCTTTTGTAATTAATTTGTTAATTAATTAGAATTTGTTAATCTGTATTATTCTTTTATTTGGGACTGTATTATTTATTCGGACCCTCTGCGCGAGGGCATAACTGTAATAAGGGTGTGTGAGTGTGATGTATGTCTTCCAACCCCCATTTCTTTCTCCCTTTTATTTATCCGCTTACAATAGTTAGATATAGGGCATATTTCATTTAGCATACAGCATGACAGCATGTTTGCATCATTCATCTGTTTTGCACGCACCGGGCTCGGCGCATCATACAAATTGCATCTGTATTTCAATTCCAAGTTGAGTACTTGATAGCTGTTGCATCTCATATGCCATATTTAGAATAGCCGAGCTTGCTATAGTTGCATTTTTGCATGTGTTACATTAGGCATTTCAGCATATTTAGGATCATGCATGATTTCTAATCAGCTTTTGTTTTGGCTTGGAGTACTCGGTGAGTTTTATGCTTTAGCATCCTTGCATGCGTGTGAGTGTTGCCATGATTGCATGCTTACCATGAGGCTATGTGCTTATGTGATATAACTGCCTTGAATGCCTGTGGGTGGAGGTTGAGTTATTTGAATTGGGACAATTCATTGACTGTTTGTTTTAAGCTCACTAGATAGTGGCAACATCACTGTTTTCTAAGCCCACCTGAGGGTGGCAAATCCGTATTTTAGCCTACCTACGGGTAGCACCATCACACCATTTTCAAACAAACAAACATGAAATGTTTAGTTCCAATTCAGACGGCCCAGTCTATACTTGTTTGCTGCGAGCATCACATAGTAACTTAGGGTAATAACCGGAATAAGAACGCACAAAGTTTTCAAAAACAGATATCATGGTTAGTAGAGGCCGGTCTTTGACCGGGCGAGAGGGGGTGCTCACGATGTGACCTTCCCTAATCGTACCCAAGTTCCCGAGCCAACTTTGGTGATGACGGACACGTGGCCTTCCGGCACCGAGTCAGGGTTTCCTAAATTTCCCATTTTAAAATATTTAGGTGGCGACTCTGTTATCTGGCAAAGCAGTCCATGTTTGGCACTTCTTTTCAAAAAATCTGTTTTCCTTCAAAACGATTTGCCGAATTTGGACTCTTTGGTTCAAGATTGAGAACCGCAACAAAATCGAGTCCGAACTGTAGCGAGGTCCCCCGCGGGCGTTGTTACACTTGGCTTTGCGAAATCACACATCTGTGAACCGGTTGGTTTTGCTGGTGGTATTTGGTTGTTATGGAATGATCTCGAGGTTCATTGTGACATTCTCTTGGATACCCAGCAAGAAATCCATGCATGCATCTAGGTTCTTTTTTCCTCTTAAACTTGGTTGTTTTCTACCATTTATGCTAGCCCCTATTTTCATCTTAGGAGAGAGTTATGGGATAATCTCATGCTTTTTGCAGACAACCATAACTCCCCTTGGATGATCATGGGAGATTTTAATAAGCTCTTAACTAGTGCAGACAACTTTAGAGGCTAATTGTAGCTTGCTTTTCGTGCTCCTTTCGGATACGACTAGCCCTATAGTTCAGACTCTCGTGGTTCTGAACCTGATTTCACAAGTGCAATGTGAAATAGTGAAAACACAAAAAGAGTCCAACTCCAACAAGTCTTTTGGAAAATCAATTTGAATCAAAAATGCCAAAAATAAACTGCATTGCTAGATTTCAGAGTCACTACCTAAATATTTTTGGAAAATTTAGGAAACCCATGACTCGTGCCAAACGCCACTTATCCGTCATCACCAAAGTGTCTCGGCCTGGGAACTTAGGTACGAGAGGGGAAGGTCATGAATTGAGCACTCCACTCGCCTGATCAAAGATCGGCCTCTACTAATCATGATGTGATTCTTATTTACATTATATGCTCTTGTTCCGATTATTAGACTAACATTACTATGTGTTGCACACAAGTATAGACCAATTTGCAAAAGTTGGAACGCTTTGATTTCATGTTTGTTTGAAAATTGTTTTTGATACTTGTCACTTGAAAAAAGTGAGCTTGTTTGTACATTTATCAATTTATCACAATTTTCACAATTAGCCTTCATCCACGGGCATTCAAACAAGTATATCAATTATGCACTTAGCCTCATGGAAAACATGTTCGATATGGCAACACAAACAATCAATGTGATATGTTAAAACAATAAGTGCTCACCCAGTACTCCAAGACAAGCCAAATAGAGAAAAATGATTAGAAAACATGCAAGTTCCTAAACTATACAACGTGACTAATGCAACGCACACATTTATGCCACTTTTATAGGCTCGGTTATGAGCATGGTATATGATCCAATTCCAAGACATGTAATAAATCACGTATTCAAACAATGAAAGTAAAATTGGCATTGGTTAGTATGATGAGCCAAACCTAAATGTATGTGAGACGAGTGTATGCAAACATGAGAAATGCTAAGAAACATGATGCTCTACACTACCATTATAAGCAGGTAAATAAAAGGAAGAAAGAAATGGGGGTTAGAAGACATGAACGTTATTACATTTTTGCCATCATGCAAGAGGATCCGAATGAATGTCCAAGTGTCCAAATTAAACTAACTATTACAAAACCAAATGAATGAATAAACAACTAATTAGCTAAGCTAACAAAGACTAATAATAAGAAATAAGCTAGCTACCTAATTTATTACAACAAGGATGAACAATAAAACTAACTATCTAAGTTACTCAACAATAAATATTCATAATCATTACAGTAATGCTAAGTGGACGACAGGCCCTCTGCCGGCCACCAGTGCAAAATCAAGCAGTGTCCTTTTGAAGCAGAACAAAGTTGGTCTGGAGGTGGAAATCAGTGCAAATGTTCTATTGTGCAACAAAGGTATTCAGTAGCAAAAATAGTGGCTTTTTCAGGTGAAAACCACATTTATGCATGAACCCTCCATCAATCATTGGGATCCGTATTATAAGTATATTAAGTATATTAGTATTGTGATTAAAATAGTGACTTTGTAATTAATTAGTCAGAATAGCTAATTCGTCTCGTGTTGTAATTATTTTAATTAGCTAGATTAGTTAATCAATTAGTTCATTCATTAATTCATTTGGTTTGTAATAATTAGTTAAGTAGTTTTAGCTAAATTATTCATTTGTTGTTGTAGTAGCTAGGTAATTAGTTAGCTAGTTAGTTCATACGGACTCTCCTTCATAAGAGCATAATGTTGTAATAATGTGTATGTCTTCCAACCCCACATCTTTCTTCCTTTTAGTTATTAGCTTATGATGGTTAGTTTAGGGCATCATGTTTTGTTTAGCATTCTTCATGTTTGCATCCATTTGTATTGCATGCACCGAGGCTTGGTTCATCATTCTAATTTGCATTGTCGTTTAAATACTTCTTTGAATACGTGCTTAGACCGCATGTTATCAAATTAATGCACATTCCATATTTGTAATTGAGCCTAGTAATTGCATATCACATTGCATTAGTCATATTGCATAGTTAGGATCATACATTATTCTAACCCTATCATTTTTATTTTTATTTTGGCTTGGATTTTATTTGTTTTAGCATATCGTATGAGTGTGATTGTTGCCATGTTTAGCACGTTTTCCATAAGGCTAAGTGCTTAAATGATAGACTGCTTTGAATGCCCGTAGATGAAGGCTAATTGCTTGAATTGGAATAATTTGAATAAATGTTTATATACGATCAGTTTTTCAAGTGGTACATATTCGAAACAATTTTGCAAACAAACATGAGATCAAGTGTTCCAATTCTTACAAATTTAGTCTATACTTGTGTGTGTGCACATCACATAGTTATGCTAGCCTAATAAACCGGAACAAGAGCATATAATGTACATAAGATTCATATCATGATTAATAGAGGCCGATCTTTGATTGGGCGAGCGGGGGTGCTCAATTCATGACCTTCTCCTCTTGTACCCAAGTTCCCGAGCCGAGACAATCTTGGTGATAACGGACAAGTGGCTTTTGGCACGAGTCATGGGTTTCCTAAATTCTCCAAAAGAAAAATTAGGTGGCGACTCTGTATCTGGCAAAACAGTCCATTTTTGGTAATTTGATTCAAAATCGATTTTCCAAAAGATTTGTCAGATTTGGACTCTTTGGTGATTATCTATTTCACATTACACTTGTGAGATCAGATTCAGAACCGCGGGAGTCCGATTCTGTAGGGCTTATTTGACTTTCAAAAGGGGGTGCGAAAAGTCGGGCTATAATTTCTAGCGACTCTACTGGGGACTTTATAGAACTTGACTCGAACTTCATGATATGAAATTTTATCTACATTTATATGTTTTTTTGCATTTCATTTGCATTGGTGCGTTTAAGTCACTATGTTTGCCATCTGCTATTCCTAGACGGTTTGCTAGAGGCTTGCCTAAAAGCTTACCAAAAGGCTGACCGGTCACGGGCTCTACCATAATGGGAACATAACCCTTGGATCTAGACTATTGTTGTACCATTTGATCCTCCTTTCACTTGTCAGTGTTAGGTGTGAGAGGTATATTAGGTAGTCTTGCTGAGGTACCCTTCTGACCATTTGGCCTAGTTGCATATCGAAAAGCCATAGAGAGTGTTCCAAACTAGGACATGATACTTACCCGAATACAAGATTGTGTGAAACCACTTTGTTTGAATAGCGAACCCTAGTTCCTGACGAAACTAGGACAGGGTTACCTTACCCCCTCATAGGGGTGTTTTGGCTCTCATTTAACTGGTATGTGCTTTACAGTGAAACTGTACATGAATGTGCGTATCAGTTACAAGTTTGGTATCTTTTGGGGGTAGAATTCAGTGTTGAGTGCAGTCCTACAACTTTGATTACATCTGTGTTGGTAACATCATTAGCTGAGGTTCTGTGTAATTTCGGATTACTGCTTTCCTTTTGCTTTATTTATTTTGCTAGGTAATTTAACACCATAGCTTCGGAAAGTTTGGATATCCCCAAGTGCTTTGGACCCGAGTCAGAAGGCTTTGCAAAGCTAGAGATCTTGTTAGGGGACAGCCCATGTTTACTTCACTCCCACCAATTACAAGATGGAGGAGAGTCAGACAGAGTTCACCAGTCCATTTTTTATAGCAGTCACCCCTCAATTCACCTACATTCAGTCAGGCTTAGGGACAATCTTCTGCATCTAGTCCAGCAAGAGATCACTCGCCTATTCCAATATCCCCCAATCAGTATAGAGGAATTAATCCATTACCTTCAGTAAACAGTTGAAACCCTACAGCAAGATACTGTTTGTCAAGCCGAGGTCATAGCCCGTCAAGCTGAGGTAATAAATAGGTTGCAACAACAACAACCACAACCGGCAGCAGCCTCTACATCCCATACACCTTCTACGGGTATCCCAGCACCCGGAACCACTGCCCATACTGCTAATGTCCAAGAGAATCAGGGCAATCCGGCAGAGCCGATCCCACCACAAGCTTCCAAAGCACCTGTGTATCAAACTGAAGCTCCATTTGAATTTGAGGTTGACCCAACTATACTTAAGGTCGACAAGCTGGAGAAGCTATTCAAGAGAGCACAAGGTGTTAATTCCATCCCCAACATAGAAACAGGTATACTGATTCTACAGTGACATTACCAGATTGAATCAAAATGTCGCACATCAATCGATTCGAAGGCTCCAGAGATCCCATGGTTCATCTACGGCTGTTTTCAGACATCTTGCAGCCAATGGGCCTGACTAAATTGTAGAAGCTATCTCTTTTTGGCCGTACTGGTGTAGCGGCCATTTGGTATGCGAAGTTAAAGGATTCTGTTAAGCAAAATTTAGAGGAAATGAATGAGGCCTTTATCACTCAGTACTTGTATAACACACAAATCGAGGTCACAACTCGTGATCTTGAGGCAACGTGCCAGGAGCCAAAAGAGGGCTTCTCAGAATTTGTGACGAGATTGAGGGCTAAAGCTTCAATGACGACCACAAGGCCTTCCGAGAAAGATCAGATAAGGATAGTAGTCCACAATCTGCATGGGAAGTTGTTACAGAAAATGATCGTCCTACCTCTATTCACATTCACCAAGCTCCATGAGATGGGGGTTCAGATTGAAGATGCCATGAAACAAGGGCTGATTACAGATGAGAAAGAGCAGGAAAAAAGGCCTTTTGTGCACAGTTCCAATGCTACCACCAGTAGTAGCACAACTGCGAGGTTGTCAGATGTCAGTGTTGTCACCACCACAACCAAGACTGCCAATCCCTTTGCCAACACAACTCCACAAACTTCAGCTAACCTTGCTCGATCCCAAATGACCTTTACCTAACTCTACATGACCTTATCTCAAGCCATGAAGGTGTTGGTCAAAAAAAAACACCTCAAACCGTTAGAGCCTTGCCCATTACTTGATCCTTTTCTACCCAAACACAACCCAGCAAAGTACTGTGCGTTTCACCAGCAACATGGTCACAATATCGACTAATGCTTCAGACTGCGTCATGAGATTCAAGACCTCATTGACAACAAGGTGATCGCACCACCCCAGAAACTAAATGTAACTACAAACCCACTCCCGGTCCATAATCAAGTTCCTCCACCTCAAAATCCAAACCTAATCCATACATTAGCCATCCTCTATGACCCCAGCATATATATTACCCCTTCCTACCTACCAAGACCGACAGTGTTCATTCCTGAAAGCACAGATTTGTGTATGATGAACACGTCCGCACTTCAACCTAAGCCTGTGGTGGTGACAATTGCAGTAGAAGGAAGGCTGGCCTTAGAGAAAGGTACGAGTCCGTTGCCGGAGAGCTCTGAGGACTTACCTAAGGAGATGTGCGATCCAAGCTACTACATTGCGCCGATCGATCAAGTCAAGCCGGAATTGGTATTGCCAACTCTGGTAGAGGTTAATGTGGTTAGGGAGGATGGCCCGAGCTAAGGGTTGGATGATTTGGCGGAACTCGAGGAGGATTTAGGCAACCTGCAATTCTTTGATGAACAAGATCAAGGGAATGTGCAGATTGGCTGATTCGATTTGAATAGATCAACGGACAACTCTAGGTGGCTAAGTGATGAGCCAAATAAGGATGAAGGAACTGAAATTTAACCTGAGGAAAAGGAAGCAGGAATTGCTGTAGTGGCCGGAAGGGCCAATGAAAAGGGAAAACTACTGAAGAACACCGGCGTGGAAAATTTTGCTCAGGAACTGGGCGCTGTGAGCACTGTGGACACAGAATAAGAAGCTACGCTGAAGCAGTTTGCACAAGAGAGGGTTGAAGACAACTAGGAAGTTGTAATGGCCCAACACCCTACGGGGGATACCTGTATTGTGAGAGTGATCTAGACGAAGCTAGACAACTATTTGTCGGCTGCCAAAGGTGTATGGTGGGATGATATCGATTTGCATCTGGCTCACACCGACGAAGATTGGGGTGAGTGTCAGGCCAACCCTAACCTTTTCTTACAAAGAACTGCCGTCGGAAGGCTCAGCTTACAACAAATCCTTGTATATATCTGTTGAATGCAGGGAAAAATGGATACCAGTGGTGTTTATAGACACCGATTCAGCCATCAATATATGTCCTTCCCGCACAGCTTATGCCATTGGCCTTAGACCAACAGACTTCATGCCCACAGCCCAAGTAATTCTTGTATATGATAATACGAGCAAGAAGGTCATGGGCACAGTGCAAATCAAAGTCCAGGTGGACCCAGCTCAGCAATATGTCAAGTTCCATGTCTTGGATGTGTCGGCCACTTTCAACTTACTGCTAGGGAGGCCCTAGTTGCATCTTGTGAAAGCCATCTCCTCCACCCTCCACCAAATGTTGAAGTACCCTCACAGGAAAGGAGTGGCAATTATTTTTGAGAATTCATCCATCCATCCCCCGCTAGAGGTAACTACACCAGTGTTGGAGATTATTTATGGCGAGGAGAATGTATTCCTCTCAGGGTTCACTTTAGCCGAGGCCCGGGTAATGCAAACCATTCTAGCCGCTGATGAGGGCATGTATGTCAGCACCTAATCTATCTATCTCATGAACAAACTGTAGCATGTGTCAGGAATGGAACTTGGAAGAAGCGGTCAGAAAGGTGTCACAACATTGACAAATGTGCCGCACAATCCACATGCCTTTTGTTTGGGATATGTACCCACCAAAGAGGATTGGATCAGGAAAGAAGAAGAAATCAGAGGCAGGGCTAGAGCCAAGCTGGCCGAAAAATACTATGAGCTCATCCACAGGCCAATCCAGGGAATACTGAATGGCCACTTTGTTCAGGAGGGAGAAAATTTCCCCTTTTGCAACTTTCCCGAGCCCTGGATAAATTCCATGAGACAGCGTGTTCCTGGGTTTGAAATCTTTTTTGACCTGGAACTACAAGATAGTGATACCGAGGAAAAGGCTAAACCAAGTATTGAAGCTAAACAATAGCGAACTTGGAGTAAGGGAAGCACTGGCTTGTCTCCTTACAGATCATGCGGTTGACTCAGAGAACTTGGGGGATAACCTTACCATCTCCATGATTGGGAAAGAATCGGGTATGAACCCATCCAGCAGCATTTTGGATGCATCGGAGGCACCATCTCTTATTTGGCAAATAGAGGAGGGCTACCTGTCTAGTTCTGAGTCGGGTGATGAGCTAGAATCTGATTCTACCGAGTCTGTGGAGTTGGAATCAGATTTTGGTTCTTCTGAGTCTGAGTCCAGTATTCCCGGGGGTGATAACCTGGATGCCAAGATCTTGTCTAGGTCCTCTTTTTCTTTTGTTTTTGAGTCAGTTGTAATCAAAGATCTAGATCTTATGAATAAGAACGCTGTCAATTCTAAGTATTTTTATGTGCTACTTATTTATTATATTGACTAAGATTTTCAAAATTTTAATGAAAACGAAGAGGAATGAATTCCTTTAGTTTTGAAAATTTTGATTAATCGAGAGGAGGAGAGGTTTGCTAAAACCTGTGCTAATGAAATCATTGCTATTAATGTAGGTACTAAGAAGGATCTGCGTCTGGTCCAGAGCGAGTCCATATTGTCTTCGAAGGAGCGTGAGCGCTTAGTCGCTTTACTAAAAGATTTCAAAGACGTTTTCACGTGGTCCAACGAAGACATGCCTGGAATAGATCCTAAGATTGTACAGCATCAGATCCCTCTTGACCCCGAGGCCCAACTCGTCAAGCAGAAACTGTGTAGAGTCCATCCGGATTGGGCGCTGAAAATTAAGGAAGAGGTCACCAAGCAGATCAAGGCAGGTTTCTTGTTAATATCTGAATATCTGACTTGGTTGGCCAACATTGTCCTCGTGCCAAAAAAGATGGTAGAATCCGGGTGCATGTGGACTTTCGGGACTTGAACAGAGCTAGTCTGAAGGATGACTTTCCTCTGCTGCACATTGATGAGTTAATGGATTTCACTGCGGGCCATGCATTGCTATCCTTTATGGATGGATTTTTCGGGTACAACCAGATTCTGATGGTGTCCGAGGACAAAGAGAAAATCGCATTCACTACGCCGTGGGGTACCTACTGCTACCAGGTTATGTCATTTGGGCTAAAAAATGCTGTGGCTACCTATCAGAGGGCTGCGACCACCATTCTATATGACATAATTCACAAAGAGATCGAGGTGTACGTGGACGACATGATTGTCAAGTCCAAGGAAATTGAGGGCCACTACACCGCCTTGAAGAAATTCTTTCAACAGATCAAAGAACACAGGTTGAGGTTGAACCCGCAGAAATGCACCTTCGGTGTGACAGTAGGAAAAATGCTGGGCTTTTTGATCACACAGAGGGACATCGCAGTAGATCCTTCCAAAATCAAGGCCATCCTAGAAAGGCCACCACCAAGGACTAAAAAGAAGGTGCAAGACTTTCTGGGTAAAGTGCAATTCATAAGACGGTTTATTTCCAAATTAACCTTGACTTGTGAACCACTTTTTGCTCTCTTGAAGAAAATGAAAGAAATTCCGATGAGATGATCGATATCAATTTGCCTTTGAGCAGCTTAAGCAGTGTCTCCAGAATCTGCCTGTGTTGTCACCGCAAAAGCTGGAAAAGCCTTTTATTCTATACCCTGTCAGTACCAAACACGACCATAGAATGCATGCTCGCTCAGGAATCTGAAGATAGGGTAGAGAAAGCCATTTACTACTTAAGCAAGAAAATGCTGGATTATGAGACCCACTATACTCCGTTAGAAAAAGCTTGCCTAGCCTTGGTATGGGCTACCAGGAAGTTGAGGCATTACTTGTTAACTCACTCTGTAATCCTGGTTTTGAGATTAGATCCCATCAAATATCTCTTTGAGAAACCAGCGCTTACGGGTAAGCTAGCCCGTTGGTTGCTTCTCCTCTCCGAATTTGATCTTAAATATGTCACCTGCAAGTCGGTCAAGAGAAGAGGTGTAGCGGAGTTCCTGGCAAACCACCCGGTAGAAGGAATAATGAAGCAGAATATGAAGCATGTATCGCTAGTTTAGAAGCCACCCTGGAACTAGGGGCAAAAAGATTGGATGTTATCGAGGACTCGAACTTAGTTGTTTCTCAAGCAAATAGAGGCTGGAAAGTAAAAGAAAAAAAAAATGAAGGTTTATCACTAGACCCTAGGCATTCTAATTCCTAGGTTTGAAAAGCTGACTTTCACGCATCTACTGAGAGAGAACAACAAGTTCACTGATGCTTTAGTAACTCTATCTTCTATGGTAGACATCCCACTTGGAGTCGAAATGCATCTGATTATCATTGAGCTGAAATACACACCGGCTTATGAAACTATTGCCGCAGTAAATGAAGCGCAAGACAAAAACCCTTAGTATTACGACATTTGGAACTTCTTGGAAATGGATATTTATCCACTAGGGGGTAAATGCCAAGGACAAACAAGGAATACGGCAAATAGCCGTCCAATTTATCATCTACGGAGGTAAACTATACAAAAGAGGTCATCTAGGAATGCACAAGTTGTGTGTCGAAGAAGAGGAATCAAAGCGCCTGATAGAGGCCATCCATGGACGAGAGTGCAAAGCGCACATGAACGGAGTGATGCTAGCCTAGAAGATTCGCAGGCAAGGTTACTACTGGTCCACCATGGAGGAGAATTGTATTGGTTTTGTTTGGCGATGCCACAAATGCCAAATTCATGCTAATCGCATGAACATCCCGCCATCAAAACTGTATAACATGACTTCGCCATGGCCTTTTTCAATTTGGGGAATCGACATTATCGGTGCAGTCACACCAAAAGGGTCGAATGGGCATGAATATATCTTGGTGGCAATTGATTACTTTACAAAGTGGGTGGAAGCTCAGTCCTATGCAGTGTTGAAAACATCGCATATGGCTAAGTTCATCAGAAACAATATTATTTGCCGATACGGAATCCCAAACGAGATCATATCAGATAATGGCTCTCACTTCAAGAAGGAGGTGATAGACTTGTTGGAGAAATACAATGTGGTTTTTCATTAGTCATCTACATATAGGCCGCAAACCAATGGAGCTGTTGAAGCATCCAACAAGAACATCAAGAATATCTTGTAGAAGATGGTTAAGACCTACAGGGATTGGCTAGATAAATTTCCATTTGCACTCTGGGGTTATAGAACTTCAATCCGGACGTCTACAAGGGCAACTCTTTATTCTCTTATCTACGGGATGGAAGCTGTTTTGCCAATTGAAATAGAAGTCCCGTCGCTGCGAGTTATGGCTAAGTGTCAAATAGCAGAGGTGGACTGGCAACAGAGCAGATTTGAGGAGTTGATGTTGTTTGATGAGAGAAGGCTGAAAGTATTGTATCACATTTAGAGCTACCAACGCAGAATTGTCAGGGCTTTTAACAAGAAAGTTAAGTCCCGAAATCTCAAAGAAGGAGATATGGTGCTAAAAGACAACCGAGCTCCTATTCATGACCCTAAGGGCAAGTTCAGACCCAATTGGACTAGTCCTTACATCATCAAATCTATCTAGTCGAGTAGACCTGTTATTCTCATGGACTTAGATGGCTGGGAATTTTCACAGCCAATCAACATGGACAAGTTGAAGAAATACTATCCCTAAGAGGCTCGCTAGAACGAAAACCCGGAAGGGCGACCTAGGCAAAAGTTAAAATATGAAAAATTAGAAATAAAGAAAAACTGAGCTCACAAGGTTGAAAACCCTAAAGGGTGACTTTGGCAAAAGTTAGAGCGCAAAAAGAGAGAGTTAATACTTGGTTGAACCTAAACTGAACTATATAAGGCCTGATTTCCATCTTTGGGATACGTAGGCAACTTTATCCTGAAGTTCGGCCGAAATCACCTCCAACTCAACTGTCCTGTTCATGTGTCCGACCAGGTCATCTTTGTCTATCCATTATCTGAGAGTTCGGTTGTGATCTTCATTCTAGGAAGAAGAGCTTGTTACAATGCAGAGCAATAGTTTTCAATTAGGGGCATTTATAATCTTTTGATTTGGGGTTGTATATCTTGAGAATTGATTCCATGCATGTCAGGTAGTGGTCCTTTTCGAAAATAGTTTTGGAAAGTTATAGTAAAAGTTGATTTTGTTCAAAAATTTTACCTTTTACAACTTAGACCATTTTTGGACCAAAAGGAAAATTTTCAATGCCGCAACTTTAATTTCATTGATTTCAACATAAAGTTCTCCAACTCTCTGATACAAATCCAAGTTGCTTTTATTACATTGAAAAAACTTGAAAAGAAATGTCAAAGCAATAAATTAGGGGCATAGGTGAGTCAGGTGCTCCTGCGTCCTCTGCTCATGCTTGTGGAAGTTTCTGAAGCCAAAGTGGGCCCAGTTTGTGCCTCATCCTCGAGCCGAGCCAAGCCAAGCACTCGCCAGAAAGGGCATAACTAAAACTAGAGGCAGGGGCCAAAAGCTCTCTCGTCCTCCAAGCAGTGAGGTACCTAGCTATGTATGAACAACAAATGGGGAATGAAACATAGTACTCTACCGCTTCCTTTGGACGGATCTGATCATGCTCGAATTGGCATCTAAATCGAAAAAGAAAATAGAACACGCAGTGCGTGAGGCCGATCAACTATATGCCAGGTTGCCGAGCCGTACTGTAACTCATATCAGTCAGGTTAAGCCAGGGGCAATGCCAAGCTATGTTAGTAGTAGACCTGTTGCACATCCAGTTGCACCACTATCCCTCGTTGGGGAAATCCACTAGTCGGTGGCGAAAGAAATAACCTCGAGCTGAGTACTCAGGGCAAAAGTCCACTACCTTCAGCTTATCCATAGGCCACACTCGAGGAGGGATGAAAGAAAAGAGAGATTAAAGAATAGAGATATATATGTTAAGAGAAAAGTAAGAAAAGGGCTTTGAGAGAAAAATAGAGTAGGAGTGCTGAGTGATGTGAGAAACACTCATGAGAAAAGATGGGAAACAATACCTAAAGAAATAATGGACTTCCCGCGAATCTGGTAGTCTCTCGCTGATAAAATGCATCTAAGCCCATCAAGGTCTCAGCCAGTGCCAAACCAATATAGCTCTTACCTTATTTCAGACCTTGGGCCACTTCAATCAACCGAATGCTAGATCCGCTAAAACTAGGGGCAAAAAGGAAGTGTGCAAGAATACATAAGCAAAGGGCATGTTGCTGAAAACCTCACCAAAAAAGGTCACCTTGGTCACCAATGTTGAAAAATCGATGAATTATGCTGGGTATGTCTAGCTCTTCATTGTGGGCCAAAGATCGAGCCTCATGCAAAGTGAGCCCACACATCCGTCCCGAAGTTTGGGCGTGGCCAAAACGGGGCCAAGGCATGATTTCCTCATCGTGCTCGGGATTCCATTAGTGCTTGAAATTCTTAAATTGTCGGGCATATTTCTTGTCTCCCAAAGCGAAAAACGTGTGTAATTGGGTCCTAGCATCGGGCCGCGACATGGAGGAACGGAAAACAAAGTGCAATATAGTGCGGCTCAACGGAAAAAGTGCATTTATCCAAAAATCCTGAAAATTTACCTTTTCTATGCCGTCTAAAGCTACTATCCAATCCGAGTTTTTCAGCAAAAAATGGCTCCATTTGTGAAAGAAATTGCAGCTAAAATGAGGTTCTAGAGGAGAAATCACGAAGCTGAACCTGTTGTAGAAAATAAGGCTGTGAATAAAAGCCAATTATATCTAGAGGTTACTTACACTGGTGGCCAGTAGGCTACTTTGGTGGCCGGCAAGCCACCTCTTGTGGCCAGCAACCTCTATCTCTGGCCGGCAGCTCTTTCTTCTGGCCTGCCGTCTACCTATGTGCTGGGTAGTGTTGGCGGGCGAGGGAACTCATGACTTAATTTGTCCCAAATAGTTGAGAAAACAAATTTTTGAAAAGAAGTGCCAAACATGAAATATTTTTTATGGGGAAATTTAGGAAACCACGACCGTGGCCACCCAAAGGCAATCATCAACCAAATCTGCCTCTCGTTCGGCTCTTGGAGACGGATGATTGAGGAAGGTCATGACCCCCACCCTCCCCGCAATCAAAGGCCGCCTCTACTAACCGTGATATCCGATTTTGAAAATGTTATGTGTTCTTATTCGGTTATTAGCCTAGAATTACTCAAGTATAGACCAAATCGCCTAAATTGGAACAAAATATTTCATGTTTGTTTTGGAAAAGGTTTGCTACTCGCAAGTAGGCTAAAATGTAGATTTTGCCACCCTCAAGTGGGCTTTAGAAAAGATGGTTTAATGCATTATCCCAATTTAGGTAATTTGACCTCCATCCTATCACATAAGCATCTAGCCACATGGTAAGCATGTCATGATAGCATTCACACATATGAGATATGCTAAAGCATGAAAATACTTACATAAAACAATAAACTAGTTAGCAAACATGCATGGTCCTAGTTCATGTCAAATTGACTAATGCAACACACGATGCAATTAAGGTAGGCTCTAACCTAAACATGGCATGTGAAATGTGATCAATTGATGCACATATTCAATTTGGAATTGATGCATGCAAGACAAATGTATGGATGCAATAAGGTATGCTAATTTAAACATGCCTAATCTACCATCATTAAATAAAAGGGAAGAAAGAAGTGGGGATTGGAAGACATGCACAAAATAAATATTACAGATAATTAACCTACAAGCTAATTAAATATTACAGGCCATCTAATTAGCTAAGCAAATTAACTAATCTAGCCTCTTGTACTCCTTGAAGGCTTCCAAAGCCGGATAGAATGACCTGAATCCATCGCAATTGTTTGTTTTGGCCGGCATCAGGCAATGATCGGGCAAAAGGCCATATATGCACCAATCATGTCCCTTATCATGTTAGTGACTCAAGGGACATGTTCTCGGACCATCAATCGCATTTCATTGCGTGATGGCCCAAGGACCAAGTGTGCACATTTTGATGTCAAATGCAATGCAAACCAACAAACCAAGGGGCCCAATTCCTATCACTAGATCAAGGAACAAGGCATGCATGCAAGATGCAATGCAACCTAGGGATGCAAGCTAAGAATGCAACATGGGAATACACACTAGGCATGCAACCTATGCAAGCAAGCATGCAAGTCATGAGGCAATACAAACCAATGAAAATGGACTTAAACATGATTTATAAATAGGCCTAAAACAGTGGCCAAAATGCTAAGTACATGAAGGCAAATGTACATACAAGCATGCATGAAAACATGAACCAACATTCAAGCATAAAGTGCAACTTCTAAGCACACTTAAGAAGCTACGAATATGGACAATTAACATGCAATGGAAAGCTCTGAAATCATGCTAAAATGATGCCAAACCAAATGAACAAGACAAGCATGGCATGCAATTAAGGTCTAAAACTTAAGGCAAGCCAAGAGGCTTCAACCAAGGCCAAGTCAACCAAGCCTCACAAGGCCAAGGGGACTTAAAATAGGTCTAATGCAAACCTAAACAACACCCAAGGAACACCTAGATGGCATCTAAGTGGCTCAAGTATAAAGGCATACACAAATGCTTAACATGGAGCATACAATACTAACTTTTAAAGCATCAAAGAAGCATTGAAAGGCAAGCATATGAGCAAGTTATAAGGACTGAAATGGCATGTTAGGTGGTTCTAAACCACTGAAATGATGCAAGTAACGCATACTACACATTCACACACTTAAGGCCAACAAGCCAAAAATGCAAAAGGGCTATACTAAGCATGCCTTGGTCAACCCAAACAACTAAGGACAGACCTTAAACATGGCAAGATAAGCACAAAAGCTTCACAAAGCCAAGCCTAAAACATGCTAGAAGAAGGGCTTACAACCTAAGGCATGTTAAAGCAACAACAAGGCATTACATGGCATGTATGCTAAGCAAGCATGGTGTACCAAAACCAACATATAACAATGCTATTTCATGGCAAAATAAGCATAAATAACAGCCAAGGCATGGTCAACATGAGGTTTAGCTAGGTGCTCATTAAAAAGGCAAAAAATGGCCCTTTTCAAGGACAATAAGGAGAGGGGGTGGCCCTCTCCTTCTTGGGACTTCAAGGCACCATCCTTGCCACTGAAATCTCTCAAGATTTCAGTGGTGAGGAGGCCCAAACACCAAAGTCCCGGAGCTCACTCAAAATAGCACAAAATGGAGCCCTTCAAGGCTTAAGAGGGGTCAAACACCTCCAAACCACAAAACACTCTTAACAAACTATTTAGAGGCCTTAAAAAGAGAACTTTTATATGTTATACTCACAGCCAAAAAACAGATGCAAGGTAGTCAAAAATACAATGCAAAAATGGGGTAAAAAGGGGGAAAAAATGTTACCCTTGTAGCCCTTCTTCAACAATGGTGGACCAGCCCCTTCCTTGAGCTCAAACCAGCTCCAAAGCTCCAATAACAGACCTCTGGTCCTTCACAAACTAAGAGAAGGTGTAACACTATGTGTTTGTGTGCAATAGTAAGCCTAAACACACACAAGGACACACAAGAGGTAGATATAGAGATAGGAAATATGTATAACCCTAACCCTAATCCAGAGCTTCTCTCACAACTTCTCTAACCAAAATCTCCAACCCTAAAGCCAAGAGAGAAGGGCTCCTCTTATAGAGAAGCCAATCTTGTAAAGCTTACCAAGGAAGCTAACATCCCTCCATACGCTCAAAATTGCAATTTTGACAAAGCAACAAAGAATGCCAACCGGCAATATACATTGCCGATGGCAACAAAACACCGACCGGTGGCCATGCCTCACAAGGTATTCCCCGCCTCCAAGGCAAAACATAAGTGTTTGGTGCAAAAGATCCTAAGGCAAACTCCAAACGAACACAAACATGGATGATCACCGGGTGTTCAAACGATGACGTCCAAGTCTTGAGGACGGTCAAAAATGGGGTGTCTACAGCGGCATGTGTTTTGTTTTGATCTTTGTGTGTTTCAAGGTCTTGTTTTGAGTCCTTTTGGTTTTAGCAAGTGTGTTTATTTGTATTTGAGTTGTTTTTGCTATGTTTATCAAGTGGTATTTTGTATTTAGGTTGTTAGTCAGCTCATTACCCGATTAAGAACATTGTTTCAATCAAGCGTTCTCTTGGCAACTTCAATTTCATTTCCATGCAAATATGGTGCTCATGATGCAAAAATGACAACACTTTTCATAAAAACTACGAGGTTTTATTCTAATCATGGCTTTTACAAAAAAGGAGTACAAGTTTCAAAAGCAAAATAAACCTATCTGAAGCTATACATGTGCTAATGCTACCACAAAAAAAAAAAAAAAAAAAAAGAAAAGAAAAAGAAACAAAGCAAAAGGTACAAAAAATCAGGCCCGAGAGGCCCTCTTTGTCCTCTTCCTCAGAGGGGAGGACTCGGGGGCACTATCTCCATTGGCATCACTGTTGGAATCAGACTCTGAACTAGAGCCGGTATCGTCTCTGCTCTCTGCCCTAGAGTCCTCGTCGGTATCATCTCCGCTCTCTGCCTCAGAGCCTGTCTCAGCGTCACCTCCACTCTCAGCCCCTGAGCCAGTGTCATCGTCTCCACTCTCGGATGACTCAGAATGCCGACTCACTACCTTTTCGGAGTCACTAGTCTCAGCATCGTCATCACTCAAAATGGGCTTTGAGGGGCTGCTATGGCCTCAGGTGCCCCTATCTCTGCCTCGACCGTGACTCACATCTCGGCCACGAGCTGAGGCCTGTCTCTCCCTCCTCCCTAGTGCTGGTGCTGGTGCTGCCACCACTGGTGCCATCGATGCAGATGGAACCTAAAAAAAAAAAAAAAAAGTTGTCAACATATCAGCTATAGTGTGTGTATCAGATACAGGCATAGTATGCAGAATAAGTGGTATGTAGAAATCAGATGCAGTATGATTACAGTGTGCCAATACAGTGTATCTGTGTAATTTGGGAAAGACTACAGTTGAAATGCTAGTGTATCAGTAGAAATATGATAGCATGAAGTACTGAACTGAAGGAAATTACCTGGATACTATGGAGACCAAGCAGCGTCTCCCTCCTCCGCACCATGCCCATCAGGAAGCCACCAGCTCAAAGAGGCTTCTCGTATACTCTATAGATGCCTGCAACTGCATTTGGATGATCAATGTCTGCAATGAATATATCTAAAATGAAATGTGGAGTGCAAATTGTAAAGTGTGGTCTATACCTGGAACGATCCACGAACTCTGACAAGCTCATGTCCAGCCTCTACCGACTCAATCGAGATCTGATAAGCAGTCCCAGTAGGCCTCCAGCATGTGAGCATAGTGGAAAGCTCTGGCCAATGAATAATCTACTCCACAGGGGAAGCCCCTTTAACATGGGCCCTAGTCACCCAAGTCACCTTGCTTGCCATAGGAGCCTCTGCCCCTTTGCCTACTTGAGCGCCCGTTAGAGATGGCATAAGGTGGGTCTGAATAAAGGTCATGTAATCACCCTCTCCACTGAAGAAATCAACATCCAAACCTACCATGAACTGTGTGACTGTGTCAACAAATAGGCTATCCACTGACCTCATAGATTCCAGAGGTGGTATCGGAACGACCGAATCCGGCAAGCCCACGGTCTGGTGAATGAATCTCTCACTCAAGAACCAAGCCCGGCAGACTGGGCCCTCCAACAGAATTCCAAAGCGCGATGTGCCCCACGCTCCTGCGTACTGGTCCCGTACCTCAGCCGACATCATGGCCTAGGGCTGCCACACGATCTGCAAACAAAGGATGTACAGATTGTTAGTTGCCGTCAGTTGCTAAAACATGAATTAATGCAGTTGTAAAGAAAAAATAACTGTGTTTTGGGTTACCTCATGGGTTGTCACAGTATCAAATTAATGGCAGAAGAAGGCAAAATGACTCATGACTCCGACGCTGGCACCGACCATCATATTGTCTCGAGTAAAGAACCACCAGGGAGAGCTTCTCCATGGGCTCTGGAGCGAGGGCTAGAAAATATGCATAAACCCATAGCTGCAAGGAAAGTGTAGTGATGTGTGATCAACAAAGCATGAGCAGATACAGAAAGTGCAAAGCAGAAAGCACACAACATGTATAGATATAGAAAGTACAAAGCAAAAAGCAAAGGTGTTGAACAGATATAAAGTAGAAAATGTGAAGTAGAAAGTGTAAAGTGCAAAGAGGGAATTGAAATGCATATCTCTCAGGCTCGCCAGTAGCCTCCAATCCGCTCTCCCCTCAGACGGGCGGTAGAGCTCATATAGCCGTATAGGGTGGCGAGGCCAGCTCTGCCCTAGTCGTAAAAGTGTACTCGGGGAAGGGTCACCAAGGCACTCAACGGATTTAGACCCATGGTGTTCCACTTATTCGAAAACAAGGTGGTACCAAGAACAAACATCAGGAAGCCCCGGGCATACTGCTTCATCTCTTCTAGCGTCTCGGGCTCGCTTTTTCGGAACTGCTCAGCAAACCAACTGTATCTCACCATGGTTGGCCGGTACAAAGGTGGGCTCGCTCCCAACAAGTCGATCCAAACAGCCTCTTACTCTCCCATGTCTGTGTCAAAAATGATCAAATCACCCCCTACTCCTAAGCCTATGATCATGGCAAAGTCGTAGGGAGTCATCGTCATCTCCCCAGCAGTGAAGAGGTGGAAAGAGTTGGTGGTGTCCCACCACCTCTCTACTAGCGCTCCTAGAAAGGGACGGCTCACAATGACGCGTGTCAGGCTAGAGCAAAAAAGGTTGAAGCCAGTCTCAATGACAATGTCACGGACTCCAACAGGGAGCTCGTCATACCAATCCCTCGCCGTCATCGCTCTGTACCCTCTGTATGCACAAAAGTCTCCTTGTGACAAAAAACATATGAATTAGATGAAAGGCATTGATGAAAAAGTACAATCAGACAAAAGGCAGTGCAAGAAATGCAGTTAAAAGAAAGGTAGGAATGCATGAAAACATAATTCATACCTTAATAGCGCTGGATGAAAGGTACAAGGCTGGCTCCCTCAACAAGAGGTCCTCTGGTGCACCATGAGCAAAGTCGCTGAAACGCCTAATGCCTCCAGATGGTAATATATGCGTGTGGGAATGATATCTCGCCGGATCAAAAGGCCGCACTCTCAATGGTAACAGCTTTAGCTCAAACTCTGCCTCAAGGTCGGCCTCAATGCCCTCAGCCGCCTCGCCAGCCTCTGTTAACTACCGGCTCCTCTACCTCGGCAACGGATGGAAACACAAATGGAACCTCTAGAGGAGCTCCATCGTGTGGAATCTCATCTGCCATCTGAAAAATGGGTGAAAAGTGAAGAAAATAAAGAAAATAGGGTAAACTTAGAAAAAGTCAACCTTATGATAGAGAAAATTGGAGAAAAAGTCAAAGTCCGGAAAAGCTCACGAAACTCGAGGGAAACAAGCCTAAAGTGGTGAAAATCTAAGGAAAAGCAAGGGAATCAAAATCTAATCAGTTCAAAGAGTAGAGAACTAAGAGGGTTTTACGAAAAAAGTTCGCGTGAGGCGTTGGAAAAAGTGTATAAAGCACGGATCTAGAGAGAGAAAGTACCTAGAGAGAGAGGGAGAGGATTTTCAGCCTTGGAGAAGTGAAGGATTAGAGTGTTTTGACCTATACTTACCATGAGCAAAAAGACAAGTTTGCCCCGAATCTACCACGGGTGGCCGGAAGGCTCTGTTTCAAAGGATTGCAGCTGCATTTCGGTGTGTGAACGTGTCCCACTTGCTATTATGAATGAGGTGTACGAGGTGTATCCTTTGATCATGTTGCAATTCCTCCGAGAGGTAAATTGGAGGTTACCACCAAATATCGTTTTATTCATTTTGTCAAAATTACACTTCTGTTCTCTTCCGTTGCATAGAATATGCATTTCACATATATGTATGTTGCACGCATCTTTTGCATTAATTATGATTCATGTATATAACACGCTGTCAATTGTGCTAGAATATGCTCATGTTTCATGCATAGAATGTGATTTTGTTCCTTGCATAAAACATGCTTTCAAATAAACATCATACATTGGTTGTCCATCTTGCATGGAATATGCTTTGTGTATCTATCGCACATGTTCACTTCATGCATTTATCACACACATTCACTTTGTGCATCTATCGCATTTATTCATTTTTTAGCATCTATCGCACACCTCTCTGTTTCATCTTGAGACGCGTGAAGCGCGAGCTCAAGTGGTTTCTCTTTTATCTCAAGATGTAAGAAGCGCGGCCCTGGGCATGTTTTATCTCGGGACACATGAAGCGCGAGTTCAAGCAGTTTCTCTTTTATCTCAGGACACATGAAGCGCGGCCCTGGGCATGTTTTATCTCAAGACCCATAAAGCACAAGCTCGAGCAGTATCTCTTTTATCTCAAGACGCATGAAGCACGACCCTGAGCATGTTTTATCTCGGGACACATGAAGCGCACTCTCAAGTGGTTTCTCTTTCATCTTAGGACGTGTGAAGCGCGGCCCTAGGCGTGTTTTATCTTGGGACACATGAAACGCGAGCCCGAGCGGTTTTTCTTGTATCTCAGGATGCGTGAAGTGCGGCCTTGGGCGTGTTTTATCTCGGGACACATGAAACGCGACCCCGAGTGATTTTTCTCTTCTTTTCATGGTTTCAGTGTGATTGGAGTATCTCGCGACGTGTGAAGCGTGACCCTGAGCAGTTTTTCTCCTATCTTGGGGCGTGTGAAGCGCGACACCAAGCGATTTTTCCCTTAACTCGGGACACGTAAAACGCGACCTTGAGCGGTTTTTCTTTTATCTCGAGACATGTAAAACGTGACCCCGAGCGATTTTCATTTCTCAATTTCTCAGAACACGTGAAACGCAACCCTGAGCTATGTTTTCTTCCATCGTCCCGTGTTTTGGCATGGTTAGAGTGTGTTTTAGATCTTTCTGCATGGAACCTGTGTTAGTTTTAATCTTGAAGCTGCTCATTCATATGTTGTTATCATGTTATTGCTTATTGCATCTGTTATTACTTATTGCATTATCTTGCATGATCATGAGTTTTCAAAATAACCGGCTTCACGAATCATGTGAGTCCAACTTTCAAAGTATCTTCATGCATATCATTTGCATCTTGCCCCAGAACTACGCTGGTTTGATTCTTTGCAAAGGGATACGTAGGCAGCCTGCGGGCGTAACCATTTATTTTTGTCTTGATTGTTTGTCCAAGTCCTACAATCTTGTCAAAATGGGTCGTCTTCGGGCTTTGACATTCACTCAAGTTATTTCATGACTCTAAATTCTGTCAAAAAGAGGCAACTGTAGACACCCTATTTTTGACGGCCCTTACGACTTGGACGTTATCACTTGCACACCCAATGATGAGTGTATTTGCTTGTTAAGTGCTCAAAGTCCTCAGCGAAATGCTACAGTTTTGAGCCTTCCAAACCTTGCACCCTTGTTGCCTTATTTTTAGACAAAACCCAGAGATCTTCAAGCCTACAACCTCTGGTGGCCTGCCGACCACTTCAATGGGCTGTCAGCCATCACTTCTGGTTGCCGGCCACTAATGTGTTTTGCAGATATTTTGCACCAACTGTTTGCACAGATGCTTGCATCTGCTCCCATGTATATGGCTGGATGTTTTTGAGGGAATTGCATGTTTGTCTATATATAGAGGGTCTCCCCTCTTGTTCTGGGGTTAGAAAATTTTTGGAGCAAAATTTTTCCTCTCTCTCTCTCTCTCTTGCAAATTTCTTAGCCTTTGCCTATACACTCTTAACCAAACCCCTTCATCTTTGAGTTGAGGTATCTTTGAGCCTTGTTTGAGCTCTTGAGGGTGTGCTTTGCCTTGTTTTATTGCTAGAAAGTGATCTCTTCTTCAAGAGGTATAAAGCTTTGCCTCTTTACTTGTTGTATTTACTCTTTTTCTTACTATTTTCCAACTATTTTTAGGCTACAAAAACCCTGTATTTTAGGGCTGAAAATTGGGTTTTAAGGCCAATAAAGGTTAAGAGGTGGTTCACCCTTCTTTACACCTTGTTCTCAAGGCCTTTGCCCTTGTGTTTCCCACCTTTGCACTATCTTTTTTTGAGCTTTTAAACACTGATTTTCAGAGTTATCTTAGTGGCTAAAATCATGGTTTGAAGTCCAAAATTGAAAGGGTTAGCCTCCCATCCTTGTATCTTGCTTACTAGTCTAGCATGATCCATGTTTTAGCTTATTAATCTAGCTATTTTTGTCTTAATTCTAGCATGTTTTAGGACATATTTAGCACTATTTTAGGACTGCTTCTAAGTGCTTGTTGAATTGAGCTTTGTTTTACATGCTTGTAGTGTAATTGTCCTCATGAGCTTGGTGTTTTAGGCATTAGATACAATCTTATTTGAGTTGATTGCATTTATTCATAGATTTCCACATTTGTGATCACTCTAAATCACCTCTGCAACCTCCCTCCTTTCTTGGCTTTTGTTTTGCTTTGAAAGTGGTTTCAAACTACTTGTTTGTTTAAGCATGAGATTGAAATGTCATGCTTAATGGTTTAATCCCTTTTGAGAGTTCATTACCAACAGTATGATGTCTCTTTCATGCCTAAAGCAACTCTTAGTTTAAGCCCTCTTTCCATTAGAGGACTTAAATTCATCTTTTAGACTTAATTGATTAAAGGAATGTATGGTAATCTAAAATGAAGTAATAAAATTGAGGCTGAAAAAGGTGCAAGATAATAATTTGGTTTGGGTTCAATCAGACGTTAATTGAACCCTTGAGTCTTGAATCGTTTCACACTCATTAGTGATGAAAACGGCTCAAGATTCATTGTCAACTACTTCTCTTGATCTTTTATGATAGGGAATGGTTTTGAGAGTCTTGTTTTGTTGCATTCAATGAACTTGCACACTTTAGTTCATAAGCCATCATGCAATGAAATTGCATCCATTGGTGGTTTGTGAATCAAACTTACTACTCCTTTAAGTCATTTAAATGATAAGGATGGATAAATTGTGCAAACAAACCCTTGAAAATACACTGTCTCTGCTCTATTTGCTCTCTGTTGCAATAGGACAACCTAGTCAGAAGTGGCTGACAGGCCATCTTCAATGGCCGGTAGACCATCATCAGTGGACGGCAGGCCCTCTGCCGGCCACCAGTGCAAAATCAAGCAGTGTCCTTTTGAAGCAGAACAAAGTTGGTCTGGAGGTGGAAATCAGTGCAAATGTTCTATTGTGCAACAAAGGCATTCAGCAGCAGAAACAGTGGCTTTTTCAGGTGAAAACCGCATTTATGCATGAACCCTCCATCAATCCTTAGGATCCGTGTTATAAGTATATTAAGTATATTAGTATTGTGATTAAAATAGTGACTTTGTAATTAATTAGTCAGAATAGGTAATTCGTCTCGTGTTGTAATTATTTTAATTAGCTAGATTAGTTAATCAATTAGTTCATTCATTAATTCATTCGATTTGTAATAATTAGTTAAGTAGTTTTAGCTAAATTATTCATTTGTTATTATAATAGCAAGATAATTAGTTAGCTAGTTAGTTCATACGAACTCTCCTTCATGAGAGCGTAATGTTGTAATAATGTGTATGTCTTCCAACCCCACGTCTTTCTCCCTTTTATTTACTAGCTTATGATGGTTAGCTTAGGGCATCATGTTTTGTTTAGCATTCTTCATGTTTGCATCCATTTGCATTGCATGCACCAAGGCTCAGTTCATCATTCTAACTTGCATTATCGTTTACATACTTTTTTGAATACGTGCTTAGACCACATGTTATTCCTTATGATTTTGTCTTTCAATTTTAGCATTTTGACAAAAGTGGGGTTTTTTTTTATAATAAACCTAGATGCATGTTTGGTATAGGGAGATGGTATTTATGTTAAGACATTGATGAAAATGATTGAATGTTTGATATATATCCATTTTGTGCATTTATTTTCGAAAATACATTAACCTTTATGTATTGATTGGTGATGTGTATAATTATTGTTTATATGCATTGTGTTGTGTTGTTGTCTTGGAAAGTGTGGTATTTTTTTTATGCATACCTATGAAGTGTTGATATAAGCTAGTATGCTTATCTATATGAAATGGGAAAATGTTTATGACATGTTTTTTTTTGTAATGAATTACTCTGATGAATAGAAAGATGGGGACATTTTATATATCATTGCATATCTATATTGATGGGTTTAATGTTGCTTTTATGAGGGCGTTACATTATCAAATTGATTCGTATGTCATATGCATATCGCATGTGTTGCATTAGTCATATTGTATAGTTAGAATCATGCATTATTCTAACCCTATCATTTTTATTTTTATTTTGTCTTGAAGTACTAGGTAAGCTTTTATTTGCTTTAGCATATCGCATGAGTGTGATTGTTGCCATGTTTAGCATGCTTGCCATGAGGCTAAGTGCTTAAATGATAAACTATTTTGAATGTCCGTGGATGAAGGCTAATTGCTTGAATTGGAATAATTTGAGTAAATGTTTATATGCGATCACTTTTTCAAGTGGTACATATTCGAAACAATTTTGCAAACAAACATGAGATCAAGTGTTCCAATTCTTACAAATTTAGTCTATACTTGTATGTGTACACATCACATAGTAATGCTAGCCTAATAAACCAGAACAAGAGCATATAATGTACATAAGATTCATATCATGATTAGTAGAGGCTGATCTTTGATCAGGCCTGTTGGGGTGCTCAATTCATGACCTTTCCCTCTCGTACCCAAGTTCCCGAGCCGAGACAATCTTGGTAATGACGGACACGTGGCCTTTGGCACGAGTCATGGGTTTCCTAAATTTCCTTTTAAAAAAAATATTTAGGTGGCGACTCTGTATCTGGCAAAGCAATCCATTTTTGGCAATTTGATTCAAAATCGATTTTCCAAAAGATTTGCCGAATTTGGACTGTTTGGTGATTATCTATTTCACATTGCACTTATGAGATCAGATTCAAAACCGCGGGAGTCCGATTCTGTAGGGCTTATTCGACTTCCGAAAGGGGGCGTGAAAAGTCGGGCTACACATCAAAAGTTGAAACATAATTATGGGCTCTTCGAGATGGTTTGCATTTGGCCTTGGAACTGGATCTGAAAGGAGTTCATGTGGAAACCGATGCTAAAGTTATGACAATCATGCAAAATTCATCTAAAAATCATCATTTCAGCAGTTTTATTTTTGATTGTAGGTTCCTTATGATCCAATTGGAAGTGGCAACTGTTGAGCACATCTTCCGAGAAGCCAACAAATGCGTAGATATATTAGCTAATCAAGGCATGAAGAGATTGCATTTTTGTATTACTTTTCCTACTTGTATTACATCCTAGTTGTATGATGATGCTAGGGGTGTCTCTTACCCTAGGACTGTTATTATCTAATATATATATAAGATCGCTTATTTACCAAAAAAATATTTCTAGCCATACACATTACATAGTGAGTCGTGTTATAAAATATTCAATTTTATTTTCAATTGCTCAACTTATGTTTTAGGAAAATTTTATTATGTTTCCATCAATTGTTGCAGTCACCGCCACCTTCCCAGCCTATTTGACCCTTTCTAGCCCCTCTTGCATCCCCTATTGTCCCTCATCATTCCTTCTCTTATCCCTGCAATCACCATCGCACAACCTTTTACCGTCGTGAATCCCTTTTAGTCTTTCATCACTTCAAGCCAACACCTAGGGTTTTAGGAAAGGGAGATAATAGATCTAGGGTTTGAGCTAGGATTTAGGGTTTGGGATTTAAAATGAAGAAGTGGAAAAATAAGGGACTTCCGGCTAAGGCTAGTGCATTGTGGGGATTAGAGGGGTAGCGATGGTGAAGTCGTTGCGATATTGGTAGTGGTAAGGGCAAGGGTGGTATATTGCGAGGTTTAGGAGGTAATGGGAGTGGTGGCTCATGGAGTAAAGGGGTTGCAATGATGGTGGTGGCAAGGGCCAGGGTTCTGTTGCTATGATGGTGGCTAGGGAGGCGTAATGGTCATTGTGGTTGGGTCGAGATAGGAAGCGGGTGGTGATGGTGGGTGGGTAAGTGGCTAGTGGTGTGTGTTGAGCAATAGATTTTTAAAAATTTGTTCAAAATATTCATTTCCTTAAAAGACAAAAATGAAATTATAAAAATTTAGGAGTTGGTGTATACTAAGATAAACGTCAGTGTGTAAATAGAATTTGCCTATGTTTTATGTGGGTTAGTTGAGTGACCATAGACATATTGTTGGTGTTAAATTATTTTTTAGCTTTTTATTTTTCATATTTTTATTTTTTTTTAATCTAGATATAGTAAAAATGTAAAATATTTATTAAAAAAAATCTACAAAAAAAATTTACTAACAGCAAAAGAAATATCAAAATTAAAAATTTTAAAATAATTTTCGAAACTAATTATTTGAACTAAATATTTTGGGAGTTGCAACTGGTAAGTTCAAGTTCATTATAAATTTTGGCATATATATATACTAAGAATATCACCAAATATTTTAGCATAGTGTCATTTCGTAATTTGGGTTTTTAATTGGCATTTTAATGAATTTTTTATGAGATTTAAAAAAGTTAGCATGTTTGGAAAAGTCTTTTAATTGAATAGATATATAATAGTGAAAAGAAAAATAATTGATTGATATGTATGATATGTTATTTTGACTTCTTTATGACTATTTGATTTTTTTTTTGAGGAAAAAATATTTAATCCTCCTGTGGTTTTGAGCTGGTGCAGATGACCCCCTGACGTTTGTAAATATACAGATATCTCCCATATGATTTTGAACTTATCTGCAATCGTCATATTGTTAACATCTATGTCAAAAAAATAGTTTAACCTTATTGATACAGACACACTGACCCCCCACACACGCCTCACACATGCACTTTCCTTTACTCTTCTCTCTTTCTCTCTCTGCACAGCACATATCACATCACATCACTCAACTCACTTTTTTTAATTGAAAAACAAAACAAATTTTATTCAATTTTATTTAAATAAAATACATATAATTTTTAATATATAAATTCTACTTTTATAAAATTAATATTATTCAAAAAAATATCAACAAAATCTTTAAAATTAAACTAATATTTAACATATTTAATAAAACTTTAAATTAACAATTCAAAAAATATATTAAAAACTTACATAATTAAAATAATTTGTATGATTTGAAATTAATTAATACTAGAGTTATATCTCTTTTCCATTTTCATTCAAGAGTTCTTATGTGTTTTCATGTCCCTTTGAGATCCCGAAAAATGGAAAAATTCCTTTTTGTATTGACGCATAATTATTTAGAATTATTTTTTACCAAAAAATATTATATTTATTTACTAAAAAAATGTAAAGACTAATAAAAAAATATTAACTCTGATAATAATAATTAAACCATACAAATATTATTTTGTATTTTATTAACTCAAATCATACAATAAAAATAATACAAATTAATACCAAAAAGATCACTAAAAATAACCAAAAAAATAGTCACATATATTTTAGCATTAAAAATAGTTTCAAAAAAAATATGACATGAGAAATCCAATTCATCATGTTTGATTGAATTATGTCTTCTATTTTTCTAAAAAAGATAAAAACTAATTTGTTCAGGAAAAGATCAATTTCTTATGATTCTATAAAATAAAATAAAAAATTATAAGGAATTTTAATAAAATATAATCAAGTGTTTCCCTCCATTATTTTTTGCAGGAGATATTTCAATATTCCTAACAAATTGTATAATAAAATTTAAAAAAATTAACCAATAAAATAAAACATTAAAAAAACTCTATAGAGTGGAAAACAAATTAAACCAATAAATATTTGATTAAAAAAATAAATAAGTATGTAAATTAAATAAGAGGTATAATATAATAAAAAAATAAATTGTATAATAAAGTTTAGTAAAATATAATCAAGTGTTTCATGCTCCAATATTGTTTGCAGAAAACATTTCAATATTCCTAACCAATTGTATAATAAAATTTAAAGAAAATTAAACAATAAAAATAAACGATAAAATTAAAAAATAAAAAAGACATCATAGAGTAGAAGACAAATTTAACAAATAAATATTTGATTAAATAAAAAAATCACACAAATAAGAGATAAAAATATAACAAACAAATTAAAAGAAAATTAAAATATAAAGGAGAGGGAGTATTAATTGTTCCACGATAGTTCCACTTTTCCTTCCAATTTGGGTGGAGTATAACGTCCATTTCAAATCATATGAAGGATAGGGTCATTTTGGTCCTTTGATCAAACTATTTTTTGAGGGAAAATGTGATGTCCTAGGTCCTAGACTTGACCGGTATTGCATAGTCAGGTGGTTTCTTTTATTTTCAGTGTTTTGATTTTCGTATTGGGTTGCTGAGATCTCAATTTTGCTCTTACTTAGCCTCTCTTAACGTATCTGGGTAGAAATTTTGAGTTTTGGGCATTGGAACTTGTATCGAGGTATGGAATCAAAAAATTTGGTTTTGACTGGCAAAACCGCTCGTGTGGATTTGATAACCACTCGAGTGGAATCACTTAGAGATTTTGGAAAATTCTAGATAGAAAATCGCTCGTACGGATCTGAAAACCTCTCGTGCGGATTTGGTTAAAATTATGGGTTTTTCTCTAGCTCAAACCACTCATGAGAGGCATGTGAATCCGCTTGTACAGATTTGGAATTCCGCTCGTGCAGTTTTCGATGCATCTATCTTGAATTCTGAGTTGTTTCCCTCAAATCTGATGCTAAAAACGTGTTTTACACACTTTTTCATATCTCTCTCTATATAAATACTCATCTTTTCCCTTCCATCTCTCTATAAATACACCCAAACTCAAACTTCTCTCAAAGATTTAGCAAAAACTATCAAGATTTTGATAGAGCTTTTTACACCAAATCGAAGAAGGCTATGTGGGCTATGTTTTCACCGATCAAATCAAGATTTCATCAATGTTGGATTTTAGGGTTCTTCTCCTTCCTCTCCCAAACTTGAGGTAGGGACATTCTTACAGTTATATATATATATATATATATGCAAGTCTATGTTTGTTTGGAACCTTTCTCTCATATTTGAACTATGATTTTGGGTTCTTGAGCTCTAGATGATTTTTAAAAATGGATTGTCTCTATATTTTCTCCAAAACTTTGAGAGTACGAGCTATGTTGTTAAGTGTGAGTGTTGTCTTTAAAAATTCCTTTCAAAAATGGAAAAAAATCTATTTTGGTGGAAACCCTAGAAAATTTGGGGATTTTGAGAAAAATGTTGAGTTATTATGAAATTCATGCTTGATAAATTATTATGGTGAATAATTAATTATTGAAACTCTATAATTGTATCTAATGAGGGATTCCATGGGGGGGAAAATGTGAAATATTTGATTTTGATGCTTGATGAATAGTTTATTGTTGAGTTGTCTTGAAATGACCAAGTTTGAAAATGATGATTAACATATGGAGAATGCATGTAATATGGTATTGTTATTTATCCCTCGGATGATATATTGTGAAATTACATTGAGAAAAGATGTGGAAATTGTGATCACAATGGAAGATTGCATGGTGAAATTGAAAATGGAACTATTATAATGCATTGTTACATGTTGCATTGCCATTTCAATTCATTTTCATTATCATTGATTTCAAATTTGCATTTGAAAATTATTACTTTGAGAAAGGAATTATTTTGTGAAACAAGTTCATCTTGAATTGTTTTGGGATAAATATGTTGGTAAGTCCAGATAAGAAGTGTAGTTTGGTATTAGTTAAGTTAGCCTGAGTGTCCATGATGAAATACTAAAAACACTCGCGTAGAAGGTACCACGTGCCTACCGGTTATCAACCGGTAAAGTGGTGATTGGAAGTACTTGATATGCTTACTTGCAAACACTTACCTAGGGATTACCTAAGTCATATTTACCACCCCTTGAATTATATGGAAGTTATTGAATTGTTATGTTTTCAAATTTGTATTGTGCACAAGATTTTCAAAAGATAAATAAATATATTTTGAACATGGCATGGCATACGCATTCATTTCAGGAGACTGTATAAAATGTGTATACTTTGTTAAGATCTTCTTACTAGGCTTTGTGCTCACCCTAATGGATTTTGTGCAGGAAAAGATGTGGTGATTCCGCTGAGTTAAAGGCATGGAATGTATTTTGAGGGCACATGGCTATTTTCTTTTGTTATTATTTTGACAAGCCGATGGCTTTACATTACATGTATGGGTTTCGATAACCATTTTGTGTAACCAAGCATAAGCCTTGTAACTTGTAGCCCATAAGGGCATTAAGTTGTATTCGACTTGTTGTGCCATATGCTATAAATTTATATTCTAGGAAATGTTAAATGTATAATTGCATGTGGAATACTTTTGTAAATCTCTAGAGTATAATGAATACAAATGTTAGGGATTTGATGATGATGTTAATGATGAGGAATTATATTGCGTATACATTTATGTAATGGAAGTTATTAAGTTGGAAATAAGATCATGTTGTTGAAGTATGTTTGAATTTTTCTATGTTAATTATTTGGGGGCACTACAAAAAATTATCAAACGGAGCAATACTTGCACATGGGATGCGTGTAACCCACTTTCCGTTTATTTGAATGGAAAATGTGGCAATTGTAGATAAGTCAAAAACCATAAGGGAGATGTTTGCATATTTCCAAACATTAGGGATTTATCTGCAATAGTCCAAAACCACATGGGAATTAAGTGCTTTTTGCCCTTTTTTTAAAACCAAAAAAAAAAAAAATTTAAATCACAAACCAAACAGGCTTAATGTGAAGGAGTAAAGTTGGTGGAGATTGAAATCAAGAACTATAAAAACAAGATTTTGTGATAGACTCCTCAGTGTCTAACTTGTCCTTCAAAATGACAAGAATTATATAGATCCTTTCAAAATCCCTTAGTATTTTAAAACTTATTTATTTTACTATAATACCCCCATATGTGTATATATATATATGTGTGTGTGTGTGTGTTTGTGTGTATATCAAATTACAATCACTCTCTCTCATCGCAATCTCTCTTCTCTCTATCTTGCTATTATTATTGTTGCTCTTCATCGCCGCCATCGCCGCTTTCCACCAAGTGCCACTGTCGTTCACCATGGAACTCTTTCTATACCGTCTTCATCGCTATCGTAGCTTGTCGCATCCATAACTTCATATCTGAGATCACCCATAGTCGTCGTCACTGAAAAATGACGATTTACAATGGTTTACAAAAACCTTAAATTTGAGATCCTTCTCTCTCTCTCTCTCTCTCTCTCTCTCTCTCTCTTCTTTTTCTTTTCTTAATCCTCTATTTTTTAACTCTGTCTCTCTATCTCTCTTTTGTCTTCTCATGATACTCTGTTCTTCTAATAGTAAAATTTTACTCTAGTTCATGACACAACACTCTTTCATAAATTCATTCTCACAACTTGTTTCAGAGTAAAATTTTGCTTTGAATCATAGTAAACTTTACTCTGATTTAAAGTAAAATTTTACACGGTAATCAAAAAATAAAAAGTAAGATTTTACTTTGAATTAGAATAAAATTTAGTATGATTCAAAGTAAAATTTTACTGTCGTTAAGCAGATCAGCATGTTATTAATCAATGTAAAATTTTACTATTACCAAAACAGAATACATACTAAATGAACGAACCAAAGTCAAATTTTCCTTTAAGATCTATGAACAAACAAACCAAAAAACTCTTGATTTTTCATTATAATATCTCGATTTCTTATTTTTTTGTCAAATCTAAGTTTTTTTTTTTATCTCAGATCTGAAATTATTGATCTTAAATATGAGTTTGTAGGTATCAAATCTAAGATGGTGGTGATTTGACGGTAAAAATGATGGTTACTAGCCGACGGTGACGATGAGCGACGCCAATAGACAATGAAAATGGTGAAGACGATGAGCAACATCGAGTTGGTGAAGAGAGAGAGTGCTTTAAAAGAAAGAGAAGCAAGAGAGGGTATAATAGTCAAATA
Source organism: Camellia lanceoleosa (assembly GCA_025200525.1). Lineage (NCBI taxonomy): Eukaryota > Viridiplantae > Streptophyta > Magnoliopsida > Ericales > Theaceae > Camellia > Camellia lanceoleosa. The sequence continues at coordinate 109,347,624 of CM045772.1, read as the reverse complement.
AAATGTTTAAATAACAAATTTTGTCCTTCATACAGGATTTTATAATGATGAGTGGGTTTTGAAAGTACTATTTTTTTTTTAGTAAATTACAAATACACCCCCTGAGGTTTGCTTAAAGTACAAATCGCCCCCTATGGTTTGAAAAATTACAAATATCTCCTTGCTATAATTTTTTATTTAACAAAGCTAACTAAAAACATGAAATTCATAATTGTTCTCCTATACAATAATAAAATTACCTAAATTATTAATTGAAACATATTTCTAATATTATTAAAAATTGTTAATTGATTTGATAGTTTATTAATAAAAAGGACGATTTGTTATGAAATTTAAAAACCTTAGGGGGTGGGATGTAATTTTTAGAATTACAAGGTGCGAATCGTATTTTAAATCAAATTTCAGGGAGTGTGTTTGTAATTTATCCTCTCTTTTTTTTTTTTTTTTTTTTAAATCCTTTTGACAAGAAAATTAAGCTAGGAGGAATTTATGACCAAGTTTCCCATATAAGGATCCAATCATCTCGTCATTCCATTTACTCTAATGTGTTTTTTTTTTTTTTTTTTTTGTCTCCTAAATTCATTATGATTAATTTCTCAATTTTAGTCTAGGAATTTAGATTCAAAATCTCAGATTTGTGCTATGGATGAGAGAATGTTATGAAGACTATACACATAATGAATCTAAAATACATATTGATATTTTTAAATAATTTTTAGATAAAATTTCTAAGTTTATAGTGTTAATAATTCATTATTGAATCTCCTCACCACCAGAAAATTATTTGGTGGTCCTAGAGTAAATCATATGGTGTATCAATTTAATATTTATTGGTTAAAATAATAAGACCCAGTAACTTGACAAGTGTTCATACCACTATTCTCAATACTTCTCCATACTCTGTTTCATAGGCCCCATCCCGAACCCACAATGATAATTTAAACCATTTATTTTGTAAACCCACAAAAAAATCAACTTCGTTAGATATCAATGAATAAATCACATTTTGTTTCATAAAATAATTTTCTCATGTTTATGAACAAATAATTTCTCAATTGTTTAAACTAAAAAGAAAAAACGAAAAATGAAAATGTTATCAAGTGAAAATAATGGGTTCATGGTTCCGAATTCCTCATATTTGAGACAGAAAATAGTTGATGCCATTCCATATGAATTGCATACCATATGTTTTATGGGTACAATTCAAAGTGCATGATGTATATATTTCATCTTAGGATCTTATCGCAGAGGGTACACTATAAGAAATTAGTTTTTTAGGGATAAATTTATTCCGTCCCTAAAAGTGTAATATTTCTTGGAAAAAACTTTTTCCAACTAATTTCTTTCGTCACGAAGTTTGTCCCAAATGGCACGTCTGGAAAAGCTAAAAATTGATTTTTAGAGACAAAATTTTACATTTGTCATTATAAATAGACTTTTAGAGACAAAAATATGTAGTTGTAAAAAGTTTTGATTTTGAGACAATCAAAATTTGTCTCTAAAAGTCTAATTACATTCCAAGTCAAAAGAAGCAATTATGGAGACAAAAAATTAATTTTTGAGACAACATAAATTGGTCTCTAAAACTTTTATTAGTTTTTGGAACAAATGAAAGTGGTGGCTAAAAGTTTTAATTTTGGAGACAATTAAAAGTGATCTGTAAAGGCATAATTTTTTTGAGACAACTAAAATTGGTCTCTAAAAGTTTTATATATGTACTAGTTTGAACATCAACTTATATTTCTGTCTTGATTTCTCAACAACCAAACAGAAAATATCCGCAGACAATTCTTGACTATTTTGTGTGTTTGTAAAGCATTAAACTTTTTTTAACATTGAATAAAAGATGCCTTTGCTTGCATATCATAGGGATAGAGAACAGCAATAACTTATGAATATCAGATTCCTCTAAAACTTAACATGATATATAAACCAGAAATTGACAATCACTACAAATATTGCATTCCAATCCGTAGCCTATATAACAAGAACACAAAATGAGCATAAGCACTCGTTAAAACCAAAATAGGCTCATGCGTAGGCAACTGGAAGAAGTTCAAAAAAAAAAAACTACTACGTCGCATATAGAGAGCACTGCTAAATCTTCCAAGTAGTATCATCAACAAAATACTAAGACCCCTCATTCACAAAAGAACAGATTCATCGATGACTTTGAAAACTAAAATCCATTCTCCAGCAAGGGCTCACGTAAGAAAGTGTAGATTCATAATCCTACAATCTCAAGAAATCCAACTCAGTCTCGCCCTGCAAAAATTTTCTTCAGGTTTTCATCACAGATTTTCTGTGTCAACATAATGACAGCTTCTGTAAGAGAAAGTGTACAGGCTGATGCTTAGACTATGCTTAGACAAACACATTAGACTGCCCCATGGCACAAATTAGTTTGGTCCTGTATTCATTTTATGGCTCACGGTGAGGGAACAACCAAGTGCTCAAGATAAGTTGATGAAATATGGTAAAATCAACTCTGTTAGCTGTGTTTTTTCCAGGTTATTGAAGAGCATGAACATTTGTTCTTTGAGTGCTCTTTCATAGGGTGTGCTTGGAATCATTTGTGCAGGAAATGTAACATACGGCCTCATCTCAAACGGGGAGACATGGCTGCATGGGCTTCAGTGCATCTTAAAGAAAAAGCTATGAACAAGATATCATGCAGATGCATGCCTGCTTCTTCTGTTTACATCCTTCTGAGGGAGAGAATGGAGGTTGCCATTCAATCTTTTCAATCAATGCCAAAGACTTTGTTTTGCAGTGTTCTTGATGTTCATAACGATGTGGGTTGAATGATTTGGTTGCAGGTGATGGACTAGTTGATTATGGGGCTTTGTGGATTGGCTGCTTGGGTATGTGATATGCCTTTGGATAATGGGTATTGGTTACTGTAAATTATAAGATCCTGTCCTCATTATCTTCTTGTATTTTTTGTTTATTCTTTGGTCTTGGCTGGCCCCATCTCCATCGAGGTTTCCATCCTCATTGTAATGCCTGGGCTATGCCCCATGTATGATATAAATGTTTCCGATATTTTTCCACAATATTTGCTTACTCCCCCCCCCCCCCCCCCCAAATAAATAAATAAATTACAAGCTTAATACCATACACCTAATGCAGAACAAAGTAGCCATCAAAGATTAAAACAACACCTGCTTTGAAGCAAGAACTGCAATCTTGTATTTGGGATCAACAGTGGGCACACGAACAACAGATTTCATCGCATTGAACATTTTTGACAGCTTCAGGAAGTCCTCTTCCATTTTCACCCATGGCCATTTAGCAAAAACATTTAGGTCTCTATCTCCAGAAAGCAATAACTGCGTTCTTAATTGTGTTAGTTGTCATCACAATCAATCTAAAACACCATATCCAAAAAAAAATGACTGACTTTTAAGGAAAATTTTCATACAAATGGACTTTACTCAAAAAAAAAAAAAAATGCAACCAGTGAGCAACTTTTCAAAATACAGAAATGGATGGTGCTAAAAAATTATCAAACTCATGGAATTTTATTCTTCTCCCTCTCTTCACTCTGTAATGTTACTGATTTCACACACACACAGACCAAAAAAAGAAGCAGCTAGTTCTTTTCCTTCAACAAATTCAAACACAACATTAAGAAAATTCTTAACACTAATGTTGTTGAATGGATCCATATGCACCCATTTTCCCCTATGTTCTTGCTTTTAGACCTACATACAAAAGAAGTGCTTGCTTTTCGACCCACCAAAAATCTGTATGAATTGCATGAAAGTCTTATTTTTTAAAATTTCAGCTGAAAATTACAGAATTTGGCCAAAATTTTCAATTTTGAGAATTGTAATTTGCATTTCGAGTCATGAAATAAAGTGGACTCTGAGAAAACTATTGTTGAAATTGAAATTGTGAAGTGTAAGACTTCACCTAGAATGAATCCCTCAAGGGATTAAAAAAAAAAATTAAAATCATCAATTGCAGCAAAATTATTTGATAAGAGAAATAATTTTTTCATGGATTTGCTTAAACCGAATACTTCTGCTACTAATTGAGAGTCAATTTGTTCAACATATAGTTTTGCAAGATAAATCACAAGAAAAAAAGAAGAAGAAGAAGAAGTTGAAATTTCAAGGTAGCAAATTTTCACATACAGATGCAACAATGTAATCAGAGATGGCCACAAGAATGTTGCCTGCCAAATGTTGAACACATTGACTCTCAATTAGTAGCAGAAGTATCTGTAAGGAAACATCAAGAACTATTTCACCCAGAGGCGTCTCTCAAGTTTGCCATTATTGGAGATTTGCTTAAACCAGTGAAACATTTTCATGGATCAAAACAACTAGTAGTACTTAACAGAATCATCAAATCTCAGCACCAAAATTAATACTACATTTCAACGATCGTGTATTCGAACCAGCACATCATAAATCAATACAACGAAGTGAAATCATCAACACAAACATTACACCGATAAATAAGCATTTTTGAATAATACGAACAATTGATCAAAAATCAAATCTATCAGACTGAAATTGATTAGTCAATCGAACCTGGATGCTGAAATCACAATGGAGAGAGATGCTATGAGACACCTCAAGGATGAAATTGTTGCCGAGATCAGAAGCAATCAACGAGAGAAAAAGAAAACAGCGATTTGAGAGAGAGAGAGAGAGAGAACTAGTAACTAGAATTATTATTATTATTATTTTTTTTCTTTTTAAGATAGTCCCGACTATTGAGTTGAAAAATCAATATATAAAATAAAATAATGTATGATTTGGGTTTATTAGGGACCAATTAAAATTGTAGGTAAAAATGACTAATCTTTTTACAACCAAATACACTTGTCTAAAAAATGTAATAATATGATTAAATATATTTTTTTTAAATTCCTTCATTTTGTACTTAAAAATATAATTTTTGCAGACAAATTATTTGTCTCGAAAAATTTGTCTCTAAAACTTAATTTCTTGTAGTTAGAAAAGCACATTGAGGTCTCATGTAGCAGCATTCAATTTTTAAAGTTCAAAAGTCATTAAAGAAAATAAAAATTCAACAAATTATACTAGAAAGTCAAATATTTTTTTTCTGTTTATTTTTTACAGAAAAAAAATATTTGACTTTCTTTAAAAAATCATTCCAAATATACTATTTTTTTATCTTATATTTTAGTTAAAAAAATTAAAAAATTATTACAATAACATATTCCCAAGAAAGCACGAGCAACTCTCTCATCAATATATTTCAGCATTAACGTCAGTATTTTCTACACATTAATTCCTTTATCTCTTTATAGAGGATAACATATACTAATGAATGACATACTACAACAAAATACATTTTTAGCAATTAAATTTTTTTTAGTCGCTAAAACTTATAAAATTGGCAAACAAAATTTTTTTTAGTTGGCAAAAGTACAATATTTAACTACTAATTTTTTTTAGTCGGAAAATATTAAAATTGGCAAATAAAATTTTTTTAGTCAGCAAAAATACAATATTTAACTACTGATGTTTTTTAGTCGGAAAATATTGATTATTGGCGACTAAAAAAATTTAGTAGCTAAAAATATTGATTATTGGCGACTAAAAAATGTTTTGGTCGCTGTATGAATAGTTTTGGCTACTAAAATTTTTTTAGTCGCCGAATGAAAAACAAAAAAATTTACTTTCAGGCTTTTGACAACTAAAAGTTTGGTCGTCAAAAATTTATTTTTAGCAGCTAAAAAATATTTTAGTCGCCAAGAAATGAAAATATTTAGAGAGAAAATTTCGAATTTTTGAGAGATTTATAAAATTATTTGGCAACTAAAGTATTTAGTCGCCAAATTACTACTTTTAGCGACTGAAATAACATTTAGCCGCTATTAATTAAGGTTTTGGCTACCAAAAAACATTGCGTTGATCAAATTTTGTATTAAGACTACTCTGTCAGTCCTCTCCCATTTCACTCTCTTATCATCCCTCTTCTCTCTTTCTCTCACTCCATCGCAGGCGACCCTCCTACCGGCCACCGTCCACCACTGTCGCACACGAGCACCCACCTCCTCATCGGCGATGGTACAACCCACCTCCCCACCAGCGACAGTACCACCCATCTCCATACCAACGACGGACAACAGTAGCTACTTTGATTTATGTCTCCTCCAGCGCACACCAGGTATTTCCGGCCTCTCTCTCTCTCTCTCTCTCTCTCTATGTATATATATATATCTTCACCCAATTTCTAGTGTTTTATAACAAATGATTTGTTTTTTTTTTTTTTTGGTTATAAATCAGAGGGTTGGAGCTTCTCTCTCTCACTCTCAGTCTGTCTGTCTGTCCGTCTGTCTCTCTCATATGAGCACTATCGTTGGAGCATTGCCCCAAGTATGTCCTCTCTATTTCGCCCTCTTTCTATCTCTTTTCCCCTAATTTCAGCCTCTAGGGTTTTCTCTTTCCATTCGCATTCCTTTACACAAACCCAGCCCCAAATTGACCCACCCAACGCCATTGACGAATGACTATGATTTTGATTTTGATTTTGATGATATTAATTCAATTTGATCATTTCCGTGTTCTTTTTCTTTAATTTAATTTATGGGTAAATTATGCATACCAGCTGTTTGCTAATATGCCTCTGAAAATAGGAAACATAAAATCTGTTAGTTTCTAGTTGAATGTGAATTGTACATGTGTTAATTTCAGAACTGTGTTGCGTATAGTCACAATTGCGGCAAGGTTTTGGAGGCAGTTTCAATTTCAAGACTGCTATGTAGTTCCAAATCCCCCCCTCCTTTAGGTAAAATTCTCCTTGTTCAAACACATGCCTTTCTTTTATGTCTTTTTTGTTACTGAGTTCAACTCTATTAATAGATAGTTTCAATATTTCAAAGACAAGATAAATGGTGATTGTCTGACTTATTTTTTGTAATGAAGTAAATATTTTATCTGCAAACAAAAATGTGTTATAACTTAAAACTGTCTGTTTCAGCTTCTTGGAGGAAATCATCCTTGGGAGTGGTCAAAACTTTGTATTAGAGGTATTTATTTTAATCATGTTAGAACTTTGTATGACTTATTGCATGAATGTTTTCTTGGGCAGTTTGCTATGTTTTTCTGTACATCTGATTAATGGGATTGGGCAATTTGCTTGTGCAATGAGCTTTTTCTTGATGTATGAGTTTCAAAATTTCTTCATTTCAGTGTCTATTCTACTAGGCAAATGTTTGGCTATCTGGGTTCATATGTTGCCTTTGCACTATAACTAATTCATGGAACCGTCTAAAAGTGCTATTGTATGTTAACATGAATTATTACTCTCTTATAAGTATAATAGTATGAATTTTCTTTGGTTTGTTGTGCTTATATTAGGTCGCTCTAAGAATGAGATTTAGGAGGTTGAAAATGGTTTGAATGACACTAAAACAAGCTGCAGCCCAATCTTTTTCTCGACTTTAGCGCTCGTCATGCTCGCATCGCAATTTCTTGCTTGTGTTGACTGCTTTGGTCTTCTTGTTGCAAATTGTTTCTTTTGGGAATGCAACCTTGGTAGTGGTGGCTTTGGCTTATGCTTTGTGTGCTCTGGCTTATCAAATCTGAATTGGTGCTTGGTTGGTTGCCCCTATATGGTTTGCAGTTTTAGATTGAAATTTGTAAAACGCAGGGTCACTTCAGAATGTTGAAGCATGTCATGGTTAGTTCATTTTTCATGATATTTGCATGTGTATTTGGAATTAACTAGTTGAAGGATGTCATGGTTAGTTCATTTTTCATGGCTGTTGGGGGAGGGTATCTTTGTCTTAGGTTTCTTATGTTCATTTTCTTAAGAGACATATAGTTCTTACTTAGTGTCTTTTTTTTCTTTTTCTTTTTTTGTATTTTAAACTTCACGTGTATATATAGTTCTTGCTTCTGTAGCTCGCACTAGTACATTTATTTTTTTTAAAAAACGTCTTTCCATTTCTCATTGATATGTGAGGCATTGCATATCTTGTGCTGATATGTTTTCTCAATCTTCTCAGGAAAGTCGTGCCTTGTTCAAATGTTGCAACAGAACGAGAGGTGGAGATGCAAAGACTTTAGATCCGAGGTGGAGATTACTTTTGGCATGAAACATATTACCATTGGCGTGGTATAGACTACTAGTGGGTATTTCTTTTTTGTGTACGGAGGACATTATTTTTGTATGATTATCTGTTTGTATGGAATTATTATTTTGGGTTGAATTATATTTGGTTTGTATAGAATTTGATGTTAAAAGACCAAATTTTTGGATGGTTGACAGTGAAATAGAAATAGGCATATGTATTGTTTTGTTTATATACAGGGTGCAGGTTGCATAAAATAAATACAGGCTGTGGAAAAATTAATAATAATAATAATAATAATAATAATAATAATAATAATACTAAATAAAGTTTTTGGTGACTAATGTTTAGTAGCCAAAAAAAAAAAAAAAAAAACAACTTATTGGTGACTAAAAATTTAGTAGCCAAAAATATATGAGACTTTAGGCGGTTAAATAGTTTCGTAGCTAAAAAAAAAAAAAGATGAAAATAATTTCTTTTGGAGACTAAATATTTAGTAGCCAAAAATAAATAAGACATTAGGCGACTGAATAGTTTAGTAGCTAAAAAGACATGAAAAATAATTTTTTTGGGGGACTGAATATTTAGTAGCCAATAATAAATGACACTTTGGGCGACTAAATAGTTAGTAGCAAAAAATAAAATAAAATGAAAAATAAAATTTTTGGTGACTAAATTCTTTAGTCCCTAAATGTAGTAACGCTGTGACTGAAACTTATCCACGACTAAAAGTTTTAATCACTAAAAATCAAAATTAATTTTATTTTGAAAACTTTTGGTGACTAAATATTTAGTCGCCAATTTTAACTTTTGGCTACTAAAAAATATTTAGTCACTAATACATTTTCCAACAATTAGTCAACGACCAATTTGGCGATCAAAAAAATTAGACGCTAAAAACTTTCGGCAACTAAAACTTGACCTTTTGGCAACTAAAATTTAGTTGGCAAAAGTGTCATTTCTTGTAGTGATAAAACCCACATGGTGAGTGCTGCTGGTGTTGTTAGGCTTTATGTAGTTTATGGAATATGTTGCATTCGTACCTGTTTGGACCATTTTAATATTATTGGTTACTTATTTATTTATTTTGTGACTTTTTATTTGGTCCATGAGGAATTAGTGGGAGGTTATGGGCATTGGTGGTGAGTAAGGTTTTGGGAGTTATGGAATATCCCACATTGACTAGGAGAGTAGATGAAGAGTTGCATTTAGCTTGTAGGAATTGGTTTACATATAACTTGTAGGAATTGGATCCAACTCACTGGTGCAAGGTAGGACTAATTGGAGGGAAAAATTATTCAATGTTCCCGGACGTATCACGTGTTTGTACTCTTTAATCAATCATTATTCAATATATCCCCTCATACACGACGTGTCTATATTCTGAAATTATTGAATAATTATCTAATTAGAGGAGGTATGAGAATACGGTTCAGTCATTTACTATTTTGTTTATTGTAAGTCCATAACTATTCCATTACTCTAGTTTAATGGAACATTATTTTTTATTAATTCCTATAGGCCCTTGTAGCCTATAAATACTCTCCATCAATTCATCCTGCACCAACATTTTCTACACTATTACTAACCAAAAAAATGTGTTTTTCCTGTGAAGTTTTGGATTCACCATCTTATGTAAAGTTAGCTTAAATCATATGATAAATGGTCGGACTATTGTATCATGAATCGGACAAGTCAGCGTTTGGTGACTGTTGCACCAGTGTTTGGATTTTTTCTACAGAGTGGGCTTGATCTTCTTAAAGAAAATGAGATATCCGTACCTCAGCTTAATCTGTTTTGTATCTCTTTTTCTTTATATTTTTTGTTAGTAAAATATTATTTTTCTAATATTTTCTCCAACAAATTACTTATGGACTCTCTCAAATTAGCATTTAGGTTTGTTGGGCCCATTTAGGAGTTGACTTTAGTGATCCAAACCGTTCGGAAGAATCAAAACCCTTATTTAATTGTATGCGACACATGTTATGCATGTCAAAATGTTTAATGACATTTCTATAAACAAGTTAGGTATAAAATAAAATTTTAAAAAATAAAAATAAAAAGTTAGATATCATTTTCATTTTTTATTTTTATTTTTTAAATATTCAAAAAAAAATTGTTTGACAAATTGTTTTTGGTTAACTTTTGTAAGCAAGCTTTGGTATCCTTTTTGTTTTTTTTTTTTAATTTATAAAAATAAACTTGTTAAACAAACTATTTTTTAAAACCATTTTTGGGAAAACAGATTTCCTAAACTATTATGGGTTTTTTACGGGCCAGTCCTATTTGGAAGGATTATTACCCAACAGGTCCATGATGAAGACTATTTTACCTATAGGTTCTGAATATTTTTGTTTATTCCATTTTTGTCCTCATATTTTATATCCAGATCTGTGAGATGAAAGCTGAAAAATGAAAATAAAAAAGAAGCGCTCTCTCTCTCTCTCTCTCTCTCTATACATTCCTCCATCAACGACCATTTCCATCTCCACCATTGCCAAGCACCGCCGTCTCCACTGTCGTCATTGTCGGCGACCTCAACCGGCATCTTCCTCCACTGTCGTTGCCGACCACTACTGCCTCCTCCTCCATAGTCGCCGTCGCCTCCACCTCTAGATCTAGGATCTATGCTCTTTGTTCTTGTCTCTCTCTCTCTCTCTCTCTCTCTCTCTCTCTCTCTCTGTGTGTATATTGAAGGAAGATCCTAGTGACAAATCTGTTTAAACCAGTGATAAATTTGTTTAAACTAGTGATAAATCAGTGACAAATTTGTTTAAATCAGTGATAAACCAGTGATAAGTTTGTTTTTATGAATTTATCACTGTTTAAACCAATAATAAGTTTGTTTTGTGAATTTATCACTGAAATTTGTCATTGTTTAAACCGGTGATAAGTTTATTTTTGTGAATTTATCACTGTTTAAACCAATAATAAGCTTGTTTTTGTAAATTTATCACTGAAATTTGTCATTGTTTAAACCAGTGATAAGTTTGGTTTTGTGAATTTATCACTGAAATTTGTCATTGTTTAAACCAGTGATAAGTTTGTTTTTATGAATTTATCACTGAAATTTTTTAGTTATAGTGTTGAGTGTAGGGGTAAAAGTAGAAAATGTTGTTTGAACCAGTGATAAATTTATCACTGTTGAATATTTTGTAAATTTATTTTTGTGAATTAGTAAGTCTGAGGATGTGATTTTATGAATTAGTGAGTGAGTGTGCATGTATGTGAGTATGAGAGTACAAAAGGAACAATATATAAGGAACAAAAGGAAGACAACATATAGGGAAGGGCTCACAGGGGAGAAGTCGTGAGCAATTTCTTTGTTTCACACATGTGGTGTGATATTAAAGGGTAAAATTGGAAACTGAAATAGAGCAGGACTTGGTGGGAATTAATTTGTTTGGATGGGACCGGCTGGTAAGTCCCCCAACTATTATTTAGGTACAATTTCTAGAAATTGGGATTTAGATTTTAAGATTGAGGATTGAGTTCATTTGCATCCATGCCAATTTCATGTAAAATAGCTACCTAGATTTTGTTTGTTTTTCTAGATGTCTATTAAATCATGGAACTTAATTATTTTATGATGCCAATTTTTTCAACTCTATTGTTATTATTGAATGAATTACTAGCATAGCTATACAATATATATTCTGTAATAATGATAATTGATGATTTCTTTTATCCTGAAATTAGTCCCTTGCTTGCTTCACTGAGACTACCTTGGGCAATATAGGGTTTTGGTGTGTGGTTGCCTGTGGGGGTGGTGCAGGTGGAGGTGGTGACGGTGGTGGTAAGACTTTAGTCCGAATGACACTTTCCATCACCGCTGCCACCCCAAGCACTCCACCATGTCACCACCACCACCTTTGAGAGACAATGTAATTGATGATCTGGTGTACCAATTTTTTTGGTGATACCGCAATTTAACTTGATCATGTAAACTCAAAATGTGGTTTTGAATTTTTGTAATTATATGTAGAAGACGTTCTCTTCTACTTCTCCTCCTATTTTTCCCTGTTTCATATGATCTCTATCAAATTCCATTCGAATATCTGAAATTGGAATTGTTGCCCCACAAGATGATCGAGTTCTTTATTAAGTTCAAATAGCATTTTAACATGCTTACCCAAATTTGGACTTCTAATTGTATTTTCTTTCAGTAGGAATGAACCGATCAATGGAGAGTCCATCCCTTAAGCGGAAATTATAATCAAGCAACACATCTTCAATTATAAAAAATGAAAAAAATAATAATAATTACAATAGGTCATAACTAATATCAGAATGAGTCATAACTAACTATTACTTGATATATAGTCATAACCAAAATAACAACCACAAGAAGTTATAACTAAAGACCACGAAAATCATAATTGCGACATATGATAGACACTTTTTTTGCTGTTTGTTTTATAGAATTTCTCTACTAAAATATATCATTTCTGTCTCAACGTATCTTCTTTTTTAATTTTCTAATCCACCTATAAAATAGTTACTCCCCAATATTTGTATAAAATTTAATCTCAAATCGTTTAATTTAAAATTCACATTTATCCAAGTGAACTTTTAACATTTAAGTTTAGTAATATCTCATTGTTGTTTATTATGGAAAAAAAAAATAATATTGTCATTAATTTATGCACCCTCTTCACTTAATTCCTAATTACACCAGGGGTTACAGGTTGCGTGGGATACATATAGGTGTAGACGTCCCCGAACGCATCCCGGGGGAAAGGGATTGCGAGTCCCCCCCGTTCTGGTTCGATATTGGGTCTACTACAGTTCGAAGGACTCAAATGTCATGGTTCTTAATCTTGAACCAAAGAGTCCAAATTCGGCAAATCGTTTTGAAAACAGATTTTTGAGAGAAGTGCCAAACATGGACTGCTTCGCTAGATACAGAGTCGCCACCTAAATGTTTTTTAATGGGAAATTTAGGAAACCCTGACTCGGTGCCAAAAGCCACGTGTCCATCATTACCAAAGTTGCCTCGGCTCGGGAACTTGGGTACGATTGGGAAAGGTCACTTCGTGAGCACCCCCGCTCGCCCGGTCAAAGACCGGCCTTTACTAACCATGATATCTTATTTTGAAAACATTGTATGTTCTTATCCCGGTTATTAGCCTAGATTTACTATGTGATGCGCACAGCATACAAGTATAGACTGAGTCGCCTAAATTGGAACTAAACATTTCATGTTTGTTTGTTTGAAAATGGTTTGATGGTGCTACCCGTAGGTAGGCTAAGACGTGAATTTGCCACCCTCAAGTGGGCTTAAGAAAATATGATTTTGCCACTATCTAGTGGGCTTAAAACAAACATTTGATGAATTGTTCCAATTCAAGTAACTCAACCTCCACCCACAGGCATTCAAGGCAGTTATATCACATAAGCATTTAGCCTCATGGTAAGCATGCTTTTCATGGCAGTCACTCACACGCATGCAAGGATGCTAAAGCATAAAACTCACCGAGTACTCCAAGTCAAAACAGAAGCTTGTTAGAAATCATCCATGATCCTAAATATACAGAAATGCCTAATGCAACACATGCAAAGATGCAACTATAGCAGGCTCGGCTATTCTAAACATGGCACATGGAATGCAACAGCTATCAAGTACTCAACTTGGAATTGAAATACAAATGCAGTTTGTATGATGTGCCGAGCCCGGTGCGTGCAAAACAGATGAATGATGCAAACATGCTGTCATACTGTATGCTAATTGAAACATGCCCTATATCTAACCATCGTAAGCGGGTAAATAAAAGAGAGAAAGAAGTGGGGGTTGGAAGACATACATCATACTCACCCACACTTATTACAATTATGCCCTCGCGCAGAGGGTCCGAATAAATAATAATACAGTCCCAAATGAAAGAATAATACAGTCCGAATAATATACAAAATCCTAATTAATTAACGAATTAACTAAGAAAGCTGTAAAACTGGCATGCAAGCCAGGGGGCTGCCTTGACTCCGCTTCAGATAATGAAGTGATGCATGTTTTGGGCTGTTTTGCGCAGAAATCCACTGGGATGCCCCAATTAGCCTCTGTTTGCAATGTTTCTCGAAATGCGTGCCAAGCTCCGAAAAGTTGCTGATTCTTCATTTTGCTGCAACAGAGAGCAGGAAAGGGGCATAGCAATGTATTTCATAAATATATGCATGCCTCGATCCTCATGCCACCAATCACGCATATCGATGCATGATGGCCGAGGAGTCGAATTGCACAACTCAATATGAGATGAATGCACATGAATGATACAACAAAACCTAACTCCATCATGGGTAATCCGGAGTGTTGGTGACTTGGGAATTGAGACCCGTTCTGTCGCTCGGAGTACGAAACGCGCCTCGTTTCCCGTGCCCGGGTTAACTCTTATCTCGAACACGATGCAATATGCATAATATGCATGAAATGCAGCTAATATGCAATCCTAACATACACAATGCTATGAAAATGAGATGCCTCAAAATGCGTGCACACAGGTACGCAAACCGAGGTAATGATCCTAAGGCATAAAATGGCATACGCAATGCAATTGGACTTACACTAACATGAGTGGACCTCAGCCATACTCACATAAGAGGCCGTGAGATGAAAAATGAGATGCCTCGAAATGCGTGCACACGGCACGCAAACCGACGCAATGGCATACACGATGCAATAAGACTAAAATGGCATACAGAATGCAAAATGGACTTACACTAACATGAGTGAGCCTCAGCCACACTCACATAAGAGGTCGATGGATGAAAATGAAGTGTCTCGAAATGCATGCACACGGGCACGCAAACCGAGGAGATGGCATACGCGATGTAATGGCATGGAAATATGATATGGGCTTACACTAATATGAGAGAGCCTCAGCCACACTCACATAAGAGGCCGATGGATGAAAACGAAGTGCCTCGAAATGCGTGCACACAGGTACGCAAACCGAGGCAATGATACTAAAGCATGAAATAGCACTCCAAATGCAAATTGGACTTATACTAACATGAGAGAGCCTCAGCCACACTCACATAAGAGGCCGTCGGATAAAAAAGAAGTGCCTTGAAATGCGTGCACACGGTAGCAAACCGAGTAATGGCCCTAAGGCGAAACGGCTGAAATATGATATACAATGAGACTAAAATGAGATATCTCGAAATGTGCCACAGCACGCATAAACCAAAAAATGGCATATGGAATGCAACAGGACTAAAATGAGATATGCGATGCAATATGGGTTTACACCAACATGAGAGAGCCTCAACCACACTCACACAGGAGGCCGATGGATGAAAATGAATTGCCTCGAAATGCGTGCACACGGGCGCGCAAACCGAGGCGATGGCCCTAAGGCATGAAATGGCATGGAAATGATATGTAAACATGCAAATGAATTTTGGCACTGAAATGTGGGGGAAAACAGCCCCGTAATGAGGCGAAAGTACACCCGATGCATGAAATGGCCCCGAAACATGAATTTAGGCACCCGAAATGGCCTATAGCTATACCAAACATGCACAATATAGACATGGAATGAAAATACAGTAGCAAGTCAGCCCCAAGAAAAGCTTTTTTCAGTCATAAAAAGGGCTAAACAGCAAGCACACATAGGATTAAGCAAGAATGCAAAAATGGCTCCCCAAGAGGGGTATTGAAGTAAGTGATATATGCAATGCCCAAATGGAAAAATACCCTTCTACAACACTAAAGAGGGACTAAAAATATGCACATTTACAGTAGATGACATCCCCCAAATCAGTATGAAAATATGCTAAAAATGCCATGCAAGATTGAGGCCACAAGAGGATATAACATGAAGTAGGCCAAACATTCATCCAACAAGAAAAGACCCTTAATGAAATATGTCAAGAAGATCAAAATATGACTTTTTCCAGCTCTGATGATGGCCGAAAACAGAAGCTACATAAGCTTAAAAAAGCATGCAAAAATGGGGGTCAAAGAGGGGTATAATAACAAGTATAACATGGAGACCCCCAACAAGGTTGATCCCTTCTACAATGTTGTAGAGGGACACAAAATAAGCTTACTCACAGTTCATGACATACTCCAAAACAATTTACATATAGGTGAAACAAATCATGCAAGTTTACGGTAAATAGGAGAGATTGTGAAGCAAGTACAAGATAGAGGACCCAAACAGGGTTGAGCCCTTTTTCAATGTTGAAGAGGGGCTTCAAAATAGGCCCTCTTACAGTTTACATTATGCTCGAAAACAGATCACACATAGGCTAGAAATTTCATGCAAAAATGTGACATACAAGATGGCATTGAAGCAAGTGTGCCATAGAGGGCCCAAACAGGGTTGAGCCCTTAAACAAACATGAAGATAAGCTCAAAAGAGGCCTAGTTTCAGTTAGGGTCGGAGCCCAAAACAGTGAACAAGTAGGCTTAAGAAGTGAAGCAAGAAAATGCTACAAAAGAGGGAAAAGGAGACTTACCCTTGAAGACCTCTTCTTTTCTACCTCTTGGCTTGAGGAATGCTGCTTATAAGACTCTGAGAACCTCTCCTTGCTGCTGGAAATGGAGTGGTGATGGGGATGCTTGATAGTGATGAAGAAATGGCACCAAACTTGAAGAAAAATGACTTTGGAGCTTGGAAATGGAGAGAAATGGGAGGTGGAAGGTATAGCTCTCTCTCAAATGTGTCTAAAAAATGTCTAACCTTGAGCCAAGAAGCCAAGCCTCTCCTTTATAGAGGAAAGGCATAAAAAAAATCTAAAGGACCTCTCTAATCCTCCATACACGTGTATGGAGGATGGTCCAATTGGCAACCAGCTGGCACAGCTGGAATACACTGAGGGAGAGGAAAATGGCCGGCCAGCTTACAGGGGCAAAAAGGTCATTTCACAAAAAGGGTGGCCGGCCAGCTAGTTTTCAGGAACTTCCGGGAAGAAGGCTGGCTGGTGGGTGCTAGGGAAGTCCAAATGTGGCCATTCAAGTGTCCAAATTGAAGCCCCGGAAGTTATCTTTCCAATGGCACAAACCTTGCATCAAAATTCCTCCTGTGGAAAAAGTTATGCCCGTTTCCGTGAAGCCACGCAGATTTCGGTTCAACTGGAGTGATGCCTTACTTCAATCAACCATATCTCCTCCGTCCGAAATTGAATTTAGGAGATTCTTGAGTGAAAAATGAAGCCCCGGGAGTAATCTTTCCAACAATGGTGGCCTCATACTTTAATTCCTCTTGTGTAAAGAGTTACGCCCGTTTCGGTGAAGCCGCGTAGACTTTTCTCCTTCCCGGATCCACTTTTCAAAGAGGTTCCAAAATGGACAAAAGAATTACTGGCCGGCCATGTGTTTTTAGGGTCCTCCCATGTGTGTAAAACACAAATATGTGGTTTTGGCTCGAAGAAAATGGCCCTAGGGTGTTCAACATTAGCCCGGAAGTGAGAAAAACGGGCGCCGGGGGGCGCCGGAAGAGCATAACTGGTTGTTGAGATAATTGCTAGCCTCCCACCCTCCAGTGATCTTCCTGGTGATAAAACAGAGGTACCTTCCAAAAATGAACAAAAACCGATGCAAAACGAATGCTCGGGGGCCAAAACACGCAGTTCGGGATCCCAAAACCGCGTTAAGCAATCGAAGTGGTGTTTGGCCACGAAGTGGGTATCTAAGACCCCAGTGTCCCTCGAAAGAGAGTAAATGAGATGCATGCCAAAAACTGGAGGAATCGGAGATGGTTGGGTGGTCCCGAACTGAGTCACACGGCCTGACGGCTCCGAAAACCGGGAACCGGGCTCCGAAATGGGCAAAATGGCCTACGGCCACGAAATTTAGCCCACGGCCATCGAGAGATGGTCTACGGACCTCTCCTCCCTCAGAAAGAAAAGCAGAGAAAATCGAGTCTGGTTCACAAACCGAGGCAAGGCATGAAGAGGGTTCGAAGTCCGGAGGCGGGCGACGGCCGCGACTCGAGACTTCGAACGAGCACAATATGCAACATCACCGAAGCGCCAATCGGTGACGCTCGAGTCTTAAGGTCGGCCAAAAATGGGGTGTCTACAGTTGCCCCTCTTTGACAGAACTCGGAAGTCACAAGTGACGGGAGTGAATGTCAAAGCCCAGAGACGACCTATTTTCGACAAGGCCGAAGACTTAGACAATCATACAAGATGAACAGAGATATGTGTGCCCGCAGGCATGCCCGCAGGCAGGGGCAAAATGCAAAATGATATGCAGGGAGATTTGATAATTGGACTTATACGCTACACGAAGCCGGTTTGACAATTGGACTTATACGCTACGCGAAGCCGGTTTGAAAATTGGACTTACACGCTACGCGAAGCCGGTTTGACGATTGGACTTATACACTACGCGAAGCCGATTTGAAAATTGGACTTATACGCTACGCGAAGCCGGTTTGACGATTGGACTTATACGCTACGCGAAGCCGGTTTGAAAATTGGACTTACACGCTACGCGAAGCCGGTTTGAAAATTAGACTTACACGCTACGCGAAGCCGGTTTGAAAATTGGACTTACACGCTACGCGAAGCCGGTTTGACGATTGGACTTACACGCTAAGCGAAGCCGGTTTGAAGATTGGACTTATACGCTACGCGAAGCCGGTTTGACGATTGGACTTACACGCTACGCGAAGCCGGTTTGACGATTGGACTTATATGCTACGCGAAGCCGGTTTGAAAATTGGACTTATACGCTAAGCAAAGTCGGTTTGAAGATTGGACTTACACGCTAAGCGAAGCCGGTTTGACAATTGGACTTATACGCTACGGGAAGCCGGTTTAAAAATTGGACTTACATGCTACGCGAAGCCGGTTTGACGATTGGACTTACACGCTACGCGAAGCCGGTTTGAAAATTGGACTTATACGCTAAGCGAAGCCGGTTTGAAGATTGGACTTACACGCTAAGCGAAGCCGGTTTGACAATTGGACTTACACGCTACGCGAAGCCGGTTTGACGATTGGACTTACACGCTATGCGAAGCCGGTTTGACGATTGGACTTATACGCTACGCGAAGCCGGTTTGAAGATTGGACTTACATGCTAAGCGAAGCCGGTTTGACAATTGGACTTATACGCTACGCGAAGCCGGTTTGAAGATTGGACTTACACGCTAAGCGAAGCCGGTTTGACAATTGGACTTATACGCTACGCCGGCCGCTTTGAAAATTGACTTACACGCCACGCCGGCCGGGTTTGAAAATTGACTTACACGCCACGCCGGCCGGTTTGACGATTGGACTTACACGCCACGCCGGTTTGACAATTGGACTTATACGCTACGCGAAGCCGGTTTGAAGATTGGACTTACACGCTAAGCGAAGCCGGTTTGACAATTGGACTTATACGCTACGCGAAGCCGGTTTGAAAATTGGACTTACACGCTACGCGAAGCCGGTTTGACGATTGGACTTACACGCTACGCGAAGCCGGTTTGACGATTGGACTTATACGCTACGCGAAGCCGGTTTGAAGATTGGACTTACACGCTAAGCGAAGCCAGTTTGACAATTGGACTTATACGCTACGCGAAGCCGGTTTGAAAATTGGACTTACACGCTACGCGAAGCCGGTTTGAAAATTGGACTTACACGTTACGCGAAGCCGGTTTGACGATTGGACTTACATGCTACGCGAAGCTAGTTTGAAAATTGGACTTATACGCTAAGCAAAGCCGGTTTGAAGATTGGACTTACACGCTAAGCGAAGCCAGTTTGACAATTGGACTTATACGCTACGCGAAGTCGGTTTGAAAATTGGACTTACACGCTACGCGAAGCCGGTTTGACGATTGGACTTATACGCTACGCGAAGCTGGTTTGACGATTGGACTTATACGCTACGCCGGTCGCGGTTTAGCGATTGGACTTACACGCCACGCAGTCGTTTGAAAATTGGACTTACACGCCACGCCGGTTTGACGATTGACTTACACGCCACGGTTTGCTTGACGATTGGACTTATACGCTACGCGAAGCCGGTTTGAAGATTGGACTTACACGCTAAGCGAAGCCGGTTTGACAATTGGACTTATACGCTACGCGAAGCCAGTTTGAAAATTGGACTTACACGCTACACGAAGCCGGTTTGACGATTGGACTTACACGCTACGCGAAGCCGGTTTGATGATTGGACTTATACGCTACGCGAAGCCGGTTTGACGATTGGACTTATACGCTACGCGAAGCCGGTTTGACGATTGGACTTACACGCTACGCGAAGCCGGTTATCAATCATGATCATGCAAAGAGAGCTGTAATGAAGCAAATATGCAAAATAAATGCAACATTTTAAGCAAAAGCTAGGCAAGAAGTAAACTCGAGACAAATTACATCTTGTGCAGAAAGGATGCAAGAAAAAAATATGCAATGCTCATCAAGGCCTCACGCGGAGAAGGCTAAAAGCGACTACCGAGAATACCCGTAGTCTCGCACAAGACATCTCTCTGCGTATCACACACAAGAGAGGGAGAAGGTAAACCTCTCAGCGTATCACACACAAGAGAGGGAGAAGGTAAACCTCTCAGCGTATCACACGCAAGAGAGGGAAGGTAAGTTTCTCAGCGTATCACACGCGAGAGAGGAAAGGGTAGAAACCGGGTAAACAATGGTGTAACCAACAGGCGTATCTCAACGCATTCCATACGGAGAGAGGGAAGGTTTTAACCGGGTAAACAATGGTGTAACCAACAGGCGTATCTCAACGTATTTCATACGGAGAGACGGAAGGTTTTAACCGGGGAAACAATGGTGTAACCAACAGGCGTATCTCAACGTATTTCATACGGAGAGAGGGAAGGTTTTAACCGGGGAAACAATGGTGTAACCAACAGGCGTATCTCAATGTATTTCATACGGAGAGAGGGAAGGTTTTAACCGGGGGAACAATGGTGTGAGTGTGTGTGATTGATACACAATAGGCAAAGCGAGTGTGTGATAGATACACTATTTGAGCAAAGTGTAATTGATTATACAAAGGGTGAAGTGAGCAAAGTGTGATGGATACACAAAAGACAAGCACAAAGTGTGATAGATGCACTAAGTGAATAAGTGTGATGGATACACAAAAGTGAATGAAGTGTATTAGATACACTAAGTGAATAAGTGTGATGGATACACTAAGTGAATGATCTCAAATGGAACTTCTTTGAATGAACCGTACATACAATATCATGCATGACTGAGAAAGAAACTTGACGGGTACAATGCATTACAATGCATGATGCTTAAGGAAAGCAATAAATGGACAAAGCGACGCTTTAGAAAGCACCTCCTGAGGTGAGTGGCGGTGAACCGCTCTACTCTGACGGGGATCTCCCCTCGTGCTCTTCGAACACTTTACCTTGAACTCACAGTACAAAGGCTCTGAAATGCTGACAAGTAACAACATCTGTATGTAGGAGCTACGGCTGCTGCTTGTTTTCCTGATCATATTCACAACTTTCCCTATTCTCCAACGGGGTGACAGACTAGGTTGGTCCAGTATCCAGAATTGAGGTGCATACACGCTATCTCAACCTATGGGGCTTCCATACGGATTTCAAGCCGAGGACACGCCTCTGGGTATTTAAACTAGACTTTAGTTTCAGAAATCCCGAACCTTTGCATTCTAGGCAACAGCCATTCGAACTCTAGTTTCCACTGTCGCAGTTGGTCTCCTAGGAACTCATTGCGAACATAGCCAAGATGAATCTGGCAGGGGCTGGTATTCAGAGAGAGCATTTCTGATCGCCATTCTGGCTTGAAGTAGACTTGATCTCGAGCTTGAGGTAGAGGCACACTCATACTTCAGAGCATTGGCAAGACCTGAAGAGGTACACACGGAATATAGTCTCGGAACTTACTGAAGTTGGAACAAACTCAGATGCCCGATATTTTCCTCTTTTGCTTTTGCTTTGCAGCCCGAAACTCATAACTTTAGATAGGTCCTGGTTTCACTGTTCTCATATGACCTGGGTTGAACCCTGCGGTTTTCTGAAAGAACAAATTACGCTTTTGCACAAATGTGGAGAACGGCACTAAGACTCATAGCACAAAACGATTTTATTTTTTTTGAAAATGAGAAAAGGATTCTCAACAGTATTAAGCCTACAACATGCCCAAAACAACTCAACACGAAAAACAAAAGGTAAACGACCTAAACACAACGAGACACGCCGATGAAATAAGACAAACGAAAAGACACGACACTCGACGCACAGGAGCCTGTTTCACCGGGTAGTGTTTCCCACCTTTCTCACTTGTGATTCCCACATCACTTGGCACTCAATCTCCAGTTTGAAAAAGCCCTTTTCTCACTTTTTTTTCTCATCGCACATCTCTATTCTTCAATCTCTCATTTTTCAATCCCTCCCCTGGGTGGTTGATGGATAAGCAGAAAGTTGTGGGCTTTTGCCCCTGGTATTCCACCAGATTCTTCTTCTTCTGCATGCAGCTAGTGAATTCCTCCCACAGAGGGGTTGTGCTACAAATGAGTGTGTAGCGAATCTGCAGCTGACACCGGTTGATGATGCTCTGTCGGGGAGCTTGGACGTGATCAGATCTGTCAAGATGAGGGAGTGGAATATCTTGATCCATTCTCGTTCGTGCTTCGCATTGGGCTTGATATCTCGTTGCTCGGAGGGTGAGAGTGCCTTCAGCACTTTGTTGTTAGCTTCAATTGTGCCCTTTTTCTTGGCATGTAGAGTGCCCTTCTTGGCAAATGCATTGATAACGGGGAAAAGACAGAACACCTGACTCCACTGTGCCCCTAGTTCATCGTTTTGACCATTTTTTGTTTTTGCTTTCTACTAAAACAATTTTGACCAACATGAGGGTTAGATTAACATGCTTGTTCAATTTTTGATCTGAAATCACGCAAGTTAGGCTATGAGCACTGAAAATTTTCCTTTTTTTTGGTCCAAGAAATGGTCCAGTTTTTGGAAAAGATGGAACAATTTTCGAGAAAATAGTCAACCTCAGTAGAAATTCTCAAAAACTATTTTTGCACACGGCCACTTGCTCAACGAGCATGAAACTTACTCCTGATATGCACAACCTCGGATCCAAGGGAAAACTGCCCCGTGCTTGAAGAGAGCTGCATGGCAACGGAAAGTTGCCCCTTGTTTGAACAAGACGCAATAAGCATTGAATGGCAACGGAAAGTTGCCCCTTGTTTGAAAGGCACCGCAACGCATTGAATGGCAACGGAAAGTTGCCCCTTGTTTGAAAGGCACCGCAGCGCATTGTAGTCAGTCCTCAGAGCGATGATTGCAATCGAACTCTCGGATACAGAGGAGGCAAGGATGGTCAAAACCATTACATGGACACACTTTGATTTGGAAGTGTTTATGGCTGGACTTCAGAATAAAGTTGCCTACGTATCCCAAAGATGGGAATCAAGCCTTACGTAGTTCGGGGTTAAGGTACACTCGGGTATTTAACCTCTCCTTTTTATGCTCTAACTTTTGCCAAGGCGCCTGTTGCAGGTTTTCGACCTTGCGAGCTTTGTTTTTCTTTTCTTTTTAATTCTTTTCTTCTTTTTTTTCTTTTCTTCTTTTTTTGTTTTTTTTCTTTTTCATTCTTTGCATTTTTTCTCTTTTTTCTTTTTTTCATTCTTTTCTTCGCTCTAACTTTTGCCTGGGTCGCTCTTCCGGGTTTTCGGCCCAGCGAGCCTCTCGAAGGGTAAAAGTGTAACAAGTCCATGCCAAATGGTTTTGAGATTGGAGCCCTCTGTACCCAAAAGAGTGGCTGTTGTATTGATTAGCAGAAAGATCCACCTTTGGCTCTTCGAGCACATCGGACATTTTTGCCCCTAGTTCGAGGGGTGCTTCTGTTCTAGCTTTGCAAGCTTCTTCTGACGAGGTCTGACCTTCTTGATTTGACTTTGGTGCCTCATGTTCGAGGGCTGCTTCAAATCTAGCCACACAGGCCATACATTGTGGTTGACCGTTGAACATTCTGAATCCAAGTTCAAGGTTTGAAAGCAAAGGGGTTGAGTCTCGAGGCCGAGAGCGATCCTAAGCTGCACAATTTCAAGAGCGATTCCACACATGTCTTCGCAGGACCACGCAAAACATTTTTTTTGAAAGCTTTTAATAAAACGACAAATCGCTCGCGCTGAAGACAGTGTAGGACCAGTCTGGATCAAAGCTAGGGTCCTTCTCAGTACTCATATTAACAAGCATGATCTCAATCATTAAGGGCTTAGCATGCCTCTCTTTCTCTCAATTGATCAAATTTTTGCAAATCCCGAGGAATTCCTTCCTCTTTGTTTTCACCGCAGTGTTCAAAAAGGTTTTGAAAAACTTAGGTCGATACAATGACTTCAAGGCACAAGAGAGTAGGTGGAATGCACTGCCATTTCATTTAGAAATTCTGGCACAACTGGCACACGGCAGAAACAAATGCGAGAGTATGGAAATCACTGCTGTTTCATTCAAAATCTGTTGGCATAACTGGCTCCCTGCCAGAAACAGACTCAAAACAAAACAAAAAGACAAACGCGAAACAAAATGGTGATGCCCGAGGTAACACCCCCGGAATCACCCGACTCCTATACAACAGGACTGACTCGATACAACAAGACAGACCCAAAACAAAAGAGACTGACTCAAAACAAAAAGACAGACTCAAAACAAAACAAAAGACTGACCCAATACCCAAGTCAAAATGAAAAATTAACAGCACTTGTACATTACTCAAAACAGTGCGTGCCATTCCCACGTCTGGAGTTAATCGAGCGCCACCCGCAGCTGGTTCATCCCCCTAATCACATTGCATTATCCCCCAAGTTCACCGATCTAGCGCCAATGGACTTTGCAGAGCTTGGCGGGAGGACAACTCCGTTGTCAAACAAATCCTGTACTTCATGGCGAAGACGGAAGCAGTCGTCGGTAGTATGGCCGGTTTGCTGATGGTACGTACAGTACTGGGTAGCATCATGTGTAGCCAGAAGAGGGTTCGGGAGAGGCCGAGGCTCAAGGGGTTTGAGATGACCTTGTCCAACAAGGATTTGGAAAGCTTTGGACAAAGGCATGTGGAGGGCATGGAAGACCCTCTAACCTCAAGGTTGGTACTTCTGGGTTTGTGGATTTTTACCGGGCGTACCAGCAAAAGGATTGGCAGTCCGCCCGGTTTGTCGATCTCTTCTCGAGTGTGATTAGAGCTAACAGGATCATTTCTGGTACAACGGCCCTTTTCCCGGCTTGCTTCTTGATTCAAACTGCCCCTGACTTGAGTAGCGAAAGTGTCATCCACAATTTTTGCAACAAATGTGAGCACTTGCTCTTTGTTCAGTCCCTCGGCTTTCAAAGCCTCAACACCAACGAAGATGCTCATGGGGATCCATGTCCGCCTATCTTGTTCTTTCCACTCGCCTCCACTTTGCCAAGGGATTTGCCTTCTCCCAATGCACTGGTCCCAAGCTTGGGGAGCCTTTTGACATGAACTCCCCGGTAGGCGATGTGGTTGATGATGGCGCCAAAACTTCAAGGTTAAATCGCCATCGTTCTCCGAAGATCTTCAATCATGCTCCCATTCGAAGTAGTGGGTTCACGGGTTTGAGATGATTGGGGTTCAAGTGCATCTATCGTGCTTAAGGCCATGCTTTCGGGATAAACATCTCGCTTGAGTATATGGGTCGGGGATATCTTGGGGTTGTAGGTGGGTGGCGGGTGTATGGCCGAGGTTGAGATGTGGATGAGGTACTTGGTCCTTGGGGTTTTGAAATGGAGCTATTGTCCGATTGTCAATGAGATTCGGATCTCATGCGAAGCGGGTAACAATCATTGGTGCCATGGCAGCTACCGATGATATACATGACGATTATTCTTTGGGGTTATGTCCGCAGGAGTGGGTTTGGCAAAGGTTGAGGATTAAGGGTTTGAGATGCCCTCTTTCCATCAGGACTTTGAATGCGCTGGTTAGGCTCATATGGAGGGGGGTGAAAAATCTACCCTGAGCTCGGGCTGGGCTGGCTATTCGTAGGCTGGCCTTGGAAAAAGGGTCGGCTATGGCAACGGTGTTGACTTTAGCAGGTTTGGAAAGGCCCTGCGAATCTTCAGCTGGCAAAAGTGGGTCAAAGTTAATTTGGGTCCGAATGGGTGTGAGGCAGATGCCCCAGATGGGCGTATGCTTTCAAAGATCGGTCTCATCCTGCATTGCAATTCCCTAATTTAACACTGCTATCATAGCCACAAATCCTTTCGAACCTTGTGCCATCACGCCCATCGATGATGTGATTGGTGATGCTTGGATCAGATGAGCCAATAAGTCCTGTATGGCCCTTCTTTGCCTTGCCTCAGCGAAAGAACACCGGTTTCCCTTGAATCGAATTTCTGACCTCACAAAGTCTATCAACACTAGTCCAATGTACCTGGGGGATAGTGGAGCCTTCTGAAGCTATGGTTCCAGGACTACCTAGCAAAAGAGAAAACGGACAGCATATCTCAAATTTCAATTTCACCGTAAGATACGAACAAAATCGAATGAGTGTACTCTCTACTGAATTCTGCCCCAAAATTCCGCCTGTAAGCTGATACCCTCAGGTAAAACTGATTCCACCAAATACTGATGCCCGCAGGCCTAATACCCAAAATACTGAATTGGTGCCCGCAGGCCTGATGCCCAAACTTGTAGACTGATACATGCATTCTTATAGAGACGCTCTCTAAAAGCAGATAACAGATAAGTGAGAGCCAAAACACCCCTATGTTGGGGTAGAGTTTCCCTGTCCTATTTTGTCAGGAGCTAGGGTTTTACTATGCACACAGTGGTTTCAAACAACCTATAAACGGGTAAGCAACCTATCCTAGTTTGGAATGGTCACTATGGATCCGAATATGCACTAGGTCGAATGGTCAAAAAGGGTGCCCCGGTAAAACCGGGGTTTGTGTTCCCATACTGGCAGAGCCCAGAATCGTCGACCTTATGGACATGCCTTGACAAGACAAGCCTCCGGTAAACCGCTCAGGAATAGCAGATGGCAAACACGGTGTCCTAGGCGCACCAATGCAAATGCAATGCAAAGAAACACACAAGTGTAGTCAAAACCAGATATCACGAGTTCGAGTAAAGTTCTCTAAATCCTCAATGAGTAGCGAAATCAGACGCCCCGAACGCATCCCGGAGAAAGGGATTGCGAGTCCCCTGCTCGTTCGATATTGGGTCTACTACGTCAAGGACTCAAATGTCACGGTTCTTAATCTTGAACCAAAGAGTCCAAATCGGCAAATCGTTTTGAAAACAGATTTTTGAGAGAAGTGCCAAACATGGACTGCTTCGCCAGATACAGAGTCGCCACCTAAATGTTTTTTAATGGAAAATTTAGGAAACCCTGACTCGGTGCCAAAAGCCACGTGTCCGTCATCACCAAAGTTGCCTCGGCTCGGGAACTTGGGTACGATTGGGGAAGGTCACTTCGTGAGCACCCCCACTCGCTCGGTCAAAGACCGGCCTCTACTAACCATGATATCTTATTTTGAAAACATTGTATGTTCTTATCCCGGTTATTAGCCTAGATTTACTATGTGATGCGCACAGCATACAAGTATAGACTGAGTCGCCTGAATTGGAACTAAACATTTCATGTTTGTTTGTTTGAAAATGGTTTGATGGTGCTACCCGCAAGTAGGCTAAGACGTGAATTTGCCACCCTCGAGTGGGCTTAGGAAAATATGATTTTGCCACTATCTAGTGGGCTTAAAACAAACATTTGATGAATTGTTCCAATTCAAGTAACTCAACCTCCACCCACAGGCATTCAAGGCAGTTATATCACATAAGCATTTTGCCTCATGGTAAGCATGCTTTTCATGGCAGTCACTCACAAGCATGCAAGGATGCTAAAGCATAAAACTCACCGAGTACTCCAAGCCAAAACAGAAGCTTGTTAGAAATCATGCATGATCCTAAATATACAGAAATGCCTAATGCAACACATGCAAAGATGCAACTATAGCAGGCTCGGCTATTCTAAACATGGCACATGGAATGCAACAGCTATCAAGTACTCAACTTGGAATTGAAATACAAATGCAGTTTGTATGATGTGCCGAGCCCGGTGCGTGCAAAACAGATGAATGATGCAAACATGCTGTCATACTGTATGCTAATTGAAACATGCCCTATATCTAACCATCGTAAGCGGGTAAATAAAAGAGAGAAAGAAGTGGGGGTTGGAAGACATACATCACACTCACCCACACTTATTACAATTATGCCCTCGCGCAGAGGGTCCGAATAAATAATAATACAGTCCCAAATGAAAGAATAATACAGTCCGAATAATATACAAAATCCTAATTAATTAACGAATTAACTAAGAAAGCTGTAAAACTGGCATGCAAGCCAGGGGGCTGCCTTGACTCCGCTTCAGATAATGAAGTGATGCATGTTTTGGGTCATTTTGCAGAATCTAATCGGGATGCCCCAATTAGCCTCTGTTTGCAATGTTTCTCGAAATGCGTGCCAAGCTCCGAAAAGTTGCTGATTCTTCATTTTGCTGCAACAGAGAGCAGGAAAGGGGCATAGCAATGTATTTCATAAATATATGCATGCCTCGATCCTCGTGCCACCAATCACGCATATCGATGCATGATGGCCGAGGAGTCGAATTGCACAACTCAATATGAGATGAATGCACATGAATGATACAACAAAACCTAACTCCATCATGGGTAATCCAGAGTGTTGGTGACTTGGGAATTGAGACCCGTTCTGTCGCTCGGAGTACGAAACGCGTCTCGTTTCCCGTGCCCGGGTTAACTCTTATTTCGAACACGATGCAATATGCATAATATGCATGAAATGCAGCTAATATGCAATCCTAACATACACAATGCTATGAAAATGAGATGCCTCGAAATGCGTGCACACAGGTACGCAAACCGAGGCAATGATCCTAAGGCATAAAATGGCATACGCAATGCAATTGGACTTACACTAACATGAGTGGACCTCAGCCATACTCACATAAGAGGCCGTGAGATGAAAAATGAGATGCCTCGAAATGCGTGCACACGGCACGCAAACCGACGCAATGGCATACACGATGCAATAAGACTAAAATGGCATACAGAATGCAAAATGGACTTACACTAACATGAGTGAGCCTCAGCCACACTCACATAAGAGGCCGATGGATGAAAATGAAGTGCCTCGAAATACGTGCACACGGGCACGCAAACCGAGGAGATGGCATACGCGATGTAATGGCATGGAAATATGATATGGGCTTACACTAACATGAGAGAGCCTCAGCCACACTCACATAAGAGGCCGATGGATGAAAATGAAGTGCCTCGAAATGCGTACACACAGGTACGCAAACCGACGCAATGATACTAAAGCATGAAATGGCACTCCAAATGCAAATTGGACTTATACTAACATGAGAGAGCCTCAGCCACACTCACATAAGAGGCCGTCGGATAAAAAAGAAGTGCCTTGAAATGTGTGCACACGGGCACGCAAACCGAGGCAATGGCCCTAAGGCGTGAAACGGCCTGAAATATGATATACAATGAGACTAAAATGAGATATCTCGAAATGCGTGCCCACGGGCACGCAAACCGAGAAAATGGCATATGGAATGCAACAGGACTAAAATGAGATATGCGATGCAATATGGGTTTACACCAACATGAGAGAGCCTCAACCACACTCACACAGGAGGCCGATGGATGAAAATGAATTGCCTCGAAATGCGTGCTGCAGTAGCATAACCGAGGCGATGGCCCTAAGGCATGAAATGGCATGGAAATGATATGCAAACATACAAATGAATTTTGGCACTGAAATGTGGGGAAAACAATCAGAATGAGGCGAAAGTACACCCGATGCATGAAATGGCCCCGAAACATGAATTTAGGCACCCGAAATGGCCTATAGCTATACCAAACATGCACAATATAGACATGGAATGAAAATACAGTAGCAAGGCAGCCCCAAGACAAGCATTTTTCAGTCATAAAAAGGGCTAAACAGCAAGCACACATAGGATTAAGCAAGAATGCAAAAATGGCTCCCCAAGAGGGGTATTGAAGTAAGTGATACATGCAATGCCCAAATGGAAAAAGACCCTTCTACAACACTAAAGAGGGACTAAAAATATGCACATTTACAGCAGATGACATCCCCCAAATCAGTATGAAAATATGCTAAAAATGCCATGCAAGATTGAGGCCACAAGAGGATATAACATGAAGTAGGCCAAGCATTCATCCAAAAAGAAAAGAACCTTAATGAAATATGTCAAGAAGATCAAAATATGAGTCTTTCCAGCTCTGATGATGGCTGAAAACAGAAGCTAGATAAGCTTAAAAAAGCATGCAAAAATGGGGGTCAAAGAGGGGTATAATGACAAGTATAACATGGAGACCCCCAACAAGGTTGATCCCTTCTACAATGTTGTAGAGGGATACAAAATAAGCTTACTAACAGTTCATGACATACTCCAAAACAATTTACATATAGGTGAAACAAATCATGCAAGTTTACGGTAAATAGGAGAGATTGTGAAGCAAGTACAAGATAGAGGACCCAAACAGGGTTGATCCCTTCTTCAATGTTGAAGAGGGGCTCAAAATAGGCCCTCTTAAAGTTTACATTATGCTCTAAAGCAGATCACACATAGGCTAGAAATTTCATGCAAAAATGTGACATACAAGATGGCATTGAAGCAAGTGTGCCATAGAGGGCTCAAACAGGGTTGAGCCCTTAAACAAACATGAAGATAAGCTCAAAAGAGGCCTAGTTTCAGTTAGGGTCGGAGCCCAAAACAGTGAGTAAGTAGGCTTAAGAAATGAAGCAAGAAAATGCTACAAAAGAGGGAAAAGGAGACTTACCCTTGAAGACCTCTTCTTTTCTACCTCTTGGCTTGAGGAATGCTGCTTCTAAGCCTCTGAGAACCTCTCCTTGCTGCTGGAAATGGAGTGGTGATGGGTATGCTTGATAGTGATGTAGAAATGGCACCAAACTTGAAGAAAAATGACTTTGGAGCTTGGAAATGGAGAGAAATGGGAGGTGGAAGTTATAGCTCTCTCTCAAATGTGTCTAACAAATGTCTAACCTTGAGACAAGAAGCCAAGCCTCTCCTTTATAGAGGAAAGGCATAAAAAAAATCTAAAGGACCTCTCTAATCCTCCATACACGTGTATGGAGGATGGTCCAATTGGCAACCAACTGGCAGAGCTGGAATACACTGAGGGAGAGGAAAATGGCCGGCCAGCTTACAGGGGCAAAAAGGTCATTTCACAAAAAGGGTGGCCGGCCAGCTAGATTTTCTGGCCGGCCAGCTAGTTTTCAGGAACTGCCGGGAAGAAGGCTGGCCGGTGGGTGCTAGGGAAGTCCAAATGTGGCCATTCAAGTATCCAAATTGAAGCCCCGGAAGTTATCTTTCCAATGGCGCAAACCTTGCATAAAAATTCCTCCTGTGGAAAAAGTTATGCCCGTTTCCGTGAAGCCGCGCAGATTTCGGTTCAACCGGAGTGATGCCTTACTTCAATCAACCATATCTCCTCCGTCCGGAATTGAATTTAGGAGATTCTTGAGTGAAAAATGAAGCCCCGGGAGTAAGCTTTCCAACGATGGTGGCCTCATACTTTAATTTCTCTTGTGCAAAGAGTTACGCCCGTTTCGGTGAAGCCGCGCAGACTTTTCTCCTTCCCGGATCCACTTTTCAAAGAGGTTCCAAAATGGACAAAAGAATTACTGGCCGGCCATGTGTTTTTAGGGTCCTCCCATGTGTGTACAACACAAATATATGGTTTTGGCTCGAGGAAAATGGCCCTAGGATGTTCAACATTAGCCCGGAAGTGAGAAAAACGGGTGCCAGGGGGCGCCGGAAGAGCATAACTGGTTGCTGAGATAATTGCTGGCCTCCCGCTCTCCAGTGATCTTCCTGGTGATAAAACAGAGGTACCTGCCAAAAATGAAAAAAAACCGATGCAAAACGAATGCTCGAGGGCCAAAACACGCAGTTCGGGATCCCGAAAACCGCAAGAAAGTGGTGTTTGGCCACGTGGGTGTCTAAAATGCCGTGTCCTCGAAGGAGTAAATGAGATGCATGCCAAAACGGAAGGAATCGGAGATGGTTGGGTGGTCCCGAACCGAGGCATACGGCCTACCGGCTCCGAAACCCGGGAACCGGGCTCCAAAATGGGCAAAATGGCCTACGGCCACGAAATGTAGCCCGCGGCCACTGAGAGATGGTCTACGGGACCTCTCTCTCCCCTCAGGAAAAGAAACAGAGAAACCGAGTCAGTTACTTAAACCAAGGCAAGGCATGAAGAGGGTTCGGAAGTCAGGAGGCGCCTGGCCGCGACTCTGAGACTTCTGAACGAGCACAATATGCAACATCACCGAGCGCTCAATCGGTGACGTCTGAGTCTTAAGGTCGGTCAAAAATTGGGTGTCTACAATAGGTTGTGGACAAATTAATTAAAATTAAAAAAAAAAAAAAAAAACATAAAATGATACTTTTGGTGACTAAACAATTGGTAGCCGAAAAATGGAGTTAAGTATTTTTAGCGATTAAATAGTTAGTAGCTAAAAAATAATTAAATGGAAACAAATCTTTTGGTGACTAAATATTTAGTAAACATTTAAAAAAGAGTTTAGGTGACTAATGATTTAGTAGCAAAAAAAAAAAAACACTTTTGGTGACTAAATATTTTTGGTGGCCAAAACATAAAAATTATATGATAGGCGACTAAAACTTTAATAGCTAAACAAAAAAAAGTAGACTTTAGGTGACTAAACTATTTTGACGCTAAACAACAAATTGGACTTTAGACAACTAAACATTTAGTAGCTAAAAGAATTTAGATGAACCAAAAAAGCAACATTCACAACTAAAACTTTGGTCGCCCTAGATGATTTAAGTTTTGGTGACAAAAATTTTAGTAGTTGAAATTGTGATATTAAATTAAATTGTGAGCTTTTGGCGACTAAAAGATTAGTCGCCAATTTAGCCTATCAATGATTAAAGATTTTTTTTGTCGCCAATTTAGCCCATCAATGACTAAAGATTTTTTTTTGTCGCCAATACCTTTACTTTTTGGCTACTAAAAAATTAGTCGTCAATTTTGGACTTTCGGCGACTAAATATGTTTTAGTCACCAATACCTTCCCCGACAATCTTCCCGCAACAAAGCCACAACCAAAATATTTAGCTGGGAAAACTTTTTGGCTACTAAATTTGACTTTTTGCAACTAAAAATTTCTTGCAGTTTTCCCGACCACTTGACAGCTTGAATCATTTCACCCCCAATGCTAAACCCGCCCACCAAAATGCATAACGGAGCAATTTTGGCTAGTCCATTTCAAATTCTCTTCGAATAACAAATTTCATTTGAAAGCAATGTGGCGAATATATGTTGTATACAATGCAGGATTAGCTTACTTCGACTCGGTACAACCACAATTTCATACTAGCTCAAGGGCAAGAAATCAACTTTACAATTTGCTTCAACTTGCTCTACTCGGCGATTCCTTACAAAGGAGCAATGCTATTTTTTAAGAATAATGCTTGGGACCCCCTTTTGGGGGTCACCCCCTCACCCCCCTTTGCCACGTGGCGGGGGGTGATTGGAGGAGCAGGAAAAAAAAGAAAAAGAAAAAAAAAATGTAACCAATGAGAGAGAGAGGGGATCAAAGGGGGTGAGGGAAAAAGGAAGGATGAATCATTGTTGATTTTTTAATACTCTACCACTAGAGTAAGTTTTTCAGCTTTCTACTTTTTTGTGCCTAACAAGTCTAAAATGTGAATTTTTCAAAACTTTTGATAATTTTTTGGCTAGACATATGTTACATTTTTAGTTCTGTGGCCAATCTTTTTGTTTAGGACTTTGGCCTTGATTGAGGTTTGACTTTTTTAGTAATTTTTTAAATTTTATTAGTTAAAAAAAAGGTTTACAATGTTTTTTTTTTTTTTAAATTGTATAAAAAAAAAAAAGAAGTTGAATTATTGATATGTATGACTTGCATGTTTGAGTAGTTTTTTTTTTTTTTTTTAATTTAATAATTTGACTTATGAATTTTTTTTTTTTAAGTCAAAAAATCAAATTGCGTATTATAAATCAAACAGTTCTCTATATGTTTACTAGCTAAATGCTAGCAAGGCAAATTTTCACTTAGTAATTATGTAACAATTGTAACATTTCGAGTTCAAACCTTACAGATAGAAATTTGATACAGTTATCCCTGCCACTATTAACAACAAACATCTAACCCATGTGCATGAAAAATAAATAAATAAATAAAAATAAATGCTAGTTAGGCCTGTGGTCCCAAATTTTTTGGAGTATGTACTGCTGGTGCATTCTCACTGCCAGCCAGCCTCCCCCCTTCATATTTCATCACACTAGCAATGAGTTCCACATCTCCCGTAGTTTCTGCTCTCTCTCTCTCTCTCTCTCTCTCTCTTAACTCTCTGACAAAAAAAAAATGGTACAATCAAAGAAGTACAGAGGTGTCAGGCAACGCCACTGGGGTTCTTGGGTCGCTGAGATTCGCCATCCTTTACTGTAATCACCTCTCTCTCCATCTATTTTTACCATATATATCTACTATATATTTGTATATTACACATTCTTGACAATTTTTCTCACTGCACTTCCTTTTTTTTTTTTTTTTTTTTTTTTTGTAAATTTATATTTTGTATTTGCAGGAAGAAGAGGGTGTGGTTGGGCACTTTCCAGACCGCTGAAGAGGCGGCGCGTGCCTACGACGAGGCTGCCACTCTCATGAGCGGCCGAAACGCCAAAACAAACTTTCCGATCACCACCGCCAGCCAATCCACCGATGACACGTGCCCAGCATCGTGGACAGTAATGTCGTCGGTCTTGAGCACGAAGCTTCGGAAGTGCTGTAAGTCTCCGTCGCCATCTCTCACTTGCCTGAGGCTTGACCCGGATAACTCCCACATTGGAGTTTGGCAAAAGCGGGCCGGGTCACGCTCCGATTCTAACTGGGTCATGATGGTGGACCTTGACAACAAAACCGATCCAGCACCGCCAAAACAGGACATGCCGGCGGTGGAGAAGACGCCAGAAGAGTCGCCGCTGCTGGCGGCGGAAATGGGAGATGGATTGGGGAAAGAGGAGAGGATGACTTTGCAAATGATAGAGGAGCTCTTGAACAGGAATTGATGACCTAGTATTACCGATAATTTTTTTAGAGTCAGTCCATACTTTGTCCCATTGCGATATTGGACTGATAGGGAATTTGTGAAATCTGTAATCTACTTTCGATAGATTTTAATTGGTTTTTTGAAATCGTTTTTGAAATTGTAACTGGATTTTAGATTGGAAAATTAAAAATTTATAATCCATGGTTTGTTCAGATTGAATTCTACGATTTTAAATTTAAATGCATCTAAATTATATACAAATAACTTATATTTATACTATACGTCGTCCTGCATAATATCTCCACTTATTTCATATAAAACTTAATCAGAAACATAAATTTGCACAGTATTTTCTTTTATTGTTTTTGTTTGTTGGTCTTTAGTTTTAATTTGTAATAGTCTAAATATTTATGGTTGAACTAGTTTTCTTATGATTGTTTAAATTCTAAAATAGTATGTCACTATTATGGAAAGATATGTTCCTGTTGTAAAACTAATATGATGCTATATTAATATTTTTATGAAATTAAAATGTACTATATTTTTTTATTATTTAATTATAAAAATTCGTAATCCTAAACCGATTCAATCCGTATTTAAATAAATTGATTTGGATTAATTTTACAATTTAAACGAATTGAATTAGTCTTAATTTTTTAAAAACTATAAATAACAAATTGATTCTAATTTTATCTCAATTCAAATCAATTCGAAGCATACTCATCCTATTGAGTTATTCGTAAGTGGACCTAGAAATTGGTATGTCGGTTCCAAAGGGCCAAATATCAAATTTTAAAAAAATAAAATAAAAAAATAAGTGATCCGTAGACATGGGAGCTAGTTAAAGCCTCGTTTGACAAGTTAACATTTTAGTTAAAAAGTCAAAAAGTTATTAAAAAAGTCAAAAAGTCTATAATTTATACTAAAAAATTAAAGATTCTCTTTTCTCTTTACTTTTTGTACATTTTTTTTATAAAATATCAAAAAATTACTCTAAATATACTAATTTTTTTATATTATATTTTAATTAAAAAATTAAAAAATTATTAAAATAGCATAAGGTCTTGCTACATCCTCCTAAAAACATCCCCCCTAATCCCCCTAATTTCCATATCAAGTAAAAAAAAAAAAAAAAAGAAAACAATTATCTAAAAAAGAAATTAGGAGGATTAGATGTGGAAATTTTAGGACTCCAAATCATTTCCCAATACCATATTTTCAAAACCATCTTCCTTGCACAGTCACTGTCAAGTGCCGTGTTTGTGTTTTTAGTTCAGACCAAAAAGTTGTTGCGTGTGACTCTTTGTATGTGAAAAATAATAGTTACCGGTAAAAATGTGATTGTATTATCAAAAAGAAGAAAGTATTGTTTTATATTGAAATGTCAAAAAAAATAATCATTTAATAATAAATTATCATTCAATTGACTTCTTAATATATTACGGAATTAAAAAAATAGATTTAAAATATAAATTTATATATTATTTTTTATTTATAATATATATATATAAGTTGTATCATTGTGATTAGGTGGGATCTAGAAATAAATGAATTAGGTTCCATCGTAGCCTTTTTATATGCATGGTTATAAATATCTATTAATCTGTACTGTCGTTTTGATATTCATACATTTTGATGGAAGAATAATTTACTAGCAGAAAAAAATAAAAAAATAAAAAATAAAAAAAATTAACAAAAAATAATGAGATAATAATAATCTTGCTACTAGAAGTCATACTAATGAACTATATAACTATGGTTTCAAATTTTGTATAAACTTTTTATTTATATAACACTAATCAATCAGTGTATCGATAGGAATGAAAATTATGTGCAAATGAACGGTTAGCTTGTGTTCATAGCTGATTCTGAAACCTATTAACAATATTTTAAGAGATTTACAATGGTAACATTTGATTGTCAATACGTACTGACTCAATATTCCTACTATCATTATAGAGCGATTAATATTAATATGCCTCGTAATACTGCTATTAAAAATCATATCACGTTGGACTGCATACAAAAAATTGTAAATAAATAAAAAAAAATCTAGGGAAAATTATTTAAATAGTCCCTATAGTTTATATGATATGTCAATTTAGTCATTATAGTTTCAATTTGCTCGATTTTGTCTCTTAATTTAACAGATTTTGTCATTTTAGTCCAATAAATAACGGTTGTTAAGTTAATTTAACATAAAGTCAAATAATGTGTCAATTTGGTCCCTGTATTTTTTACAATGTGTCAATTTAGTCTCTGTTAAAATCGAGAAAATTAAAACTATAGGGACCAAATTGTCACATCGTGTAAAGTATAAAGACCATATTGACACATTGTTTGACCTTCCGTTAAATTAACTTAATAACCATTATTTATTGGATTAAAATGACACAATCTATTAAATTAAGAGACAAAATCAAACAAATTAAAACTATAAAAACGAAATTGATATATCGTATAAATTAAAAAGACTATTTGTACAATTTACTCAAAAATCTATGTTCTAAATTTCTCAGTCGTGTTGAGCCGCCGTTTAATATGATACGGTGCAGTGACCATGGTCAGACATTGATATTGAGAGCTATGATAATTCTAACTTTTCTGAAATTGTAAAACTATGACATTCTAAAGTTTTCTATATAAACTAGTTGGACAAAAATGGTCACTTTTATTTCAATAAATCTCTGAACCAAGAAAAAATTCAGAAATTCTCTCAGAATTTTAGATTAATTGTGTAAATGTTTGGGATGGGTTAAACTAAAATAGTCCATAAAACAAAATATTTTATCATATTGCTCTCTCTACTTTTTATAATTTTATTTATTTATTTATAAAAAACCAATTAAAATGACAAATTCACAAACAAGTTCTTGTAGGTCCATCCTGTGAATGAATCTTTGTCTTAAATTTATATTATGAATAAATTTCTTGATTTTTTTGAGGAAAATTCACTTTATCCCATTGTGATTTTGCCTAAGAGCACTTTATCCCCCAATGGTCCAAATATCAACAGAGAATTCCCTTATGATTTTCGATTAAAGTGCTATGATTAGTTTTTTCGTTAAAGATAGTAGAAAGTGTGCCACAATATCTCCAATTTAGAGTGAGGAATGCAAAAGAGTAAGTGTGGGAGCTAAAAAATATCAGTTTATTGGGGGTGACCCAAACAAGTCATGACAATGGGCCCAGCCCAAATAAGGAAGTCCATGGGACAAATATCACACCCTCATCTATAAAAGGAGGACAACCAAAGGAATAGAGGTATGTCGTATCTCTCTGCAACAAAGTACACAAACACTTTTTAGTTCTTCATCTTTTCTCTTTGATTCAAGAGTCTAACTTTATCATCGGAGGTTGTCGACCGACAACCCTGGCTGGGTGGCGTCAACCATGTTTATTTTCACAGATCTACGGGGCAAAGCTTTTCTCTTCGTTGGATCTATTTGACAATCTATGTGAGAGGATTTTTTGGGTCTCACAATTAGGGCCGTCTGTAGGAAGGAGCCAAAGAATTTAATGAAGAGAAGAGCAAACACCATCCTTAAGGTGCTCAAACTAGTGTACTGTAAGTAAATCTGATCTAACCACAAAGGTTAGTAATCTTGCTTTATACAAAATCAAATTCTGTCCAATCTCTTTTTAAGAAAAGTGGACTCACGGCTGGGTCTCTCTCTTTTTTCTATATGTTTATTGCTAAAGTTCAACTTTAATATATATATACACATTTATGCTCACAAATTGTGTCTAACTTTTGTTGAATACAGAGACTTGAGCAAGTTTATAGATATATGTGCGTATCTATTTTTGCTTCCTAAAAGTTAGAAAAACAAGATCAAGTTTGTAGATCTACAGAGACTTGAACACAAGGCCAAGACGAATTGCCGAAGAACTGTTTTGGCAATCAAAGTCGCCCAACTCACCAGCCAATGAAACTTTAACAAGATTAAACCGAGCTATTGAAGAGGTGCTTCGGCAAACCAAAGAACTCAGAAGAGTTGCCAACCAAGTGCTTTGGAAAACAAAAGAGCTAAGTTGCCGATCAAGTGACTTGGCAAGCCGACCATCCGCCTATTCCAGCTGAAATATTTGTTGTGGGGTATTCAAAGACTTAACATTGCAGCAAATTAACATTAAGCAAGTCATTGCCTCCGACCAAGAGCAAGATTTGCCGAGCAAAACAATCAAAGGGGCGAGTAAGCTATTTAGCAATGGCTCTGCTGATCAAGAACAAAGAGACCAATGGACAGGACGAGCACCATTATGCCCTCACCGAACAAGCACGCATACTCTTTGCCGAGTAGAAATGATGTTGCCGAGTCAACATCGTTATGCTAAGGACAATAAAACAACATTCAATTTACCCTTCTTCCCGCCGAGATGAGGTTCAGAAGCATCATTTGCCAAGAGAATTTCACTTCAATCAACAAAAAAATAAAAAAATAATGAACAAAAACAACAAACAAAAAATAAATAAAATAAAATAAAATAAAATCCAACAGCCTTGAGGAAACCAATTACCCGAGTTCCAATTACATTTCATCCATCTCGGCAATGAAAAGCTTACTAGGCAACATTACTTAGCAGCATTATTCGGCAACATTGCTGACTCGGACATTACTTGGCCACACATAGGTCAATTGGCAATGCTGCAATAATGCCAAATCGCTACCAACTCGTTGAATTCATACAGCCGCTCAACTGTTTTTGGACACTTAGCACCACAACTCCATCGCAACACTCATCAGTAATGATATTCATCACTAATAGTGCAAGTATATATCCTTAATCATGTTGTCTACAATCGCGACGCTGTGAACAAATTTAGTCGTTCTCTCTTTGGAGTCACATCTCGGCAACATGCTTCATAGCATTGGACATTCTCAGAACACAAACTATAATTATTAATTCATCTCCATCTTCGACGAAAATCTCATGATTTAATTCTTAGAAACACAGCAACATTGCTCGGTGCTACTATCTCGGCATAGAACTAACATCTTGGCTTCAAATTGGTGAAGATTTCAAAGGTGCCAAAATCAACATCTGAATATACTAGAAGGTTCATGTCAACTTGAAGAGTCCAGACCCACCAATTAGAGGGACCAAAAATTAACCAATGTCAGCTGATAGTTGCCCAACATACCAAATTTCAAAAACAAATTTTTTTGAAGATTTCGAAAAACAAGTTTTGCACGTACCAGTGTGAAGTACTCATTGAGATGAGTTCACCATAACAAGTCGCATCAAAATCGGACTTAAAATGAAGGAGATATAAAGGCTCAAAGTCATGCGTTTGAATCTGAACAATTCTGCCTTTCACGCTGTGTTGTATGAAGCAGATAACATAAGGATTTATCGTACACCTCTCGGCCCAAAGGGCTCCATTGTATCTTACCGTGTTCGGGTTAATCAGATGCTATGATAACTTCGATGATGCCTACCCTCTAGTTTTTCGCTGCGTAGAATCCATTTTTGGAATCCAATTTTGCCAATTCTGAGTCTCACATTGGGATTCTCAAACCAACTAATTGGGGACGTTCAATGCTCGATCAACGATCAGATTATCAGTCTCATGACAAGACCTACAATTTGGATTTTTTTACTTTCGGCTCCGCAACATGAATCTACACTAACCGAGGTCCAATCACGACGATCCAATAGTCATTTCCATTTATTTAGAGCATTCTAGATACATTTGTACGATCAAATTTTGACAATTTCATACCCTAGATTTGTAGATTTTAGCAACTAATAAATATTTGGTGACTTTCACTACAACAATTTACAATTTTGGCGACCAAATTTATCCCTACTGAATTTTTTCTTGGTCTGCAATGTTTTGCATTACAGCTACTAAGATTTTTTAGTAGCCATATATCAGTTATTGGTGACTAAGAAAAATTTTAGTCACCAAATATAACATAATAGGTGACTAAAAATTTTTTAGTCCGTCTTAGTCTAAATTTTAGGCTACTAATTCTTGTTTTAGTTGGCGTACACAACCATTTGCCAACTACAAAAATTTTAGTCGCCAAACAATAGGCAAATATATTGGGTTACTCTTTGCCAACCAAAGCATTTCGTCGGAAAATATAAACTATCAGTGACTAAAAAATTGTAGTTGTTGTATACTTAGTTTTTGTCAACAAAAACAATACTTAGTAGCCAAATTACACAAACAGCTACAAAAGATTTTTTTTTGTTATCGAGTTATATTTGCCGACAAATCATAATTTAATCGCTAAATGTGCGAATTTTTTTTTGGCGCCCTCTTCTCTTTGTTTTTTTTTTTTTTTTTGAACCACTCCCCTCTTTGTTTCACACAAACACTTTTGTCCTTATTCTGTCTCACACACATACATACCAGTCACTACCAAACCTGACGCCCGCTCACCACTGATGGTCACCACCCCATCGTCGCTCTACACCGTCGTACATCGCCGCTGCTGCAAATTACAGTTTTCTCTCTCTCTCTCTCTCTCTCTCTCTCTCTCTCTCTCTGTGTTTCTTTTTCTATTTCCCCATTTCTCACACTTGATCTAGGGTTTTATATGATTTTTTTAGTTTAATTTTGTGTTGATTTCTTAAATGGGTTTAGTTGAAGTGTTTGATTTCTATGAAATTATGTTCTCCTTGATGTTGAAAATGGGTTTGATTTTAGTTTTAGGGGTTTCATAGAGAAAAAATTTTTGAGGTCAAAAATCAAAATCAATGAACAATCTAAAAGGAGGTGAAGGTTAATTATAGAAATAAGATAAATTCCAAGAAGTTCCTTGAAGGTTAATTACAGAAATAAGATAAATTCTAGGAAGTTCCTTAAAGTTCCTGGAACCAAAAATATCAAAAAATAAGAATCATAACGTCTTAAATTAATAGAGTGACTAATTTAAGGGCTTTAGAGTACTTCACAACTGAGCTTGAAGAGCTTCCTCCACCGCTTGTTGGTGTTTCAGCCTCAGCTGCGAAGAACAAGGGGATGGATAATTACAAACAGGGTCGTATGCTGATGCCATAAAGTGGCTTTCTTAGGCTGTGATTCTTTTTTAGAAGACTGGTGATGGTGCTGCTTCCATGGAGGTCTCATCTAGTAGGCTTCTTGTTACAAAGAAGTTGGGGAGTATAAAAGTCTATAGCAGATTGTCCAAAGGTATATAATAATTCTTTTATGGTGAAGAATTTCTTAAATTCTACTTGCACGGTTGAAAATTTATATTTAATCAACTCATCTAGTGTAAAGATTATAGCCTATGAATTAGTTCAAATTGTTCCTTAATATGCTATTGTTAATTTGATGGCTTAAAAGTTACTAAAAGTCATCTAGT
This sequence comes from Camellia lanceoleosa, assembly GCA_025200525.1. NCBI lineage: Eukaryota > Viridiplantae > Streptophyta > Magnoliopsida > Ericales > Theaceae > Camellia > Camellia lanceoleosa. The sequence continues at coordinate 109,305,137 of CM045772.1, read as the reverse complement.
TTAGAGAGCTGTTTGAAGGATTGATGGGTTTGGTTGCAGTGACAAATAGGAATCATGTGAAAATTGTGATTTTTTACTTGAATTTTCACAGGGATGAAACTACACATTAGCCAAAAAAGAAAAAAAAATCTACGAAATCCCTTTGCAAATCTAATAACTTTTTTTTGGCATAGAAATTATCTTCAAATGCTATATAGAACTTGTTACCCAAAAGATAATCTAAGGGGAGGGGGTGAATTAGGTTTTTACAAATAAAAATAATAATACCCTAACAAAAATAATGACTAACACAATAGATAAATATAGTTAATGAAATAAAAATAATTAAAACAAGTGTTCTAACAACTATGTCAGTTAATGATTTTAGCACAGTGAAAATGTGAAATATAGCTATGGCAATTTAAATAAAATAAAGAGATAAGGGAGAAAGAGGCAAACAAATTTATAGTGGTTCAGTTTTAACTCGGCTTACGTCCACTCCTCAAGTTTCACTTGAGATTTTTCACTATAATCTAGCTTTATAGGGTGCTAGCAACCTTTTCACAGATGGAGCAATCCTCTACAGATTTTATACAGACTTTCTAAATCAAGAACACTAAGTGTACTACACTCTTACAAGGTTAAAAAGAATGTGTTGTTGTTTTCACATAAAGTTACAAGAATTATATCTCAAAGATAGATATACAAATGAAACTCTGGTTTTTCTGTAAACCTCACACAAGAAAGATGGGCTTAAAGCTATACGTCTCAGTGTATAATTTCTAAAAGATGATGTAAACAAAAATTGAAAAACACTTCTTATAGAATAGATGTGAGTGATTATAGATCAAAGAATATTTTCTGTTTTTTTTTTTTTTTTTTTGTAACTTGTTTACATTAGAGGCTTTGGTATATATAATGAAACTTATAGCTGTTTATAGCCGTTATACTCCATCATTACTAATTTGAATATCTTCCACTTGAACCTTTTGGCCTGCTGTTGTGCTAGGCTGTTTGAACCTTTGTGTTTGGGCTGTTTGAACCTCTAGTTTGAGCATTATTTTTTGGTTGAAATGAACTCCTAATTTAAGCAAATATTAAATACATTCTAATAACATTTAGGATAAAAGTTTAGGTGAGAAATAATGTGGCAAAATAAATTTTGATTCTATTTTTTTCTTTCAAATAAATTAAAACATAATTAAATAAATCATTAAAATAAATGTTGATTCTATTTTTCTCTTTTAAATAAATCATCAAAATAAATTTTGATTATATTTTTCTCTTCCAAATAAATTAAAACATAATTAAATAAATCATCAAAATAAATAAGTCTGACAATCTTCCCCTTTTCGATGATGGCACACAATGATATTTTGATTTGATTTTGGAGTAAGAAAAGCTCATTCTCAAGTCATACTCCCTGAATTCATTTCTAAATATATAGATTAGCACATGTGTAATAAATAAGCTTTAATTAGAGACATGATATGAGACTAAGATATCAAACTATAAATACATAACATCATAACAAAATAATACCATAATACATAACATCATAATTTTCTCCCTCTGTGACATTATCAAAAGGAAATCATGGCTTAGAATCTGGAAAAGAAGGAGGAAAATGATGGTGATAAATGGCATCGAAAAATAGATAATCAAAACATATATATACAAATATATATGATTCGCTCGCGTCTCTCTTTTCCATCGAAAATTGCGTCGGACATGCAGCCTCGCTTTTGCGTCAGCCAACAGACAAAAGCGAGACGGGTCAATCAGCTGCCTCGACTCTATCTCCTCCTTGTCTTTTTCTCGTCTGTCTTCTTCTTAATCACTCTCTTCTCATTCTTCTTCCCCATTCGCTTCCTTCCTTTTCTTCTTCTTCGTGAGAGAGATAGATCAGAGAGACTAAGCAGAGCAGAAAGGCTGCCAAAAACAACCCTCCTTTTGATTACATCTCTCTCTCCCACTACATGGCCTCGTCCCATCCCCTTACTCTCTTTCCAAACTTGAATGATCCCATAAGCGTTGTTCGGCCGATTGCCCCGGCTCCTACTCTTCCCAACCTTCCTATGATGTCGATTGAACAAATAATGGTAGCTCAATCAGACATTGAAGCCAATCATTTCACACTGACGTCCTGTATGGAGACGGTGACTGCAATCACAAAATTGGCTCACCGACTACAGAACAAGACGAGTGAGCTCCACCAAGTCAACGCCCAACTCTTGCTGCTCCAGCGAATGTACAAGGATGCGCAAGCAAAGATTTGCGCACTGAAGGCCGAAAATAAAGAACTTAAACGGAAGACCACCTCCATGGCCCGATTTGAAACAAATGTTGTTCTTGGCCTATGATAATCAGCAGGGAGTTGTCGCTCTCGACAAAAGCACGGGGGCAGGGCCTTCAAGGGCTGCCCAAGGTGACAAAAAGAAGAAGAGAGCAGTGGAAGAGGCAAGTAAGTGAGGTCGGCTGTGGAGAAGTGATTTGGAAATACTCTTCAGATCCTGGGAGGCGGTGGTGATCCTCAGCTAGTCACCTGAAAAAAAAGAAAACTCCGGTCGGGGGTGCCGGGATTAGCACTCCGACGGACAAGTTAGTTCAGACATTCAAGATAACTTCTTCTTTCAGTTAAGTGAAGTGATTCTTACATACCTTTATAGATTTGCGGTTCTTATATTTATACTCACTTTTTTGGGCCTCGGGGCCTGAGCCTACTTTTATCCTATTCACCTTACATTCATTCGGATCTACTGACCCTCGCCTATTCGGTTTTGTTAACGTATTCGTCGCGCTAGTTACGCAATACGAAGCCGAGTAGTATCTAGTTTCCGGGGTACATGTCTCCTGACTCTTCCACTTATTCGGCTCCCACAATTGCCCCCCGAACTCCCTATTGACGGTAATTAATCAGCGTGTTTGGTCTTGAATTGGAAAGGTTGGAACTGGTAAGGCGGCTTCACATATCCCAATATAGATGTCAGGACGTACACACTTTTTCATTTATCATTACGCTTTCCCGCCTCAATCGTGCATTTTGCATTTATTGTGATTTGAAACTTCGGTCTTTTCAAATGCACAATTCGTCGAGTATTCGAGACTCTTAGACCGCCAGCAGATATCCCTTCTCTGACTCGCACGCTCTGTAATTCTTCTCTGTCTACCGTCGTCTCCGTTTAATCTTTGTAAGTCTTCTTCTCCCTTCTTTACGATCCTATTTTCTGTTTTGTTGTTTTGATTTCGGCGAAACCTTGAATTCCTGAGAACATGGCGAAACACTTGAAAGACCTTCTTTCCGAGGGTCGTATTGCCAGATTTCGGAGACATTTTTCTATTCCTGACGACGTCCACTTATCTCTCGTAATGGATAGTACCCTTGACATGGAGAGGGAGGATCAGAATACGATCGTCTTCCCTCTCCTATCCATAGCGGAGGGCGGAGTCCGTTTTCCCCTACACCCTCTGCTTAGGGTCGTCCTTCGCTATTGGAGTCTGATTCCTTCTCAACCCAACGTCAATTTCTTTCGAATCATCATGGGGGTGATTGAGCTGAACCGGCGTCTTAGGATCAACCTTGGCATTCCGGCGATTCGGCACTGCTACGCTTTGGCCAAATCTTCCGGTCGGCTGGGGCGATACTTTCTCAGGGCCAAGGACACTGACTATTACTTGATAACCATGCTTGCCAGTTCTGGTAAGAGGGTTGACGACGTAATGGTCAATGTTCAAGGCAACTGGGAGTTCGATGAAGGCGAAGACCGCCTAGATCCTATTCCCAGACGAAAGGGTGATCCAGGTTGCCGTGCAATGCCTTGTTGTTTGTTGACTTGCCCTTCACTCGGCTATTTTCGCTTTAATCACCCTTCGTTCTTTGCAAGAAACAGTTTGAAGAAAATTCTTCCGTCGACCGACGAGGCAGTTCTTGAGGAGATCAAATCTGCGCTCCGATACTTCGGCCGTCCAAACGTACAAAAGCAAGGGAGAGCAGCTCACATACTCCTCCGATACGAACCGACTTACACTACATACTCGGCTGCGAAAGGCATTCCAATTCCATCCGGTGATTCACACCTTTCGGCTCTTGTCTTTCCCAGCTTTAAGAACCTTAGGCAAATTGGCCTCGAAGATTCGGATCCGAGGGCAGAGGCTGATCCAGAGGTAGAGGTAGTTGTCGAACCAACCGGAGAGGTTGCTGAGGGGGCCAAAGAGGTCGACGAAGCGATATGCTCGGCGTTTGAGGCTGCGGGACTTAACCGGCCTTCACCGTCCACTTCGGGTCGAGCAGAGTTTTCGTCCAAAGATATTTTTGCAAATTTGGGGGACCTACCTAGTGATATTTTTGAAGTTATGGCTGGGGAAAGCCTTACGCAGATGGCGCGAAGGAAAAATGTCGAGCGAATGGCTGCTCGAAAGAAGGCCGAGGCCGCCAATTTTGAGCCCACCTTGAGTGAAAATTTTGTACCCGCTATTGAAGAGACGATTCAGGTCGCTGAGACCGAAAGGGGGGAAAAGGTTGAGGAACAGGTCATTGAAGAACGGCTGGTCTTGGAGGAGCGTGGCGAAAAGCGTGGCGCCGAGGGAGAGGCTGAGTCGGAAATTAGCCTTGCTTCCAAACGGCCTCATTTAGAAGAGTCGGGTGTGGCTGCGCCTTTTATTGTTCGGCCTAAGATCAAAGATACACCAATCTCTTCCGATGCTTCAGTTATTGAGGATCCAGCCGTGGCGTTAAGCCTTGCGGCTTCAATTTCCTTCTTATCGACGTCATGACCTTTTCGCAGGCCGGATATTATGGCCGTAGTCTGTGATCGGCGTTCTTTGGTTAGTGACCATCTCAAATTCTCTTGACTTTGCTTTCATTAAAGATATCTGACAATCCCAACTTGTTTTGCAGACTGTTGGCAGGATAGCGGACCTAAGTCGTTGCCTCCATGATGCCCTCAGTAGAGTTGATCGTTTATAAGCGGAGGTGGACGGTCAAAGGAGTAGGGCCGAATTTGAGAGTATGAGAGCCGCGATGGAAGGTGTGCGAGCTGAAGCAGAGAAAGAGAGGGCTCGCTCAGCTGAGTAGCTCCACTCTAAAGCTGAAGGTAGAGCAAATGCGAGCGAAGAATCGCTTAAGTTAGCCAGGAAGGCGCTGGCCAAGGTGGAGGTTCAGTTAGCGGAGCTCAAGGCCGCCAAGGAGAAAGCCGATTCTGAAGCTTCTGCGGCATTTGAGGCAGGAAAAGGCGCCGCCCTTACGGAATATGTAGATGAAGTCCCCAAATTCGAGAATCGAGGGTTCAAACATGGATGGCTCAAAGCCCTTACTGCCGCTGGAGTTACATTGGCCTCGCCAATTCCCTATGAGCAAGTGGACGTGGAGCCACTTGAGTCTAACCCCGAGGGTTGATTTGGGAATCATCTCTTTTGATTTTGATTTAAGCTTTTGATTGGTAGACTTTTGATTTTGATGTAAGTTTTTGTTTGGCAAGTTTTCATGTATAAATTGGTTACTATTTGCGCTAAATTTATTAATGAAAACTGCCTTGGTATTTCTCCACTACTTGTTTGTGGTTTGTGAAGTTATGTTAATGAAGAATACTTTACCTTTCACGAATTTGGATAAAATCATTGCTGTGTTTTAGCTTTCAGTGATTGAATCTCCTTATGACAATATTCCTATGACAATATTGAATTATCATTTGTGTGCCGCGCACTGTGGGTACTGAGCCGAATCGATTAATGAATCTGCCCTTGTCCCAAATGGTGCATGATCATTCGGGCGCCATGAAGGATCGATTCATGGGCCGGCTGGGGTACATAAGCCGAAGAGATTGATGAATCTGTCGTTGCCCCAGGCGGTGCATGATTATTCGGGCCCCAGATGAAACGACCTTAAGATTTGTAAAGGATCGATTCCTAGAGAGGGATCGATTCCTGGGCCGGCTGGGGTACATAAGCCGAAGAGATTGATGAATCTACTCATGCCCCAGGCGGCGCATGATCATTCGGGCGCTGTATGAAACGACCATAAGTTTTGTGATGGATCGATTCCTGGGCCGACTGGGGTACATAAGCCGAAGAGATTGATGAATCTGCCCTTGCCCTAGGCGGCGCATGATCATTCGGGCGCCGTATGAAACGACCATAAGTTTTGTGATGGATCGATTCCTGGGCCGGCTGGGGTACATAAGCCGAAGAGATTGATGAATCTGCCCTTGCCCCAGGCAGCGCATGATCATTCGGGCGCCGTATGAAACGACCATAAGTTTTGTGATGGATCGATTCCTGGGCCGGCTGGGGTACATAAGCTAAAGAGCTTGATGAATCTGCCCTTACCCCAGGCGGTGCATGATCATTCGGGCGTCGTATGAAACGACCATAAGTTTTGTGATGGATCGATTCCTGGGCCGGCTGGGATACATAAGCCGAAGAGATTGATGAATCTGCCCTTGCCCCAGGCGACGCATGATCATTCAGGCGCCGTATGAAACGACCATAAGTTTTGTGGTGGATCGATTCCTGGGCCGGTTGGGGTACATAAGCCGAAGAGATTGATAAATCTGCCCTTGCCCTAGGCGGCGCATGATCATTCGAGCGCCGTATGAAACGACCATAAGTTTTGTGGTGGATCGATTCTTGGGCCGGCTGGGGTACATATGCCGAAGAGCTTGATGAATCTACCCTTGCCCGAGGCTGTGCGAGCCAGTCGGCGCCGAGCGTTTGAAGTTTTTACAATTAATGAGATGGCCTCGAGGGGGCTGCCTCTTTACAGCATAAATGATTAAAGTTAAAGCTTTTATGAGCATAGCAGACAACTGACTCCAGTGTTTGAGGGTATTGAGTAAATGTCGAACAGACTCTTCTTTAACAGCAGAGGGGAAGCGAAGACACTGGCTGAGCTGGGCGGAGACATGAATCAAGGTAGTGACCCTTCGCGTACAAGGAGTAGGAGTTCCAGGGATCGAGAGAGGCATCAGTCTCCTCGACGTCGAAGCAGGTCGCCCAGGCGGGACAAGCAGTTGCAGGGCAGAACTTCCCAACCTTGAGTCGAGAGGGCACCTGAGGCGAATCCGCGTCCATTAAGCTTCGCGGTATTTGTGGGGAATAGACCCATGACGGAGGCGGACTAGATAGTTCGAGACCCAAATGTAGCGGTCGAGTTCGCTCGACAAATTTTCTCGCCTGAGGTTCAGCAATCGATGGTAGGTCGCCAGGACTACGAAGTGTTTCGCGAAGGCATTCATGGGGCAGTGAAAGGGCTGTATACGACCCATGAAATCGGCATGCAGTTGCGCGCTGCCCGCCGAGAAATGGAGAAGAAGGATGAACGTATTCGAAGTTTGGAGGCCCGTGCGGAGGCGGCTGAGCAGGAGTTGAAGAAGAGTAAGGCGGCCTAGGCATAACCCACCGGGCAGGGAAACCCAATTGTGGAGGAGAGGGTGACCAGCCGGCTCATCAGTTCCACGCTTGCCGATCGTGAGACGGCGAATATGTTTGCGATGGAGAGCGCGAAGGGAAGGGCCTATGAGAAAGGTTTTCATGAAGGCCGAAGAGTCGGAATCGAGAAGACCAAGGAAAAAATGGTCGAAGAAGTTTGCCGATGCGAGAATCGTGGGTTTAGGCACGGTTCGATCAAGGCATCTCAAGTCGCAAAAGCTCTTCGAGCGGCAGGCATTGAGTTGGCATCTCCACTCTATCACAGTAAACATTTCCCGTTTTCTGCTTTTGAAGTTGAGAAGAGTGATGATGAGGGTGACGCCGTATAGTGATAGTTATTGTAAGGCTGAAAAGCGGATCACGTTCAAAAGTATGTAATTTATCGTTTGTTTTGTTGAATAAATAAAGAAAAATGTTCTGTCACGAATATTTTATTGTAGTTCGTATTTGGCATGTATGTGTTTCGTTTTACTGGGTTTGAATGAATATATAAGCGTTGACCAGCAGGGTCAATCCATATGTGATAGCCGTTTATTCCCGACAGGCTATCGCGACCTGAAGCCAAGAGCCGGCAGGCACAGTGGCCTTGATAGGTTTAACTCGGCTCAGGGCCTAGATTTGTGGACAATGCACGTGCTTCAAAAAGTCGTTTGGATAACTACGCCGTGGGGAATGTCAACCGACGTTTTGTTTATGGCATTTAGCATTAGCGAAATCGCCTCGGGATGGGGGCCTTGAGATCGCTGCCAGGACTGAAAATAAAAGGAGTGGGCGCTTTCCGCAGATAAACAATCACATATGTGAGGTGAGTTAAGCGGGGGTGTTAATTAGAGGCTGGAGTTTAGCCGACCTTGGTGTTGCCGTGGATCATGGTGGAGGGGCCGTTCGTATGGGAAGTAGGGCGTCCGAAAGTTGGCATGAACCTTTAAGTCGTCGAAGCAGATCACCTTGAAAGGAAAGGCAGCGACCTTTGGATTTATCCCTCCTTGTCCTGGATCTTTGCCTTGACGTTGTCAATGGTATCAAGGGAAGATTTGGGCACAGTTGGATCGAGGCATTGTAATCCGCGGAGGATTTCCGGGTGACGGGAGTTAATTCGGCACTGATGCTTTGCCAATGCATCGTCTCCCTATTTTAGCTTCTCAAATTGGAAATGAGTATTGTAAATACGAGTTGCGTTTATGTAACAACTGTCTGATTAAATAAAAAGTTGTATTTCAAACATTTGAGTCTTATGTTGAATTTGTTTATTTGCGTCTTATGCTGAATTTTTGTTTGTGTCTTGCCTTGACATTGTCAATGATTGAAAAGTTTTGTTTTGTTCGTTCAAAAGGGGTTTCCGAATCCGGAGGCTTAATCGGCCCTAAGGTGTCATGCACCAAAGGGGGCTCCGAATCCAGAGACTTGATCGGCCCTAAGGTGTCATGCACCAAAGGGGGCTCCAAATTTGGAGACTTATTATGGCCAATCGTGATATCTACAAAGGGCGCTCCGAATCCGGAGACTTGATCGGCCCTAAGGTGTCATGCACCAAAGGGGGCTCCGAATCCGGAGACTTAATATAGCCAATCGTGATATCCACGAAGGGCGCTCTGAATTGATATTATGACGGGCGGCATAATGAGGTTTGTGAGATGAGATGAATGTCAAAGAAAGATTATTTGCATTGCAGAAGTGAAATATATACAGGTATCAAAGCCCACAGGTCGGGTCAGTGATATGATTTTCATGAAATTGCTACTTGTGCTGATTGGGGAGAGCCACGGATCTCTTCAATGCCATGGGCTGTTGGGAAGCGCACGAGCAGATGATAAGTGCTTGGAACGGCCTTCATAGTTTGTATCTAGGTTCGCCCCATGATGACATTATACGGGGAAGGAAGCTTTACAACCAAGAATTCTACTTCGACCGTTCTAGAGCCCGCTCGGACAGGTAGTACGATCTTCCCTATCGGGTATTCGGGATTCATATTAAAGCCGAACAATGGATGAGGCACTGGACACAGATCTGACTCGTTGAGGCCGAGTTTGATGAAAGTTTGGTAATACATAACCTCCGAAGTACTCCCTGGGTCTATGAGAATTCGTTCAATGATAAACCGGTTTATGTGTAATCTAATGACCAACGGATCAATGTGGGAAGCTGTTGCGCCACTGAGGTTAGAGTCATTGAAAGCAATTGTCGGAGCTTCTTTGGGCCAGTTAGTTGGAATACGTCGCCCCTGGAGGATTGGATGCGATTGAATTGTGTACACAGCTGGGGGTGCAGGCAGGTTGTAGATTACATGGATCACGCCAAGTGGAGGAGAGTCTTGCCTCAAGGCTAGTGCCTTGGTTGGCTTTCCCTGTTTCACATACTGCTGCAGTCGGCCGTCTTGCACCAGTTCTTCCAGGTGATCTTTTAATGCGTAACAACTCTCTGTTTCGTGGCCGTGATCTTTGTGATATTCGCACCGCCGGTCCCTTCGTCGCGTATCGGGCGGTCCCACCATCTTTGACGGCCATTTGAAGAATGGAAGGTGTTAGACTTTGGTCATTATTGCAGCGATTGGTTCTGACAACTATGTGTACTTTTTGTCGGCACGTCTCGAACGTCTGCTGTCGACTTGCAGTTGTTCATTCGTCCGGTGGGGACATTGATCGCTTGATCGGCGAGTGTCACGCCTTTTATCACGTTTAGTGCGCTGCCGAGGCTCTGGGCTAGGAGGTGGCACGAAACTTATTGGTTGGGCAATTTCAGGGGAGGGCCGTTTTGTTAGACATTTGGCCGGCCTTTATTCTTAAGGCATCGTCTTCCACTTTGCAATACTCCTCAACTTTCTTCATCAACACCCAGACTGTTTTGGGGGGTGTTCTGGTGAGAGAACTACGAAGAGGACTATCTGGGTGTAGTCCCATTTTGAAGGCGGTGATGGCCATGGAGTTGTTACAAGCGTCATCGACGAGGTTGAAGCACTCCCAATATCGCGCCGAGTACGCTCTGAGCGTTTCTCCTGATTGAATTTGCATGGCCCAGAGAGAGTCGGCCTGTTTCGACTGTACCTCGTTGGTGATGAACCTGGCCCTGAAGGATTTCTGTAATTGATGAAAGCTTCTGATGGAGGCCGGCTCCAGCTTATAATACCACCTGATAGCTAATGGCCCTAGGCTGCTGGGGAATATTCGGCACATGAGGGCTTCATTGTCTGCATGCAATGTCATGGCCTGTTTATAATGATGGATATGATCAGTGGGGTGATTTTCCATCGTAATGAGTGAATGACGGAGCTTTGAACTTCTTGAGCAAGGCTGCCCTTGCAATCCGTCGGACAAAAGAATCGTGCTGGTCGTCTTCGTCTGAGCTGCTCCTCCTGCGCTTGTTTCTTGTATGTAGACTCTTTTCGGAAGAGCTGGAAGTTTCGGATCGTCCCTTCTTGGTGAGCTCCGTGGATAATGAGTTGGAGTCGCTGTTGGTATCCTTGGGCCGGGCTCGAGGTCGTTGTCCACCGGCCCTCGGAGGTCGTTCGGGATCTTGGCGCATGGCTTCTCTCGATTTCGCGACTTCGAGGGCCAAATCTTGACGGAGACGTTCATTTTCAGCGATCATGTTCTCCAGCCTCTGTTCATTCTGCTTTGCTTGTTCCATGATCGCCTGCATTGTCTCTTGCGCTGAAGTCGTTGGTGAATCGAAGTTCAAGGCGCGTCTTGCAGCGATGGTTTCTTTCCCGAGCATATTTGCTGGAGTGAGGTCATCTCCCTGTGCGGTCTCGTCAATGGCTACCGGAGGATCTTCAGTCACGCCTGCCATGGATGTATTTGAGTATTCCCACAGACGGCGCCAATTGTGGAGAAGTGGTTTGGAAATACTCTTCAGATCCTGGGAGGCGCTGGTGATCCTCAGCTAGTCACCTGAAAAGAGGAAAACTCCGGTCGGGGGTGCCGGGATTAGCACTCCGACGGACAAGTTAGTTCAGACATTCAAGATAACTTCTTCTTTAAGTTAAGTGAAGTGATTCTTACATGCCTTTCTGGATTTGCGGTTCTTATATTTATACTCACTTTTTTGGGCCTCGGGGCTTGAGCCTACTTTTATCCTATTCACTTTACATTCATTCGGATCTACTGACCCTCGTCTATTCAGTTTTGTTAATGTATTCAGCGCCCTAGTTACGCAATACGAAGCCGAGTAGTATCCAGTTTCTGGGGTACGCGTCTCCCGACTCTTCCACATATTCGACTCCCACATCAGCCAATGGCCGGAAAAATGAAGGGAATTTTATTTTTATTTTTATTTTTATGTAAATATGTATATTGTGATTTGTGTTTATTTTTATGTTTAATGTAATTACTTGAAGATGAAATTAAAGTGCAGAAAATAATAAATAAAAATTAAGCCTTAGGGCAAAACAAAAATAAATAAATAAATAAATAATGAAAAGAAAAGAAAAGAAGAAAAAAATAATAAAGAAAATGAAGCCTATTAGTAAAATAAAATAAAATAAAATAAAAAGATATTAAGCCTAATAGCAATAAAAAAATAAATTAAAATTATATTTAATGGGATGCTGGTGTTGCTGGAAGGGTAAAAAAAATACTATGAGGGTTTTAAAGAAAATCAATGTATGCAAAGTTAATTTTACCTCAAGATGCAAAACTCAAAAAAAATTACACAGTTGAGAATAGTAAACTGTTAAGGATAATAAATGTATGAAGGACTTGAGAGCATACAATTGATATAAATATTTCCATATCAATGTAACAACAAACATATATCATTTTAACAAAAATTCAAGTTTCACAGTCATAACAAAACTTTTTAAGTAGAAATCGACATTCCAAGCTTGCCACGAATAAAATTGAAGCGATTCTCGCTTAGGGGTTTTGTGAAAATATCCGCCAATTGTTTGTCGGTGTTTACAAATTCAAGTACAATCTCCCCTTTTTGAACATGTTCTATTAAAAAATGATGTCAAATCTCAATATGTTTTATTCATGAGCGTTGAATCCGATTTTTTCTTAAATTGATGGCACTAGTATTATCACATTTAATAAGGATATGATCATAATGCAAATCAAAATCCTCCAATTGTTGTTTCATCCAAAGTATTTGGGCACAACAACTTCCGGAAGCTTTATATTCAGATTCGGCCGTTGATAAAGCAATAGAATTTTGCTTTTTACTAAACCAAGATACTAATGAGTTACCAAGAAAGTGACAAGTGCCACTGGTGCTTTTTCTATCAAGTTTGCATTCAGAAAAGTCGGCATCCGAGTAACTAATTAAACAAATGCAACACCTCTAGGATAAAACAATTCCAAATTTTGAGTGCCAACAAGATATCTAAAAATTCTTTTAACAGTACTAAGATGTGATTCCTTAGGATTTAATTGATATCTAGCACACATACAAACACTAAACATAATACCAAGTATACTTGCGGTTAAATAAAGAAGTGAGCCGATCGTACCTCGATGTTTTGTTTGATAAATGAACTTACCTTTTTCATCATTGTCTAGCTTAATGGATGTGCTCGTAGGAGTTCCAGCTATTTTTGAGTCAAACATACCAAATCTTTTGAGGAATTCTTTTATGTACTTAGCTTGGTTGATAAAAATTCCTTCCTTATATTGTTTGATTTGAAGCCTAAGGAAATAATTTAGCTTCCCCATCATGCTCATCTCAAACTCACCTTGCATACACTTAGCAAATTCCTTACACAAGGTTTCATTAGTAGCACCAAATATAATGTCATCCACATATATTTGCACAATAAGTAAATCATCATTTTTAGTTTTAACAAAAATGTTGTGTCAATCGTTCCTCTAGAAAAATTATTTTCAATCAAAAATTTACTTAATCGTTCATACCATGCATGAGGTGCTTGTTTCCAACCATAAAAAGCTTTTGATAGTTTAAAAATATGATTTGGAAAAGCATGATCTTCAAAACTTTGGGGTTGTTTAGCATAAATTTCCTTATTTATGAAACCATAAAGAAAGTCACTTTTCATATCCATTTGATAAAGTTTGAAATCTCTAAAACATGCAAATGCAAGTAACATGCGAATGACTTCAAATCTAGCAACCAGAGCAAATGTTTCATTAAAATCAATACATTCTTCTTGATTGTATCCTTGTGCAACAAATCTAGCCTTGTTTCTTATAATTATGCTGAATTCATCAAGTTTGTTCGAAAGATCCATTTGGTACCGATAATGGTATGATCTTTAGGTTTTGGCACAAGTTCCCACACTTTGTTTCTCTCAAATTGGTTAAGCTCTTCATGCATAGCTCTCATCCAATATTCATCGAATTCAGCTTCTTGAAAGTGTTTAGGCTCAATCTATGAGAGAAAAGCCAATTTACTACAAGTGTTTCTAAGTGAAGAGCGAGTTTCAATACCTTTTGTAAGGTCATCTAGGATTAAATCCTTAGGGTGATTATGAACAAACTTCCATTCTCTTAGCAAATCATCATTGTTTCCTCCTTCTTCTTGAGGTGAGAGAATAGGTTTTTCAATCTGTTTGTTCAACTTACATGATTGGTTCTGTTCTTTGTAGATACTTGAATCTTCCACATTTGGTTCTAAATCTATATTATCACTAACAATTTGCTTTTGAACAGAGATGTTAGTTTCCTCAAATGCCACATGTATAGATTCTTCCACAACAAGAGTTCTTTTATTAAAAACACGATAAGCTTTGCTAGTTAAGGAATAGCCAAGAAAAATTGCTTCATCAGATTTTAAATCAAATTTACCTAATTTATCTTTTCCATTATTATGCACAAAACATTTACAACTAAAAATATGCAAGTGACTAATGTTGGGCTTTCTATCATGCCAAAGTTCATAAGGAGTCTTTTTAAGAATAGGTTTAATTAATGCATAATTTAAAATATAGCATGCAATGTGAGCGGCTTCGGCCTAAAAATATTTAGAACGATTATTTTCGCAAAGCATTGTTCTACTAATCTCTTCTAAAGTTCTATTCTTCCTTTCTACTACACTATTTTGTTGAGGGGTTTTAGGTGCTGAAAAATTATGTCCAATATCATGCTCATCACAAAACAATTCAAATTTCTCATTTTCAAGTTCTCTACCATGGTTAGTTCGAATATTAGTAATAAGAAATCCTTTTTCATTTTAAATTCTACGACAGAGTTTTGTGAAAGAAGAAAATGTTTCATCTTTGTGTGCTAAAAACATAACCTATGTAAATCTTGAGTAATCATCAACAATAACAAGACAATAATATTTACCACCTAGACTAGATGTCCTTGAATGACCAAATAAATCCATATGCAGTAGTTGTAAAGGTCTAGTTGTAGAAATGTGAAATTTTGATTTAAATGATGTTTTAGTTTGTTTTTTTTTTATTGACAAGCACTCCAAAGATGATCTTTTTCAAATTTAATTTTTGAAAGTCCAATGACCAAATTCTTTCTCAAAAGTTTAGCAATTAAATCCATATGAGCATGACCAAGTTTTCTATGCCATAACCAACTATTTTCATTATTAACGTATAGACATTTAACATCACTAGCATAGAGATCATTGAGATAAAAAACATAAACATTATCATGACGATTACCAATGAATAAAGCTTTATGATCATTTGTGCTTTCAATTGTGCAATGTGATTTATTAAAAATAACTCAATTACCTTTATCACATAATTGACTAATACTAAGTAGATTATGCTTAAGCCCATCAACATATAAACGTTTTCAATAGAAGGGTTAGGAGAAATACCGATGCTACCAATACTGATGATTTTTCCTTTCTTGTTGTCTCCAAAAGTATCAAAGCCTCCATATTTGGATGACAGTGTAGTAAAGAAGGATTTATCTCCGGTCATGTGTCTGAAACATCCATTATCAAGGTACCACTTCCCTTCTTTAGCTTTGGACTTAAAGCAAACCTACAAGATGACAATCAAGTGTTGGTTTTTGGTACCAATAGTTTCTTGGGTCCTTCTTGGTTAGTTTTATTAGATCCCTTAACAATCCAAATCTTTTTAATTCCCATGTTTATATTATTTTTGAATGAACAAAAAGATATATAATGGCATTTCTTTCTACAATAATAACAAGTAATATGAGGATGAGTTGTAAGAGGTGCTTTTTCAAAAATTATATTTGAGATTCTTTTGTTTTTTAATAGGGTCATATCCAATGTCCGCTTTATCGAAAACACATATTTGATTTCTAAGAAGCATATTGAGATTATTTCTATCTTTTACAAAATTTTCAAGTGTTTTTGTTAAATCATCAATATTATTTTTTAAAGTAGTTTTCTCATTTGAGATAGTATCAAAATCATTTTTCAAAACAAAATTTTCTTTGTTTGATTCTTCTACATTAATAGATAAAGATGCAACAGATTTCTTTAAGACATTGTTTTTGGCACAAACTTTTCTAAATTCATCTTGTAATTCATGAAATGCACTTTCAAGTTCTTCATAAAGAGTAGTTACCTCATCTTGAGTAGAGTCTTCATCTTCAAGAACCATGAGACATAAGTTGGCTACTTCATTTTCAATTTTATTACTTGAGCTTTCATTTTCACTTTCTTCCCAAGCTGCTACCATAGCCTTTTTGTTTCTTTTGTAATCTTTTCCAGGATTCTTCAATTTTGGACAATCCATCTTCATATGTTCAGGATTTTTGCACTCATAGCAAATAATAGGCCCTTTCTTATTATCTTTGTTGTACTTTTTCTTAAAAGGTCTTCTTCCTCCATAATTGTTTTTCTTGAAGTGCTTTTTGAGATTTCTACTAAACATAGCATAGCTTTCATCTTCATTGGAGTTTTCATGTTCTTCTTCATTTGATGAGGCTTTGAATGCAATTCCACTTTTCTTTTTGTTTTCATATCCTTATGTCCTTTCATGGTGATCTCATGAGTCATAAGAGAACCCATAAGCTTATCCAATCCAAGTGTGGAGAGATTTTTGACTTCTATAATGGCTGTGACCTTTTCTTCCTAATTCTTTGGTAAACACCTAAGAATTTTTCTCACCAACTCACTGCTAGTATAAGTTTTGCCAAGAGATTTCAAAGAGTTTACAATTTCAGCAAATCTAGTAAACATACTTGAAATAGATTCATCAGAGTTCATTTTAAATAATTTATAACTATGAACAAGCATATCAATACGAAATTCCTTCACTTGGTTTGTACCTTCATATGTTACCTCAAGTTTTTTTTTCCAAATTTCTTTTGCCGAATCACAACTAGAAATTATATTATACTCCTTAAAGTCTAATCCACTAATAAGGGTGAGTTTGGCTTTAGCATTAGCTTGCAATAATTTATGATCCCTCCCATCACATTCATCTTCAGTTTTAGGTACACTAATATTATCCACTAATTTGGTAGGAATTGTTGGACCTTTGGTGACAATAATCCGCATGGCATAATCAGTGGCATGTAGGTATAGGGTCATCGTCAAATAATGGTGGCGTATTTGTGGCTTGTCCTTCAGCTAAGGTTGCTATGGATCAAAATTGCCAGATGGTTAAATCTAAAACAAGAGTCTAGGCTATGATACCAATTATTACCCAAAAGACAACCTAAGAGGGGGGGCAAATTAGGTTCTTACAAATAAAAATAATAATACCATAATAAAAATTATGACTAGCATAATAGATAAATATAGTTAATGAAAGAAAAATAATTAAAAAAAATGTTCTAACAACTATGTCAGTTAATGATTTTAGCACAGTGAAAATATGAAATATAGTTATGACGATTTAAATAAAATAAAGAGATAAGGGAGAGAGAGACACACAAATTTATAGTGGTTCGGCTTCAACTCGGCCTACGTCCACTCCTCAAGCTTCACTTGAGATTTTCCACTATACTTTAGTTTCACAGGGTGCTAGCAACCTTTTCACAGATGGAACAATCCTCCACAAATTTTATATAGGCTTTCTAAGTCAAGAACACTGAGTGTACTACACTCTTACAAGGTTAAAAAAAGGTGTTTTTGCTTTCACATAAAACTACAAGAATTATCTCTCAAAGATAGATATACAAATGAAACTCTGGTTTTTCTGTAAACCTCACACAGGAAAGATGGGCTTAAAGCTATACGTCTCAGTGTATAATTTCTGAAAGATGATGTAAACAAAAATTAAAGAACACTTCTCAGAGAATTTTTCAGAGAATAGATGCGAGTGAATATAAATCAAAGAATATTTTCTGTTTTTTTTTTAACTTGTTTACATTAAAGGCTTTGGTATATATAATGAAACTTATAGTCGTTTATAGCCATTGTACTCCATCATTACTAATTTGAATATCTTCCACTTGAACCTTTTGGCCTGCTGCTGTGCTGGGCTGTTTGAACATTTGTTTTGGGCTGTTTGAACCTCTGGTTTGGGCATTATTTTTTTGGTTGAAATGAACTCCTAATTTAAGCAAATATTAAATACATTCTAACAACATTTAGGATAAAAGTTTAGGTGAGAAATAATGTGGCAAAATAAATTTTGATTCCATTTTTTTCTTTCAAATAAATTAAAACATAATTAAATAAATCATCAAAATAAATATTGATTCTATTTTTCTCTTTCAAATAAATCATCAAAATAAATTTTGATTCTATTTTTCTCTTCCAAATAAATTAAAACATAATTAAATAAATTATCAAAATAAATGTTGATTCTATTTTTCTCTTTCAAATAAATTAAAACATAATTAAATAAATCATCAAAATAAATAAGTCTAACAGAACTAAAGAGTATAATTTTTGTTTTGTAGATGGCTTTTGGTATAGACATGTGAATCTTCCATTTTTGTGTACAGAGGATAAATTACACTTTTGAATAATCCCGCTTTTTTGTCGTCTTCTGTTTTTTGTGTAGAATTTGGATGAATCGTACATATAACTTTTGACAGGGTACATAATACTTTTGACGTCAAACAAATATTTAATGGCGTGGTATATAGATTACTTTTTGTCGTGGTATAGATTACCGTGGTAATTTGTACCATGTCAAATGGCCATTTTGCATAGTAATAAATATATTTTTATGTATGGAGGACATTATTTTTGTATGCTTATTTGTTTGGTATGAAATTATTATTTTCAATTGGAATATATACTTGGTTTGCATAGAATTTAATATTAAAAGTTATTCTTTTTTGTTAGATAGTTGCAAGTGAAATACGTCTTGTGGAATGGGTGATAATATATACGTATTGTTTTGTTTTTATACTTGTTACAAGTTGCGTGGGATAGATATAGGTTATGGACAAATTAACTAAAATAAAAAAAACAAAAATAAAAAAACATAAAATGATGTTTTTGTTGACTAAACAATTGGTAGCCGAAAAATAGAGTTGAGTACTTTTAGCGACTAAATAATTAGTAGCTAAAAAAGAATTAAATGGAAACAAATCTTTTGGCGACTAAATATTTAGCAGACTTTTAAAAAAGAATTTAGGTGACTAATGATTTAGTAGCCAAAAAAAAAAAGAAAAACACTTTTGGTGATTTAGTAGCCAAAACATAAAAATTATATGATGGGCGACTAAAACTTTAGTAGCTAAACAAAAAAAGTAGACTTTAGGTGACTAAATTATTTTGTAGCTAAACAACAAATTGGACTTTAGGCGACTAAACATTTAGTAGCTAAAAAAAGTTAGACAAACCAAAAAAAACAAAATTCGCGACTAAAACTTTGGTCGTCCTAGATGATTCAAGTTTTGGCGACAAAAATTTGAGTTGTTGAAAATGTGATATTAAATTAAATTGTAAGCTTTTGGCAATTAAAAGATTAGTCGCCAATTTAGCCTATCAACGACTAAAGATTTTTTTTGTCGCCAATAACTTTACTTTTGGCGACTAAAAAATTAGTCGCCAATTTAGGACTTTCGGCGACTAAATATTTTTTTAGTCGCCAATACCTTCCCCAACAATCTTCCCGCGACGAAGTAACGACCAAAATATTTAGTCGGGAAAACTTTTTGGCTACAAAAATCTAACTTTTGGCGACTAAAAATTTAGTCGCCAAAAATGTAATTTCTTGTAGTGTTCCCGACAACTTGATAGCCTGAATCATTTCACCCCAATGCTGAACCTGCCCACCAAAATGCATAATGGGGCAATTTTGGCTAGTCCATTTCAAATTCCTTTTGAATAACAAATTTCATTCGAAAGCAATGTGGCAAATATATGTTGTATACAATGCAGGACTAACTTATTTCGACTCGGTGCAACCACAATTTATACTAGCTCAAGGGCCAGAAATCAACTTAAGAATTTGCTTCAATTTGCTCCACTCGGCAATTCCTTACAAAGGAGCAATGCAATTTTTTAATACTCTACTACTGGAGTAAGTTTTTCAGCTTTCTACTTTTTTGTGCCTAACAAGTCTAAAATGTGGGTTTTTCAAAACTTTTGATGATTTTTTGGCTAGAAATATTTTACATTTTTAGTTCTGTGGCCAATCTTTTTGTTTAGGACTTGGGCCTTGATTGGGGTTCGACTTTTTTAGTAATTTTTTGAATTTTTTTAGTTTAAAAAAAAAAAGTTCATGATTTTTTTTAAAAAAAATGCATAAAAAAAGTTGAATTATTGATATGTATATTTGACTTTTTTTTTTTTTTTTTTTTTTTGTAGTAAAAAAATCAAATCCCAAACATGAACTATTATAAAATCAAACAGCTCTATATGCTTACTAGCTAAATGCTAGCAAGGCAAATTTTCACGTCGTAATTATGTAACAATTGTCACATTTCGAGTTCAAACCTTACATATAGAAATTTGATACAGTTATCCCTGCCACTATTAACAACAAACATTTCACCCATGTGGATGAAAAAATAAATAAATGCCAGTTAGGCCTGTGGTCCCAAATTTTTTGGAGCATGTACTGGTGCATTCTCACTGCCAGCCAGCCTCCCCGCTTCATATTTCATCACAGTGGCAATGAGTTCCACATCTCCCGTAGTTTCTGCTCTCTCTCTCTCTCTCTCTCTCTCTATCACTCTCTGACTTTTTCTTTTTCTTTTTTTATATAAAAACTCTCTGATAAAAAACAAAAAAAGCATGGTACAATCAAAGAAGTACAGAGGTGTCAGGCAACGCCAATGGGGTTCTTGGGTCGCCGAGATTCGCCATCCTTTACTGTAATCACCTCTCTCTCCACCTATTTTTACCATATATATCTACTATATATTTGTATACTAGCGTATGCCCGTGCCTGAAGGCACGGTGTAAATAATGTTAGAATTAAAATATAATTATAATCCCAACACTATTTAATAAATTATAAACTGATCCATAAACAATCTAAAATAACACTAAAAAGATTGATGAAACATGACATTCAAATTAACCTCTAATGAACATAAATCATCAAAACACCATAATAAATCAACATAAATCAAATTAATTCACAATAATAAAAATAATAATAATAAATAAATTATTAAAAGAGCATCATTTGTTTTAACCATACTATTATTTTATGTAATAGAATTTCAATATGCCCTTCTACTAATTATTAAAAACAAATTTAAAAATATAAAAGGGAATATTTGATAATGTGTGTGTAGGAAAACTAATTATTAAAGAGAGAAAGGCACTCCCATATATACTTTAAATGGAAAATATTAACAAAGAAATCGAAATTGTTTCCTAAAAAATGGCCAAAGTAAAAAGTTTCCAGAGCCATCCAATAGATAATTTACTTGTGACTAAAGCCATTCCCAAATATATTCTAATCCAAACTTAAACCAATGCCTTATAGATAGAGTGTAACTTTATGGTAACTGTTACATAAAAGAACAATTCAATCCAATAAAACATAGCCCAAGAAATATAATTTTGACAAAACAAAATTCTCAGACCAACCTCAATGTAAAATGCAACTACTCCCAAGTCTTCTTATTAGTCCCAGCAATAATATGTCCCAAAAAAACCACCACTCTTCAGACTATCAAATATCAATACAATTTATCCATTAAAAATCGGCATATGTATTGATTAAAAATCAGCATCCAATTGTGCATGTAGTGAAAAACCCCAATAGACTTCATGTGTGAAATAATGAGAAAAAGAGAGGGCTAACCAAACCAAAAAAGAAACATTGGTTTAAAAAAAAAAGTGACAAAAACCCAATAGGCTTTATGTGTGAAAGAATGAGAGAAGAAGCGAGTGTTAACCAAAACCAATAGAGCATGCTTTTTAAAAAAAAAAAATAAGAAAAAAAAGAAGAAGAAGAAGAAGAAGAAGAAGAAGAAGAAGAAGAAGAAGAAGAAAAAGAAGCAACCTATGACAGTTTGTAATAAGGTGCTCATGGCTAAAACAATCAAATCCAAAATTCAAAACTTATTTTGCTTAAGAAATTCAAATCAAAACATGCAAAATGAAACTGAGTAATGACAATTTCCATCTAAGCAAACAGAAACTAATTCTTCCAATCCAAAATAGATGTATCCACCATGTTCCCATTTTCATCTCCACTTCTCCCTTCATGCTTCTTGTTTTTCTGTAAATCCAAACTCCAAATAATGTGTCCAAGGATTTGGCAACTAAAACTAAGTTAACAATGACAATATAATGGATTACCTGATATTGGAAGCACTACAAAATTTTATAGAAAAAATGAAGTTTTTCAATTTAAGTCAACAATAAGAAATTTTAAAAACTATGTCACACTCGATTAAAACTATTTCATAAAAGTCTTCAATTTTGTAGAGTATAAGCAAATATACATTCACAGTAAGTTATAAGCACCAAACAAAACACACATGTATTGGCCTACTGCTGCCAATCACAAATGAGATTCAGCGGTCCTGAAGAAAAAGAAAAAATAAATAAATAAAGAGAGAGACAGAGAGAGAGAGAATAAGAAATGGACCATAGCAACTACAAAAATACACTTTCAGTTTATAAGAAAAATTTATAGATAAAATTTATAAAATCATTTAGTAGAAAAGAACCATGCTCATCTTTAGAAACTTTACACTAAAATAGGTTATGCATGCTCCAAAATATAATGATTGAAGAACCAAAAAGTAATGATTGAAGAATCATACCATTTGTGATACATTTTGTGTACCCATTCTTGCGTGGCTTTCATTTTCTTTTTTGTTAAGACACCTTAGCTTTTTCTTTTTCTTTTTGAAAAAGAAATAAAATTTATTAACAGAATAAAAAGAAATAAAGGTCCCGCTCATCGTGGATTGCAATAGAAATAGCACCATGTCTATTTGCAGATCATGATTGAACCTGTATATAGTAAGAATTTACACAGATGTAGAGATAGCTATAGAAATTGATATATAATTAAAACTCAAAGCACTAAAAAGCACCATGTCTATTTGCAGATCATGATTCATGAATGTACAGATATGTATCTCCATTTCCATTTTCATTTCTATTTCCATTGAAAAGTAAATTTTATTTTTCAACCCCTGAAATTTTTATGTATGTGATGGTCAAAATTTGATATCTGGAACTGATCTTTCTCTCTGACTTCACTTTTTTCATTTTGTTTTCCACTATCACTTTCTTGGGAATCAATGTTGCATACAATTATCTGTGAAGAAAATAAATCAATAAACATTAGTTTTAGACTTCTAGTACTACTTAAGTCAAAAAATATTGAGATTATGCAAATAAAATCTAAAAATATAGGCTAATAAACTTGTACCTTTGCTACTAACATCTTAGAAGTGTATGTGTGTGTGGATTATTAATTAATGCAGGTTGGTTCATTAGTGCGGTCATTTTATTTGAAGGAAGAGTTTTTAAAGCAATACTTCTATTTGTTCAGAAACTGATCACAGAATTGGTCAAAGAACACTCTACTTGCATAAAATCCGATCACAGAATTGGTCAAAGAAACTACAAATTGGATTTCTAGTGATTAAAGATATTTTTTAACCTCATTTAATTTTGGTAGGTTATTTCCTTTGTTCTTGAATTGTCATATCAATAGGAGATGTTCCCCAAAGAGGGGAAAACCAGTGAGGAAGTTACACTAAGATGAACATTGAAATAATGAAATCTAGTTATGTTTTTCAATCAAAGACAAATATCATTAGACCTCTATTAATTAAAAAAAGATAAAATCCAGATCTGATTTTTTCCCCCTCATGAATAAAGATAGGGTATTAAAATTTACTGTTATATCTCATATCCCCAACAAAATTAAATTTTTATGGGTGCATGATTTGACACTAATTATGTTATTTTCAAATTTCAACACTACGACACAACTGAAATTATTCAAGAACAATTTCTTTCACAGCCATACTACATTTTATTCAAAAACATATACACCAAGAAAATTAAAATATCAAATAATTATTATCTTAAAAACAGATCAAAGAAACAACCACCATATGGAAGATTGCTAATTCCCATCGAGAGGAGAGACAAAATAAAATAATGGTCTGGTAATTTTCTAGTCTCATCGCAAAACGGATATGAGTATGATCTAAAGAGAAGGATAGTACATTGTTCTTTATACCTTTGTAACATAGTAATATGCTCGTCCAGATTCCCAAATTCGACGGCCTATAATGTATTCCCTATCACTACAGAAGAAGGAAAAATAAAAAAGAAAACATTACAAAACATAAGTCCGTGGGATCAATATAAACAAAGCATTAGAATTAAAGAGGATAAAAAAGAGAGTTCTCGCCCTACCTTGCGTACCCACCGAACTACCATGGTTCCCGTGTTGGGGCACTCTTCCAAAGTTTCAGCATGTATAAGCATGTCATCCCACTTCAATCAAAAATCATCATCCCAAAATAAATCCCTAAATAAATCCCTTACCATCTCAGGAGTGGCATCCTCAAAGACTGTCCTGCTACGGTATTGCGGGGGCCCATTCTGGAAGAGGGAAAAAAAGCCATGAAGATTTTGATGTAATCAACCACAAGTAGTATGAAGAAACCAACATAAATAAACAATTGAGTTACATTACATGACCTGCAACAATATATCTAAGTAGGGGTAGTACGGAATGGAGTAGTGACTACCGGTTCACTCCCACAAACAAAGTGCCACTGGTTTCATTCTAGTATTAATTTAGTGAATCAAAGGAAAACAACATTGATAAAGAAAAGCATTATCTCGGGATCTCTCCGCCAAGCTTGATAGCTCAAACTGGATGTAGACCTATCCATCATCTGAATCCAAGAAAGGCCACCATCTTTCTCCTCCACAAGTCAGCATAAATACTCTAAATCATCTTTGGCCACGACAACAACAACAACAGCTGATTTTTCCTTTTCTAGATGTAATGAACTGACAAATTACAATCAAATAGTTAGAAAGCTTGTTAACATTAGAATTTTGAGCAACTTTAGATTGAAAATCCATGACACTAAAACACTTTTGAATCCCAAGTTTAAGTTTCCAACATCGAGGATTTTGAACAATTTTAGTGGACCAATTAATAAGTAAGCTTTAGCTTATTAAACGAGCAAAATGGTGCGAATAATAATTTAAACGAAAGGAGGAAAATCCTCATATTGTAGATTTTAATATATATACACACAATATATAGATTTTAATATATAAACAGTGGGAAAATCCTCATAACATTAATCCGAAAAGTGTTTGAAAAAAAAGTAATTCCCACATCAAAAATTACTTGATCTAACTACAATTCAGAATAATAAGCATAACCAGTAACATTGCTCAACCATATATATCAAATCACTTAAGAGAAATACAATAACTTAAAAAACACAACAACAAAGAGAGCGTCAGTTCTGAACTTGGAGTAATCGCGAGAGAGAATCTGCGATATAGCAACGCAAGTCTGCATATACATTATACACAACAATACTACAAATCAATAGTGAAAAATAAATATGTATCTAAATATATATACACATTTCAATCCTCATTTCAACAATACTACAAATCAATAGTGGAAAACCCTACTAATCAGTCGCTAATCACCCATAAGGTGGGTTTCATATTGAAGAAAGCGTGAGAGAGAGAGAGAGAGACCTATTGACATTGAAAATCCTCCCCTCAATCTGTGAGCCCCGAGAATGAGATGAGGAGAGTCGAATTTGAATTTTGAATGAGAGAGAGAGAGAGCCGGTGAAGAAAGGCATGGAAGGAAAGAATGTATATCCACCGTAGGATGTGAGCAACCAATCTCAACCATTGAAAGACAATTTGTCTCTAGACATTTTGTGGCTGTTGGATTGAATTGATCTAAAGGTCCAAATTTTGACACATATATATTTTCAGTCTTTGAATTCAAACTAACCCTTCCATTGTTATATAGATTACACATTCTTGACAATTTTTCTCACTTCACTTCAATTCCTTTTTTTTTCATTTTTTCTTTTTTTTGTGAATTTATATTTTGTATTTGCAGGAAGAGGAGGGTGTGGTTGGGGACTTTCGAGACCGCTGAAGAGGCGGCGCGTGCCTACGACGAGGCTGCCATTCTCATGAGCGGCCGAAACGCCAAAGCAAACTTTCCGATCACCACCGCCAGCCAATCCACGGATGACACGTGCCCAGCGTCGTGGACAGTATTGTCGTCGGTGTTGAGCACGAAGCTTCGGAAGTGCTGTAAGTCTCCGTCGCCATCTCTCACTTGCCTGAGGCTTGACCCGGATAACTCCCACATCGGAGTTTGGCAAAAGCGGGCCGGGTCACGTTCCGACTCTAACTGGGTCATGATGGTGGACCTTGACAACAAAACCGATCCAGCACTGCCGGAACAGGAACTGCCGGCGGTGGAGGAGACGCCAGAAGAGTCGCCACCGTTGTTGGCGGCGCAAATGGGAGATGGGTTGGGGGAAGAGGAGAGGATGACTTTGCAAATGATAGAGGAGCTCTTGAACAGGAATTGATGACCTAGTATTACCGATCAAGTGCTCGTAGATAATTTTTTTGAAGTCTTTGTCCCATTGGAATATATGGCTTAGCAAAGAATTCAAGAATTTGATTCGCTTCAGTCTAATTTGATAAGTTTTGATTGGTTGTTTGAATTCGGTATTTTGGTTTTGAATTAAAAAATTAAAAATTTGTAGTTTATGGATTGATTTCGAATTAAATTGTACATTTTAAATTGAAATCGATTCGAGCCGTATGTGAATAGTCTATAGTTATATTATATACTATCCCACCTAATATATTCATTTATTTCATATAAAACTTAAATTCAAACTTAAATCTGCATAGTATTTTCTTGTTTTTGTTTGTTGATCTTTAGTTTTAATTTGTAATAGTCTAAATATTTGTAGTGAAATCAATTTTTTTGTAGTTGTTTAAATTTTATAATAATATGTCGCTATTATGAAAAGATATATTGCTATTGTTGAACTAATATGATGTATGTTTATTGTGGAACTAATATAATGTTACATTTATATTTTTATGAAATTGAAATATTTTATATTTTTTGTTATTTAATTATGTGAATCTGTAATCCTAAATCAATCTAATCCATGTTTAAATAGATTGATTTAGATTAATTTCACAATTTAAATAAATTAGATTAATGTCAATTTTTCAAAAATAAAAAACAAAAAATTAATCTTAATTTTATCTTAATCCAAACCATGCTCAAGCCCAGTGATATTCGCAAGTAGGCCTAGAAATTGGTCTGTTGGTCCAAATGGGCCGAACATCAAATTTTAAAAAAAATAGAAAAAAAAGTGACCCGTAGACATGGGAGCTAGGTATCTTCCTTGCGCAGTCACTGGCCCTGCTTGGTAGAGCTGTGAGAAAATACTTATAGCTTATGCCTAAACAACTTATAGCTTATAACTATGAACATAAGCTGATTTCTGACTTATAAATTAAGCATCTCCTGCCCCACTCAAAGAATAAGCTGATTTCTGACTTCCAAAAAGCTATAAGTTATAAGCTATAAGTTAAACCAAACACATCAAAATAACTTAAATTAAGCTGAAAGCTGAAATAAGCAGCTTTTAAGCTGCACCAAACAGGCCTACTGTCAAGTGTCGTGTTTGTGTTTTTAGTTCAGACAAAAAGTTGGTGTGTGGCTCTTTTGTACGTGAAAATTAGAGCTGGTTTGGGATGTCTTAAAAAAGTGTATTTTTTGTTTTTTTAGATTAAAAAAGTTGAGAAAAAAATATGGAGGTTTGGATTAACTTTTTAAATTTTTATGAAAAAATGTGTATTAAAAAATTGTATGAAAAAAATGTGTAAGAGATGAATAGTGATAGGTGGCCCACAGCCGTACAAATGGGAAGGTGTGAATGGGAGTTGGAAATTATTGACTATTTTTTGTACAAAGCACTGCACGGTTTTGTTTGGTCCATGGGGGTCATCACGGGTCCCATTTTAATAATCTAAACCGTTCAATGTGTATAACTCGTCGAACACTATATACTTATAAAAAAATCACGTTAATCGGATATCGATAGCTATCTGATCAGATTATTTATTTTTCAATCATTAATTATAACACCATCCATTTGTCGTACATAACTGATCTGATCATATAGTTATCGATATCCGATCAATGTGATTTTTTGCAGACATATAGTACTCAACGATTTCTACACATTGAACGGTTCAGATTATCAAAACGGGACCCGTGATGGCCCCATGGGACGAACAGCGGTGTGTGTGCAAACCACACCCAATCATTTATCTCTAATCCACTGCCGCAGCACAGCAGCTGCACAGTGGTCACTTCGGTGGTCACTTTTTTTGAAAAAAATTAAATTTTTTTTTGATGAATAGTGATATCTTTTTAGATTTTGGAGTAACTTTTTGACTTTTTGGCTTATGTAGTATAAGCCAAACCAGGCCTAGTAGTTACTGCTAAAAGAAAAATAATCGGAAGTTCTAATAAAAGAATTGTAATGAGTTTTAATAGAAGTGAATTTTATTGTGATGTGATATTTTGATCTTAATTTTATTTATTTTTATTTTTTTATTCTCTATCATATCATTAGAACTTAATTACAGCTCTAAAATTAAAAAAAATGTATTATTGTTTCTGGTAAAAATGTCATTGTATTATCAAAAGAAGAAAGTATTGTTTTATGAGCGGTGATAAAGAGCTTTAAAAGTAAAATTTTAAATTGAGTTCTATTTATGTGATAATGAGAAAAAAAAAAAAAAAAAAAAAAGACCAAAACATCACATTGATGAGTGGATCTCACTCATTAAAAACCCTTTTAAATCTCTTGATTTAGAACTCTCAAACATTTTTGATTGTTTTATATTGAAATGTCAAAAAAACAATTATTTAATAATTAATTATCATTCAATCATTTTCTTAATAAATTACTAATTTAAAAAATAAATATAAAATATAAACTTATATATTATTTTTCATATATACATATATATATATATAAGTTGTACCGATTTGATTATGTAGGATCTAAGAATAAATGACTTTGGTTCCATCTTAACTTTCTTTGACTTCTCTGTCTCTACACATTTGAAGTGTAATATGCATGGTCATACGGGGAAAGCCTATGGTACATTTTGTTTAAAAAATGTACGGTACACAAAAAATCAATTGCTAGGATTGAGCCACATACTAAAAGTGACTTGTTAAACAGGTCATTTTTTTTTTTATAATTATGAGCTAAAATCATATTTCTTCATAATTATAATCAAATTGATCAGAACTTAGTTATAATCACATCTCATAACCAATACCATTTTGTTCATAACTAATGCCACATATTTCATAACCACATCTCATAAACAACACCATTTTGTTCATAACTAATATCACATATTTCATAATCATAATGACATATCTCATAACCAACACCACTTTGATCATAACAAATATCACATATCTCATAACCATTGATCACATATCTTATAACTACTACCCACATAAATCATAACCACATCTCATAACTAGTCTCTTTGAGTCATAACCAACATCACATATCTCATAACCACTATTCTCATATCTCGTAACCAACACCGTTTTGTTATAACCAACATCACATATCTCATAACCACTAATCACATATCTTATAATTAACACATTTTTGCTCATAACCACACAACTTTGATCATAACCAACATCACATATCTCATAACTACTAATCACATATCTAATAACCAATATCACATAATGACATATCTCATAACCAACACCACTTTGATCATAACAAATATCACATATCTCATAACCATTGATCACATATCTCATAACTACTACCCACATGAATCATAACCACATCTCATAACTAGTCCCTTTGAGTCATAACCAACATCACATATCTCATAACCACTATTCTCATATCTCGTAACCAACACCTTTTTGTCATAACCAACATCACATATCTCATAACCACTAATCACATATCTTATAATTAATACATTTTTGCTCATAACCACACCACTTTGATCATAACCAACATCACATATCTCATAACTACTAATCACATATCTAATAACCAATATCACATATCTCATAACTACTAGTCACATAACCAATACCTCATAACTCATAACCATTAATACATATAGCATAACCACACCCTTTGACACCACTTTGCTCATAACCATTACCCACATATCTCATAACCACTAAGACATATAGCATAACCAAACACCCTTTGACATTACTTTGCTCATAACAATTACCCACATATCTCATAACCACTAACACATATAGTATAACCAAACACTCTTTGACACCACTTTGCTGACAACCATTACCCACATATCTCATAACCACTAACACATGTAGCATAACCAAACATCCTTTGACACCACTTTGCTCATAACCCACTGTAGACACCCCATTTTTTACTGTCCTCAAGACTTGGACGTCACCGTTTGAACACCCGGTAATCATCCATGTTTGTGTTCGTCTCGAGTTCCCGGAGGTCTCGGCTACGCACCTTGCCTCAGGATCTCCCGACTCGACTGTTTTGTGTTTGGTTTTGCACCAAACACTTGTGTTTTGCTTTTGAGCGGCAGGGAATGGCTTGTGAGACATCCCCACACATCATCGGCCATGGCTACAGGCCACCGGCCAGTGTTTTGTTGCCATCGGCCATATATTTGGCTGGTCAGCACTCTGTTTGGCCAGTCGGCCATCTTTATTTGGCCGATTGACTCTTTTTCTGGCCGAGACCTCTTCTTGAGGGGAGTTTGAACCTTTTGAACCCCCTATTTTAGCTTCTTGAGGAAGCTTGACCCTTTTGAACCCTTGGTTCTAGCTTCTTGAGGAAGCTTGAACCTTTTGAACTCTTGGTTTAGCTTCTCCAAGAAACTTGAACCTTTTGAACCCTTGGTTTAGCTTCTCCAAGAAGTTTGAACCTTTTGCACCTTGGTTTAGCTTCTTCTAGAAGCTTGAACCTTTTGCACCTTTGCCTAGCTTCTCCAAGAAGCTTGAACCCTTCTAAGCTTCCAAGGGAAGCTTGCACCTCTTGAACCTTTTGTCTAGCTTCTCCAAGAAGCTTGGCTCTTTTATCTAGCTTCTCCAAGAAGCTTGGCCTTCTTGGCCCTTTTGCTCCAAGCTTCTAAGAGAAGCTTGACCCTCTTTACCCTTTTTTTGCTTAGCTTCTCTTAGAAGCTTCAAGCCTCCATCTCCTCTATAAATAGAAGGCCTCTCCACCATTTTCAAGGGTTAGAAAATCGGATATATATAGAATATATATCACTCTCTCTCTATATATCTCCCTCTCTCTACATTTGTATGTGTTAGAGTGCTCCAAAGTGAGTGATTCTTGGCCCCTTTGCACCACAACTCCTAAGCACACACCTCCATCATCAACCTAAGGAGCTTGGAGGCCATTTTCAGAGGCTAAGGGACTGGTTTTTGATCCAAGAAGCTGCTGGTTTTATTGGTCTACAAGGGTGAGCCTTTAACCCTCTTTTATTCCCCATTTTTGTACCAGCTTTTAGCCTATCTTTCTTGTTGTTTTGAGCTTTGTGTATGACATAAAAAAGTTCTATTTTTTTGTGTTTAAGATACTTCATTAAGGACACTTTTGTGTTTGTGGTCGTTTACCCCCTCTTAGGCCTTGTTTGGCCCCATTTTGTGCTATTTTTTTTTTAAAACTTCGGGACCACCTTGTTTGGGCCTCCTCACCACTGAAATCTTGAGGGATTTCAGTGGTGAGGATGGTAGTTTAAGGTCCTAAGAAGGAGAGGGCCACCCCCTCTCCTTGTTGTCTTCAAAAAGTGCCATTTTAGACTCATGTATGAGCGCCATTTTTTAAGTTCATGTTGGCCATGTCTTAAGTGTTATTTGTGCTTATTTTTCCATGATATAGCACTGTTTTTACTTGGTTTAGACACACCATGCATGCTTAGCATACTTGTCTTGTAATGCCATGAAATTGCCTTAACATGCTTTGCGCTTTGAGCCTTGTTTCTAGCATGATTTTGGCTTAGCTTTGTGAAGCTTTTATGCATATTTTGGCATGCTTAAGGTCTATTTTTGGTTGCCTAGGCCATCTAGGGCTTTCTTTGTATAGCTACCATGCAACCTCTCTTGTATGCCTTGAGTATTGACCCCTCTAGCATGCTTTACTTGCTTCATTTCAGTGGTTTGGAATCACTTATCATGTCATTTCAGTCCTCATGGTATGCTTGTATGCTTGCATTTGATGCCCCTTTAATAGTTTATAAGGTTGTCATCTCATGTTCCATGTTTGGCCCCTTTTGTATGCTCTCATGTTTAGGCCATTTGGATGCCATCTAGGTGTGCCTTTACCCTTGCTTTGGTCTGCCTTGGGATGGTTTTGAGTCCCTATGGCCCTTTGAGGCTTGGTTGGCATGGCCATGGTTTAAGCCCTTTGGCTTGCCTTGAGTTTTGGACATTGTTGCATGCCATGCTTGTCTTGTTTACTTGGTTTGGCACCTTTTCTAACATGATTTCAGAGTTTTCTATGCATGCCATTTGTCCATGTTTATCCTCTTTTAAGTGTGCTTAAAAGTTGCCTTTTGATGCCCAGGAATTGGATCATGTATGCATGCATGCTTGTATGCGCATTTGGCCCCATTTCCATAGCTTTTGGCCACTGTTTTGGGCCTAGTTGATGGCTGCCCAAATTAGTTTAAGCCCACTCTTTACATGTTGTTACATTGCTTCATGCCTTGCATGCTTGTTAGCTTAGGTTGTGTGCCTAGTACATATTGCATGTTTACATGCTTGCCTCCATGCTCATGTTGCATGCTTAGTTCACATGCTTAGGTTGCATTTGGCATGCATGCCTTGCCTCTTGATTGAGCATGATAGAGGTTGGGCTTTCATTTGCTTGGTTTGCATTACATTTGAAATCAAAATGCACAACTTGGCTTCTTGAGCCATAACGCATTGAAATGTGCGATTGGTGGTCTGAAGGTCGAGGATCATCCTCCTTTGAGTCATGAATATGATAAGGAGGGTGGTGGTGCAAACATTGCTTTGGAAATGCATTGCCATGCCTTGTCTGCCCTCTGCTGCTGTCAAACAGGTTTCTGCAGGAAGCTTTGGCCGGCCGGCCATCTACAGTGCTGACCGGCCATCCATTGGTGGCCGATGGATTAATAAGTGGCCGGTGAGTATTCCCCATGGCCGGTGGCCATTCCTCTCAGCCGGTGGCACTCCACAGTGTTCATGGAAGCATCCCTGGGAGTTGTGCAATTTTCAGAAGAGCAGAGCAGGGAAAACAGAGGCAAACTTGTACATGGCGATGGATTTCCGAGCAAACCCGAGCATGTGTGCATTGGACCCTCTTCCCGAGGCCTTTATTGCTTTCTTAGCTCATTTAATTTGTTAATTACTTAGAGGGTCTGTAATAATTAATTAGCTAGGATAGTTGATTATTTATTCAGTCTGTATTATTCTTTTGGTCCCTCGGAGTGAGGGCAATTGTGTAATAAGTGTGTGTGAGTGTGTGCATGTCTTCCAACCCCACGTCTTTCTTCCCTTTTATTTACCTGCTTATGATGGTAGATTAGGGCACATTTAAATTAGCATACTTTATGAAATGCATGTGTGCATCCATACATTTGTCTTGCATGCACCGGGCTCGGCGCATCATACTAACTGCATATGTATTTCAATTCCAAATTGAATACGTGTTAGCTGTAGCATTTCACATGTCATTGTAGATTAGCCGAGCCTATTTCAGCTACATCTTGTATGTGTTGCATTAGCCATCTTAACATGAGCTAAGATCACGCATTGATTACTAACTAGCTTTTGTTTTGGCTTGGAGTACTAGGTAAGCTTTTATGCTTTAGCATATCGCATGCGTGTGAATGTTTCCATAATAGCATGATTACCATGAGGCTAGTTGCTTATGTGATATAACTGCTTGAATGCCTGTGGATGGAGGTCAAATTACCTAAGTTGGAATAATGCATTAAAACTAAGAGCTTTAAGCCCACTAGATAGTGACAAAACTGTCTTTTCTAAAGCCCACTTGAGGGTGGCAAAACTTGCATTTTAGCCTACTTGCGAGTAGCAAACCATTTTCAAAACAAACATGAAATGTTTTGTTCCAATTTAGGCGATTTGGTCTATACTTGTTTGCTGCGCGCATAACATAGTAATTCTAGGCTAATAACCGGAATAAGAGCACATAACGTTTTCAAAACAAGATATCACGGTTAGTAGAGGCCGATCTTTGATCGGGCGAGAGAATGCTCATAGTGACCTTCCCCAATCGTACCCAAGTTCCCGAGCCGAGGCAACTTTGGTGATGACGGACACGTGGCCTTTGGCACCGAGTCAGGGTTTCCTAAATTCCCCCATTAAAAAAATATTTAGGTGGCGACTCTGTATCTGGCAAAGTAGTCCATGTTTGGCACTTCTTTCAAAATCTGTTTTTCTCAACACAATTTGCCGGATTTGGACTCTTTGGTTCAGATTTAGAACCGTGACAAATCGAGTCCGAACTGTAGTAGACCCGCAAAGCGAACAGAACAGAGGTCATCCTCCCGGGGCGTTCGGGGACGTCTACACCCACATATCTCATAACCATTAACACATATAACATAACCAAACACCCTTTGACATCATTTTGCTTATAACCATTACTCACATATGTCATAACCACTAACACATATAGCATAACCAAACACCCTTTGACACCACTTTGCTCATAATCATTACCCACATATCTCATAACCACTAACACATATAGCATAACCAAACACCCTTTGACACCACTTTGTTCATAACCATTACTCACATATCTCATAACAACTAACATATAAAGTATAACCAAACACCCTTTGACACCACTTTGCTCATAACCATTATCCACATGTCTCATAACCAACATTACATATATCATAACTACTAATCACATATCTCATAACCAAACACTCTTTGACTTATAACTATACCACTCTGTTCATAACCAAAATCACATATCTCATAATCACTAATTACATATCTCATTACCTTTACCCACATATGTTATAACCACATCTCATAATCAGCACCCTTTGTTTCATAATCAATATCACATATATCATAACCGCTAATCATATATCTCATAACCACTACCCACATATAGGGGTGTAAATTTGGCCCACGAGCTCGTGGCGCACCCCAAGTCCACTCGTGCCCTGGGTAGGCCTAACTAGGCTCGAGCCTAAACCCAACCTAAGATATATGTTCTAAAGCCCGGTCCAACCTTGGTGTTATGGAGTGTGACCCATCCCATGAGCTTGTCCCAAAATTTTCTTCCCCATCTGGCTCGACTCGACCCCAATGGCTCCCTGCCCCCCTTGTCAGTGCAATGGTCAAAAATTTAAATCAAAACAATTTGAAAGAGTCATATAACCGTTAATTCCACCAATTTCCCAACTATTCTTCCTAAATTTTTTTCCCAACTATTCTTCATTCTTTTTCTCCACTCAATTTTCTTTCCCTTGATTTGTCCTAGTTGTGCCTGAGCTCTCTCTACTTCTTAATCAGACTTCTCTATTTTGCTGAAATCATCGAACGACCATTGTTGATAGTTCTTCCTCATTGGATTCTTCTTCTCTATACTCTTGTGTCTCTGCAATAGATCCTTTAACTCGTCATTATTTTCTCTATCTATTTCAACACTATTCATTCTTGTGATATTTCTCTATCTAGTAAATGCATTTATCTCGAAACTCTAGCTCTTTCAAATTAATATGTCATACATATACAAACCTTTGGCTGTAGTTATGATTTTATCAATTTGTACATATGTTATAGAACTGTTGAAAAATGAATATTATGCATTTTGTTGTATTGTTCTATTATCTCAACTCTCTTCATCCGTCAAACATCTCTCTTATTCCTTACTGTCACTGTAGATATCTCCGATGTTCCTTATCGGAAACAACACCATCTTTGATATTATTTTCACAAGCGATAAGTCCGTTCAGTCTCTCTTTCTCATATTTCCTTTCCTTTCACTCTATTGGTTAATCTTTTCTAATTCTCATTTTTTGTTCCATGGCTTAAGTCGTGGATTAAATTATTTAATTATTGTCATTACATTTTGTGTTTATCTGTTCCATGGCTTAAGTCGTAGTTTATAAATGGTTGTCTTAATTTATAAATTTGAGGAAAAAACGTAAACTCAAAAAATAAGTTTACGTTTTCAGTTTTCAAATTTTTTTTTCAAATAAATTTTTTTTCAATTAATTTTTTTAATTAATCTTTTTTTCAATTAATTTTTTTCCAAATATTTTTTCCCCAATTAATTTTTTTTTCATTTTTTTCAATTAATTTTTTTGAAATAATTTTTTTCAATTAATTTTTTTTTCAAATAAATTTTTTTTCAAGTAATTTTTTTCCAAATATTTTTTTTCCCAATTAATTTTTTTTAATTAATTTTTTTCAAATTTTTTTTTAATTAATTTTTTTTCAATTATAATGAGTGTGATCCCATTGTCATAAATAATAAATATAAATATAAATATTTAGGCCTTAACAAACATATTTTTTTAGTTTATGTTTTAAAATTTTTTTAAACATTTTGTTCAACCAAACGCGTTCGTAATTTATATTTTTCTAAAAATAAACAAAAATCAATTTGTAAAATTTTTGTAAACATAAACCAAAACCGTAAAAGTTACCAAACGCTACCTGAAATTTTTTCTATTATGTTTACGCTAATTTATGGTGTGATTATACATTTTGTAGTTGATGAGTAAAATACTTTTTTTATTATTAATTTTACTTAATAAAAATAGATGAGGATTTATATTAAAAATAAAAAAAAAATTGAGTGTAAATTGATAAAATTATAAATTAATAATTTATTTTATTATAAGACTCTAAATTAATTGATTTTTTTATTATGATTATTACATAATTTCCCCCAAATAATTTTCTCTAAAAATTTGGAAGTGAAAATCAAAATTCCCTCTTTCCATGGCAAATCCCTCAGACACCCAAACGTCTTCAAAAATTTCTCTCTCTCTCTCTCTCTCTCTCTCTCTCTCTCTCTCGGTCGTTGCCACTGCCCTTGCCACCGCCGAGACCTGTTTGGCTTTCACCGCCGCATCCTCCACTACGGAGAAAAGCTCCCAAAGCTGTTGACGAAGATCTCTATAGGATCTCGCCGAAGCTCCTCATCGCCAACCACTGAAGAGTGAGTTTATTCCTCTGCTCTTTTCTTTTCCTCGTTTTAGCAAGCTACATGCCTCAATGTATGTCTCTCTCTCTCTCTCTCTCTCTCTCTCTCTCTCTCACTCGCTATGCAACTTGTTTCTCTCCCTTTCTCCATCTCCTTTCTATGAAACCCTAGACCAAAATCCCTTTCTTCGAAACTGCCCCTTTCACCTTTGTGAACTCATTGGGTTGGTTTATAAAATTAGGAAAATATGATTTGAATAGGCTTAGGTTTTTTACACTACAAGAAAAGTGGGCTTATGAGACGGAACTTTTGCGACGGCACATTTGCCGTCGCAAAAAGTCATTTTTTGTAACAGCACAACTTGCCGTCGCAAAAAATGTGACCTTTTGAGACGGCACAATTTGCTGTCGCAAAAAATATGACTTTTTGAGATGGCACAACTTGTCATCGCAAAAATGTGACCTTTTGAGACGGCACAATTTGCCGTCGCAAAAAATGTGCCTTTTTGAGACTGTCATCTTGCCGTCGCAAAAACAAATGTGACTTTTTGAGACGGTACAACTTGCCGTTGCGAAAAATGTGCCTTTTTGAGACGGCACAACTTGTCGTCACAAAAAAAATGTGACTTTTTGATAAAAAAAATAATAATAAATTTTTTTTCATTAAAATAAAAATAAAAAAAATAAATTTTCAATCCATAACTAAAAAAAAAAATTTTTTTTTTTAAAAATTTCATTAAGTACAAAAAATAGTTTTTTTTGGCGACGGCAACCCCCGTTGCCAAAAAAAAAAAGAAAGGGTTAAAGCACGTTTCGTTGTTTAAATTTCATTTGGGACCGAATTTTTTTTTTTTTTTATTTCCGCTATGTTTCCCCTCTGCTTTTTTTTTTTTTTTCCATTCCCCTCCTTTTTTTTTCCATTCCCGTTCTGTAACCCTCCTAACCCAAACAAAAAATCCCCAATCTCAAACCACCCCGCCCAAAACCAAAAATCCCTTATCTCTTCTTACCCCCCTTTCTATCTCTTTTCACCCATTTTTCATCTTCCTCTCTCTCTTCTCTTTCTCTTTTTCACTCATTACTCTTCTTTGTCTGTTTGTCTGTCTATCTATCTGTCTCTCTTTCTCTTTGTGTGTCTCTCACTCATCTATCTCTTCTCTCATCTCTCTTCTGTCTATCTCTCTCATCTCTTTCTCTTTGTGTCTTTCGTCCATCTCTCTTATGTCTATCTCTCTCATCTCTCTTCTCTCTCTGTCTCTCTCTTTTCTCTTTATTTCTCTCGTTCATCTCCCCCTATTACTTTCTTGTTTATCTCTTTTCTCCTTTTTTTTGTTCTCTCTCTCTCTCTCTTTCTCTCCCTCTCTATATCTTTTTACCCATTTTTTCATCTTCCTCTCTCTTCTCTTTCTCTCTCTCACTTATCACTCTTCTCTCTCTGTCTATCTGTCTCTCTCTCTCTCTCTGTGTCTTTCACTCATCTATCTCTTTCTCTCATCTCTTTTCTCTCCCTGTCTCTTTCGCTCATCTCTCTTCTCTCTATGTCTTTCTCCCTCATCTCTCTTCTCTCTATCTCTCTCTTTGTCTTTCTCGTTCATCTTTCTTCTCTCTATGTCTCTCTCACTCATCTCTTTTCTCTCTATTTCTCTTTCTCTGTCTCTCTCGTTATCTCTTTCTCTCTCTTTGTCTCTTTTTCTATCTCTCACTCTCTATCTCTTTATCTCTCTCTCTCTCTCTCTCTCTCTCTCCCACTGTGTTCGTGTTGCTCACTCTCTCCCTTCTGTTTTCTCTATTTACTGAGCTCCTTCTCGATTTAGCAACCACTTTGTCTCTCTCTTTCTCGCTCATCACTCTGTCTCTATCTCTCTCTATCTCTCTTCTTTATCTGTCTCTCACTCATCTCTCTCTCACCACCCATTTCCTCTACCATATTCACCACTACTGCAAATGCCATTCTACTACTACCACCACCTACTGTTGCCACTCTACCTCTACGACTATCATTACTACCATCATCACTACCACTCCACTGCCACCACTATTACTACCATTATCTTTTCTCCACCACCGTTACTCTATCTCCTCTACTACTACCATAACTTCACCACTAATCTCCTTCGCCATTACTACTACCACCACCACTATCACCTCTTATCCACCACCTTCACCACTACTGCCACTCCCTATCCTCTACCACAAAAAATTAGTTCTTGATTTTTATTAACACAAAAAGAAAAGGATCGCAAAAAAATATTTTTCATTGACCACAAAAAATTAACTTTATTTTAATAGAAAATATTATCCCTACTTCGACCAAATAAAAAAAATTATTCATTAAAATAAATATGAAACAAATAAATTTTCAATCTTACTAAATTAAAAAAAAATCATTAACTATAAAAAAATTATTTTAATAAAAAATATTTTTTTTGGCGACGGCATCCCCCGTTGTGAAAAAAAAAAGAGCCATTTTATTATTTAAATATTCATTTGAAATGAAAAAAAAAAAATTTCCATTCCCGCTCCCGCTCCCCCCATTTTCCATTCCCGCTCGGGTTCCCCCCACTCCAAACCCAAAATCCCCAATCTCAAAAATCCCTAATCTCTTCCCCCTCTCCTCCCTCCTTCCTTTTTTCCATTCTCACTCGAGTTCCCCCCCACCCCAAACCCAAAATCCCTAATCTCTTGAACCAAAATCCCCAATCTCAAAAATCCCTAATCTCTTCTTACGTCTCTCTCTCTCTCTCTCTCTCTCTCTCTCTCTCTCTCTCTCTCTCTCTCTCTTTCTCTCCGGCGAGCGGCAGACCCTTCGAAGTTCCTCATTTCTTTTTTCTCCTTCTTTGGGTTGTTCGAGCAATTTGGAAATCTTGGAGATGGTTGAGGTATGAATTTACATTTTCGTCTATCTATGAAATAAATATATATATATGGGTTTAGGGTTTACTGAGATTTTAATTTTCTAGATAATGTTATTTGGACGTCAGTGGAAGAATCTTTGATGGCATGGCCATGCAAGCTCATCAGAGGGGAGGTGCATCTGGCAGTTTCATTTTTCCAGATGCTTGTTTTCTTCCTAGTAAAGGAGAGAGGTACGATATTTAGCATAGATAAGCTTCTGGACGTGTTCTATTTTTGCGTAGTCGGTGCTGTCTTTTTTATCATATTGTTCGGGAGCACTGTACACTACATGCACTCTTAAATTTCTTTGGGAATTTAAATTTTTATGAAGATCTTACCTTTCTGCATACCTGTAAGTTCTGCGATGTGCTTCTGATGATTTAGTGCATAAGTTTCTACCTTCAAACTTTATGTTGAGCATGGTATGATGGAGCTTTCTACCACCATGATAGTGGAATGGCTTAGTTTATTTCCCATAGGCATTGCAAGCTAGAATCCTTCTTAAAAATGGGTAACAATAAATATAAATTTCAAACATGCAAACCATGACATAAAAAGGACAAGGAAAGAAATTTCTATAGAATACATATGTCTATTCATTTGTATTGTAATAATTAATAATATAAGAGGATATTTCAAAACCATATTAATTATTATCTAACAAAATTATTTATTATGCACCAAGGAATGAAGTTAGTTTTTTAAAAGACTCTTGACTAGTAGAGATTGTTATGTTATAGAATATTAATTATATAAGAGGCTCAATAATACATGGACTTGTGTCAATGCTATAAAAAAAAATTTCTTTTCTAATTTATATGCATTTATGATTACATGTTACATGAATTAGATTGTAATTCAATACATCTCTTATATATTTGTAAACTAGGTCACGTCATGTGGTTAAAAAAACTAAATTCAAATGGCCACTAAAATATAGCACTGCAATCAAGTTTTCCAAGAATGTTACATGGGTTCAAGAGATAAATAAATTAAAATTAAAAAGAAGCACAAATAGTGTCATAGTAAACTGTCAAACCCATACTATAATAGGACATTGCTCAATGTGGTGAAAGCTTGGGTTGACAAGCAGGATAAATGTGGGTTTGGATTCCAAAGGCTACAACTTTATGCCCAAAAGTTTTGCCAAAAAAATAAAACAGAGTTTGAGCCTATATGCAATTAAGATGAATCAAAGGGAAAATCACTAGTTATAGTGGCATTCTTTATGTAAATGTGATGGCATTTGGGGTATTTGCGACGGCGTTTTACCGTCGCAAAAAATCAATTTTTTTGTAGTGTTATGTTTGTTAGTTGTGTTGATTCCATATATATATACTTGAAATTTGGCTTGTGTGTGAGATCTGATGTGTGGTAATTGAATTTTGTACTCATGTAATTGATACGAGACTAATTTTTTATTTGAAATATGTTTATTTGATCCATTTGAGTGTAAAGTCCATTTGTTTAACTAGTTAAAAAAGCCTTTTGATCCATTTGCTTTTTCTGTTTTAAAAAAATGGTACACCCAGTTTAGTCCCTATTGGATGGAGGTCTCGAATAATTTTGTTTATCTAGCTTTCTCAAATTATATTTAACTCTTTGTATCGCCTTGATGCTTTTTTAATAAAGTTTGATTATTTATCCAAAAAAAATAAATTATATTTAACTCTTTACTTCCAAACAAAAATTCTTCTAATGATACTGATTTTAATCCGTGCAGATCAAGGATAAAACTAGTGAGTAAATAGGTGAAACTGAAGGTATGATGTGTGATTAAAAAGAAGTTTTTCTTAATGATAGATGGCATTTATCAAAATTTGCTTCTGATCTATTACTGCTGCATGCTGTTTTAATGGTGATTTTATTTTGATGGGAAAACATGACAACCATCTGAACAGTATGATAGCTGACCTGGAATTATCATGAAGAAAAAATTATCTGAATTGATAGTGTTTTCCTGTTTCAAGCTAATAAACTACCATAACTACATTTAATTCCAAACAATTGCCCGATTTTGAGTAGTAGTCCCCCCATTCACAAATATAAATAAAAATCTTATGAACAAGGTAAGTTGTTCTAACTTATTGAACTTAACTTATAGGGAAGTGTAGTGTTAAGAGCTATATCATTTCAAAAAATGTGGTATGGACATATCATTTCATGATCCTTTTGGCTATTATGGGGTTTCAGTGTTTCATTTGTCTTTGGAATTTTAGAATGATGCAGTGAAGAACCTAGTGACTAAGTTACACTCTGCTAAAGCTAAGCTTGATTTGGTGACACAAACAAAATGCAAATTTGTTTTGGAGAATAGAAAGGTTCATATATTAAATTCTGATTTCTATAGCTTGAGTGGATGTACATAGATACTAAGGGTAGAGTGTTTTTTTTTTTTTTTTTTTGTTATAGGTCCTCAATTTCTCCATCTTAACGTAGAAGTAAAGCTATACCTCCTCCATCCCTTCCTCTCTAGCGGTTGCATTAGCAGGTGTGTTTTTTAATTTATTTGCTTTTAATTAATAGCAAGGCATTGGCGGGTGTGCTATTTTATTTATTTGTGCTGTCTTTTTTTATTTATTTGTTTATTTTAATTGATAGCAGGGCACTGGCGGGTGTGCTATTTTATTTATTTGTGTTGTCTTTTTTTATTTATTTGTTTATTTTAATTGATAGCAGGGCACTGGCGGGTGTGCTACGTTATTTATTTGTGCTGTCTTTTTTTTTATTTATTTGTGCTGTCTTTTTTTTTTTTATTTGTTTATTTTAATTGATAGCAGGGCACTGGCGGGTGTGCTATTTTATTTATTTGTGCTGTCTTTTTTTCTTTATTTGTTTATTTTAATTGATAGTTATTTGTTTCATGTTAATTGATAGTAGGCTAATTGCTTATGTTTTTTTGAATTTATTTGCTTTGAATTGATAGCAGGGCACTGGCAGGTGTGCTTTTATTTTGTTTGTTTATTTTAATTGATAGTAGGATACTTCCGGGTGTACTGTCTTTTTTTTAGAGGGAGATGATGTCACAAGAGAAAGATTGAATTCATTTTTGGTTGAACTCAAATTTGTTGAATGACATGTAAATGTTTGGAAATTCTGAACTGATACTTTTGCTTCCCACCCACGACAAAAATAAACATAATTTTGAGGACTTAAATTTCTTGGTATTTTGTATAAATACTCTTAAACGATGGTTGATGGATATTTTTTGAGGACTTAAATTTGTTAGTATTTTGTATTTTATGGTTGATGTAAGTTTCAAATTTATATTGCAAAGACATTCACTAGTTTAGG
Organism: Camellia lanceoleosa; assembly: GCA_025200525.1. Lineage (NCBI taxonomy): Eukaryota > Viridiplantae > Streptophyta > Magnoliopsida > Ericales > Theaceae > Camellia > Camellia lanceoleosa. The sequence goes on along the minus strand of CM045772.1, from coordinate 109,262,041 downwards.
TTCTAATAACAAAAAGTAAGAATTCTTTACAACTGAACAAATTTTCTCTAATTTGTTTGTGTTTGTGAGCGTATGCCAATTTCTATTCACTTGATTTTACTGCTATTGACAGAGCTGGATGCAAAGACAAATGGCTTTCTTCTTGTAAATGCTAATGGTGGTTTGAATTAGATGAGATTTGGGGTCTGGTTGTTGTGTTATTTGATATTTTAATTGGCTTCAATTTAATCCTTAATGTCAATTATAGTCTGATAAACAAATAATTTTATAGTGCAAATCTGTGATATGGTTGTTACTAAATGGTCGATTGCTGTTCTTTTGGTTTATAAAACCATACAAATGGAGATTGAACTGAAAATATCAAAACTGAACTGATTGAAGCTTATGGGAAAACTGATTGGTTTCTGTCAATTTGGTCTAGCTTGGTTCGTTTTCTTAGTTTGGTCAATTTTTCGGTTTTTCTTGATTGGTTTTATTGGTTTGGTTGGTTTTGCTACATAGCTAAACAAGAAGTGTTTTAATAATTTTGCTTTCCAACATCTCTTGCTAGTGTGGGGGTGCTGGACCACAAAATTTGTGTAGTGGTCACACTCTATTGCGACACGATGTGTTCGTCTAGAAAAAAAAATACGTTAGTTTAATTTACGTTTAATTCATTTCATATCATGCAGACTATTCAATATCCACATAAGAATTCAGATTATTTTTCAATGTTTTTTGCTTTCCTTTGAAATCATCCGCTGCTCAATTGTATGTAACCTAGAACCAACCGATGCAAAAGCCAATGTTTTTGTTTGAGAAGTTAAATAGTAGGTATTTGGAACTGGTTTTGCAAATTATTTTTATGAAGATTATATTTCAATTAATGAAATTTCTTCTGGTTGTCCACTGTGGAATCCATTGAACAAAATCAATAGTAGTCTAGTGCTGGTGTTGTCATCCAATTGGCACTTTGATTTCTCATTTGTTTCCCTATTTTATAACCCATTTGAATCTGTCAAGGGTCTTGACCGATCCATTTATTGTTCCCTTTTCATTTTGCCATGAACTGATCAACTAAGTTGGTAACTATGTTACTATCAATATCCAGCAAGGCAGTCTACTTTTCTATTTCTTCATTTTCTAGTTTTTATTTTTAATTGGAAGGGGGTCTAGTAGGAATTCAAATGTTAAAAGAAAGAGAAAAAAAATCAAAAATTGAACTTATGAAGAGTGATGGAAGGAAAGTGAACCAATTTCTGAAACCAAATGATAATAATATCAATAATGATACCAACAAAAAAAGAAAATCTATTTTTTCATTTAACATGATACCAATAATATACATTCTGTTTTTTTTTTTTTAATACTGAATCGATGAAAATCTTCTATTTTTATTAAAAACAAAAAGAAAAATAAAAAAGAAGAAAATGCCACTATAGACCAAAAAACCAACAAAAGACAGATTTTAAGCCAACATCAAACAAATCCAAAGAAAATAAATGATGATGCACAGCTAGAATGTAGCCAAGAATCTTGTTAATTATGAAGCTCTGTCTAAGTTTCCTGGACATGAATAGTAGTATGTTTCTATTATGAAGCAAAGCCAAATCAATATGTATCATATGACAAAGGTCCACAGACACCTTGAAAAGTAAAAATCAAAACATAATAGTATTAATGAGGCGGCATTGACGTGCTTGGCAATGGTAGCAACTCGTCTTTGTTCGCTCCCACAACCTTATCCACTATCTTTCCTTCTTTCAGGATGACGAAAGTCTATAGCCTCTACTTCCGTTTCAATTCACCCCTAGCTCTAAGTTCTACACAAGATAGCACACTTGAAAATATAATTTTATAACAAAGGTTGAGTTATAAACTCAAAGTTCACTAGTTTAAGAAATGCGATAATGTCATTGATTGTACGAAATTATGAAAAATAAAAAAGAATAGAGCATCACCAACTTTATATTGCCCGATATCACCAACAATAGAAGCTGAATTGTGCTTGTATATCACAAGATCAAGTAACAAGCGAGCCATATGCAAATAGTCAAACTACATGCCAAAAGTAGTGAGTACCTACACAATTTTGTTAGACTTGGCCTAGGCGTTTAAAGCAGGCCCATCTCTACAAGAAACACTAAGCATGGTCATTGTATTGATTAGATTAAGTAATTAATAAAGGTTTATTTTGAACCAAAAGGGAAAATCCAATAAAATCATATTGTTGATTAAGAGTGGTACGGAATATTGCAAGCAAGGAAAACAAATTAATAAAAAATAAGTTGTTTTTCCTAATCAATAACAGTAAGTGATCAATGAAAATATGTTATTATTGGTTTGGGCATATTATTAAACACATGGTGAGCAAAAGATAAAATTGTAGCAAACCAACAAAACAAAGACAATACATAAGCTGAGCCAAATATTAAATAGAATCGGGGCAATAACAAGCATCAATCTAATATAGAAGCATAGAAATCAAGTAATGACATCCCCATAGAAGACAAAGAAACAGCAAACCAAACAATTACATACCAAATTGTTTGGATTTGCAGCTAGTTTGTGAAAAAAAAATGCATACAGAGTTCAGCACAATGCAAACTGCAGAATAAAGGAAGACACAACACTCAAACGAACATTCATTGTAAGAAATTGAACAATTTCTTTGATAAAATAGAGAGTAATTTGCAGCAAAGAAATTGAACAATTTACACCTCTTAATATCTCACGACTTGAGGAATAAGCTTGGGTGAAAAGCACACTGCCTAATTGCAAAACATATAATTTTATATATTTATTATATGCCATATTAAGCCTATAAGAAAATGGCACTGTCTATGAATGTAAATGATGCAAGAATATCTGTTGAAGGGTCAAAGACTGATTTAGGTTGTGAAAGCAATGTAAGCCTTAGTCAATACACAAAAATAAAATAATTTATGCAGGACAAGTTACTCACGGAGCCCATGACTATTAACTAGAATAAAGTATATCTTCCAGAACTTCCTTTCTTTCATCACACACGGGCATAATTCGTATCTTAATTTTGAAATTTCCTGCAAAAGAATATTCATAAACATAGTTAACAGATCAAAATTTTAAGAAGAATTTAAAACATTGAGTACAATATACTCATGCAAGCTATTTGACAATACATGAAATATTATATCCTATAAACTTAACAACCAACATCTAAAAATTGAAGCTATTAGAAAGTGTAATTGTATTTACATCATCAATGCACTTCTTCGTGTGGCCAAAATCCCGTCCATGAGCGAGCCAATGACAATTATGTATGACATCTATAAGGTAACTGTGTAATACAAGCTCAAGACTTGTTTGCTTTAATGCCATGTTAAAAACCATTTGCTCAACTCCTCTAAAATCTTTTAAGAGCCATTGTTGGTTAACATGGCATCATAATAGGAAGGTCTTGCATTCAAGTCTCAAGCTCACCTAATAAAATTTAAGGTATGCATGCGTTTGCCAACTCAATGAAAGAAATTTGGCCATACCAGAGGCAGCCTGTTGACAATATAAAAAAAAAAACTTCAAACCCTTTCCGATTGCTTAAAACCTTAAGAATATGGTTCTTATCTGGAGTTTGGCACACATGAGGGGGCATGTTGACAATATATATTCTTTAAGCTACACCCTTTGTAACAAGTTAAGCTTTTAGAGCAGTTTGTGAATACCAAACCTACAATGGGTTACATTATAGAGTTTATGAATTGAAAAGATATTATTCTACTCCCATAAACTTATTTGTTTGTCCTTCAAATTGTTGATGTTGATAATTTATACAAAAGGACAGCATCATCATATGATTTGGCCATTAAACCAACAAAGTTGTCATTAATAACCAAACAGTTCTGTTACCCAATTCAACTCACATCAAGCATCTTCTTTCTCAAAGTCAAGTTTGAAGACGTTAAACAAGCTATGGAAATAGGGAGTGGACAAGTCTTTTCCTTGATATTCAAAGAAAATTTGTTTTTACAAGCATTTACAACCAGGCAATTCATTGGAAGCTCAAGTTTTCAAAAATAGAGTAGTTTTGGTAGTAGAACCAATCTATCTTTCCCAGTGCACTGCTCCTTCTTACAGTTTTGGTAGAAGTTCAAGTCTTTTCCTTGATATTCAAAGAAAATACCCGTAAGATATCTATTTGCATATATTGGTTATTTGGTTTCAAATTTCCCAATATATTCCTTGTAATTTAATTTTATTATTATTATTGGGTTTCTCTGTTAATTATTTACATATATTTCTTGAAATAACTATGTAAAAGTAGTTATTTGAAATCATGCTAAGGATTCTCTTCTAGCTACAAAAATCCTACCAAAATACTTCTCTTCTATCTCTAGTTACCTTCTGCTATAGTTTTTCTCTCCACATATAATAGCTAACTGTCCAATATTTTTATCCTCAAATTCCCTTGATTCGAAATCCATGTTTGGAGCCTAAAAGGCTAGAAGATATTAATTTCTACAATGTTAGAGATGGGAGGATGATCACCCAGAGAAATTTCAGACCAATTGAAGGTTTGAGTCAGATTCTTCCCAAGGCAGAGGTAAAAAAGAAACCAAGATTCCATGTGACAAATATAGCATCGACATGAGTGATCCAACAAGCATTTCAACGATTTCAAGAAGAAAAAAAAAAACCAAAGGATAGAGGAAATAAATATGACCCTGAATTCAAGTGCTTGCTTAGCAGATAATTTGGAAATTGAAGAATTATTGGTAGCCAAACATGGCCAAAATCTCCCAAAAATGAACTTAGATGGGCTGAACATTGGGCTAAGACTTGCAATGGGTACGGAGATTTGTGGAAGGATCTACAGTTTAAGCTGTCCACAATTTATCCTGACTCCAAACACCAAATTATCAGCAACCTGATAATCCAAAAAGATGTGATATCCAACTTGTAGCAAACAAACCACGACAAAGATTTGAAAATTTTTCATTAAACTTGAGAGATGCAACTTGATACCTAGACTCAATGAGATGCGACACATACTTGCCCATATATATTTTCATACTTACTTTGAGGAAGAAATGGTGATACAAATTCCCATCAAAATTAATTTCTTACTATTAATTTCCAAGAGATATTTCCAAGAAATGGTTAGGATTTTCAAATCAAAAGCCCTAATGTAAATAAAGTTTAGAGTTAGAAACAAACCTGAGCTACAGAAAATATCTCTTGGAAATATTCGATTAGAATGGAAGAAACTCTAGTTCTTGACGTCAAGAGAGTGGGAGGTTATGAAGAAAGATGTCTACACCGAGAGAATGGTGGCCCCGATGCCGACGGGGTTGGTGGTCTTCGGCAATGGCTGAAGCTTCGGCTATGGTGGAAGAGAGGAGGGAGGAGAAGAGAAGAGCAACAGCACGAGCTAGAGAGGGAGGCCAACTGACTTCCGACTGTTGGACTACTCTGATCTTTTGCTCTGTTTGGTAACCGGTTACACAGGTTACCTAATTTGAGAGTTAAATTATTTAAATATCTTAGTTAAGTAATATGGTATAAGTAAATAATTGAATATAACTAAGTTATGACTTAATATGATAGTAGTTATGACTAATATGGTATTGGTTATGATATAAAATCATATAAGTTCATAACTAAATGTATGGTACATCTAAATGTACCATAGCATATTAATCTGTACTATTTTTTTGATATTCATATATTTCGATAGAAGAATAATTTACAAGCAGAATTTAAAGAAAAATTAACAAAAAATAATGAGATAATAATACTCTTGATACTAGAAATCGTACTATTGAACTATATAACTATGGTTTAAAATTTTGTATTTTTTTTTTATTTGTATAGAACTAATCAATCAATGTAACGATAGGGATGAAAATTATATACATATGAACGGTTAGTTTGTATTCATAATTGATTCTGAAACCTATTAACAACATTTTAAGAGATTCACAATGGTGCAACATTTGATTGTTAATACATATTGACTCAAAATTCATATTGATATGCCTCGTAATACTGCTATTAAAAATCATATCACGTTAGACTGCATACAAAAAATTGAAAATAAATAAAAAATCTATATTCTTCTAAATTTCTCTGTCGTCTTGAGCTGCCGTTTAATATGATGCAGTCCGATGACTATGGTCAGACATTGATATTGAAAACTTTGATAATTATAACTTTTCTAAAATTTTAAAACTATGACATTCTAAAGTTTTCTATATAAACTAGTTGGACAGTAATGTCACTTTTGTTTCAATAAATCTATGAACCAGGAAAAATATTCAGAAATTGTCTCTAGAATTTTAGATTAATTGTGTAAATGTTTGGGATGGGTTAAACTAAAATACTCAATAAAGTAAAACATCTCATCATATCGCTCTCTACTTTTTTATTATTTTATTTATTTATTTATAAAAAGCCAATTAAAATAACAAATTCCCAAACGAATTCTTGTTGGTCCATCTTGTGAATGAATCTTTGTCTTAAATTTATATTATGAATAAATTTCTTGATTTTTTTGAGGAAAATTCACTTTATCCCATTGTGGTTTTGCCTAAGAGCACTTTACCCCCCAATGGTCCAAATATCAACAGAGAATTCCTTATGATTTTGGATTAAAGTGCTATGGTTAGTTTTTTCGTTAAAGATAATAGAAAGTGTGCCACAACATCTCCAATTTAGAGTGAGGAATGCAAAAGAGTAAGTGTGGGAGCTAAAAAATATCAACTTATTGAGGGTAACCCAAACAAGTCCTGACAATGGGCCCAACCCAACTAAGGAAGCCCATGGGACAAATATCACACCATCATCTATGAAAGGAGAACATTCAAAGGAATAGAGGTATGTCTCATCTCTCTGCAACAAAGCACACAGACATTCCTCAATTCTTCATCTTTTCTCTTTGATTCAAGAGTTTAACTTTATCATCAAAGTGTTTCCAGTCGACAACCCCAGTTGGGTGGCACCGACTATGTTTATTTTCACAGATCTATGGGGCAAAGCTTATCTCTTCGTTGGATCTTTTCGATAATCTATGTGAGAGAATTTTTTGGGTCTCACAATTGGGATCGTCCGTGGGAAGGAACTAAAGAATTCAATGAAGAGAAGACCAAACACCACCCTTAAGGTGCTCAGACCAGTGTACTGTAAGTAAATCTGATCTAACCACAAAGGTTAGTGACCTTGCTTTATACCAAATCAAATTATATCCAATCTCTTTTTAGGAAAAGTAGACTCACGGCTGGGTCTTTCTCTTCTTTCTATATGTTTATTGCTAAAGCTCAACTTTAATATATATATATACATTTATGCTCACAAATTGTGTCTAACCTTTGTTGAATACAGAGACATGACCAAGTTTATAGATATATGTGCGTATCTATTTTTGCTTCCTAAAAGTTAGAAAAACAAGATCAAGTTTGTAGATTTATAGAGACTTCACATTCTCTCTCTAAAAGAGGTTTCCGCAACACATAAGGTAGGTGTTTGTTCTAGCTTATTTTATCCAACTTATGGCTTTTTGCTTTAAAAAAGCTAAATCAGTTTGTTTGTTTTAGCTTAGTAAAATCAGTTTCAGCTTATTGCATCTTTTTTTTTAGAACAAACAAGTTGAAAATGAGAATCACCTCCCAGGCTGCTTCCGCTACTCATATTATGCGGAGGGGTATTAATTTTACTTAAATATCCTTGGTCCTTCCAATTATTTACTCTTGTGCCATAAACCCTACTAATTCTTTCTCTAGTGAACCAAAAGGAAATAAGAGAGATGATGGCAGCTTGGGAGAGACAAACAACACAACGACAACTGGTTTTTTGGCCATAAGGAAGAAAGAAATAAAGAGAAATGGGAAGAAAAAGAATGAATTGGAAAATAAAAGTTTTAGAGAAAAATAAATTTTAGTAAGAGAAAATAAATGTGTCTTCTTAGGAAGAGAAGAAGAAGAAAAATAAAAGATAATAGAAAGAAAAGAAATAAAAGAAATAATGAATGAGAAGATTACCTGGAGGAATGATGAATGAAGACGAGATAGAGCAGAGAGAGTAGGAGGGAAAGTTTAGAGTACAAAATAGAGACCCAAGAAATTCATTGGAAAAGATGATGAGGGCATCAATCCAATGTGGTCACACCCATGGTTGGCATTAATCAAGGTAAATTCAATTTATTAATGTTGGAGATGTGAAAAGTCAAGATAAATTCAATTTACAACTAACAAGGGTAAAAAAGTCATTTACACATTAAAAAGCTACTTCACAGCTTATATAACAAACACTACTCAGCAACTTAAATCTATAATCCAACAGTTACACCAAACAGATTAATAGCTTCTGATTAAAGTCATAATCTATAATTTGTTAAGCTATAATCTATAATCTGTTTTAACAGCTACACCAAACAAGGCCAAGGTTAAGACGAATTATCGAAGAATTGTTTCGGCAATCAAAGTCACCCAACTGGCTAGCCAATGAAACTTTAACAAGATTAAACCGAGCTACCAGAGAGGTGCTTCGGCAAAACCAAAGAACTCAGTAGAGTTTCTGACCAAGTGCTTTGGCAAACGAAAGAGCCAAGTTGTCGATCAAATGACTCAACAAGCCGACCATCCGCCCATTCCAGCCGAAATATTTGTTATGGGTTATTCGAAGACCTAACATTGCAGCAAATTAACATTGAGCAAGTTATTGCCTCCGACCAAGAGCAAGATCTGTAGAGCAAAACAATCAAATAAGCTATTAAGCCATTTAGTAATGGCATTGCCGATCAAGAACAAAGAGACAATGGACATGAGAGCACCATTACGCCCTTATCGAACAAGCCCGCATACTCTTTGTCGAGTAGAAATGATGTCGTCGAGTCAACATCGTTATGCTAAGGACATTAAAATAACATTCAATTCACCATTCTTCCCGCCAAGATGGTTCAAAAGCATCATTTGCCAAGAGAATTGGACTTCAATCAACAAAAAAATAAAAAATAATGAATAAAAACAACAAACATATAATAAATAAAATCCAACAGCCTTGAGGAAACCAATTACCCAAATTCTAATTACGTTTCATCCATCTTGGCAACAAAAAGCTTACTCGGCAACAACTTAGCAGCATTATTCGGCAACATTGTTTACTCAGCAACATTACTTGGCCACACGTAGGTCATTTGGCAATGCTGTTGGTAATGCCAAATCGCTACCAACTTGTTGAATTCGTACAACCGCTAGACTATTTTTGGACGCTTGGTACCACAACTCCATCGCTACACTTATTGGTAATGATATTCATCACTAACGGTGCAAGTATATATCCTTAATCATGTAGGCTACAACAGCGACATTGTGAACAAATTTAGCTGTTCTCTCTTTGGAGTCACATTGGCAACATGCCCCATAGCATTGGACATTCTCAGAACACAAACTACAATTATTAATTCATCTCCCTCTTCAACAAAAATCTTATGATTTAATTCTCAGAAACACAACAACATTGCTCGGCGCTACTGTCTCGGCATAGAACTAACATCTCGGCTTCGAATTGGTAAAGACTTTGGAGGTGTCGAAATCAACATCTGAATATACTAAAAGGTTCATGTCAACTTGAAGAGTCTAGACCCACTAACTGAAAGGCCAAAAAATTAACCGACGTCAGCCGATAGTTGCACAATAGACCAAATTTTCAAAAAATTGAAATTTTTCAAGGTTTCGAAATCAAGTTTTGCACATACCGGTGTGAAGTATTCATTGAGACGAGTCCACCACAACAAGCTGCATCAAAATCAGACTTAAAACGAAGAAGATATAAGGGCTCAAAGTCACGCATTTGAATCTGAACAATTTTTCCTTTCACGCGGTGTTGCACGAAGCAGATGACATAACGATTTATCATGCACTTCTTGGCCCAAAGGACTCTGTTATATCTTACCGTGTTCGGGTTAATCAGATAGTCCGATAACTTCGAGGATGCCTACCTTCTAGTTTTTCGCAATGTAGAATCCATTTTTGGAATCCAATGTTGCCAATTTTGAGTCTCACATTGGCATCCTCGAATCGGCTAATCGGGAATGTTCAACGAGCGATCAATGGTCAGATTGTGTCTGATTGACATGCAGTTTCAACATCTGTCTCGTGAAGCTAGGCCACAATCATCCATCTTTGCTTATCCTTCATTTATCACCTTGGCCATATACCGCCAACCGGGGCAGGATCCACAATTTGTATTTTTTTTACTTTTGGCTCCGCAACATGAATCTACGCTGACCAAGGTCTAGTCACAACGATCCAATAGTCGTTCTAGTTATTTAGAGCATTTCAGACACATCTGTACAGTTAAATTTTGCCAATTCCATACCCCAGATTTGTAGATTTCAACAACTAACAAATATTTGGTGACTTCGCACTACAACAATTTGCACTTTTGGTAACCAAACTTGGCAACTAAAACAAATTTAGTCGCCAAAAGTGAGACCTTTCCCAACTAAATTTTTTCTTGGTTGGCAATGTTGTCTTATAGCTACTAAAGTTTGTAGTAGCCATATATCAGTTATTGGCGACTAAGAAAAATTTTGGCTATTAAATATAACGGAATAGGCGATTAAAATTTTTTTAGTCCGTCTTAGTCTAGATTTTAGGCTACTAATTCTTATTTTAGTCGGCGTACGTAACCTTTTGCCGACTACAAAATTTTAGTCGCCAAAAAATAGGCAAATATATTGGGTTACTCTTTGTTGACCAGAGAATTTTGTCGTAAAATATAAAACATCAGTGACTAAAAAATTGTAGTCATTGTATACTTAGTTTTTGTCGGTGAAAACAATACTTAGTAGCCAAATTACACAAACAGCTACAAAATATTTTGTCATTATTGAGTTATATTTGTTGACAAATCATAATTTAGTCGCTAAAGGTGCAAAAAAAAATTTGGTGCCCTTCCATTTTTTTTGAACCGCTTCCCTTTTTGTTTCACACAAACACTTTTGTCTTTGTTTTGTCTCATACACATAGAGACTAGTCACCACCAAGCCTGACGTCCGCTCACCACTAACAGTCACTACCCTACTGTCGCACGTCATCACCGCCGTTACCGCAAATCACAGGATTTCTCTCTCTCTCTCTTTGTCGCTATCGGTCTCTCTCCCTTTCTATCAATCTCAGTCTCTCTCTCCCTCTCTCTCAAGCCATCTCTCTATTTCTCTCTCTCTCTCTCTCTCTCTCTCCCTCTTTTTCTGTTTCCTAATTTCTCACACTTGATCTAGGGTTTTATACAATTTTTTTAGTTTAATTTTGTGTTGATTTCTTAAATGGGTTTGGTTGAAGTGTTTGATTTCTATGAAATCATGTTCTTTTTGATGTCGAAAATGGGTTTGATTTAGTTTTATGGGTTTCAAAGAGAAAAAATCTTGATGTCAAAAATCAAAATCAATGAACAATCTGAAAGGAGGTGAAAGTTAATTATAGAAATAAGATAAATTCCAGGAAGTTCCTGGAACCAAAAATATCAAAAAAATAAGAATCTTAAGGTCTTAAATTAACAGAGTGGCTAATTTAAGGGCTTTAGAATACTTTACAATTGAGCTTGAAGGGCTTCCTCCACCACTTGTTGGTGTTTCAGCCTCAGCTGCAAAGAACAAGGGGATGGATAATTACAAACAGGGGCAGTATGCTGATGCCATAAAGTGGCTTTCTTAGGCTGTGATTCTTCGTGAGAAGGTTGGTGATGGTGCTACTTCCATGAAGGTCTTATCCAGCGGGGGTTCATGTTACAAAGAAGTTAGGGAGTATAAAAAGGCTATGGCAGATTGTACAAAGGTATATAATAATTCTTTTGTGGTGAAGAATTTTTTAAATGCTACTTGCAAGGTTGAAAATTTATATTTAATCAACTCATCTAGTGAATTAGCTTAAATTGTTCCTTAACATGCTACTATTAATTTGATGACTTAAAAGTTACTAAGAATTATATAGTTTGGAGAGTTGTTTGAAGGATTAATGGGTTTGGTTGCAGTGACAAACAAGAATCATGGGAAAATTGTGATTTTTTACTTGAATTTTCACAGGGATGAAACTACACCTTAGCCAAAAAGGAAAAAAAAATCTATGAAATCCCTTTACAGATCTAATAACTTTTTTTTGGCATAGAAATTATCTTCAAATGCTACATGGATCTAATGGATGTGATTTTTGTTTTCTAGATGGCTTTTGGCATAGACATGTGGATCTTCTAATTTTGTGTGTGGGGGATAATTTATACATTTGAATAATCCCACTTTTTTGTCGTCCTCAACTTTTTGTGTGGAATTTGGATGAATCGTACATATAACTTTTGACGGGATACAAAATACTTTTGACGTCGAACAAATATTTATTGTTGTGGTATATAGATTACCTTTTGTCGTGGTATAGATTACAATGGTAATTTGTACCATGGCAAATGGCCATTTCGCATAATAGTAAATATATTTTTGTGTATGGAGGACATTGTTTTTGTATGCTTATTTGTTCTGTATGAAATTATTATTTCCAATTGGAATATACACTTGGTTTGTATAGAATTATAGAATTTAACATTAAAAGTTATTCTTTTTCGCTGGATGATTGTAACTAAAATACGTGTTGTGGAATGGGTGATAATATATACGTATTGTTTTCTTTTTATACCTGTTACAGGTTGTGTGGGATACAAATAGGTTGTGGACAAATTAATTAAAATAAAATAAAAAACCATAAAATGATGTTTTTGGTGACTAAACAATTGATAGCCAAAAAATGAAGTTAAATATTTTTAGCGACTAAATAGTTAGTAGCTAAAAAAGAATTAAATGGAAACAAATCTTTTGGTGATTAAATATTTAGTAGAGATTTAAAAAAGAGTTTAGGTGACTAATGATTTAGTAGCCAAAAAAAAAAAGGAAAAATACTTTTGGTGACTAAATATTTAGTGGCCAAAACATAAAAATTAATGATAGGTGACAAAACTTTAGTAGCTAAACAAAAAAAAGTAGACTTTAGGCGACAAAACTATTTAGTAGCTAAACATCAAATTGACTTTAGGCGACTAAACATTTAATAGCTAAAAAAAGTTAGATGAACCAAAAAAACAATATTCGAGACTAAAACTTTGGTCGCTCTAGATGATTCAAGTTTTGTCAACAAAAATTTTAGTAGTTGAAAATGTGATGTTAAATTAAATTGTACATTTTTGGCAACTAAAAAATTAGTCGCCAACTTAGCCTATCAATGACTAAAGATTTTTTTTGTCGCCAATACCTTTACTTTGGCGACTAAAAAATTAGTCGCCAATTTAGGACTTTCGGCGACTAAATTTTTTTAGTCGCCAATACCTTCCCCGACAAAGCCACGACCAAAATATTTAGTCGGGAAAATCTGACTTTTGGCAACTAAAAATTTAGTAGCCAAAAGTGCAATTTCTTGTAGTGTTCCCAACCACTTGACAACTTGAATCATTTCTCTCCAATGCTGAACCCGCCCACCAAAATGCGTAATGGGGAAATTTTGGCTAGTACATTTCAAATTCCTTCTGAAAAACAAATTTTATTCGAAAACAATGGGGTAAATATATGTTGTATACAATGCAAGACTAGCTTACTTCGACTCGGCACAATCACAATTCATACTAGCTCAAGGGCAAGGGTAAGAAATCAATTTAACAATTTGCTTCAACTTGCTCAACTTGGCAATTCCATATAAAGGAGCGATGCTATTTTTTAATGCTCCATCACTGGTGTAAGTTTTTCAACTTTCTACTTTTTTGTGCCTAACAAGTCTAAAATGTGGTTTTTCAAAACTTTTGATAATTTTTTGGCTACAAATATTTTACATTTTCAATTATGTGGCCAATCTTTTTGTTTAGGACTTAGGCCTTGATTGGGGTTCGACTTGTTTAGTAATTTTTTGAATTTTTTTAGTAAAAAATAAAAGTTCATGATTTTTTTTAATTGTATAAAAAAAAAAGTTGAATTATTGATATGTAAGACTTGCATGTTTGAGTATTTTTTTTTTACACTTTTTTTAAATAATTTGACTTATGAAGTTTTTTTTTTAATTTTTTTAGTCAAAAAATCATATCACCAAACATGCCGGATTATAAAATCAAACAGCTCTTTATATGTTTACTAGCTAAATGCTAACAAGGAAAATTATCATCGTTGACTTAATAATTATGTAATCTTTGACTTAGTAATTATGTAACAATTGTAGGGGTGTAAATTTGGCCCAGCTCAAGTCCAGCCTAACACATGTTGTGCCTCGTGGGCTTTAGCCAAAATTCGGGCCGAGCCGGCTCACGGGCCAAAAAAATTAAGCCTAGGCCCAATCCCAGGATATTCAGGCCTTGGGCGGGCTGGTGGGCCAGGCCTCGGGCTAGCCTAATGGGCTTGAGCCTAACCTCAGGCTTGGGTGGGTCTAACCATTTTTTTTTGTTTTTTTAAATTTTTTCTACCAAAATTTTATTATTTTCCATTAAAAAATACACTGAGCTTCAGGTAGGCTGGGCTTCGGAGCGAGCTCTAAGTGGGCTGATGGGCTAGGCTACGGGCCAGGTCGAGGCCACGAGCCGGGCCAGACTTCAAAACGATGGCCCAAGGGCTCAGGCTTGGGTCCAAGCGGGCCTAAACGAGCTGGGCCTATCCCGGACCGCGGACGGGCTTCAAGTTGCTTACGGGTCGTGAGCCATTTTTACACTCCTAAACAATTGTAACCTTTCGAGTTTAAATCTTAGAGTTTTATTAGGGATCTCAAATAAATTATTAAATTTTTTTTATCAAACCTTTTACATAGGTGTGGAACCCATATACATGTAATTTGGCCAATCCCAATACATTGAGGGTGGTGGAGGTCAAGAAAAAAGGAGGTCTCAATCTTTTTCCTATATTATTTTTCATAATATATATATACACTTAAGTTATATCAATGTAATTATGTGAAATCTAGAAATAAATGAATTAGGTTCCATCATATCCTTCTTAACTTCTCTGTGTATGTAAGGGTTTAAGAACGTTGTTGAAAAATTCGAAAATCTTTGAAGAAAATTCAAATTCTCTAAAAATGGTGAGAGGCTTAGACTCTTCAATAGTTACAACGAAGAACACAAAAGTAAAGAGATGATGGAGATAAGAAATTGGGTGAAGAAGAAGGCAAAGTAGCTAGAGAGAGAATAATAGCAAGACTCTCACATAAATCTCCCACTTTTACTCTAAAAGTTGATAATGGAGAAGGAAAATTAGTTTTTTTTCCCAAGAGTTGTCTCTCCAAAATCCATCCCTTGTAAAGCTATGGGTGGGTGCTATTTATAAGCACCTTATGATGTGGGATGGAGCCCATTTGCAAGGCATATGGGGAATATTCTCTCTAACCACCTTGTCTGAGGATGAGGAAAACCCTAAAGAAGAGATCAACCACTCAACGAACCCTTCTTCTTAACTACACAAAACCAATGATCCCCAATCATCCCAAAGAGCCAAGGTAGTCCTAGAGGACCCCTTGCCACTAAATATTGCCGAGTCTCATAGATCCCTCGAGGTCGTGCCACTTCGACCCGGGTACAGGCAAAATCAACCGATGGGCAAATTTATCTCCGCCCACCATCCTCAGGATTTGGGCCATTTGTTTGGGCCCTAACCTCACTCATGATTCTGGTGGGTCGATCCCGGAATGCTCCAAGTCCACAAATGTTTTGGGACTCACCAATGGAGTGGCTTCTAGATTGCGATCGAATCTGTTCAAAGCTCGAGTGCCTCGGATCCCTAGGCTTGTTCAATACCCCTTCGAGTTTGGGCCCGAGTAAGTCTCTAAGTTAGTGGATCTGAACCCTTTCGAGGCTTAAAGTGATTTGGCCTGTTTGATGACGATCAATCCGGGCCCACCAATCTTGGACTTTCGATAAATTCGGGCCCACCAATTTTTGGACTTTCTAATTGGGCCTAATTAATTTAGTGGGCTCAAGTTAACTCCTCTTACATTTGCCCCTTGCGTGTATTAGAAATTTTAGTTTTCTCGAACATGCATATTTTCACCTTTTCGACCATGCTTCGCATTACGTTCTCAGGAATATTTTGTCTTGATGTAGCCTATGGACAAAATTGATGATTGATCACATCCCCTAAAAAAAAAATTGACAATAATAAAAAATAATTTTTTTTTACTCTTTTATTTATTTTTATTTTTATTTTTATTTTTATTTTTATTTATTTATTTATTTTTAAGATTACCACTAACTTCCTTCTCTCTTTTTGTAGAACATCTAGAAAAAAAAAATAAAAATAAATCTCTCTCTTTTTTTTTTCCCCTAGGCAAAAGAAAGTTGATGTGGAGAAGTGGTTCAGAAATACTCTTCGAGTCCTGGAGGGTGCTTGTGATCCTCAGCTAGTCACTTGAAAAAGAATGAATACTCTAGTCGGGGGTGCCGGAATTAGCACTCCGGCGGATAAGTCAGTATCTACTCTCTTGGTTGCTTATGTCTTAAGTTAAGCTTACTTGTTCTCACATACGTCTCTTTGGTTGATGTTCCTCTATTTATATTTCCCTCTGGGCCTCAGAGTTGGGCCCACCTTTGGTTCGCTGTGCAGTTATTCACTCGGCTTCTTCTGTTACTGACCAACCTCTATTCGGCTCCTTGCTCAACTGGTTCTATGGCCGATTAGGATACCCCTAAATTTATATACGATGGGACCGAATGCAATGTATACATCTCGATTCTCTAAGAATAATATTCGGCCTCTTCACATCCCCTAATACTCGGCTCCCACAATTGCCCCCCAAACACTCCACTAACAATAGTTGGCTGGGGTGTTTGGTTTCGAACTTGAAAAGTCAGAGCCGAAATTCGGCGATTAACCTCATTTCAACGCGAGTGTCAGAACGCACGCACTTTACGGTCATCATTACAACTTCTCGCCTCTTCTGCCCATCGCGTTGGCTGCTTAATTGGCGATATTGGTACATGATCCTTTATAGTTTTGCAAGGCTGACCAAAAGAGTTTCCATATTAGCTTACTAATCCTCTGTTTTGCAGGCGGCGAGGAGGATAACCGAGATTGGTCGTCGCCAACACGACGCTATCGAACAGATCGGCTTTCTTTCAGACGAGTTGGAAATCGAGAAGGAGAAGACAGCTGAGGCTTCTCTCCGAACTGAGTCTGAGGCCGCGAAAGTGGCGGTAGAGAGAGCTAGGGCCGATGCTGAAGCAAATAAGGCCAAGACCGCTGATGAACTGAAAGTGGCCGCCGAGGAAAAGGCGAAAATGAATGAAGAAGTTCTCAGATTGGCTAACAAGATGATTGCCAAGCTGGAGCCCGACCTGGAAGAGTCAAACCGGGCAAAGGCAAACGCCGAGTCTGCGATTTTCGAGTTATTCAAGGTTGGCAAGGATGCGGCCCTGGCGGACTACGTAGAAGAAGTGTCGAAATTCAAAAAAAGGGGGTTCAAACACGGCTAGCTCAAAGCCTTGGCTGCTGCTAACGTGGTATCAGAACAGCTGATTCCGTACGAGCAGGTAGACGTTGAGTCGCTGGAGTTTGACTCTGAAGACTGAGTTGAATATTTTTCATTTTGTCTTTGGTACTAGGTGTATGTAGGTTTTACTAATGTATTAGGTTTTTGGTTATTCATTGTTGTGAGAAGCTGGTGTAGGGTAGTTTTCATTTGTAAAATGAATTGTAATTGTGCTCAATTTACGAATGAAAATTATTTTTGCTATTTGTGCTTAGTTTATGTGCTTGTTAGAAGCTAAGTGAGATGTAAAATCATGAAATGAATGGAACAAGCTACCGAATTAAACATAACTATGAAGTGCTGCAACTTAGCCAAATATAATAGTGAATGTGCCCTTGCCCCAGCAAGTTAATGAACCAGTCAGCCTAAAAACGGCAGTTTGGGGATTTGCTGGGGCACAATGGTAATTCGACTGAGCTTTGATAGTTAAGCCGTATAGATTGATGAATCTGCCCTTGCCCCAATAGGTTATTGAACCAGTCAGCCTAAAAATGGCAGTTCAGGAGTTTGCTGGGGCACAATGGCAATTCGGCTAAGCTCTGATAGTTAAGCCGAATAGATTGATGAATCTGCCCTTGCCCCAGTAGGTTACTGAACCAGTCAGCTGAAAAACGGTAGTTGAGGAGTTTGTTGGGGTACAATGGCAATTCGGCTGAGCTTTGATAGTTAAGCCGAATAGATTGATGAATCTGCCCTTGTCCCAGCAGGTTACTGAACCGGTCAGCCAAAAAATAGCAGTTTAGGGATTTGCTAGGGCACAATGGTAATGCGGCTGAGCTCTAATAGTTAAGCCAAATAGATTGATGAATTTGCCCTTGTCCTAGCAGGTTACTGAACCAGTCAGCCTAAAAATGGCACAATGGTAATTCGGTTGAGCTTTGATAGTTAAGCTGAATAGATTGATGAATGTGCCCTCGCCCAGCATGAACTGAAAGGCCGAATGATCTTAGTTCATGGCGTGAGGCTTTTGAAGTTTATCATTAATGAGATCGCCTCGAGGGTGCTACACCCGTAAAGAATAAATGGGGTGAGTGCTTCCTGCGCGTAGGTCCCATTAGCGTGCTCAGACTCAATATCCTAGCCCAGTCTATTGAGGAAGGTTAGACAAGTGCGAATGTCAAATAGACTATTCTTCAACAACAGAGGAGAGGGGAGGACATTCAGTGAACTGGACGCAGAGATGAATCGAAGTGGCAAGCCTATGCGCACAAGCAGTAGGGTGACGAAGGAGCGGAAGAGATGCCAGTCCCCTCGTTGTCGAAGTAGGTCACCTAGAAGGGAAAAGCAGCAGTGGGGCAAATGCCCTCAACTGCGCTCCAAAGGAGAATCCAGTGCGACACCGCACCCGTTGAGTTTTGCGGTCTTTGTGGGGAACAAACCGATGATGGAAGCAGATTCAATCATTCACGACCTAAATGTGGCAGTCGTGTTCGCTCGACAAATTTTTCCACCAGAAGTCCAGCAGTCGATGGTCGGTCGACAAGATTTCGAAGTGTTTCGGGAGGGCATCCATGGGGCAGTGAAGGGGCTGTACATCGCCTATGAAATCAGCATGCGTCTACGTGCTGCACGGCGGGATATAGGGCAGAAAGACGAACGCATTCAAAGCTTAGAAGCTCGCGCAGAGAAGGCTAAGCGCGAGCTAAGAGAGGTGAAGGCTGCCGAGGCTTAATCGGCTGACAAATCGAACCCGATCGTGGAGGAGAGGGTGACCCAATGACTAATAAGTCACGTGCTTGCCGATCGAGATACGGCTAGCATGTTTGCAATTGAGACTGCCAAGGCCAGGGCTTATGAAAAAGGCTTCCACGACGGTCGAAAGGTCGAGATAGACAAGACCAAGGAAAAACTCGCCGAGGAGGTCTGCCGATGTGAGAATCGTGGATTCAAGCACGGATGGATCAAGGCACTACAGGCCTCGGACGCTCTCCGGGCAGCAGGCATTGATTCGACGTCGCTGCTATATCAAAGTCATCATTTTCCCTTCGCGGGCTTCGAAGTTGAGAAGAGTGATGATGAGGGAGATGCCGATTTGGACTAGATATTGTAAATGCTCCAACACAGATTCAGAGCAAATTATGTATTTATTGGTTAATTTAATAAAACACTCTATTTTAAATGTTTGTATGTTTCGATTTATACATTCTGAGCCAGTCAGTTAATGTAATGAAACAGTTCGTTTTCAATGCTTGCATGTTTCAACTTTTGCCAACTACGCATGCTTTTTAATCATAATATTAATGAGAAGCGCGCCAAATCCATGGCTTTTACCAGTGCTAGTCGTGACCTAAGAGCGCTCCGAATCTGGGGTCTTATTCGGCCCAAACGTGACCCGCACGGATGGGGCTCTGAATTCAGAAGGCTTGGCCAATCGTGATATCTATGAAGGGTGCTCCGAATCCGGAGTCTTATTCAGTCCAAACGTGACCGACATGTATGGGGCTCCGAATTCGGAGGCCTTCTTTTTATCCTGGCCAATCATGATATCCACAAAGGGCGCTCTAAATCCGGAGGCTTAATCGGCCCAAAAGTGTCCTGCATTGATGGGGCTCCGAATTCAGAGACTTATATCTTGGCCAATCGTGATATCCACGAAGGGCACTCCGAATTCGGAGGCTTAATCGGCCCAAGAGTGTCTTGCACTGAGGGGGCTCCGAATTCGGAGACTTAAATCTTGGCCAATCGTGATATCCATGAAGGGCGCTCTGAATCCGAACGCTTAATCGGCCCAAGAGTGTGTTGCACTGATGAGGCTCCGAATTCGGAGACTTAAATCTTGGCCAATCGTGAAATCCACAAAGGGCACTCCGAATCCGGAGGCTTAATCGGCCCAAAAATGTCATGCACTGATGGGGCTCCGAATTCTAAGACTTAAATCTTGGCCAATCGTGATATCCACGAAGGGCGCTCCAAATCGGGAGGCTTAATCGGCCCAAAAGTGTCATGCTGATGGGCTCCGAATTCGGAGACTTAATAGGAAGACTTGTTTTAACAAGCTGAATTTCACAGTGAGGAAATAAGAGACTTTGTATTGCAAAAGTGAAATTTGTACATGGTGAACATTCAAAACAAGTATCGTGCCCCACAAGTCGGGTTAATGATAGAATTTACGCAAATGCGTGGAATTCCAAGGGCGTGGCAGACTCCTCTCATACATGTTTGTGAGTCGATATGCCCCTGTGCCGGCGATTGACTCAATCTGATAGGAGCCGTCCCAGTTGGGACCTAGCTTTCCATCGGCGGGGTTCTTAGTAGCAAGAAGAACTTTCTTCAGAACCAGTTCTCAAGGTATATAATGTCACTGACGCACATGTTGATTGCATGACTTAGCGAGCTACTGCTGATACCGTGCCATAGACGCAAGGGCTCGATCTCGGTCTCGCCGTTCTTCAATCAGAGTTAGGTCCAAAGCTAGCATCATGTCGTTACGGCCCAAGTCAAACACCTTTGTTTTCAAAGTGGGTGGGCCGACCTCCAGTGGGATAATTGCCTGAGTCCCAAAGCATAGGGCAAACAGTGTTTCTCCAGTCGATTGCCTTGGTGTAGTGCGATGGGCCCACAATACACTGGGGAGCTTTTCAACCCACTTTCCTTTAGCTTTCTCCAGCCATTTCTTGATGCCGTCCAAAATGGCTTTGTTGGAGGCTTCAACTTGGCCATTGCTCTGTGGATACCCTGAGGTGGAGAAATTGGGCCGAATACCATACTTATTGCACAATTCTCGGTAGATGCCGCAATCAAACTGGGTGCCGTTGTCTGAAATAAGTGCTCTTGGAATGTCGAATCGTGTTATGATATTCCTTCATACAAAACGCTTCACATCAGTATCTCGAATGTGCATTAGTGCCTCTGCTTCGACCCATTTCGTGAAGTAATCTGTCGCGACAATCAAAAATCGCTTGTTGCCTAGGGCTCGAGGTAATGGTCCGACAATATCAAGTCCCTATTGGGCAAATGGCCAAGGACTGGTTATGGAACTTAACTCTTCAGCAGGCAAATGGGTCAAAGAAGAGAACTTCTGGCACTGTTCACAATTCTTGACGTAACACTCAGCATCGACTTTCATTGTCAACCACTAATACCCCTGTGTCATAGCTCGATGAGCCAAAGAGCGTCCGCCAGAATGGGCACCACAACTACCTTCATGTATTTTAGTCAGGAGTTTCTTGACTTTATCCGGGTGAACGCATTCTAGGTATGGACTAAAAAGGGATTTCTTGCAGAGCTTTCCTTGCGAATCCAAGCAATATCGCAGGGCTTTGTTTTGCAGCTTGTGTGCTTCTTTCTTATCCGTCGGGAGCTGTTCGGAAGATAGGAATGAAGCAATAGGGTCCATCCAACTCGGACCTGATTCTATGACACTTATCTGGACGAACTCCAAAAGGCCAATGCTCAGCTTAGGGATGAATCCTACTTTAATTGTCCGTTTAATCTCTGAGTTGATGGCAGAGGCTAAGCAAACCAGGGCGTCCGCATGTGTGTTTTGATCTCGAGTTACTTGGTTCAATTCATGGTAGTCGAATTTTGCCAGCAAGGAACTCGCTGTTTTCATGTAAGCTGTCATACGGTCGTTTTTGGCAGCGTATTCACCCTTTAACTAATTGATGACTAGCTTTGAGTTGCAAAAGATAAGAAGACACTAAGCACCCAAGAGATGTGCATTCCGTAAGCCGGTTAGCAGTGCTTCATATTTGGCCTCATTGTTCGATGTTTCAAAGCCGAGTTTGACTACTTGCTCGATTATTGCCCCGTCGGGAGCATAATCACTACGCCTGCCCCACTACCACATTGGTTGGATGATCCGTCACAATACGACTGCCAAATGTCCCCAACATAAATTCTCCAGTTCGACTTAGGTTGGATCTGATCAGACTTATAGTCGGCGAGGCCTCCAGTGAATTCAGCTATAAAGTCGGCAAGGACTTGCCCCTTATTTGAGGTTCTAGGCAGAAACTAAATATCGTACTGGCCGAGTTCGAGAGTCCACTTTGAAACGCGCCCTAATGCAGTACCCCACTGGTATGCCCCTGAAAGTAATGCATCAGTTTTCTTGCTGCCATGACGAGGGCTAGGATGAGTTTTCCAACGAAAAGTAACATGTTTCGACGACAACCATTACCTTGCTCACATAATACACTAGCCGCTGCTCTCTAAGCTCTTCCTTTAATAGCACGGGGCTGATGACCCGGTCGGAAACTACCAGATATAAAATGAATGGATCGCTTGTCGAAGGTGTTGTCAAGAGTGCGACTAATCGAAGGTAGGTCTTCAGACCATTGAAAGTGGCTTCGCACTCAGAGGTCTATTCAAAAGCTTTACCCTGCCGTAGGGTATGAAAGAATTGTCGGCAGCGATCAGTGGAACGGCTGATGAACCTGTTGAGTGCGGCGGCCATCCCCATCAACTTTTGGACCTCCTTGACCGATCGAGGAGAGCTGAGTTCCAGGATTGCTGTGATTTGCCTCGGATTGGCTTTGATTCTGCGGTGATTGACAATGTAGCCCAGGAATTTGCCAGAACCGATCCCCAATGCACACTTGAAAGCATTCAGCTTCATTTTATACTTGCGTAAAATGTTGAATGTCTCTTTTAGATCGGCTAGATGAGTCTTCTCTTCTTTAGACTTAACCACCATATCGTCAATGTACACTTCCATCGTTCGGCTGAGTTGCTCCTTAAACATGGCAGTGACTAGTCTTTAGTACGTTACGCCCGCATTCTTCAGCCTAAAAGGCATAACCTTATAGCAGTAGGTTCCTCTTGGGGTGAGGAATACAGTTTTGTCTTGGTCTTCCGGGTGTATTGCAATTTGATGATAGCCTCTGTAGGCATCAAGGAAGCTTATACGTTGATGACGCGCCGTGGCATCAATGAGTTAGTCTATTCTGGGGAAGGGAAAACAATCATTGGGACAAGCTTTATTTAAGTCCGTGAAATCCACGCAAACACGCCAAGTTCCATTTTTCTTATTTACAACCACAGTATTCGACAGCCATGTTGGATAGGTGACTTCCCGGATTGCCCCGGCATCAAGCTACCGGTCAACTTCTTCAACAACGACAGCAGTGTGTTCTGCAGCTGACCGCCGGCTTTTTTGAATAATCGGCTTGCATTTGGGGTCAACATTTAAATGGTGCTGAGAAATAGATGGATCCACCCCCGGCATCTCATACGGCGACCATGCAAATACATCAAGGTTGCTGAGTAAGAAGGTAATTAGCTGTTGTCTGTCGACTTTATTCAAGGAGGCGCCGACCATGAAGAACCTGTCAGGATTCCCATTAATTTCAACTCGATCTAGGGCTTCCGTGGCCTTTTTACTTGGGAGCCGCCTAACATCGTCGAGCCTCTCTCAATCCGGTACCTCAATAGAACTCACTTCCAGCTCTCTTAGAGTCTTTACGGCAAGGAGATAACAAGTTTGTGTCGATTTCTGGGAGACGCGGATTTGTTCAATGCCGCGTTCAATTGAGAAGCGGAGCGGTTGATGATAGGTGCTTAGCACGACCTACATGGTATGCAGCCAAGTTTGTCCCATGATGAGATTATATGGCGAAGGAAGCTTGACAACCAAAAACTCCACATCCACTGATCGGGAGCCCGCTCTAACTGGTAGTGTGATTTTGCCCAACGGGTATTCTGGATTGGCGTTGAAATCGAATAACAGATAATGGGCCGGAGACAGGTCCGACTCAGTGAAGCCGAGTTTGATGAAGGTTTTGTAGCACATAACCTCCAAAGTACTCCCCTGGTCAATGAGAACCCGTTCAACGATGAATCTGTTTACGCGTAGTTCAATTACCAAGGGATTAATGTGGGGGAGTGTTACACCGACCAAATCGAAGTCATCAAAAGAAATACTCGCAACTTCATGGGGGCGTTTCGCCAGTGTGATTTGCTTTTGGAGGTTAGGAAGTGACTGAATTGTATGCACCGCGGAAGCCGTTGGCAAGCTGTATATCATATGAATTACGCCGAACGGCGGTGACTCCGGCCGCAAAGCAACTGTTTTGGTTAAGTTGTCATTTCGAGCGTATTGCTTAAGCCAACCGTCTTGTACCAACTCCTCGAGGTGATCCTTCAATGCATAATAACTGTCGGTATCATGACCGTGGTCCTTGTGATATTCGCACTGCTTATCCCGCCTCCTCGTGTCGGGAGGTCCCATCATTTTAGACGGCCATTTAAAGAACGGCAAGTGTTGAACCTTAGCCATAACCATACTGATCGGCTCCAATAACTCCGTGTATTTCTTGTCAGCACGCCTTGCGCGCCTACTATCCACTTGAAGTTGCTCATTAGCTCGGCGTGAATCTCTTCTTTTATCTCATTTAGCCCGATTCCGTGATTCAGGGCTCCGTGGTGGTACAACATTCATCGACTGCACAATTTCAGGCGGGGCCAACTTAGTGACTTTGTGCTCGGCATTGACCTGTAGGGCATCGTCTTCTACTTTGCAGTATTCCTCAACTTTTTTCATCAACGACCAGACCGTTTTGGGAGGGCGTCTAGTCAAAGAGCTGCGGAGGGCACTGTCTGGCTATAACCCCATCTTGAAGATGGTAATGGCCATGAAGTCATTGCAGACATCATCTACCAGATTAAAACATTCCCAGTATCGCACTGAATATGCACGAAGGGTTTCCCCTAGTTGAATTTGCATTGCCCACAGAGAATCGGCTTGCTTTGGCCGGACCTCATTAGTGATGAATCTTGCCCTGAAGGATTTTTGGAGTTGGTGGAAGCTCTTGATCGATGCCGGCTCCAATTTATAATACCACCTGATAGCCAGCGGTCCCAAACGGCTCGGAAATATTCAACACATGAGGGCCTCGTCGTCTGCATAAAGCGTCATGGCTTGCTTGTAATGGCGAATGTGATCGGTGGGGTCTGATTTACCATCATACAAGGTGAATGACGGTGCTTTGAACTTTTTGGATAGCACTGCTCTTGCAATCCGTCATACAAAGGGGTCATGTTGATCCTCTTCATTTGAATCATTTCTTCTTTGCTTTTTCCGTGCATGCGGACTTCCCTCAAAAGAACTAGAGATGTCGACTCGTCCATTCTTTGTAGATTCTGGGAATGATGAGTTAGAGCCACTGCTACTATCATGTCTCTGAATTTGAGATCGTCGACCATCTTTTCTCAGAGGTCGTCCCAGGTCTCAGCGTGCAGCTTGTTGGGATTTGCCATCTCCAAGGCCAAATCTTGTCGAAGGCGCTCGTTCTCAGCCATCATGTTTTCCAACCTTTGTTCATTTTGTTTTGCTTGCTCCATAATCGCTTGCATTGTCTCATGTGCTGATGTTGAGAGTGAATCGAAGTTCAAGGCCCTTTTTGCGGCAATATTCTCTGGCTTAAGCATGTTGCTTGGAGTGGTTTCATCTTGTGGCGTAGGGTCACCAGTGACTGCCAGAGGATCTTCTGTCACGCCCGCCATGGATGTGCTTGAGTATTTCCACAGACGGCGCCAATTGTGGAGAACTGGTTCGGAAATACTCTTCGGGTCCTGGAGGGCGCTTGTGATCCTCAGCTAGTCACCTGAAAAAGAATGAACACTTCAGTCGGGGGTGCCAAAATTAGCACTACGACGGATAAGTCAGTATCTACTCTCTTGGTTGCTTATGTCTTAAGTTAAGCTTACTTGTTCTCACATACCTCTCTTTGTTATTCACTCAGCTTCTTCTGTTGCTGACCAACCTCTACTCGACTCCTTGCTTAACTAGTTCTATGGCCGATGAGGATACCCCTGAATTTATATACGACAGGGCCGAATGCAATGTATACATCTCAATTCTCCAAGAATAATATTCAGCCTCTTCACATCCCCTAATACTCGGCTCCCACAGTTGACAACCCCATTTTCATACTCCTTACAAGATAAAGCCCACACACTTTTTCCCCTTTTTTTTCTTGTTTGGGAACCCAGCATACCCATTACATATATAAACATATATATTCAGAATATTTGAGAGCATATTCTAAGAATCATACCTCTCTTTTTTCTATTGAAAGAAAAGGACAAAACCTAATCCATAGCTCCTCATATATATATATATATATATTTGTTTTGTTGCATAGCCATTTTGGCTCTCTCTCTCTCTCTCTCTCCCTAAACCGAGAGACCAAGCTTCTTCTTCACCAAGAAAGTTCTGTTTGAACAAAACCAGAAGCCATCGCTGCTTGTTTATTTCTTTCACAAACCGGAGCTTCAAACTTGGGGTGAAGACCACCGCCGTTTGCACACTTGCCATCGTTGTAGCTCCAGGCACCGCTGCTAACCTGTCCCGACTCCAGCTGCTGCAGATGTCTTGACTTCAACTACTGGTACTATTCTTCATCTTAGCGCCGTAACTCATCCAAGATCCAAACGCACCGGAGCTCGATTCGACTGACTAGTGCCGACACCGACTCCTCTGCAATGTCACTGTTGCTTCCGGCCTTGACTGCCCAGCACCGACCATTATTGCCACGAGTGTGGATACCATCGGCTTCACTACTCAGGTAACCACCAGCTCTCCCTTACTGGTTCCAGCTCGTGACTTGCCAACGCTGACCATGTCGCCACCTCAACGCGGCATGGGTCTACCCGGTCAGCCGCATCACTGTCGCGTGACCACTCAACTTGCGCGACTGATGTGCCTCGTGTCCAGCACCCTCAACATTGGAGTTCGGATTGTTGGCCGCACTACCCTGCGGCCCTTTCTGCCGCACACTCCAAACGACGTCGTTTTAGTTTTTTTTTTTTTCACTCCTCCTTATTACTTTGCTTTTTCAGCCCATGTTTAATTGATTGGCTTTTCTCATTATCATCTTCAAAATCTTTGATTGCTCTTTAAAATCTTCAAAATCTTTGATTTTGAAGAGAGACAGCCCCTGTTTAATGATGATAATCTTTAGCCCCTGTTTAATTGATTTGATTTTGATTGCTTTTTCAGCCACTTAGAAGGAAAAAAGAAAATATTTAGAAGGAAAAATTTAGAAGCAAATGCAAGAGTGCAGAGAGAAGAATGAAGGAAGAGGCATCACCAAAAAATTATTAGAAGGAAAGGGCAACCAAATTGACAACTCAATCGGACTCATAAACAACCAGATTAGAGGGAAAATTATTTCATTTGGTTTGAGATTTTATTAGATATTGTAGACGTGCCCGAATGTCACCGCTCCGCGAGCGAAATGGCGCGAAATCCGTTTTGTTCATTAGTTACTACAGTTCAAACTCAATGTCACGGTTCTGAATCTAATCTCGCAAAGTGCAAAGCAAGATCAATAAATCACCAAAGAGTCCAAATCCAGCAAATCGTTTTGGAAAACTGATTTTTATAAAGAAGTGCCAAACATTAACTGCTTTGCCAGATACAGAGTCGCCACTTAAATGTTTTTGTTTTGGAAAATTTAGGAAATCCTGACTTGTGCCTAAGGCCACGTGTCCGTCATCACCAAAGTTGCCTGGGCTCGGGAACTTGGGTACGAGAGGGGAAGGTCATGCAATGAGCACCCCCGCTCGCCTGATCAAAGATCGGCCTTTACTAACATGATATTTTGTTTTTGAAAACACATGTGTTCTTATTCCGGTTTATTAGCTAGCTTACTACGTGATGTGCACAGTATACAAGTATAGATTAGATCGCCTAAGTTGGAACAAAACATCTCATGTTTGTTTGAAATGGTTTGAAGGTGCTACTCGCAAGTAGGCTAGGATGTGGATTTTCCACCCTCAAGTGGGCTTAAAACTCGCATTTCGATGAATTGTTTCAATTCAAGTAATCCAACTTTCACCCACAGGCATTCATGCAGTTATATCAATTAAGCAGTTAGCCTCAATGCAAACATGCTATCATGTTAACACTTACACACATGCAAGATGCTAAAGCATAAACACTTACAGTGTACTCCGAGCCAAAACAAAAGCTAGTTAGTAATCAATGCATGATCCTAGCTATGTTAACATGCCTAATGCAACACATGCAAAAATGAAACTAAAATAGGCTCGGCTATTCTAAGATGGCATATGAAATGCAACTTGATAACATGCTGTTAAACACATATTCAAGTAAATGTATTGAAATACAATGCAGCTTGTATGATGCGCCGAGCCCGGTGCATACAAGACAAATGAATGAATGCAAACATGCAAGCATAAGGATGCTAATCAAAACATGATCTAGAACTAACCATCGTAAGCGGTTAAGTAAAAAGGAGAAAGACGTGGGGTTGGAAGACATTCATACACTCACGCACACTTATTACAAAATTTGCCCTCTCGACGGAGGGTCCGAAAGAATAATACAAGCTAGCTACGCTAAGCTATTCTAACTAATATAATAATCTAATTAGACTAATTATTACATAATCAAAATGAATAACTAGCTAACAGTAAGCTAATTATTACAACACGTTAACTAATTAAACAAATTAGCTAGTTTAATTATTACACAACAAATCAAATAATTAATCATTCAAACTAATCCACAGCAATGAAATGGCCTCACGGGCGAAGAAGAGATGCATGCTCGGTCGGCTTCGCTTAGAAATCCGTTGCCATGCCTCATGTTGCCTCTGTTTGCACACTTCTGCACCTCTGAAAATTATGCCAACTTCTGTGATGCATCTGACCTACCTCATGGACATTCTGCGAGGTCATCGGCCAAGAGGGGTGGCCATCGGCCAGTGAATAATGGTCATCAACCAATTTTGAGGCTATTGGCCAAATATTGTTAGCCGATCAGCGCACCAGATGGCCGATCGGCCATCTTTTCCTGTAAATTCTCCTTTTTGCTGGCACTGTATTTGCAAGAAAATGTGTGTGCAACCACACCCCTTATCATGTTTGAAACTCAAAGGAGTGTAGTGCTCGACTCTCGAGCCATCGATCACGCATTCCAATACATGATGGCCAAAGAGGCCGAGTTGCACAAATCAATGTCACATGAAATGCACAAAAACACATAAATGCCTTAACCTCTATCATGCATGATCAAGAGGGTCAGCGACTGAGAATTGAGGCACATTTCATCACTTCAAGTATGAAACGTCCCTCGTTCCTCGTGTTTGGCTTAACACCCAAACCAAACACAATGCAATGCATGCAACATGATTGACTTATCAAAACTAATGGCATGCCAACTCAATGCAATGCAACCTAATCATACAAGTAAAGCTAATGCAACATGAGTATCCCAACAACAATGTCATGCAATGCAACTAGCATGCAATAACATGCAATGTACTAAGCTTGCGACAACATGCAAAAACGTGCAAGATGGAATTAAACTAAAATAGACAGACCTCAATTATGCCCAAATCAGTGGCCAAAATGATGAAACAATGGCATGAAAAGTAAGAAAAATGCATGCACATGCAATGGCCCATCATCTAGGCATAAGGAGCACAACTCTCAAACATGAGCAAAAAGTGACAAACATGAGAATGTGGCAATGAAGTAAGCTCTGAAATCATGTGAGGAATGATGCCAAATCATGCACACAATACAAGCAAAGCATGCTAGGAGGTTCAAAGCTTAAGACTAGCCAAGGAGCTTGTACCAAGGCCACATGAATCAAACCCCAAAGGGCCAAAGAGAGCCAAAATAGTCCTAGATCATGTCAAAATGAGTCTAAAACATGCATGGGCCAAAACTAAAACAAGCCAACAAGAAGGGCATAAGGCATACGCAAAGGCTCATGTTCAAGGCATAAAGGACCAACCCTTCAACGCATTGAAAAAGTGAAAGATGTGAGTGCATGGAAATGAAACATGCTCTGAAATCACATAACAAATGATGCCAAATCATTCAAATAGGTCGAGCAATGCATGCTAGTGGACTTGATGCACAAAGCTAACAAGCTAGGATGAACCATAGCTATACAAATCATGGCACGCATGGCCAAAACAAAAAAAATCAAAGCTTAAGCATGCTAAAACATGACCAAAATCTTCTTAGATTTAAGCCAAAATCATGCTAAAATGACATGTTAAAGCATGATATACATTAGGCTAATTCATGGAATTGCACTACACGCGCATGGAGCATGCAAAGGCCAACCAAACCAAACCTTAACAGAGGTATGACATGGAAAAACATCACCAAAAACATGCTGAAATAGAATCAAATCATGCTAGAAAGGCATGCTACTTCATGAAGCATACAAGACTAGTTTGTGAGAAATACACTACAAGTGTATAAACCATGCAAGGAGTGAGTCCACAAATCAAAATCAGAGTTATAACATGTCAAAATAACACCAAAAACATGCTTGAACTAAGCTAATTCAAACCACAAAAGCATGCTACTTTGTAAGGCTAACAAGGCTAGCGAAGAGGATTTACACTACAAGTGCAATAAGCATGCAAGAGGTGACCAAGAGAACCAAAAAAAGAGTTATGGCAGGTTTGATAAGTCACAAAAATGAGCCTAAACAAAGCCATAAAGAAGGAGAAATACATGTTCTTTTGATGGGCCATCAACACAAGTAAAAAAAAGCCATAAAGAAGGAGAAATACATGTTCTTTTGATGGGCCATCAACACAAGTAAAAAAAAGAAGAGGAGGGAGGACAACCCTCTCCTATTTGGAGCCTCAAAATCACCTTTTCACAACTGAAATTCCTCTGGAATTCAGTGGTTTAAAGGCCAAAAAAATTTGGTTTAAAAGGTGGTGAAAGATGGCTCAAAACGCCTCACAAGCCAAGGAGCAAAAGGGAATGACAACCCCCTAGCCAAACAAGGCTTAAACCACCATTTTAGAACCTCAAAATCAGAGTTTTTTATGGTTCAAAACCAGCCCCAAAATAGTCCAAAATAATGGAAAAAAAGGACGGTGAAGCAAGTGTGAAAGACAAGCTTAAAGGGGTGAGTGATTACCTTTGGAACACTTGCAGCAAAACAGCCACTTTTCTTGAGCCAGAACAACCTTTAGCAGCCCAAAACAAGTTCCAAGAGACCTCAGCCCAATGGTGATCAAGTCTTCTTAAGGATTGATAGGTTGAAGATTATTGTATGCAAGCCTTCTAGCACAAATGCTCAAGAGAGAAGATTGTAGAGAGAGAGGTTCTAGTGTGAGAAGCTCCCAAACCTTTTACCAAAAATGTTCTCTCTTTTTGTTCTAATCTTCTAACCCTTGAAAAATGAGATATAAGGCTTCATTATATAGCAAAATATCAAGCTTCGTCGAAAATATCTGAGCTAGGACAGGTGGCAAAAGCTGGAAACAGCTAGAGGAGAAATATCTGCCAATTCTGAGCTTTCTGGACATTTTTGGCCGATCGGCCAACATTTGTGGCCGATAAGTGTAGACGTCCCTGAACGCCCCGGGAGGGATGAGTCTCATTCTGTTCATTTTGGGCTCACTACAGTTCAGGACTCAATGTCACGGTTCTTAATCTGAACCAAAGAGTCCAAATCCGGCAAATCGTTTTGAGAAAACAGATTTTTTTGGAAAGAAGTGCCAAACATGGACTGCTTTGCCAAATACAGAGTCACTACCTAAATATTTTATTTTTGGGGAAATTTAGGAAACCCTGACTCGTTGCCTAAGGCCACGTGTCCGTCATCACCAAAGTTGCCTCGGCTCGGGAACTTAGGTACGATTGGGAAAGGTCACTTCGTGAGCACCCCCGCTCGCCCAATCAAAGATCGGCCTCTACTAACCATAATATCTAGTTTTGAAAACATTATGCGTCCTTATTCCGGTTATTAGCCTAGATTTTTTATGTGATGCGCACAGCATACAAGTATAGACTGGATTGCTTGAATTGGAACAAAACATTTCATGTTTGTTTTTGAAAGATGGTTTGCTACCCGCAAGTAGGCTTAAAATGCAGATTTTGCCACCCTCAGGTGGGCTTAGAAAAGATGGTTTTGCCACTATCTAGTGGGCTTAAAACTCACAGTTGATGATTTGTCCCAATCCAAATAACCCAACCTTCACCCACAGGCATTCAGGCAGTTATATCACATAAGCACATAGCCTCATGGTAAACATGCTATCATGGCAGTCACTCACACACATACAAGGATGCTAAAGCATAAAACTTACCGAGTACTTCAAGCCAAAACAGAAGCTAATTAGAAATCCATGCATGATCCTAACTATACAGAAATGCCTAATGCAACACATACAATAATGCAACTAAGATAGGCTCGGCTATTCTACACATGACATATGGAATGCTACAGTTAACAAGTACTCAACTTGGAATTGAAATACAATGCAATGAGTTATGATGCGCCGAGCCCGGTGCATGCAAAACAGATGAATGAATGCAAACATGCTATCATACTGTATGCTAATTGAAACATGCCCTAATCTAACCATCATAAGCTAGTAAATAAAAGGGAGAGAAAGACGTGGGGTTGGAAGACATACATCACACGCACGCATACTTATTACAGTTGTGCCCTCGCTCGGAGGGTCCGAATAAATAATATACAATCCAAAATAAATAATACAGTCCGAATAAATACAAAATCCTAATTAATTAACAAATTAATCTAGGAAAGTAGTAAATTGGCATGCAAGCTAGGGACTGCCTCGACTCTACTCCGGATGATGAATGATGCATGCTCGGGTTGCTTAGCACAGAAATCCATTGCGACGCCCCAATTAGCCTCTATTTACAATTAAGCCCGGAATGTTGCGCGAAGCCCCAAAATATTGCCGATTTTTGATTTGCTGCAACAGAGAGCAGAAAAGGGGCATGGCAATGTATTTTCACATATGTATGCTTGACTACTCTTCAGGGAGTATAGTCTTCGATCCTCATGCCACCAATCACGCATCTCGATACATGATGGCCGAGGAGTCGAATTGCACGACTCAATATGAAATGAATGCACACATAAACACAACAAGACCGAGACTCCATCATGGATAATCCGGTGGCGATCGGAATTGAGACACGCCTGGTCACTCGAGTACGAACGCCCTCGCTTCCGTGCTCGGGCTAACTCCTATCCCAAACACAATGCAAATGAGATGGCATGCATGAATGCAACTAATATACAACCTAGCATACACAATGCTATGAGATGGCATACACGATGCAGGATGTAACACGGCATACACGATGCTCTAACATGCATCCTAGCATACACAATGCTATGAATCGAAATGGCATACGCAATGCATGATGGACTTATGCCAATATGAGTGGACCTCAGCCACACTCACATCAGCAGCCATAAGATGAACATGAGACACTCGAGATGCGTGCACACATGCACGCAAACCGAGGACCGATCCTAAGGCACAAATGCCACTCTAACAAAGCATGGCAAGGCACAAAATATGACATACAAACATGCAAATTCCAGCACTGAAATGTGATGCAAAATGACCCCGAAACATGGAAACATGGCACCCGATGCATGGAATGGTCCCGAAACACAAAACTAGGCACATGTATTGACCTATAGCTATACTAAGCATGCATTATTTGATCATGAGGCATAAAGATAGAACCAAGGAATTCCCAAAACATGAACATTTCTAGTTCAAAGCATCACCAAAAGATCCTAGCAAGATGGCCTAAAATAGCATGTGATTTTGACTAGCAAACATGATTTACATGGCAAGTACATGAAGCAAGTGAGAACTCATCAAACCAACAAAAATCAGTGAACTAAACATGCCAAAATATGCCCAAATAAGCATGGAAATGCAGCCAACACATGCACAAATGAGGGGCTCCTTTGGAAGGCATACAAAGGGGGTTATTAAGCACATGCATCAAGGACACTTAGCATGGCACAAAAAACTCTGGAAATCAAATATGATAGCTCCAAAACTCACCAAATTGACCCCGAAATATGTCTAAGAAGCATGCAAGGAGGGGTCCCTTTGGAAGGCCAAAATGATCATCAAACGAGTCAAGGTGAGAGGGGGTCATCCCCCTCTGATTTGGAGGCTCAAAACAGTGTGTTAGCCACTGAAAATCCACTAGATTTTAGTGTCTAGATGGCCAAACAAAGCATGCAACAAGAGCTTAGGTGTAGGGCTCAAAATAAGAGACAATCGAGCATACAAGGAGGCATATGATCTCAAACAAAAATGGGACCTCAAAAAAACTTGAAGATGAGATTAAAATAATATATTTTTCATTTTATGACAACTCTCAAAAATGAACACAAGTAGGGCTAATCTATCATGCAAAAAAAAGGCCCTAAAAGAGAGATTAGAGACAAGGGACAGTAGCTGGCCCGAAATAGCAAAGAGCCCTTCAACAAAGTTGAAGAGGGGCTAAAAACAAGGTACTTTACAGTTTATATCAAGTCTCAAATATGCTCACAAGTAAGGCTACAATATAATGTAAAAATGGCTCTAAAAGAGAAATAGAAAGCAAGAGGCAGTATCTGGCCTCAAACAGTGAAGAGCCCTTCAACAAAGTTGAAGAAGGGCTCAAAATAAATCACTTTACAGTTTGGCTCGAAGCCCATAAATACTTAAAAATAGGGCTAACACATCATGCAAGAAATAGCCATAAAAGAGAGATAAAGGGAAAGGGGTAGCAGGTGGCTTCAAACAGAGAAAGACCCCTGATTAAACATGAAGAAAAGCTCAAAATAAGACTATTTCCAGTTTGGGTCGGAGCCCAAAAATGCTTGCAGGTATGGCTTATAAATGAAGCAAGAAAAGACTAGAAAATGGAAAAAAAAGAACTCACCCTTGTAGAACCAAACTTCAGCAGCTTTTGGACTAGGTTTGTGAGCTCTTAACCTCTGGAAATCAGCTTCAAAGGGCTGGAATGGAGTGTGGAGGTGTGGTGCTATGGGTGCAAGGATCTTAGGGTTTGGAGAGTTGAAGGAGAGGGAAAGGGAGAGTTGTATACCAAGGCTCCAAACAATTTTTGTAACCCTTCAAAATGGAGTTGGGGGGGCTGGCTTTATAGGGAGAGGAGTGGAGGAAAGGGGGGGAAAATCAAATTCAAATTTCCCCCCCCCCCAAAAAGGCAGATCCCCGAGTAGGGGTCTGGGGGAAAACAGAGGGTACATCTGTAAGGAACTAGGAGAAAGGAACATGGCCGGCTAGGTTTAGGAGGTTCAGGTGGCCGGCCGGCCACCTCCCCTGGCCGTCAAAAGGTTCAAGCTCAATTGTTGGCCAGCCACCCCAAAAAGGTGGCCTCCCATGTGTGTACAACACAGCTATGTGGAGAAAAACTAGGAAATGTGACCCAAGAGAGAGAAAAACTAACTTTTTAGAAGGGTTCAAAAGGGTCAGGAAGAGTTGATGGCCGGCCAACCCATATTAGTGGCCTCCCAAGTGTGTACAACACAATGGTGTGGTGGAAAGTCCGAAAAAGTGGCCCGAGGATAGAAAATGTCAGCTTTCTAGTGAAGAAAACGGGCGATAAAGATCGATGAAGGAATAAAGCTGGTCTTTAGAACAATTTCTGGCCTCCCACCCTTCTACAACCTTCCTAGTAATAAAAATAAGGTCTCTGTCAAAAACGGACCCAAACCGATGTAAAACGAAGGTTCGGGGGCCAAAACGCGCAGCCCGGGGCCCCGAAAACTGACTTTTAAGCACCAGAGGTGGCGTTTGACCACGAAGTTGGTCTCTCAAGCCATAGTGTCCCTCAAAAGGGAGGATATAATGTGTATGTCAAAAACCGGAGCAAACGGAGGTGGTGAAGCGGTCCCGAACCGAGGCACACAGCCGACGGCTCCGAAAACCGAGAACCGGGCTCCAAACGGGAAAAATGACCTTCGACCACGAAACGTAGCCTACGGCCACTGAGAGATGATCTACGAGACCCTTCCCTCCCTTCGGGAAGAGAAAACAAAGAAAACAGAGTCTGGTTCGCAAACCGAGGCAAGACACAAAAAGGTCCGGAAGTCCGGAGGCAAGGCTAGCAGCCGAGACTTCGCAACCTCAAAACAAGCACAATATGCAACATACCAAGCGCTCAATCGATGACGTCTGAGTCTTAAGGTCGGTCAAAAATGGGGTGTCTACAGTTGTCCCTCTTTGACAGAACTCGAAAGTCATAAGTGACGGGAGTGAATGTCAAAGCCCAGAGACGACCCATTTTTGACAAGGCCAAAGACTTAGACAAACATACTAGCTAATCAAGGAGATGTGCCCGTAGGCATGCCCGTAGGCAGGGGGCAAAATGCAAAGCGATATGCACAAAGCCGGATGTAACTTAATGATCATAATGGCGCAAGTCAGAACGGCAAATATTCACAATAAATGCAATGCTTTTTAAGCAAGAATGCTAAGCAATACTACATTTCATGCGGTTGAAGAATGCGGAGAATCATTGATTCTCGCCACGCCTCACACGGAGAAGATACAATACTCGGCTATGCTCGGGTCGCACTACCTCAAATGAACCGTACATACAATATCGGGCCTGAAAAAGGAAGAAACTCAACAAGCACAACATAGTTAGCAACATATGTTCAGTGTGCTATCGAGCGTAGACAAATGCGGTGTTAATGGGTGAGTGCATCGCAATGCAAGAAGCAACGTGCGTGACAACGCAAGTTTAAGCATGGAGGCATGACAATATCAAGGAGACGTGCATAACAGTGCAAGTGGTGTGCATAAGAATGCAGGTGATGTGCAACACAATGTAGAACAAGT
Organism: Camellia lanceoleosa; assembly: GCA_025200525.1. Classification (NCBI taxonomy): domain Eukaryota; kingdom Viridiplantae; phylum Streptophyta; class Magnoliopsida; order Ericales; family Theaceae; genus Camellia; species Camellia lanceoleosa. The sequence goes on along the minus strand of CM045772.1, from coordinate 109,224,966 downwards.
GTAAACTTGAGTGCACATTTTGAAACGAAACAACGAGCGGAGCAATGCAAGTTTCGATGAAGGTGGCTCAATCGCGACCTCCGGTTTAACTCTTGGAGGGGTCACAACACATTCAAAAAAGATACATCTTGCTCTTGGCAAGTAATGATGAAACACAGATTGAAAGTTGGAGTTGAAGTTCCCGCAGAGGGGTTTCGCGACAAAAAGTGCACTTTCCTTGTACTTTCTCGGGTGCCGGGGACTCCAATCATCACCAAAATTTGCAGGGAGCTTGGAGACCACCTTGGGAACACCACCGGCCATGTATGGTCCAAGGGGGAGGCTGCCGGCCAGGGGTGAGGGAGTGTGATGGCCGGCCTGCCAGAAAAGGTGGCCGGCCGGCCACCTAGCCTAAATCCGGGGCAATTTGGTCCTTTTGCTCTCTTTTCTTTAAAAACACTCGGCCAAACACCTTTTCCTCATAACTTCAGCTCCGAAATCAGCCTCTCTACCTTTCTAGAGCATTTTCCCTCTCAGATCTGTGCTCTATACGCGTTTTCCAACGCCTCACGCAAGTTATTTTCGCGAAATCTTTCAATTTTCGTCACTTTGAACCGATTAAATTTCGATTTCGGAGCTTTCTTTCTCATTTTCACCACTTGAGGTAAGTTTGTCTCAACATTTGGAAGATTTTCTTGGGAGTTGACTTTGGTTGACTTTTTCATTTCCCGAGAGTTGACTTTTGTTGACTTTTTCCAATTTTGGCTTATTTTGCTCATTTTGGCTCCTTTTTGCAGATTTTTCGAGATGGCTAGTCATTTCCCTCATAGTGGAGGTTCTCCAGGTGCCGGGAATGATCCCAATATTATGGCTTTACCCCCGAGAGTCCGGCTGTTTGATCCCGAGAGGTATCATCCTCAGGAGCACATCCTCCCGCAGGCGGTTTTCTACCATTTTACTGATTTCGATGACCGAGCGCCTAGGGATCAGCTTTTGCGAGAGCCGGAGTCCCACCTCTCTCATGAGGCATGAGAGGTATTTACTTCACTTTTACATTTTCTGCAATGTATTCTACACTTTCCGTGTATTTCGTGCCTTCGCTATGTTTATCTGCCCACTCAAGCACACAGCTTGTTTTGAATGTTTAGTCCATAACACCATATTCCGTTTGCGTCTTGAACACATAGTTCAAAACATCCTGACTTTCTGAACACGCAGCCCGTGTATTGATTGTGAACACACAGCCCAATACTTTGAGATGAACACACAGCTCAAACTGAAGGTGAACACGCAGCACACACTGATTGAGAGTTGAACACGCAGCCCGAACTTTGAGATGAACACACAGCTCGTTGTTGAGGTGAACACACAGCACACACTGATTGAGAGTTGAACACGCAGCCCGAACTTTGAGATGAACACACAGCCCATACTTTGATGTTGAACACATAGCTCGTTGTTGAGGTGAACACACAGCACACACTGATTGAGAGTTGAACACGCAGCCTAAACACTTGAATTCTGAGATGAACACACAGCCTATACTTTGATGTCGAACACATAGCTCGTTGTTGAGGTGAACACACAGCACACACTGATTGAGAGTTGAACACGTAGCCCAAACTTTGAGATGAACACACAGCCCATACTTTGAAATTTGAACACACAGCTCGTTGTTGAGGTGAACACACAGCACACACTGATTGAGAGTTGAACACGCAGCCCAAACCTTGAGATGAACACACAGCCCATTCTTTGAAATTTGAACACACAGCTCGTTGTTGAGGTGAACACACAGCACACACTGATTGAGAGTTGAACACGCAGCCCAAACTTTGAGATGAACGCCCATTCTTCGAAATTTTGAACACACAGCCCAGATTCTATATCTGATTTGATTTTGCATATAGCTCATACATTTCATTTGCACGTAGCTTATTCATTTCATTCTACACGCAGCTTATTCATTTCATTCTGAAACTGAACACATGTGTTCATCCTGAATGCAGGTGACTACTCGTACTGCGCGAGGATATGGCTCCATTGCGGCGAGAGAGTGGTATGCGGAGCTCCAGGAGGCTGTCCGGGATTTGGTCGACGTGGCAGGGTTTGGGCCTTTTTGCACCGGGATCTCCCGCTGTCCTGCTAGTAGGACGTTGATGGGTGCTTTGGTAGAGAGATAGTGGGACACCACCAACTCTTTCCATTTCTCTGCCACCAGGGATATGACCATGACCCCATTTGACTTCGCCGAACTGACAGGCCTCGATGTTGAAGGCTGGGCCATTCCATATGATGAGGACATGGGCCAGTGGGAGGCCGCTTGGATATATTTATTAGGGGCTCGCCCGTTTGTTGACAGATCTTTGGACAGAGTTCGATACACCTGGTTCTCTTCCTATTTCAGAAGGGTGGAGATGGAGCCTGAGACTCCCGAGGAGGTGGCACAGTATACTCGCGGATTCCTGATGTTCCTCGTCGGCACCACTATGTTTGCCGATAGGGGGAACACGGTTGGGCTTTATCTGCTGAGCGCTCTAGTAGACCTATCACAGGTCAGCCGATATGACTGGGGTGGTGCCGGCCTAGCTACTCTCTACTGTTATATGAGCGCGACCTCCCGCGGATGGGAGAACATGGTTGGTGGCTATTGGAGAGCCTGGGAGGTACTTTCTGCCCTCTTGATTTACATTTCTGCTTCTCAGTATTTGTACATTGCACCCACAGCACACTTTACATTCTGTACCATGCACTTTGCTTTCAGCATTTTGTATTTACATTCTGCACTCAGCATTCTGTATTCTGATGGTTATTGCTCTGTTTCTCACAGTTATGGGTCTACGCATACTTCCCGATACTAGCCCCAGAGCTTGAGGTGGAGGTGCCCCTCACGACCCTGTATTCACTTGTATTCGAGGGTCGGTACCGGCCGAGACCTCGGGAGTCTTTTCTTTGCCTGCGACAATACTTTGACACAGTGCGGACGTCAGAGGTATTTCAGAACTCTCAGTTCTTCGTGGTCCCAATCTTTGATTTATCTTACACATTCACAATTTCTGATCAGTTTATGCATTGGTTATCCGCAGATCACCTGGCAGCCCTAGGCGCCTTTAGGTAGAGACCTCCGATTCCAGTTTGCTGGAGCGTGGGGGGCCTCTCGGTATAGGATCTTGTTTGAGGGGCCAGTTAGTAGGGCCTGGTTTTTGGGAGATCGCTTCTTGCGTCAGGTATGGGGCTACCTTGAGCAGGACATTCCTTCAGCGCCTCTAGACGATATGCGGACCGCTGATAGGCTCTCTCTCCAGGAGGTCGTTGATGCTATTCAGGGTACCGATGCCTTCCTACATCTGGAGCAGGGGAGGTATGCGACCTACCGTCACACTTACTTGATGCCTCCGCTGACGGGAGTCCATACCCTCGACGAGGAGGTCTGTTGGTATGCCCTCATCGAGCAGGGCTCGAACTGCAGATGTCCCTTCCACCAGCAGGGCTGGCACATCTAGAGGTGGGGGTGGACTGGTTCCCCCGATTCCTCCAACTTATCATCATCCTAGATGGCCAGATATGCCGACTGAGTTGATGCGATGGCAATATGGGACCACCTCCCCGATTCCGATTCCAATAGAGCCTCCGATGCCTGGCCACCAATATGTCAGAGACCCCGACTCACCACCGGTATGCTTTACAGCTTTGATTCATTACTCAGATACTTGGACGTTCATTCCTTTACTAATACTCTTGCCTTTGCATCTGCAGCCTCCTGTCGAGTATATGGATGAGGTGCTCGGGATGGTAGCCTCACTTGAGGGCATGGTCCTGCGGAGAGAGGCGCAGTTGTCCATCATGGGTTTCCAGGTACCCTTTAGTTTTCTGGTATTTATCATACTTCTGATGACATGCTGATCTTGAACATTTTACTACATTGATAGGTTGTCTGTGTAGAGCACTTCTGACACACACCACACTTACGCACTGTATCTGCATGCACCTACTCTGTGTAGTTTGCTTGCATCTGTATCTGATATACATGTTTTGGCTGATGTATTCAAACTGCATGCTTCATTTTCAGATGCCTTTAGTGTATGCTCAGCCACAGGCCGGGCCATCCAAGCCTTCCCGAGGAGCTAGGCCATCTAGGCCTTCTTGAGGAGCAGGGAGAGGGGAGTCCTCTCACGGACGAGGCGGACGCAGGGCGCACATCATAGAGGAGGAGCCCAGCGAGGAGGAGGAGGAGGCTGCAGATCCCCAGTCAGAGACATCCGCTGACAGAGAGGGTGGCTCCGATCCTAGTTCCGGTAATGGAGATGAGGCTGAGGAGGGTTCCGAGGATGGCAGCCCCGACTCAGATGATGGTGATGATGGTGCAGAGTTTGTTCCGCAGAAGAGGACGAAGAGGGCCTCTTATTCCTGCTCTTGAGAGCATCGATGCAGTTCTTCCCTGCTTTACTTTCCTTTTTACTAGTAGTTGTAGCACATTGCACATTATTAGGCAGTTTTATTTTTTGTAAAACTTGTACCCTTGTTGTAAAATGTTGTAACAAAGGAAGCATGATGGAATGAAACAGCTTTTTGAAAAAGTGTTGTATTTTATGTTCTTAATATCGCTTCGCATCATTTTGCACCAAAATGAGATTGAATGGAAATGTGCATGGTGTATTTGCTAAGTCAAGTAGTGAACCGACACAACAAACTTAACAACTTAACTCACTACGGAATAACGAAACCTTAGCAAGTTTACAACTCGATAAACAAAACACAACAAAGTTGAGAATTCGATAAGTAAGGCACAACAAAATTGAACAAAAAGTAACGACTCAATGCACGGAACTCGACAAAACTTAACAAATTGATAAGCAAAACAACAACTCGATAGGCAAGACTTAACAACAACTCTATAAACATGGTGCATTTCGGACGATCTGGGTGACGGAACGCATCCGAAACTGGGGGAAATGGAGGCCTCCGACACTCTTGATGCATGCAAATGCTGGGAACTTCCTTCTAGAGGGTAGAACAGGACCAAAGGCACATTTTGCAGCATGGCCGGCCACCTTTGGGAGCTGGCCGGCCAGCTTTTTGCATTTGAGGGAAGAGAGGTGGCCAGCCTGCCAGAAAAGGTGACCGGCCGGCCACCTAGCTCAGCAACCACCAAATTTTTGACACGTGTCCCCCGAACAGTGCCTTATCTCCTTTAAAAGTCGCAGCCTCATAGTTGATTCATTTCATCTTAATTTTGCACCAAAATAGAGGCGTTTCTCGTCGAAAATCTCACGGCTTGGATCGCTTCTCTAGATGGCTTGGAAAAGTTAAACTTCTGGGGGTTTGGCTTGAGTGCACTATTCACGCTGGACCGTACTCCGCTGCACCTTCCCTTCCTTCACGCCACGGCGAGGTTTTGGAACCCGGTAACACATGTGTTTAGCTTCGGCGGGCAAGAGGTATGTCCAACTTTCAAAGATTTTCAAGTTTTGATGGAATCTGAACGCTATGAAGAAATTTTGCCTCAGTTTCGCTTCGGCCACACCCAAGCTTTAGGGCGAATGTGTGGGCTCACCATGCATGACGCTCGGTCTCTGATCTGCAACGGGGAACTGAACATCCTCGGCTTGATTCATCGCTTTTCTGATGCCGGTGACTGCGACAACCATTATTGGTAAGGTTTTCGGCAACACGCACTTTGCTTGTGCATGCTATCTCACTTTTTGCTTGCCCCAGGCTTTAGTGGATCTAGCATCCGTCTGATTGAAGTTGCTCAAGGCTTGGAAGAAGGAAAGAGCTGTATTGCCATGACTTTGGCCGAGACACTGATAGGCTTGGATGCTTTCTATCGCCAGGAGACGACCAGATTCGCGGGGAGCCCACTACTGCTGCAGGTAATGTTTCCCACCCCAATCTCACATATATATTGCTCACGTCACTCGGCCCTCAAGCTCGGTTTTTCTTACAGAACCCTTTTCTTACTTTTCTCTCATCGTACATCTCTCCATTCTTTATTCTCTCATTTTTCATCCCTCCCTAGGTATGGTTGATGGATAAATTGCAGGTTGTGGACTCTTGCCCAACCTATTCAGCTCGCGGCTACTTCTTTCGACAACGTCTAGTTGATGCCCTTGATGAGGGATGGTGGTTTGACTAGATGTGCAATTTGTCTGCAGATCGCATTGCTTGGCACTGTCCTTGGCTCAATCTCCCGGCAATGAGCTATAGCATGTCCCGGCAGACTGGGATCCAGTTGATTGGTCTGACTCACTGTGTGTTCTACTTTCCGTTTCGGTTCCAGCGCCAGTTGGGTCACGATCAGACTTGCCCGCCAGAGGGGATAGAGTATCCTGCCACATTTCTGGTTCGAGGCCACAGCTTGCCCGGTATGCCACAGCATGGAGGACTAGAGAGCTCCTGGCCCCCGCTCCCACTTTCAGTTGCACTTTGTCTGACGAGTGCTTGGATTGGCTCAATGAAGAGGCACAGATTTGGCCCAACTTGGCATCAGAGGCTTCGACTAGCTCTGGGAGGGGGCGCAGGGACACCTGACTTATCTATGCCCCAGATTTATTGCTTTACCAGTACTTTCAAGTTTTCTTTATGAATGTAATAAAAAGCAGCTTCAATTTGTATGCAAGAGCAGGAGAACTCTGTATTGAAATCAATGAAATTAAAGGTTTTGGGTACTGAAAATTTTCTGCTTTGGTCCAAAAATGGTCTTAGTTGTAAAAAGATTAATTTGAACAAAGTCAACTTTTATTAAAACTTTTCGAAACCATTTTCGATATGGATCAAAACTGGACACGCCTGAGATCATCCTTGAGATGCACAACCAGGACTCCTGAATCGGAAAGTTGCCCTAGTCTGAATAGTACGCAAGAACCGCACAAAGAACGGAAAGTTGCCCCTAGTCTGAATAGCACTGCACCGGAGATCACGATGAATGCTGATAGACAAAGATGACTGAGATGATCAAATGGACAAAGTTGATCAGGGAAAAGTTTATGGCTGAACTCCAGGATGAAGTTGCCTACATATCCCAAAGATGGGAATCAAACCTTACGTAGTTCAGGCTCAGGTTCACTCGGGTATTTTCACTCTCCTTTTAAGCTCTAACTTTTGCCAAGGCCGCACTTTGCGGGTTTTCAACCTTGCGAGCTCAGTTTTTATAATTTCGAATTTTTTGTGCTCTGAGTTTTTCCTAGGTCGCCCTTTCGGGTTTTCGGCCTAGCGAGCCTCTCAAGGGTAATATTTCTTCAACTTGTCCATATTGATCGGTTGTGAGAACTCTAAGCCATCTAGATCCATCAAAACCACAGCTCCACCTGACCAGATAGACTTAATGATGTAGGGACCAGTCCAATTGGGTCTGAACTTGCCCCTTGGGTCATGGATGGGAGCTCGGTTGTCCTTGAGCACCAAATCTCCTTCTTTTAGATTCCTGGACTTAACTTTCTTGTTGAAAGCCCGGGAAATTCTGCGCTAATAAGCTTGAACATGGTAGAGTGCTTTCAGTCTTCTCTCATCAAAGAGCATGAGTTCCTCAAACCTGCTCTGCTGCCAATCTGCCTTGGCTATTTGACACTCAGCCAGTACTCGCAATGACGGAACCTCAATCTCGATAGGTAGAACGGCCTCCATCCCATAAACCAATGAATACGAAGTCGCCCTAGTAGAAGTTCTGATTGAAGTCCGGTAGCCCCACAGAGCAAACGGCAGCTTATCTGGCCAATCCCGGTAGGTTTCCACTATCTTCTGCAATATGTATTTGATGTTTTTGTTGGCGGCCTCAACAGCACCATTGGTTTGCGGCCAATAGGTAGACGACTTATGAAAAGCCACATTGTATTTTTCCAACAAGTCAATCACTTTCTTCTTGAAATGGGAACCATTATCTGAAATTATCTCGTTTGGGACTCCATAGCGACAGATGATGTTATTTCTGATAAACTTCGCCACATGTGAAACTTTCAACACTGCATAAGATTGGGCCTCGACCCACTTTGTAAAATAATCTATTGCGACCAGGATAAACTCATGCCCATTCGACCCTTTCGGAGTGACAGCCCCGATCACATCAATTCCCCAGACTGAAAATGGCCATGGCGAAGTCATATTGTACAGCTTTGACGGCGAAATGTTCATGCGATTTGCATGAATTTGACATTTGTGGCATCACCAAACAAAATCGATACAATCCTCCTCCATGGTGGACCAGTAGTAACCCTGTCTGAGGATCTTCCGTGCTAGCATTACTCCGTTTATATGCGCACCATATTCCCCTCCATGGATGGCCTCCATTAGGCACTTCGATTCTTCAGCATCGACACACAGCTTATGCATTCCCAAATGACCTCTCTTATACAGCTTATCTCCATAGATGATGAACTGAACGGCCATTATTCTGATTGCCCTTTTATCCTTGGCATTTACCCCTGGCAGGTATGCTTCCTTCTCCAAGAAATTCCAAATGTCATAATACTAGGGGTTTTCATCCTGAACTTCATCTATAGCAGCAACCGACTCGTAGGCTGGCGCAAATTTCTGGTCAATGATGACTGGACGCATCCAGACTTCGAACGGGATGTCTATCATGGAAGATAGAGTTGCTAAAGAATCTACGAACCTATTGTTCTCTCTTAGTAGATGAGCGAAGTTTAGCTTCTCAAACTGAGGAATTAACAAATCCAAGGTCTGGTGATACATCATCATCTTTTCTTCTTTGACTTTCCAATCCCCTTTTGCTTGAGACATAACAAGGTTCGCGTCCCCGATGACGTCCAACCATCTTGCCCCTAGTTCCAGGGCTACTTCTAGATCGGCAATGCATGCCTCATATTCTGCTTCGTTGTTCGAGACTTTGAACCAGAGTTTGAAGGCTAGAGCGATACGGGACTTGTCAAGTGCTATCAGCAACACTCCTATCCCATACCCGTATTGATTTGACGCTCTGTCAAAGTACATCGTCCAAGTTTCATCGTCGATGTGCAAAATGGCCTCATCTGGGAATAAGTACTCAACTGCTTCACCCCCTTCCACTGGATGGTTAGCTAAGAATTCTGCTACTGCTCTTCCCTTGACTGACTTGCGTGTCACATATTTCAGATCAAATTCGGAGGGCAACAGCAACCAACGAGCTAGCCTACCCGTAAGTGCTGGTTTCTCGAAAAGATATTTGATGTGATCAAGTCGTGAAACCAACATTACGGAGTGAGCTAACAGGTAGTGCCGCAGCTTCCTGGTAGCCCATACCAAAGCTAAGCAAGCCTTCTCCAATAGTGTGTAGCGAGTCTCATACTCTAGCATCTTCTTGCTCAGATAGTAGATGGCTTTCTTCACTTTGTCCTCTGATTCTTGTGCGACAATACAGCCCATTGTAGTCTCAGTCACTGAAAGGTACAATATCAACGGCTTCCCCGGCTGTGGCAGTGACAACACAGGCGAGTTCTGTAAGTATTCCTTGATTTGTTCAAAAGCAGCTTGGCATCGGCCGTCCCATTGGAATTTCTTGCCTTTATTCAGGAGACCAAAAAGTGGTTCACAAGTCAAGGTTAATTTTGAGATAAACCGTCTTATGAATTGCACTTTACCCAGAAAGCCTCACACCTCCTTTTCAGTCCTTGGTGGGGGCATTTCTAGGATGGCCTTGATTTTGGAAGGGTCGACTTCGATACCTCTCTGTGTAATCAGAAACCCTAGCATTTTTCCTGCTGTAACACTGAACGTACATTTCTGAGGATTCACCAAGAACTCGAATTCTCTGATCCTTTGAAAGAACTTTTACAAGGCGGTGTAGTGGCCCTCTCTTTCTTTGGACTTGACAATCATGTCGTCTACATACACCTCAACCTCTTTGTGGATCATGTCATGCAATATTGTGGTCGCGGCCCGCTGATAAGTAGCTCCAGCATTCTTCAACCTAAACGGCATGACTCTATAACAATATGTCCCTCACGGGGTGGTGAATGCAGTCTTTTCCCGGTCTTCAGGTGCCATCACTATCTGATTGTACCTTGAGAAGCCATCCATAAATGAAAGCAACGCGTGCCTTGCTGTGAAGTCCACCAATTCATCAATATGCGGTAAGGGAAAGTCGTCCTTCGGACTAGCTCTATTCAAATCCCTAAAATCCATGCATACCCGGATCTTGCCATCTTTCTTCGGTACTAGAACGATGTTGGCCAACCAAGTCGGGTATTCGGATACCAGTAGGAAGCCTGCGTCGATTTGTTTGGTGACCTCTTCCTTAATTTTGAGAGCCCAGTCTGGGCGGATCCTCCTGAGTTTCTATTTGACGGGTCGGGCCTCGAGGTCAAGAGGGATCTGGTGCTGTACAATCTCAGGATCGATCCCAACCATGTCTTCATAGGACCACGCGAAAATATCTTTGAAATCTTTTAATAAAGCGACTAAGCGTTTGCGTTCCTCAGAAGACAACGTGGACTCAACCTGGACCAGCCGCGGGTCTTTCTCAGTACCAATATTCACGGTAGTGATTTCATCCATTAGGGGTTTAACAAATCTCTCCTACTCTTGTTCAATTAAGCGTTGCAAAACCGGAGGAATTTCTTCCTCGTCGTTTTCATCAAAATTTTGAAAGTCTGAGTTAATGCAACAAATCAAGGGCATAGAAAAGTACTCAGAAACCACAACTATTTGATTCTCATTAAGCACATCCAAATCGTCCGATTCCTCGGTTACAACAGACTCAAAAGAGAAAGAAAAAGACGACCTGGACAAGACTGTGGCATCCGGGTTATCATCCCCAGATTACGGACTCAGACTCGGTCAGTGGAACTGATTCGACTCACAAGACTTCGGTGGAATCAGATTCGCTCACTACTGACCTTCTTTGGACTGATAAAAATCCCTCTTCGTATTGCCAAGTGAGAGAGGGTGCGATAGATGCATCCAAAATAGTTGCTGGTAGGCCCACAGCCGTTTCATCCCCAATCATGGAAACCGAGAAGTTATCCCCCAAGCACTTATGGTCGATCGGAGGATCTGAAAGTAGACAAGCCAATGCTACCCCCATTTCAATTTCAGCGCCCTCGGAGTCCACTGCCTTACACTACTCAACCTCAGCTGATGGGTCTGTCTACTCTTCGGCAACGTCATCCCCGGGTAATTGTAGGTCAAAGAAAATCTCGAAACCTGGCAGGCGCTTCCTCTCCACGTTCAGCCACGGCTCGGGGACGCCACAGAACGGAAAGTCCTCCCCCTCCCGGACGAAGCGTCCGTTTAGGGTACCCTGAATAGGCCTATGCATTAAGTCAAAAGGCCTCCCTGCTTTCTTCACTCCGGCTCTTCCAGCCATTTCCTTTCCTTTCCTTAACCAATCCTCTTTGGTGGGCTGATAACCCAATCCAAAGGTATGAGGGTTGTGTGGCACTTCGGCCAATGCTGCGACGCCTTTCCGGCCGCTCCTTCCTAATCCCATCCTAGGGATGTGTTGTAGCTTGTTCATGAGGTATATAGATTGAGCACTGACGTACACTCCCTCATTAACAGCCATGATATTCTGCACAACCTGAGCCTCAGCTAGAGTAAACCCTGATAAGAACACATCCTCCATGCCATGCTCGATTTCCAAGACTGGTGTGGACACTTATGGCGGTGGATGAATTGATGAATTCCCGAAAACAATGGCCACCCCCTTCCCGTGAGGGTACTTCAACATCTGATGCAAAGTGGAAGAGACTGCCTTCACTTGGTGCAACCACGGCCGCCCCAAGAGTAGATTAAAGGTTGCGGGAACGTCCAAGACATAGAATTCAATGTTGTGTTGTCCCGAACCAACCTGGGTCTGAATTTTGACAGTCCCCATCACCTCCTTGCTGGTGTTATCATAGGCTCTGATCACTTGAGTAGTCGGCACGAAGTCCGCGGGCTTTAACCCGATTGCGTATGCCGTTCTTGACGGGCACACATTAATGGCGGATCCCGTGTCAATAAGAACCACTGGTACCCACTAGTCTCTACATTCCACAAAGATGTAGAGGGGTTTGTTATGACTTGCGCCCTCAGGCAGCAGTTCTTTGTCCGAAAAGGTTAACGTCGAGGAACCTCCTCCCAGAAAGACCAGTCCAACTAGCTGCTCTGGTGTGGTATCTATAAAGAGTTTAGCTTTGTCCATAGCAGATAGGACAACCTGTCTGTGTACTCGTGATGCCATAAGCAGTCCCCAGATGGAGATGTCTGCTTGTATCTTCTTCAGCTGCTTCAGTACAGCTTCTTCTTCAATCTGCTTCTCTTTCTGCTTTTCAGTTTCTTTATCCTTCCCAGATGCCTCTGGTTGGTCTAGGTGCGGGGGCTTGAAATACTGCCCGCTTCTTGTCATGTGATCAACCTCATCGAGATACCAGGTGTCGTCTGGTTGATTGCTCCCCCAATCTTCGTCTATGTGGGCCAGACATAAATCATTGTCTTCTCACAACATTCCGTTGGCATTCAAAAGGCACTTGTCTGGCTCCGGCATGATTGTACTCGCGGCACTTTCAGCCCGTATGCTCGCAGCGTCTTCTGTTCTTGTGCCCACAGCACTTTCAGTCCCTTCATGGGTTTTGGCCTTCCGGATTCTCTCAGAATCCTAAATCTTTTCTTGTTCCACCTGCGTTAGCGCAGTTTGTTGTTCAGCTTTCCCTGCATTCTGAGCGAAATTCTTCGTACCAGCGTTCTCCGGCAATGTACTCTAACTTTCGGCCCTTCCGGCCATAATTGATACCCTCGCCCCTGCCGGGCCCTGTTGGAATTCTATAACATCCGGTTGATCATCCAGCCATCCGGTAACCTTTGCCAATTCCTCATAATCAAACCAGTTGACTACTGCATTCCCTGATTCCTGGTCATTGAAAAACTGTAAGTTGGCAAAGTCTTCTTCTACAACCATCAAATCATCTGCCCCTTGCTTAAATCCATCCCCTTGGATCACACACAGCTCTGCCCTCTCTAGCAATTCTATACTTGGCTCAAACTGGCCTGCTGACAGAATGTACTCACTTGGATCGTAGGCTTCCCCAGCAAAATTCCCAGACTGCTCAAACCCTAACTTAACAGTTCCATCCTCCTCTGCAACTTCCCCTGTACTCTCTTCAACAGCCACCACCATTGGCTCAGGTTAGGTTGTAGAGATGTCCAACATGCACAAAAGGTCAGTGCAGTCGGGAAGGAGCACCTCCGGCTTAGGTAGATGGGAAAGAGTGATATAGATGCTAGGATCGTAAGACACGACCCCAGTCTGGATAAAGTTAATTCTTTTGGGAGGTGGAGCTTGGTTGTGTGTAGGGAGTGGGTTGGTTGTGACATTGGATCTTTCTGGTGGCAAAATCACCTGTTTGTCAACGAGATCTTGAATCTCGTGACGTAATCTGAAGCATTGGTCGGTGTCATGACTGTGTTGCTGGTGATATGCACAATATTTGGCTGGGTTGTGAGTGGGGGGTAGCGGATTTGGTAATGGCCTCGGCTCCAGGGGTTTTAGGTGCCCTTTTCTGATTAAGACCCCTAGAGCCTTGGACAGGGGCATGTACAATGAGGTGAAGGTTCTTTGGCCTCTGGGTTAGTATTTAGTGGTCTGTGTACTGCTTCCGAATGCACCGGAGAAAGGTGTGGCTGCCATGGGCCTTGGAAGGGGAAGGGGAATGGTGGCGACCATGCTAACCTCCGAAGTTCTTGCAGTTGTAGGGCCACTCGGGCATGCATTGTTGTTGCGGTTAAAAGTTCTCCGAGGTTGCTCCCTATCTTGGTCAATCAGACCCTGTTTCATCGCACTTCAATTTGTACCCCCATCTCGTGCAGATCCGAAAAGGTGGGGAAGCGGAGCACAATCATTTTTTGCATCAGTTTTGGATGGAGATTACGCACAATCATCCTGATCTGGTCCTTATCGGTGGGCCTTAAAGTCATCATCGAGGCCTTTGCCCTCCACCGGGTTACGAAATCCGAGAAACCCTCTTTGGGCTCCTACCTTGTTGTTTCGAGATCATGAGTTGTAATCTCAATTTGGGTGTTGTAAGAGTATTGCGCAACAAAGGCCTCGGCCATTTCGTCCCAACTCCGTTTGACATCATCCTCCAACTTCGCATACCAGATAGCGGCCACACCCGACAGGGTCCGGCCGAATAGCGAAAGCTTCTGGGGTCTGGTGAGGCCCATTGGCCGTAATATATCTGAGAACAGTCAGAGGTGGACCATGGGATCACCAGATCCGTCGAAGCGATCAATCTGCGATATTTTGAATCTATCCGGCAATGTCACGGCCACATCAGTATATCCGTCCTCGATATCCGGAATAGCCTTTATCCCCTGGGATTTTTTGAATAGCTTCTCGAGCTTGCTCAATTTCAGTGCTGTAGGGTCTACTTCGAACTCGAAGGGAGAGTCCGGGTGGTTGGCGAGTGTATGTGCCTTGGATAACTGAGGTGGAAGTGAGGGTGGAGCTAGCCCCGTTGGGATGTATGTGTCCTCCTGGACGGTATGGACATTTGGCAAAATATTCTAGGCATTTGGCAGGACATTCTGGGTAGTTGGTGTCTGCTCGGGTAGCGGGATCCCTAGTGGGGGAGGTGGGTGTGGTGATACTCGCCATCTTGAGCCGTAATTAGCTCACTTTGTTGGGCCATGATTGTGGCCTGCTGCTTAGCGAACTCCGCTTGGCGGACAACGTCCTCCTGCATCTGCCTCATACTCTCTTGGAGTTGGTGCATCATTTCTTCCATCCCGGCCATATTCTGTTGACCTTGCTGACTGACTGGTATGTGTATCTCTATGGCAGAAACTGAAACCTCAGCCCGACTGTTTACTGCTAGGGTAGACCACTGCTCTGATAATCTCTGCTCAGACACACTATGCTTTCTCGGCCTTCGTCTAACAACCGGGGGTAGAGAATGAAACACTGGCTGTCCGTCAACCAGATCCTCAAATCGATTGAGCTGACGACCTCTTGTCCAAAGTGCTTGGGGAATATCTGCTAGGTTTGAAGCAATTGTGCTAAAACCTATCCTAGAAAAAAGATAAATAAAGCAATAAGGAAATAAATAACCAGATAAACGAACAGCATAATAGCTTAAAATAAATACACAACACACGGCTGGGTATAATAACACACGGTCGATAAGCTGAATACACATTGTCCTCAAACACTAATCATTATCCCTGAATCACTGTCCCCGAAAACTGAATCTGATACCCGCAGATAACTGATTCTTAAACACTGACTGATGCCCGCAAGCCTGATGCCCAAACTCATAAACTGATACATGCATTTCCCTGTAGAGACGCACTCTAAAACCACATAACAGATAAGTGAGAGCCAAAACACCCCTATGTTGGGGTAGGGTTTCCCTGTCCTATTTTGTCAGGAGCTAGGGTTTCACTACGCATGCAGCGGTTTCAAACAACCTATCGGGTAAGCAACCTGTCCTAATCTGGAATGGTCACTACGAATTCCGAATATGCACTAGGTCGAATGGTCAAAAGGGTGCCCCGGTAAAATCGGGGTTTATGTTCCCATACTAGCAGAGCCCGTAACCGGTAAGCCTTATGGCACGAAGTCTCTGGCAAACTGCTCAGGAATAGTAGATGGCAAACACGGTGTCCTAGGCGCACCAATGCAAATGCAATGCAAAGAAACACACAAGTGTAGTCAAAACCAGATATCATGAGTTCGAGTCAAGTTCTCCAAATCCCCAGCAGAGTCACCAGAAACTGTAGACGTCCCCAAACGCCCCGGGAGGGATGTGTCCCGTTCTGTTCATTTTGGGCTCACTACAGTTCAGGACTCAATGTCATGGTTCTTAATCTGAACCAAAGAGTCCAAATCCGACAAATCGTTTTGAGAAAATAGATTTTTTTGAAAAGAAGTGCCAAACATGGACTGCTTTGCCAGATACCGAGTCGCCACCTAAATATTTTATTTTTGGGCAAATGTAAGAAACCCTGACTCGTTGCCTACGGCCACGTGTCCGTCATCACCAAAGTTGCCTCAGCTCGGGAACTTGGGTACGATTGGGGAAGGTCACTTCCTGAGCACCCCCGCTCGCCAGATCAAAGATCGGCCTCTACTAACCATGATATCTAGTTTTGAAAACATTATGCATTCTTATTCCGGTTATTAGCCTAGATTTACTATGTGATGCGCACAGCATACAAGTATAGACTGGATCGCCTGAATTGGAACAAAACATTTCATGTTTGTTTTTGAAAGATGGTTTGCTACCCGCAAGTAGGCTTAAAATGCAGATATTGCCACCCTCATGTGGGCTTAGAAAAGATAGTTTTGCCACTATCTAGTGGGCTTAAAACTCATAGTTGATGATTTGTCCCAATCCAAACAACCCAACCTTCATCCACAGGCATTCAGGCAGATATATCACATAAGCACATAGCCTCATGGTAAACATGCTATCATGGCAGTCACTCACACACATGCAAGGATGCTAAAGCATAAAACTTACCGAGTACTCCAAGCTAAAACAAAAGCTAACTAGAAATCCATACATGATCCTAACTATACAGAAATGCCTAATGCAACACATACAATAATGCAACTAAGATAGGCTCGGGTATTCTAAACATGGCATATGGAATGCTACAGCTAACAAGTACTCAACTTGGAATTGAAATACAATGCAATGAGTTATGATACGCCGAGCCTGGTGCATGCAAAACAGATGAATGAATGCAAACATGCTATCATACTGTATGCTAATTGAAACATGCCCTAATCTAAATATCATAAGCTAGTAAATAAAAGGGAGAGAAAGATACATGCTTGGGTTGCTTAGCGCAGAAATCCATTACGACGTCCCAATTAGCCACTGTTTACAACTAAGCCCGGAATGTTGCGCGAAGCCCTGAAAGATTGCCAGTTTTTGATTTGCTGCAACAGAGAGCAGGAAAGGGGCATGGCAATGTATTTTCATATATGTATGCTTGACTACTCTTCAGGGAGTATAGTCTTCGATCCTCATGCCACCAATCGCGCATCTCGATGCATGATGGCCGAGGAGTCGAATTGCACGACTCAATATGAAATGAATGCACACATAAACACAACAAGACCGAGACTCCATCATGGATAATCCGGAGTGTCGGCGACTGGGAATTGAGATACGTTCCGTCACTCGGAGTACGAATCGTCCCTCGTTTCCCGTGCTCGGGCTAACTCCTATCCCAAACACAATGCAAATGAGATGGCATGCATGAATGCAACTAATATATAACCTAGCATACACAATGCTATGAGATGGCATACACAATGCACGATGTAACACGACATACACGATGCTCTAACATGCAACCTAGCATACACAATGCTATGAATCGAAATGGCATACGCAATGCACGATGGACTTATGCCAATATGAGTGGACCTCAGCCGCACTCACATCAGCGGCCATAAGATGAACATGAGACACTCGAGATGCATGCACACATGCACGCAAATCGAGGACCGATCCTAAGGCACAAATGCCACTCTAACAAAGCATGGCAAGGCACAAAATATGGCATACAAACATGCAAATTCCAGCACTAAAATATGATGCAAAATGACCCCGAAACATGGAAACATGGCACCCGATGCATGGAATGGTCCCGAAACACAAAACTAGGCATATGTATTGACCTATAGCTATACTAAGCATGCATTATTTGATCATGAGGCATAAAGACAGAACCAAGGCAGTCCCAAAACATGAATATTTCTAGTTCAAAGTATGGCCAAAAGATGCTAGCAAGATGGCCTAAAATAGTATGCGATTTTGACTAGCAAACATGATTTACATGGCAAGTACATGAAGCAAGTGAGAACTCTCAAACCAGAAAAAATCAGTGAACTAAACATGCCAAAATATGCCCAAATAAGCATGGAAATGCAGCCAACACATGCACAAATGAGGGGCTCCTTTGGAAGGCATACAAAGGGGGTTATTAAGCACATGCATCAAGGACACTTAGCATGGTACAAAAAACTCTAGAAATAAAATATGATAGCTCCAAAACTTACCAAATTGACCCCAAAATGTGACTAAGAAGCATGCAAGGAGGGATCCCTTTGGAAGGCCAAAATGATCATCAAACGAGTCAAGGTGAGAGGGGGTCATCCCCCTCCGATTTGGAGGCTCAAAACAGTGTGTTAGCCACTGAAAATCCACTGGATTTCAGTGGCTAGATGGCCAAACAAAGCATGCAATAAGAGCTTAGGTGTAGGGCTCAAAATAAGAGACAATCAAGCATACAAGGAGGCATATGATCTCAAACAAAAATGGGACCTCAAAAAAACTTGAAGATGACTTTAAAAAAAGATATATTTCAATTTATGACAACTCTCAAAAATGAGCACAAGTAGGGCTAATCTATCGTGCAAAAAAAGGCCCTAAAAGAGAGATTGGAGACAAGGGACAGTAGCTGGCCCCAAATAGTAAAGATCCCTTTAACAAAGTTGAAGAGGGGATAAAAATAAGACACTTTACAGTTTATATCAAGTCTCAAATATGCTCACAAGTAAGGCTACAATATGATGTAAAAATGGCTCTAAAAGAGAAATAGAAAGCAAGAGGCAGTAGCTGGCCTCAAACAGTGAAGAGCCCTTCAACAAAGTTGAAGAGAGGCTCAAAATAAAGCACTTTACAGTTTGTCTTGAAGCCCAAAAATGCTTACAAACAGGGCTAACACATCATGCAAGAAATAGCCATAAAAGAGAGATAAAGGGAAAGGGGTAGCAGGTGGCTTCATACAGAGAAAGCCCTTGATCAAACATGAAGACAAGCTAAAAATAAGACTATTTCCAGTTCGGGTCGGAGCCCAAAAATGCTTGCAAGTATGGCTTATAAATGAAGCAAAAAAAGACTAGAAAAGGGAAAAAAAAGAACTCACCCTTGTAGAACCAAACTTCAGCAGCTTTTGGACCAGGTTTGTGAGCTCTCAACCTCTGGAAATCAGCTTCAAAGGGCTGGAATGGAGTGTGGAGGTGTGGTGCTATGGGTTGTAGTGCAAAGGGTGCAAGGATCTTAGGGTTTGGAGGGTTGAAGGAGAGGAAGAGGTAGAGTTGTATACCAAGGCTCCAAACAATTTTTGTAACCCTTCAAAATGGAGCTGGGGGGGGCTGGCTTTATAGGGAGAGGAGTGGAGGAAAGGGGGGGAAAATCAAATTCAAATTTCCCCCCCAAAAGGGCAGATCCCCGGGCAAGGGTCTGGGGGAAAACAGAGGGTACATCTGTAAGGAACCAAGAGAAAGGAACATGGCCGACCAGGTTCAGGAGGTTCAGGTGACCGGTCGGCCACCTCCCCTGGCCAGCCAGCCAGGGTCAAAAGGTTCAAGCTCAATTGTTGGCCGGCCACCCCAAAAAGGTGGCCTCCCATGTGTGTACAACACAGCTATGTGGAGAAAAACTAGGAAATGTGACCCAAGAGAGAGAAAAACCAACTTTTTAGAAGGGTTCAAAAGGGTCAGGAAGAGTTGATGGCCGGCCAACCCATATTGGTGGCCTCCCAAGTGTGTACAACACAATGGTGTGGTGGAAAGTCAGAAAAAGTGGCCCGGGGATGGAAAAAGTCAGCTTTCTAGTGAAGAAAACGGGCGATGAAAAGCGATGAAGGAATAAAGATGGTCTTCAGAACAATTGTTGGCCTCCCACCCTTCTACAACCTTCCTAGTAATGAAAATAAGGTCTCCACCAAAAACGGACCCAAACCGATGTAAAACGAAGGTTCGGGGGCCAAAACACGCAGCCCGGGGCCCCGAAAACTGACTGTTAAGCACCGAAGGTGGCGTTTGACCACGAAGTTGGTCTCTCGAGCCACAGTGTCCCTCAAAAGGGACGAAATAATGTGTATGCCAAAAACCGAAGCAAACGGAGGTGGTTAAGCGGTCCCGAACTGAGGCACACGGCCGACGGCTCCGAAAACCAGGAACCGTGCTCCAAACAGGAAAAATGGCCTACGACCACAAAACGTAGCCTACGGCCACTAAGAGATGATCTATGAGACCTCTTCCTCCCTTCAGGAAGAGAAAACAAAGAAAACAGAGCTGGTTCGCAAACCAAGGCAAGGCACAAAAGGGTCCGAAAGTCCAGAGGCAAGGCTCGCAGCCGAGACTCCACAACCTCAGAACGAGCACAATATGCAACATCGCCAAGCGCTCAATCGGTGACATCTGAGTCTTAAAGTCAGTCAAAAATGGGGTGTCTACAATAAGGTTCACTTTTGTCAGACCTATGGCCGATGAGGTCCAATTGTGGCCGATGGACTTCCATAGAGGTCGATAGAAAAAATCAGTCCTAGTCCCTGACTTGAATTAAGCCTAATTCCTTTATCTGAACTCCTTTTTAGGTCATTCTTGAGCCTAAACTATAGCCCCAGAAGTCTTCTTTCCAAATTTGGAAGCCTCACCTCAAAATTCCTAGTGTTCTAAGAGATATCCCTCTTTTAGTGAAGACTGCTCAGTTTCGGTCCAACCGGAATGATGCCCAACTTCAACCAATCATATCTCCCCCATTCGGACTCAGCTTTAGAAGATTCATGAGTGTAAAATGAAGCCCCGGAAGTAAGATTTCCAATGGTGGTGGCCTCATAGCTGAAATCCAAGTGTTCAAAAGGATAGGCCTGATTTAGCGAGAGCTGCTCGACTCTCTCTCTTAACTGTTCATGCCCAACTTCTTCCTCAACTAGGTTTCTTCCCTCTTCTCCTCTTTTCTTCAAATCCAAACCCCTAAGCAAGGTGTTTTGAAAGATTTTTCAGATATTTCATCTCTCTTTCATTCATTTCCACTTTGTCCTTGCTCAATTTACTGAAAAGCGCAACATTGGACAAAATGCGAGCCTCAGAGCATCGTAGAAACTTTATTTCAAAAATATTTTGAAAGAGAGGGTTTTAAGGTCTAAAAACCATTCAAAATAGCTTTGGTCCAAAATGGGATATGAGGTTGGGATTTGACTCTCCTCTTGCCAAAGAAATCAAATTTTTGGTCTACGCATCTTTCACCACCAAGTAAACCATCAATAGCGCCCAAGTCTGAAGATCGGTCAAAAATGGGGTGTCTACAGATGTGTGGGTCTTTATGTGATTTGTTGCAGATTTCAGATTGCATCTATATTGAATCTATATTTGAGAAGCTTGTAGGTTTGCAATTTTTCATTTTGGGGTTGAATCTGGGTTTATTTTGTAGTGGGTGTGATTTTGTAGTTTTTAGAGAGAGAAAAAAAGAAGAAGAAGGAGATGGAGAAGAAGAGACAATGGGTTTGGTAGTTCTTATACGTAGAAAGGAAGAAGAATGAGATGGAGAAGAAGAGGTGGTAGGTTTGATTTGCAGATTTGAGATTGTATCTATATTAAATCTATATTTGAGAAGCTTGGAGGCTTACAATTTTTCTTTTGGGGTTTGAATCTTGATTTATTTTGTAGTGGGTGTGATTTGGTAGTTTTTAGAGAGAGAAAAGAGAGAAGAAGAAGGAGATGGAGAAGAAGTGATAGTGGGTTTGGTTGGTAGTTTCTACAGGTCGAAAGGAAGAAGGAGATAAAGAAGAGGCGGTGGGTTTGGTTCAAATGATATGGGGCTGAAAGTTCAAACGATAAGGTGCTGGGAAAAAAAAACGACGTCGTTTGGAGTGTGCGGCAAGGAAGGCCGCAGGATAGTGCGGCCGACAATCCGAACTCTCAACATTGTTGCTCTCTGTTAGCTATGTCTTGTGCAGGCTACATGCGCCGCCACTGACTTGTTTTGGCTGTCCCCGGCTAGTTTTATCAATCTTGGTCTTCATTACTTCAATCCAAACTGTGACTAAGTCTTGCCTCGTGCGTCTAATTTGTGGGTAAGCTCAAATCCCTCTTTCTCTTGATTTTTTTTTAAAAATTTTGGTGGAAGCCTTTTTTTTTTTTTTTTTTTTTTTTTGTGGAAAATCGAATTGTAGAATGTCTACATCTTTATTCAAAAATAATTCTCAATATTACAAAGTTCCTGCTCTGAAAACATTCTGAATTTGTGAACTCCATTAGTAATTTTAATTTCAGTCTTGAACTAGTGCTCTGTGATTTGAAACTCCACCAAGGAGCTTGAATAGAACTTCGATGTTGCGGCTCCCATTGATATTGAAATTTCTTGAGAGTAAAAAAAAAAAAATTTATTTGCTATCTCGAGAAAATGGCTCCTGATTCGGGATTTGTTGCTGTAAACATGAATTTTACACAATGTTGTAGGTCATAGAGCCGCCGAATTTTTTGAACACTGTGGGATTTGTTTAAACGATTTTTCTAAATTAAAACTTGTATCTCTTATTCTAATTGGGCTATGAACATTGACCTAGGTGGGACATTCTTGCAATTTGTAGGACAATCTACTGAATTTTGCTACGGATAAGAAATATAAAAAACTTCGGATCTTGGGTCTGAAATTTGCCATTGAACTTCACTTTATCCAAAGTTTGAACCCTGTATAAGCTGGATCTTTTATATGAAACATAGTAATTTTTAGAAAATGACCCGCTTGAATTTCATCTCAAAACGGCCTATGACATTGCACTTCTTATTGATGACAGAAACTTCAAATCTATATGTTGATGATACACACATTGGTATTGCAATTTGTTAAGCTTGAAGATGTTAAGTGAATCTTGAACTCATATTGTTGAATTTGGTATAAATAAAATATTTAATACCCCATGGACACTTTATTTGAGATAATGACATCATGATAACTCTTATAACCATATATGGTCATTCATTAGGCTTGTGGATACCCCGAGAAATAGACAGTTGATGCCAAAATTTCATTTGAATGTGTTACTTTAATTCCAATATTCTGAATTTTGATACGGTCGACTCCTTGCTGTTTATACCTGTTATTTTAGCTATATGTCTTCTCGAAAGAAATCCGTCATCCCGGGGTCATCAGAACTGGCTCTTATGAAGGAGAGGGATGTGCTTTCGATGTCCGAGTGGAGGAAATCTTCTTATTTTGGCCGAAAAGACCCATTCTGGCAAGCGGCTACCTCTAGTGCTTCTCTTTCATCTCCGAAGAGGGCTCCATTATGTCTTTCTGAGGACACTGATTCCAGACATAGGGTCCTCATTTCCCTTTTTTTGTTGCTACGCTTTAGGGTTGAGCAATGGGACTTTCCGTACTGCTATCCCCAATTCAAGGCTTTCTTAAACCCTCCTTTTGGTTGACAGAAATGGGTCGATGATGTCCTCTTAGACAGGGGCCTTTGTCATAGGCTTCAGGAGGCTCGGTTATTGATCCCAGTGAAGATATCTTGATCTTTATCTATTCGCTACAACAATGCTAGCCTTGAAACCATGGCTCTTCGGTAGAGCACCGAGACACACACTCTCATACTTCCCCAGCATGAGATGGGCCCTACCCTCGATGATGTCTTCATGTTGCTGTGCCTAGAAGTGACTGGCCCTGAGGCCTTCTGTCCTGAATGGATACCCCTGAGGATGATTCTCTAATCCAGTCCCCAAAGCAAAATCTTTAAGCTTGTGGTCGGTGGAGCTCTGTATTTGATGGTTCAGCGAAGAGGACCAAACGAGTGAGGATAGACTGTGCCTCCTACACCGCATGGATCTGCCATTTCTTCAGAGATCTTTAACCCCTGGCTAGAGATGCTGACTGTAGTTCTCAAGAGTACGAGGTCGGCCCAATGTATGGCTCTAGGCTCTATTTTCTGGGATTTCTGGCTTGCTTCCTTTCCTTTTTCATTCTTCCGAGTACACCTCCAGATTCTCTCAATCCTTTTGTCTTCCCATTGGCACTTAGGTTCTTCAAAAGGGATCAGATCCTCTTGGCCCCGCTATTTCTTGGGAACCTTTACGTTTCATCCATCGCGGCAATGAAAAGCTTACTCGGCAACATTACTCAGTAGCATTAGTCAGCAACATTGCTTACTTGGCAACATTACTTGGCCACACATAGGTCATTCGACAATGCTGCGGTAATGCCAAATCGCTACCAACTTGTTGAATTCGTACAGCCATTCGACTATTTTTGGATGCCTGGCACCATAACTCCATCATCATGCTCAACGGTAATGATATTCATCACTAACGATGCAAGTATATATCCTTAATCATGTTGGCTACAACACTAACGTTCTGAACAAATTTAGTCGTTCTCTCTTTGGAGTCATATCTCGGCAACATGCTCCATAGCATTGGACATTCTCGGAACACAAACTGTGATTATTAATTCATCCCTCTTCAACAAAAATTTCATGATTTAATTCTCAGAAGCACAACAACATTGCTTGACGCTACTGTCTCGGCATAGAACTTACATCTCGGCTTCAAATTGGTGAAGATTTCGAAGGTGCCAAAATCAACATCTGAATATACTAGAAGGTTCATGTCAACTTAAAGAGTCCAAACCCACCAACTAGAAGGGCCAAAAATTAACTGATGTCAGCCAATAGTTGTGCAACAGACCAAATTTTCAGAAAATTAAAATTTTGGAAGTTTTCAAAATCAAGTTTTGCATGTACCGGTGTGAAGTACTCATTAAGACGAGTCCACCATAACAAACCGCATCAAAATCGGGCTTAAAATGAAGTAGATATAAGGGCTCAAAGTCACGTATTTGAATTTGAACAATTCTGCTTTCATGCTATGTTGCATGAAATAGATGACATAAGGATTTATCATGTACTTCTCGACCCAAAGGGCTTCATTGTATCTTATCGCGTTCGGGTTAATCGAATGGTCCTATAACTTTGAGGAATCCATTTTTGGAATCCAATTTTGCCAATTCTGAGTCTCACATTGGGATCCTCGAACCGACTAATCGAGGACGTTCAATGCTCGATCAACGATTAGATTGTGTCTAATTAACATGCAGTTTCAACGTCAGTCTCATGATACTAGGCCACAATCATGTATCTTCGCCAATCCTTCATTCATCACCTTGGCCATATACCGCCAACTGGGGCAGGACCCACAATGTAGATTTTTTTTTGTACTTTCGGCTCTGCAGCATGAATCTATGCCAACTGAGGTTCAATCATGACGATCCAATAGTCATTTCTAGTTATTTAGAGCATTCCGGACACATATGTATGATCAAATTTTGCCAATTCCATACCCCAGATTTGCAAATTTCAGCAACTAACAAATATTTGGTGACCTCCACTACAATAATTTGCACTTTTGGCGACCAAATTTGGCGACTAAAACAAATTTAGTTGCCAAAAGTGAGACGTTTCCCGACCAAATTTTTTCTTGGTCAACAATGTTTCGTATTATAGCTACTAAAATTGTTTAGTAGCCATATATCAGTTATTGGCAACTAAGAAACATTTTGGTCACTAAATATAATGTAAAAGGCGACTAAAGAATTTTTAGTCAGTGTTACTTTAGATTTTAGGCTACTAATTCTTGTTTTAGTTGGTGTACAAAACCATTTGCCGACTACAAAAATTTTAGTTGCCAAAAAATATGCAAATATATTGGGTTGCTCTTTACCAACCAAAGAATTTCATCGGAAAATATAAACCATCAGTGACTAAAAAATTCTAGTCATTGTATACTTAGTTTTTGTTGACGAAAACAATACTTAGTAGCCAAATTACACAAACAACTACAAAAGATTTTGTCGTTATAAAGTTATATTTGCCAACAAATCGTAATTTAGTCACTAAAGGTGCGAATTTTTTTTTGGTGCCCTCCTCTCTTTGTTTTTTTTTTTTTTTTTTTTTTTTGAACCGCTCCCCTCTTTGTTTCACACAAACACTTTTGTCTTTATTCTGTCTTACACACACAAAGACTAATCATCACCGACCCTGATGCCGGCTTACCACTGACGGTCACCACCCCACCGCCACTCCACACCGTTGCATGTTGCCACCGCCACCACCGCTAATCACCACTGTCGCTGCCGCAAATCACAGGTTTTTGTTTCTCTCCCTTTATGTCGATCTCTCTCTCTCTCCCTCTCTTTTTCTATTTTTTCCATTTCTCACACTTGATCTAGTGTTTTATATGATTTTTTTTAATTTAATTTTGTGTTGATTTCTTAAATGGGTTTGGTTGAAGTGTTAGATTTCTATGAGTTTATGTTCTTCTTGATGTTGAAAATGGGTTTGATTTTAGTTTTATGGGTTTCACAGATAAAAAATTTTGATGTCAAAAATCAAAATCAATGAATAACCTAAAGAGGTGAAGGTTAATTATAGAAATAAGATAAATTCCAAGAAGTTTCTTAAAGGTTAATTACAGAAGTAAGACAAATTCCAAGAAGTTCCTGGAACCAAAATATCAAAAAAAATAAGAATCGTAAGGTCTTAAATTAACAGAGTGACTAATTTAAGGGCTTCAGAGTACTTTACAACTAAGCTCGAAGGGCTTCCTCTACTGTTTGCTGGTGTTTTAGCCTCAACTGCGAAGAATAAGGGGATGGATAATTACAAACAAGGGCAGTATGCTGATGCCATAAAGTGGCTTTCTTACAAACAAGGGCAGTATGCTGATGCCATAAAGTGGCTTTCTTGGGTTGTGATTCTTCTTGAGAAGACTGGTGATGGTGGTGCTTCCACGGAGGTCTTATCCAACAGGGCTTCATGTCATAAAGAAGTTGGGGAGTATAAAAAGGCTATGGTAGATTGTACAAAGGTATATAATAATTCTTTTGTGGTGAAGAATTTTTAAAATTCTACTTGCAAGGTTGAAAATTTATATTTAATCAACTCATCTAGTGTAAAGATTATAGCCTATGAATTAGTTTAAATTGTTCCTTAACATGCTATTGTTAATTTGATGGCTTAAAAATTATTAAGAGTCATATAGTTTGGAGAGCTGTTTGAAGGATTGATGGGTTTGGTTGCAGTGACAAACAAGAATCATGGGAAAATTGTGATTTTTTACTTGAATTTTCATAGGGATGAAACTAAACCTCAGCCAAAAAAGGAAAAAAAAATCTATGAAATCCGTTTACAGATCTAATAACTTTTTTTTGAAATAGAAATTATTTTCAAATGCTATATGGAACTAATGTGTGTAATTTTTGTTTTGTAGATAGCTTTTGGCATAGACATGTTGATCTTCCATTTTTGTGTACGGAGGATAATTTACACTTTTGAATAATCCCATTTTTTTTCTCTTTATTTGTTTTTTGTGTGGAATTTGGATGAATTGT
The DNA here is from genome assembly GCA_025200525.1 of Camellia lanceoleosa. NCBI lineage: Eukaryota > Viridiplantae > Streptophyta > Magnoliopsida > Ericales > Theaceae > Camellia > Camellia lanceoleosa. Next base: position 109,197,883 of record CM045772.1, on the reverse strand, counting down.
ATATATAACTTTTGGTGGGGTACAAAATACTTTTGACATTAAACAAATATTTATTGTCATGGTATATAGATTACCTTTTCTCGTGGTATAGATTACCATGGTAACCTGTACCATGCCAAATAGCCATTTCACATAATAGTAAATATATTTTTGTGTACAGAGAATATTGTTTTTGTAAGCTTATTTGTTCAGTATGAAATTATTATTTCCAATTGGAATGTATACTTGGTTTGTATAGAATTTAACATTAAAAGTTATTCTTTTTTGTTGGATGGTTGTAAGTGAAATACGTGTTATGGAATGACTGATAATATATACATATTGTTTTGTTTTTATACCTGTTAGAGGTTGGCTATGGACAAATTAATTAAAATTAAATAAAAAACATTAAATGATATTTTTGGTGACTAAACAATTGGTAGCCAAAAAATAGAGTTAAATATTTTTAGCGACTAAATAGTTAGTAGTTAAAAGATAATTAAATGGAAACAAATCTTTTGGCGACTAAATATTTAGTAAACATTTAAAAAAGAGTTTAAGTGACTAATGATTTAGTAGCCAAGAAAAAAAAGAAAAAAGGAAAGCACTTTTGGTGACTAAATCTTTAGTGGCCAAAACATAAAAATTATATGATAAGCAACTAAAACTTTAGTAGCTAAACAGAAAAAGTATACTTTAACCAACTAAACTATTTAGTAGCTAAACAACAAATTGAACTTTAGGCGACTAAACATTTAGTAGCTTAAAAAAGTTAGATGAACCCAAAAAACAATATTCTCGACTAAAACTTAGGTCACCCTAGATGATTCAAGTTTTAGCGACAAAAATTTTAATAGTTGAAAATGTGATACTAAATTAAATTGTAAGTTTTTGGTGAGTAAAAGATTAGTCACCAATTTAGCCTAACAACGACTAAAGAAATTTTTTTTTTGTCACCAATACCTTTACTTTTGGTGACTAAAAAATTAGTCGTCAATTTAGGACTTTCGGCGACTGATATTTTTGAGTCGCCAATACCTTTCCCGATAATCTTCCCGCGACAAAGCCATGGCCAAAATATTTAGTCGGGAAAACTTTTCGACGACTAAAATTTAACTTTTGGCAACTAAAAATTTAGTCGCCCAAAGTGCAATTTCTTGTAGTGTTCCCGACCACTTAACAACCTAAATCATTTCTCCCCAACACCGAACCCGCCCACCAAAATGCATAATGGGGCAATTTTGGCTAGTCCATTTCAAATTCCTTCCGAATGACAAATTTCATTTGAAAGCAATGGGGCAAATATATATTGTATACAATGCAAGACTAGCTTACTTCGACTCGGCACAACCATAATTCATACTAACTCAAGGGCAAGAAGTTAACTTAACAATTTGCTTCAACTTGCTCCACTTGGAAATTCCTTACAAAGGAGCGATGCCATTTTTTAATGCTCTACCACTGGAGTAAGTTTTTTAGCTTTCTACTTTTTTGTGCCTAACAAGTATAAAATCTTGGTTTTTCCAAACTTTTGATAATTTTTTAGCTAGAAATATTTTACATTTTTAGTTCTGTGGCCAATCTTGTTGTTTAGGAAGGAAAGGTGGTGTTTGGGAAGGCAAGTTCGGGCTAATTTAGCCACTAACGGACAAAAAAGGCTAATTTGGCCAAATGGAGACAAAACAGACTACACGTGCTTGGCAATAACCCTTATTGGAGTAAATTTACCAAACTTCCCCCACTCTCCCCTCTGATTTTGAGGCCCATCGCCTCACCACACACACAGCATTTCTAGGGCACACAATATTCGTGAAACGAATGAGGAGATTAATGTATACCAGCGGCGACGACATCTGAGGAAGCTTCCCAGAGTTTATCGGCACCGGAGTACGCATCTGCGGCGTCAAAGAAGACTCGCAAATAGGATGGCAGATCGAACAGTTGGGGCGTATGTTGGCGACGTCGAACAAGAAGTCACCGTCTCAAACACCACCGATCTTTAGGTAATGCTTCATGGCCATTCTGATTTCATTTCCCTTTTCGTGTAAGTCCGTCCCCTGCTTCCGATCTACTTGGATTCATGTGTGAAATCCCTTTCTCTGTTAAATACAAAAAATAAAATAAAATAAAATAAAATTTAAAAGGAAGTGTGGACTCTGTTTTTTGAATATCCTGTGGGAAACCCACTGCTGAATGTGAAGTGGATTCTTATGTTTGAGTTCCCAAATCATACATGAATATTTCCATTTTCGGATTGTTTACTCTTCAATTTCTTAGTTTTGTACACTACTCTGCAAAATGGGCTAATAACACTGACCAAGCTTAAGAATAGGGTTTGGAAGAGTGGTCTGTCAAATGTATTGGCCTGTTACATTACAGTACTTTGTTTGCTACAACACAGAATTGTAGTGCTTCGCTCAAATTCGTCATCTATTTTCCTTCATTTATTTCCTTTGGTGAGGACGATAATTCAATGCAGATCATGACATTTCCATATCCATGGTCATTACAGTTAAATTAAGTTTAGACATTTTACTTCATCCAACTCAAGTCGATTTGGATCTGTTGTTATGTAAATGTAACAGACGTATATTGGGCAGATATATATAAATCCATTCTTATATATATATATATATGATCAACCCATGGTAAAAATTGAGGAACAAATACATATGAAGAACCTTAAAAACCTATTCTTATACATATGTTGTTCATTTGTCTGTTATACATCTATTGAGATTCTTAAAACAATCTGTTCTTGATTTGAGAAACAGATACATGTACATCTGTGCTTAATAAAGTAATATGTTCTTCAGTTGTTGTTATACAAATGTAAGGGAAGTAAATTGATAGAGATATACGTATAAACCTGTTTGGGAGATAAATGTATGATCAATCTATGATACAAATTGACAAATCGGACATAGAGATGAAGTAGTTTATTCTTTTTGGAACTTCTTGTGTGGGAATTTAAACGTACCCAATAGTTTATGCAAATGTTTATCCATTTCGAAGCCTTTGCACTTACTCGACGCAAATTGATAGGAAACACACAGTGTTCATGGCTTATTATTATTATTATTATTATTATTATTATTATTATTATTATTACTATTATTATTATTATTATTATTATTATTGGTTTGGGGTTGTATATCTCCAATGTGTGCAAGTGCATATGGATAAAAGAACATGGATGAAGAACATAAAATAGGAAAAAGCCAAAATAGATTTTTAAAACTTAATTAAGAGACGTAAAAAATTAATTTCACAAATTTAATTTGAAAAGAAGTTTACTACTGTAATATATGTGGATGAATAATAATTTTCAAAAATAACTTTTATTAATGGTAACTTACGACATTAGTATTTCTACGTTACCGTTTTCATTCATGTAATCGTAATTGATTTACTTTGATCACGAATGTATAATTTGTAATTAATTGATTTTGCCATAGCATGAATTCTTAATTTGATAATGTAAACACACGGTGTTCATTACTATGTTCCATATATTATTACTGTTTGTTTTTTTTTTTGGTTGTATATATTCCATGTGTGTAAGCGCATATGGGTTAATAAATAAGTTTACCTATTACTGTTTTTTTTTTTTTTTGGTTGTATATATTCCTTGTGTGTAAGCGCATATGGGTTAATAAATAAGTTTACCACTATACAAAGCTATGGATGAATAATACTTTTACAAAATCAATTTCATTAATGGAATCAAATTACGATAGTAGATTTGTACCTAATCATTTTGATTCATGTAAATTTAATTGAATTGTAATTTGATTATGAATTTACAATTTACATCAAATTGGCTTAATTTGATCATGAATTCTTAATTTGATTCATCTAAACACACGGTGTTCATGCCTTTTTTATCTGTTAGGTTTGAAAAGGAAATTAGAGATTTACCTTTCTATTAACACTTTGACAATGAAACCATAATTGGTAGGCTGCTTTTCTTTAATATTAAATGAATAAAATAATGAGTTTGTATACCCATCATATGAAATTTGTGCATTAGCGTGTTCAGTTCATGTTTAACCTGAAATATTGATATCATAAACTAATTATTGCTATGATTCATTGTTACTTTCGAATGTTTGTCGTTCATAGCATGGCTTCATTTACCTCTAGTGCAACTTCCAGTACATGGCCACGTCGAATGTGTGCCTGTGGACATGGCCCCTGTATTGTTAAGATTTCAAGGTCCACCAAAAATCCAAGGCGTCCCTACTTTGCATGTCCCCGCCCTGTGGTGAGTGCCCAATTCATTACTGGTCATAACTGCATGAACATTAAGAACCCATTGACTAATAGTTTTATCATTTCCACTCATCAACCTTGTGTCAGTTGGATTGGTTGGTGCGACGAACCAAGGCGAGAAAGCACGAACTATGCGTCACCCAGAGACGAAATTGTCATGCAATTACGGGATGATGTCATACACATTCAACAATCATTGCGTGTCCTTAACACCATTGTGTATGTGCAATGCATTGTCATTGTCATTTTGTTGTTGCGTATGTAACCAACGTTAGGATGTTGTTAGTATGTACAAACACGTTACGAGGTTATTAGTATGTTGGTAATATGTTTTAGTATGACTATAATCTTGTTGTGCGTTCATCTACTACGAAAGGGTAGACGTATTAATGACTATCATAACTATGTGCACCGCTCAGTTCCATGTTTGTTTATGTATGTTTCTAATGTGCAATGGTTATATGGTGTGTAATTTAGCATCCTATTTCTCTATTTATTGTTCATGGGCATAGATTGTGCATCGTGCAACCAATTTAAATTATTCTGCTATGGGCTTATACGTTTGTATGTAACAACCAAATATGTGATGGTAATCTTTTGTAACCGTACATTAGTAATGACTTCCATACGTACTTCGCCGCGTACCCAATCTAAAAGCAAAGACATTGTCACAGAGAAGTCAAGCAGTCTTGAAAAGACAGACTCAGTTCAGTCATAAGGCCTCATGGGACAATGACTCAATCTGAGTTTTCTTGCAGTTGATTACAAATGAGATTACAAAAGGAAATCAGCCATTCCTAGTCCTCAGCCAAGCAGGGTACAAGTCGTTGGCCAAGAAATTTGAGAAAAAAACAGGATGAAAACATGGCCTCAAACAGTTGAAGAATAAATACATGAGTTTGAAAAAAGAGTGGCAAGCGTGGACAAAGTTGATGGATTCAAGCAAATGAGTGCCAGGGATAGGGTTTGACTGTGACACCGATATGTTTCAGGCACCTGAGAAGTGGTGGGACAAGATGGAATCAGTAAGTACATATTTCTTGCATTTCATATTTGTCTGTTACCAGTACATTTAACCTTTTTAGTTAACTTTTAATTAATTATATGAAATGTAACTTCTTTCTCTTTCGTATATCTCCCTTTGTGCAGATAAACAAGGTGTGTGCCAAGTTCAGGAAAAAAAACTTTGGAACATCGTGACTTGATGAAGACGGTCTTCATCGAGCATCAGCTACTGGTAAGCACCATTGGACCCTAGGAAAGAAACTTCCTGAAGATGCTGATGACTCATCTAATTCTGTGCACAGTTTGGGAGCCCAGCCATTTGCTGATTCGATACCCGCAGGAGTACAAGACGTGGATTCAGATTCTTCACTGGAACCTGTTCCGATTGAAAAGGGAAAAAAAAGAAAGACATCATCAACAAGTGTTTCAAAGTCGAAGAATGCAATAAGTGGAGCGTCAGTTATTGCGGAAAGCATGAACAATCTAACAAATGTGGTGCGTATGAAGAATCAACAGGTTACGGTGAGGCACCTCACAGGCAACGAATTGATGTACACTATTTCAGAGTGCATGCATCACCTGATGACTATTCTATCCCTGATTGGTACGCTGCTATTTCATTTCGCCTCAACACTTATGGATAATGCAGATTACCGGGAGGTGATGATGTGCCAGCCTGATGATGACCACATCATAGGGTGGCTTACACAAAAGCAGCTCTGGTGTACTGCGTCGGTGCCGTTTGCGAACCTGTTTGGGGCTCGCCGAATGTGACATAGCAGCGTTAGGATTATTGAAGATGTCTACCCTTCTCTTGCTTTGGAAAACTTTTAGTTATGTTATTGTTGTCATTGTACTAAAACAGGATGGTTGTGTTTGCATGTTTTAAACTGTTTCTTGTTGTTTTTTTTTTCTTGCTAGCTATGGTGAACAAAAGTTTTGCATGTTTGTCATAGACGGAATGGAAGCATGGTTGTGCGTTTTTTTGGAAAGGAATAGGATGCTTATGTTTGAATTAAATGTATAGCAATGAAATGCGCAACGACGGCTTGTATGTGCTGCTTTTGTATTTGTTAATTTTGTTTGGGAAACTGTTATGTTAGTTTGACGTCATTTTTTGTGGTTGTGTTAGTAATGGTCCCCCTGTAAGCAATAACCACCAGGTTCAGTATTTGTTTAATTCATATCATTATGCGTTAGTAATGACATTGGTGATGGCATTACTTACATTAAAAACGATGTTGGCATTCTGTAATTGCAAACTATTATTACATTTGAGTCAATGAATCACGTGCAAACTGATTGAAACAGTGCCACTCTTTTAGGTTTCGCATCAACGAAAACGTGATGAATCCGTGGAATGGAAGCAATAATGACGATTTAAGAGAAATGCTTAATCAAATGGCCGTACAGCTGCAACAAGAAAACAACTGGACATTTCTACAAGCATGCCAATATGCGATAGAGTGGTACAAAAAACACATGGCTAAAACACCATGTCGCACTTCTATATTGACCGGGCATGCATGGATATCCGAACTATATGCGAGCCATATGGGTCAATTTGAGGAAAATGTTTGCATGCCGAAGGAAGTTTTTGCCGCTTTGTGCGAGACATTAGTAAATGATTTTGGGTTACAAGTACTACAACATCCACATGGCTTAGCTATTGAACAAAGCGTTGCAATGTTTATCCATGTGTTGAAAGGGATGCAAAATCGGGAAATCCAAGAACGGTTACAACATTCGGGGGAGACTGTGTCTCGGCACGTGCATAACGTATTAACTTCCATGAAAGAGTTCACTGTTGTTCATTGACGGCCCACATATAGTCAACATCGTATACATCCATACATGCGGTCTAAACAGAAATACATATCGTTCAAGTTAGTACTGAAAAACATTACCTACTTATTTGTACGAAGTCCAGTTATTGTGTTTGTCGATTATTAAGTGGACGTGACGTATGAAAATAACCATCGCATGTACCCGTAGGAGTAACAATACAATTGGGTTGTTTGCAGGACTGTATTGGAGCAATAAATGGAACACATGTAAGTACATGGGTTACAGGGCCAGATGCGGCAATATATTTTGGTAGGAAATACTGTCACACACAAAATATCACGTGCGATTTTGACATGTTTCATCTTCATTTCGTGCGAATGGGAAGGAAGTATGCATGATAGTTGCATCTTCAACAAGATACTAACAAATGACAATGTCCCATTTCCACATCCTGAAGAAGGTAACACAATGCCATGAATTCTTAATTGATGGGGCTACAATTTTTTGTCAAACAGCATTACTTAAAAATGAAGCACAATGTAGATTTTCATGTCATAAATTGTTGTACTGTCTGCAGGCAAATATTCTCTTGTCGATTATGGCTATCCAAACCAGGTAGGTTACCTAGCACCTTTCAGAGGGAGCCATTACCACCAACAAGAATTCCGACGTACTCGATGGAACATGACGGAAAAAAGGCCAAGGAAATTATTTAACAAAGTTCACTTGTTGTTACGCAGTGTGATGGAACGCACTTTCGGTGCCTGGAAAAATCTATGGGGGTTTATTGGAGACATGCCTCAGTATGACTTTGCAAATGTGCAAGTTCAGTTAGTAGGTGCGTCAATGGCTTTACATAATTATATACGGTGAAACACAGGTAATCCAACATCTATTCACTCAATCTGCGACGAGGAAGAGTGTAACGCCCTCAAAATATAACCCATAACATACACAATAATACGATGCATTACTTAAGAAAATAAACCAAAATTCATTCATCAGAGTATTCTAAATAAAGTCATTACATATAACATCCAAAATAAATGCCCTACGGGCTTACATCTTTCCAAGCCAACACTTGGACACAAAAACATGAGTTCTAACTCAGAAACAAATAAAGCCCTAGGCTTGAATGTTTACATGTAATTCAAATAAAAACAAATAACTAAAGACAAGGCTTCATTGTCCAAATCCTTCCAAGCTAAGTCCTTGGAGGTAGTGAATCACCTGGACCTGAAAATGATGTTCCCATATAGGGTGAGCCACATTTCAAAGAGAAATATACTAAACCAAATATAAGCATTGAATAAAGCATTAGCATTCAATAGATGGATAATACAAATTATCAATTTCACTTTCCATTAGTTTTTCAACTTTTCCTTTTTACCAATATGGCTCAGAACTTGGCCAAACTATAACAGTGGATTTGTATGTCACAATACATTACTTCCAATCTCAACATAACTCAAGCTCACATCAAAAACACTTCATACTTCCAGTTTGATACACATTTTAGTGTTGTATCAATAAAACACTTCAATATAAATAAGCACACATAAAAGTGATGCTAATGGAGTCCATCCCCTATCTCCTCCCAAACAATAAAACACTTCTATAAATAAGCACACATAAAAGTGATGTTAATGGAGTCCATCCCCTATCTCCTCCCAAACAAAATCCGGTTTAGAGGTCCATCCTCTATCTTCCTCTAAACCGTGGAGTACATCCCCTATCTCCTCCCACACAATATGCATATGCAATGCTCAACCAATACATGTATGTAAGCACATAACATATACAACAAACAATCAATACACATAATGTCCAGATAATTCCACAGTCAAAATTAATGACTTAACCAATGTAATTAGTTTCAGTTATCCCTAATCCACATGCAATGTCTACAACAATCATGACTATCCTCCACCGATAGCCCAAAACAGTTATCTCTAGACTGGAAATAAATAAATCAACAATTCGATAAACAAGTAATTTAAATTACCCAACTATCCCATTTAATCCATAAATTCCTTCATTTTATGAATTTAACTAATTTCCCAATGTTCCTTAAATTAAATATACAATTCAATTTATTTAAACAATTAGGGTTTTTTCCAAAATTACCAAATACCCCCCCAACATATCAAAATACCAAAACTTAGAACAAAACTCATAAATTGGAGTAGGAAATCCCTACCTCAAAGAAATAACCCAAAAAGAAGAAGACGAAGATGATGACCCAAACTCAAAGTGCTCCAACTCCAAGATTGTTCAGATTAAACTGAAGCCCTCGACCCACTCTACCTTTTTAATAAAGCAACTATGGTAGAAACACACTCTAAATAGATCAAACCCAAGAGAAAAGATGAGTAGGGAAAGAGAGAAGTCGGACCTAGGGTTTGGAATCCAAAAATAGATGAAAAACTGATTAAATTCCCGCTGCTGCCTATTTAAATTGAACAGGCTCGCTCGAGCGAAGACATGGTCGCTCGAGCTACTGCATTAAGAAGAAGTGCTCGCCGAGCGAAGAAAATCTCGCCGAGTTAAGAATGCAATGCTTCAGTCCGCAACTCGTAAGCATGCTCGAGCGACAGAATGCTTGCTCGAGCGAAGAACTCGAAAACATACACCTCGCTCGCTCGAGCGAAGAAACACTGCTCTCAGGTCTATACTAGACGCAATCACTCGCTCGAGCGAAGAAACCCTGGCTCGAGCCACCAGAGACAAAACTCAACCCTCGCTCGAGCGACCAAACCAAAAACTGGACAGCAACACTTGGTTTCCGGACCCAACCAACTTGAAACAAACCTGCCCAACACATCCTATAACTCAAATGAGAAAATAAAGGACGACAGTAACAATTAAACAATGACAGAATCTACAGAACCCAAGTCCGGATACAATAATCAAATGGGAAAAGACCGGGGTCGCTATAACCTCCCCCCCTTAAAGAATTTCGTCCCCGAAATTAAGCATAAGTGTTTTTGTTTTTTTTCAAAAATAAGTTTTTCTCAATTCCCAATGATATGCTATAACAATAATAGACAACTTGACCCAATATTGGTCACTTCATCTCTTACCAAGAGGCATCTCACAATAACTTGCATTAACCATATACATGAGTTCCATTTTCATATCATATTCACTTCCATGATATATATATATATAAAACACATTCAATCTATAAATGTGACATTTCACTTCCATTATGAAGCAAATTGCAACCAACTATCATTAAACCAAAACATTATCAATGTTTTACAACTCAAGACATATATAAAGCTCTTAAGTCCAACAATAGTACAGAATCTAAATACAAGGTTACAAATCAATAAACATGTCCAGATATTTCTCACGGACTTCCAACTCACGTTCCCAAGTGGCTTCCTCCACCCCGTGATGTTTCCACAAAACCTTTACCAAAGGGATGGTCTTGCCTCGCAAAACTTGATCCCGTCTATCCAAAACTCGAATTGGTCTCTCCTCATATGACACATCCTCGTCAACCACTAAATCAGTCCAATCCAACACATGTGATGGATCCGGCTCATACTTCCGAAGCATACTCACATGAAACACGTCATGTACTCCGGACAACTGCGGTGGCAAAGCTAAACAATAAGTAGCCTCGCCAATCCTCTCAAGGATCTCGAAAGGACCAATGAACCGAGGGGACAACTTCCCGTGCTTTCCAAACCTCATCAATCCCCGTCTGGGTGATATCTTTAGAAAGACATGATCACCCACCTCAAACACTAAAGGTCTCCTCCTACGGTCGGCATAAGATTTCTGACGACTGGTCAGAACAAGTCTCTACGGATAAGCTCAACTTTCTCCGTCTGCTTCTCACCAACTCAGGACCCAAAAGAGGTGCATCACCCACCTCAGCCCAACAAATTGGGGATCTACACGGTCGGCCATACAAGGCCTCAAACGGTGCCATACCAATACTAGACTGGAAACTGTTGTTGTAGGCAAACTCTACCAAAGGCAAGTGCCTCTCCCACGACCCACTGAAATCAAGAACACAACCCCGAAGCATATCCTCAAGGATCTGAATAGTACGCTTGGACTGCCCGTCAGTCTGAGGATGATAAGCCGTGCTAAAGGTCAACTTAGTGTCTAAAGCACTCTGCAAACTCTACCACAACCTGGCAGTGAAACGAGGATCTCTATCTGAGGCAATCGTCACTGGGACCCCGTGCAACCTCACTATGTCCCGAATGTACAAGTCGGTAAGGTGATCTACTAAATCTCTCACACGCATAGGAATGAAGTGTGCCGACTTGGTCAACCGGTCTACAACCACCCAAATAGCATCACTACCCCGCTGAGTCCTCGGAAGACCCACAACGAAGTCCATAGTGACATGCTCCCACTTCCACTCGGCAATAGGCAAGGGTTGTAACAAACCCGCTGGCCTCTGATGTTCGGCCTTCACTTGCTGACAAGGCACTTAGACACGAAAGCTGCCACATCTCTCTTCATACCCCGCCACCAAAACTGGCGACCCAAATCCCGATACATCTTAGTACCTCCTGGATGCACCGCAAGGCGTGAATGATGAAACTCTCGGAGTACCTCCTCTCGGCAAGACTCCGGCACAAACAGACGGTCTCGGTATCTCACACTCAGGTCAGGATACACCGTCACACCCTTCTCAACCTTCCCACCGGAGATCTTCTCACGGAGGGATTCTACCTCAAGGTCACCTCTCTGAGCCTCTAACACTCGAGTCACAAGTGTAGGTCAGGCAACAACGTAAAACAAAGTCAAGAAATTTCAACCGATTCGCCTGTAAGCAAATCGAACTCCCCAATTGCACCCAACATCTCCCATTCTCGGATGGCTATACTAGCAACGTCACCAACAGATTTCCTGCTAAGGGCATCGGCCACAACATTGGCCTTCCCCGGATGATAATGCAACTCAAAGTCATAATCATCTATAAACTCCATCCACCTCTTCTGCCTCAAATTCAAGTCTTTCTATGTAAACAGATATTTTAGACTCTTATGATCCGAGAATACTTCAAACTTCTCACCATAAAGATAATGCCTCCAAATCTTCAAGGCAAATATCACAGCTGCTAACTCTAGATCGTGCGTAGGGTAATTTTTCTCATGAATTTTCAACTGACGTGAACCATAGGCAACCACTTTCCCTTCTTGCATTAACACACAACCCAGACCCTCTAGTGAGGCGTCACAATAGACTGAATAACCCAACCCTCTCCCTGGAATAATCAAAACTGGAGCGATGGTCAGTCTAACTTTCAACTCCTGGAACAACTTTTCACAAGTCTCACTCCATATAAATTTGACTCCCTTCCGAGTCAATCTAGTCAGAGGCAAAGCTAACCTGGAGAAATCTTTCACAAAACGGCGATAATACCCAGCTAATCCCAGAAAACTACGGATCTCAAACACATTCTTAGGCTGTGCCCAGTCTTGCACTGCCTCCGTCTTAGATGTATCAACCGACACCCCTTCCCCAAAAACGACATGGCCTAAGAATTTCACCTCTTCTAGCCAGAACTCACACTTCCCAAACTTAGCACAAATCTTATGGGCTCTAAGTAACTCAAGCACCACTCTCAAGTGTTCTTCGTGCTCCTCCTCTGAAGGTGAATAAATCAGAATGTCGTCTACAAAGACGACTACAAAACGATCTAAGAATTCTCTGAAGACCCGGTTCATCAAATCCATAAACACTGCCGGTGCATTGGTGAGCCCAAATGGCATCACCAGAAACTCATAGTGGCCATACCGCGTACAGAATGCCGTCTTCGGAATATCCTCCTCCCTGACTCTCAACTGATGATAACCCGATCTCAAGTCTATCTTAGAGAAACAACGGGAACCTTTCAACTAGTCGAACAGATCATCTATACGAGGCATAGGGTACTTATTCTTAACTGTCACCCGATTCAACTTCCGGTAGTCTATACAAAGTCTCAAGGCACCACCTTTCTTTTTAATAAAAAGGGCTGACGCTCCCCATGGCGAAACACTAGGACGGATATAGCCCTTATCTAACAACTCCTGGAGCTGAATCTTCAACTCAACTAACTCGGCTGGGGCAAAACGATAGGGTGCCATAGAAATTGGCGCCGTGCCGGGCACTAGGTCAATAGAGAACTCAATCTCTCGATGCGGTGGCAAACCAACAAGATCCTCGGGAAAGACATCCGAGTACTCACAAACCACCCTTGGCAACACAATCTAAGTCTCATCAACCTCACTAATCGAAAGATTAGCAAGTAGACCACTAAGCTCACTCCGCCCTCATGAAACATACCCCGGTGGCAAAACACTACCAACCCGGTCCCCCAAAAAATGGAAACACTCTCCGTTAACGGTACAACAAGTGACCATCTGACGGTAACAATCGATAACTGCCCGGTATGACGATAACCAGTCCATACCCAAAATAACATCAAAGCCCTTCATAGGCATAACTACAAAAGAAAATGGGATTCTATGATCATCGACCTCTATATCACAACCCCTAACACCTTGTTTCAAGATCAATTCACCCCCAAGAGGTGACACTACACAAATAGGAGACGCTAACTGTGCTAACTCCAACTCCAAAACAGATGCAAATGCAAAGCAGAGACACAAAGGAATGAGATGCACCAGATCAATCAAAACATTAGCAATCGAAGGTTGCAAAACAAGAAGGTACCTCTCACAACCGATGGAGCTGATAAGGTCTGTAAGAATAAAGATATACGCGGCCTGCACAACCTCTCGATCAACTCCGCTCACCCCTAGGAGCATAAGGTCGCTGCACAGATGGGATGATGAAGCCTCGATTGGCCCTTGAGGCTGACCCGACCGAAATGGGCTGCCGACCGAGTCCGCCTCAAACTCGATGCACTAGGTGTGCCACCCAATCCGGCAATACCTCTTCATGTGCCCCGCTGACCACACCGAAAACAAGTGAGCTACCGGCCTCTACTCCGACTCGCTCGAGATCGAGCCGTAAAGATCTTGTTCGCCTCCTCCCTCTCGAGGACAACCCGGAGACTTGTGGCCCACCGCCACACTTAAAACAGTAATGTCTCCTGGCCGCTTTTCCGTAACTTGCACTCCAAGACCGGAAAAGTGGATCTAGAAAAGCTACCCCGAGACCGCCGAGGAGTAAAACCTCTCGCCTCTTGCCATCACCATGGCCATCCCGACTCTCTTGGAGCCTTTTCGCCTTCCTCCTCCTCGTGATCATGATCTCAGATGGGCCGCAAAGATCAACCAGATGCCCATAATCCCGAGTCATAGACCCACCAATTCCCACCTTGAGCCCGCGCCTCAACTTCTTCTCAAACTCAATCCAACGGCGTCCCTCAGACACCACTAACTCAGGTGCAAACCTGGACAAACTAGTGAATGTAGCCTCAAACTCGGCCACAGAAGAACTCGACTGCTTCACCGACAGAATCGTCTCTCTTCTAATCGTCCGAGAACTAGTGAATCACCCGACTCAAAATGATGTTCCCATATAGGGTGAGCCACAGCCCAGTAGAAATATACTAAACCAAATATAAGCATTGAATAAAGCATTAGCATTCAATAGATGGATAATACAAATTATCAATTTCACTTTCCATTAGTTTTTCAACTTTTCCTTTTTACCAATATGGCTCAGAACTTGGCCAAACTATAACAGTGGATTTGTATGTCACAATACATTACTTCCAATCTCAACATAACTCAAGCTCACATCAAAAACACTTCATACTTCCAGTTTGATACACATTTTAGTGCTGTATCAATAAAACACTTCAATATAAATAAGCACACATAAAAGTGATGCTAATGGAGTCCATCCCCTATCTCCTCCCAAACAATAAAACACTTCTATAAATAAGCACACATAAAAGTGATGCTAATGGAGTCCATCCCCTATCTCCTCCCAAACAAAATCCGGTTTAGAGGTCCATCCCCTATCTTCCTCTAAACCGTGGAGTACATCCCCTATCTCCTCCCACACAATATGCATATGCAATGCTCAACCAATACATGTATGTAAGCACATAACATATACAACAAACAATCAATACACATAATGTCTGTATTAATTCCACAGTCAAAATTAATGACTTAACCAATGTAATTAGTTTCAGTTATCCCTAATCCACATGCAATGTCTACAACAATCATGACTATCCTCCGCCGATAGCCCAAAACAGTTATCTCTAGACTGGAAATAAATAAATCAACAATTCGATAAACAAGTAATTTAAATTACCCAACTATCCCATTTAATCCATAAATTTCTTCATTTTATGAATTTAACTAATTTCCCAATGTTCCTTAAATTAAATATACAATTCAATTTATTTAAACAATTAGGGTTTTTCCCAAAATTACCAAATACCCCCCCAACATATCAAAATACCAAAACTTAGAACAAAACTCATAAATTGGAGTAGGAAATCCCTACCTCAAAGAAATAACCCAAAAAGAAGAAGACGAAGATGATGACCCAAACTCAAAGTGCTCCAACTCCAAGATTGTTCAGATTAAACTGAAGCCCTCGACCCACTCTACCTTTTTAATAAAGCAACTAGGGTAGAAACACACTCTAAATAGATCAAACCCAAGAGAAAAGATGAGTAGGGAAAGAGAGAAGTCGGACCTAGGGTTTGGAATCCAAAAATAGATGAAAAACTGATTAAATTCCCGCTGCTACCTATTTAAACTGAACAGGCTCGCTCGAGCGAAGACATGGTCGCTCGAGCGACCAAACACAAGAAGTGCTCGCTCGAGCGAAGAAAATCTCGCTCGAGCCAAGAATGCAATGCTTCAGGTCTGCAACCCAGAAGCATGCTCGAGCGACAGAATGCTCGCTCGAGCGAAGAACTCAAAAACATACACCTCGCTCGCTCGAGCGAAGAAAAGCTCGCTCGAGCGAAGAAACACTGCTCTCAGGTCTATACTAGACGCAATCGCTCGCTCGAGCGAAGAAACCCTGGCTCGAGCCACCAGAGACAAAACTCAACCCTCGCTCGAGCGACCAAACCAAAAACTGGACAGCAACACTTGGTTTCCGGATCCAACCAACTTGAAACAAACCTGCCCAACACATCCTATAACTCAAATGAGAAAATAAAGGACGATAGTAACAATTAAACAATGACAGAATCTACAGAACCCAAGTCCGAATACAATAATCAAATGGGAAAAGACCGGGGTCGCTATAAAGAGGCTATGACAATAGTAAATGCCATACCAGAAGTTGAACATAACGAAGATGGTTTAATGGTTGGGGATGAGGACCCACATATGGCATTGGTGCGCCTTCGCATACGTGACAAGTTAGTGTACTTGCGTAATAACAGAACGTTAGGAAATATATAATGGTCCACCTAATTTTCCTAGTGTTGTAACATTAGTAACACACGTGGAACAGACTGTATTCAAATATATTATCATAGACAATATGTATGTGTTTATACAGGAATATAATCCCTTTCAGTTGGTGACGTGCCTAACTTTGAGAAACTAAAAACAACATAAAAAGCCTTGTCGGGAAAAAAAAAAACCAAGGTCAAACAAATAAGAAAAATAAAAAAAAAAAAACAAATTCAAAATTTATCATGTGTCACGTCCGTTAAAAACATAAAAAGTTCAGTTTAAAATAACAAAAAGCCAAGAGAGACATGAGTAATTATCATGTGCCATGGCAGTACATTATGATTTTTGACATCAAAAAGCCAAGAGAGACATGAAAAATACGCCTCACCCACAAAAAAACAAATAAAAACATAATTTACCATTTGCCACGTAATTTAAAAATAAATACAACACATGAAAATCCATTTTTAAAAAATAAAAACAAATTAATGTTTACCAATAAAAATGAAAATGACAAAAACATAAATTTTAAAAAAAGAACTAAAAAAATACACCTCACCCACAACAATAAAAAATAAAAAAATAAAAATATAATTTACCATTTGCCACGTAACTTAAAAATAAATACAACACATGAAAACCCATTTTTCAAAAATAAAAACAAATTAATGTATACCAATAAAAATGAAAATGACACGAACGTAAATTTTAAAAAAAAGAACCACAAAAATAGGCCTCACCCAGAAAAATAACAAATAAAAAAATTAAAACATAATTTACCATTTGCCACGTAATTTAAAAATAAATACAACACATAAAAATTCATTTTTCAAAAATAAAAATAAATTAATGCATACCAATAAAAATGAAAATGACAAAAACGTAAATTAAAAAAAAATGAACAAATTAATGTATAGAAAAACAAAAAAAGAGAAAAACATAAATTCCAAAAAAAAAAACAACCATAAAAAGACAGCTGATACAAAAACATAAATTCAAAAAAAAATTGGATAAAAAGAGGCAAAAAAAAAAAAAAAAAAAAAAGTGAACAATGACACTGACGTGGACCCTACGGCAAGGTTAAGAAATAGCCAAATCACTTGAAGGGCAGTTTGGTAATTTAACATGAAGACACATCATCAAAAAGTCAAAAAGTTAAAAAGTTAAAAAAGTCAAAAAGTCTTTTTCAAATTAGGTTTTTTAGCTCCATGCTAAAATAACTAAAAAATTCAAAAAACCAACCTACTTTCCAAACGACACCTTAGGCTTTGATTGGGGTTCGAGTTTTTTAGTAATTTTTTGAAATTTTTTAGTTTAAAAAAAAAATTCATGATTTTTTTTAATTTTATAAAAAAAAAAAAAAGTTGAATTATTGATGTATGACTTGCATGTTTGAGTATTTTTTTTTTTTTTTTTTTTTTTTTAAGTAATTTGACTTACGAAATTTTTTATTTTTTTAATCAAAAAATCAAATGGTCAAACATGCCGTATTATAAAATCAAACAGCTGTTTACTAGCTAAATGCTAACAAGGCAAATTATGTAATCTTTGACTAATCATGTAACAATTGTAACGTTTTGAGTGTAAACTTTACAGTTTTGCTAGGAATCTTAAATAAATTATTAAATTTTTTATCAAATCTCTTACATAAGTGTGAGACTCATAAACTTATGATTTGTACAAGTCTTATATCCATGTGAGAGGTGTTGGGTATACCTCCTTATTGGAGTGTGGGACTCAATGGATTTTAAAAAAGAGTTTAATTTGACTTGATTTAGGTATAATATATTTTTAATATATTATATTTGTGGAGGCCCAATCCAAGTTGGAAACAATTAGGGTTTGATTACAAAATCCTAGATTTATAATACATAATCATTGATGTTATTTTTCCCAAGAAAAAAAGGGGCGGCTGCTATAGACACAAATTTTGATTATTTGGTGACTTTGGTTTTGGTATATCAGCAGTAGGTTTACATCATATTTGGTGGAATCAAATTGGTTCAATTTTGGTTTTTTGAAGTTTGGTTTTGGGGGCATCTTCGGTTGGTGTTTGGTTCGTTATTTTGGGTCTTCTTCAACTCTGATTCTGAAGATTTTGGTTCATCTATTTGGTGAGGTCTTTCCTCTTGTTTATTTGTGATTATTGGAATTCACCTAAGGGTGGTTTTGTGAGACCATTAGTGTCTCGTTTGTAATCGTTTGGAACTTATTTGGTTGATAGTGGAATCGGATTTCGATCCCGTGGAGGTACCTCACATTGAGGGAACCACGTAAACATTCTTGGGTTGCCTTTGATTTAATTTTTCCGCATTAGTTTTTATTCCCATTGAGTGATTTACTTGTGGGGAATCATTGATTTTTCCTAACAACTGGTATCAGAGCTTACGGTTTATTTAGATTTATTTATTTGTGTAAATCAATGGAGGGGAGTTTGGGTCGTATGTCTAGCTTCAATGGAAGCAATTGGGTAACTTGGAAAACTAAAATGGAGGACCTATTATTTTGTAAAGACTTGTATGGACCCATTAAGGATGATAGTGGCAGACCTGCTAATATAAAAGATGATGAGTGGAAGAGGCTTAATCGAAAAGCCGTTGGTGTTATCCGTCAATGAATTGATGACAGTGTGTTTCATCATGTTGCTACTGAGACTTCGTCACATGATTTATGAAAAAAATTAGAGAGTCTTTATGATAGAAAATCAGCCACAAATAAAGCTTTTCTGTTTCGTAAGTTGGTTAATTTAAAATATAAAGAGGTCAGCCCTATTCCGGAACATCTGAATGAAATAAAGAGTATTGTTAACCAACTTGCTTCTATGAAAATTATTTTTGATGATGAGTTGCAGCCTTTGATGCTACTTAGTTCTTTGCCCGAAAGTTGGGAGACTTTGGTTGTAACAGTTAGTAATTCGGCACCCGATGGAGTTGTCACAATGGGCCAAGTCACTAGTAGCTTATTGAATGAAGAAACTAGAAGAAAATCAGCCGGTTCCTCTCATTCGGAAGCATTTGTTGTGAGAGGTCGAAGCAAAACAAGGGGGAGGAGTAAGACTCCTCATGGTCGTGATCAAAGCCGTGACAAGTCAAGAGATGGTTCTTTTTCAAAGAAAGACATTGAGTGTTATTATTGCCATGAGAAAGGGCACATGAAGTGGGAATGCCGAAAGCTCAAAAACAAGGAGAAAATGCGTGACAAAAGTGTGGATACGAAGCAAAAAGACACAACGGCAGTTACTACCGATGATCTTATGGTCGTTTGTGAAGATGATTGTATCAATTTTATGGGCCAAGAGAGCAGTTGGGTAATTGATTCTGGTGCTTCTTTTCATGTGACTTCTCGAGTTGATTTCTTCACTACCTACACTGCAGGAGATTATGGTTCTGTTCGAATGGGTAATGAAGGTTTGTCCAAGATTATCGGCATGGGTGATGTTTGCTTGGAAACAAATTTGGGCTGCAAATTGTTGCTTAAAGATGTGAGGCATGTTCCCGACATTTGCCTCAATTTGATCTCTACTGGGAAGCTAGATGATGAAGGCTTCAACAACAAATTTGGTGATGGAATATGGAAGCTCACAAAGGGTTCTTTGGTGGTGGCTAAGTGCAAGAAGACTCATACACTTTATTCGATGCAAGGAAAAATTTGTAAAGGTGTTGTCAATGTACTTGAAGATGATACTTCTACCAAATTGTGGCACAAGCGACTTGGCCACATGAGTGAAAAGGGGCTGCAAGTATTGTTCAAGAAAGAGCTTCTACCCGGTTTGAAAGGTACACATCTTAAAACTTGTGTTCATTGTTTGGCGGGTAAACAACATAGAGTTTCTTTTCATAAAAATGTTGTTTCTAGAAAAGAAAATGTATTGGAGTTAATTCATTCGGATGTTTGTGGTCCTTTAAAAGTTAGAACACATGGTGGTGCACTTTATTTTGTTACTTTCATTGATGATTATTCAAGGAAAGTCTGGGCTTATCTACTAAAAACTAAAGATCAAGTTCTAGAAGTATTTAAGCATTTTCAGGCCATGGTTGAAAGAGAAAGCAGACGAAATTGAAGTGCATCGAATGCATACAATGGTGGTGAATACATTGGGCCATTTGATGAGTATTGTCGCAGCCAAGGTATTCGCATCAAAAGAGCTTAAGAAGACTCCTCAACAAAATGGCGCGTTGCGAGAGGATGAACCGCACCATTGTAGAAAGAACAAGGTGTTTGCTTTCACAAGCTAAATTGCCAAGATCCTTTTGGGGTGAGGCAATGAGTACAGCGGTTGACGTGATCAATTTGTCTCCTTGCTATCCTTTGAATGGTGATGTTCCTGAAAGAGTTTGGACTGGCAAAGATGTGTCTTATGAGTACTTGAGAGTGTTTGGTTGCCGAGCTTTTGTTCACATTCCAAAGGATGAGAGATCTAAGCTTGATAGTAAGTCAAGACAATGTATTTTTCTTGGCTATAGGCGTGATGAGTTCGGGTATAGATTATGGGATCCGGTCGACAAGAAAGTCATTCAAAGTCGTGATGTTGTGTTTCTTGAAGACCAAACAGTTGAAGACTTTGGCAAAGGTGATCAACCGGAGCCAAAAACTAGTGATCTCATTGACATGGATCCATATCCTTCATCTTCAGTTGATGATGAAAATGTGGGAGATGTGCAGCCACATATTGAAGATGTGGAGGATGATGCAAATCCTAATGAAGTTGAGCTAGAAATTGAGGAAGAGCATCCAACTCAAGAACCGCCACCACAACTTGAGTTGAGGAAATCTACAAGGGACCGACAACCTTCAAGAAAGTATCCTCCCAATGAATTTGTATTGATTTCTGATCAAGGGGAGCCTGAGAGCTACCAAGAAGCAATTGAGCATGCAAAGAAAGGTGATTGGAAAAAGGCCATGGACGAGGAGATGAATTCCTTACTTGAAAACCAGACTTATGATTTAGTGAAGTTGCCTAAAGGGAGGAAAATTTTGAAAAATAAGTAGGTCTTCAAATTGAAGAATGATAGGAAGAATCTGAGGTACAAAGCGCGTCTTGTTGTGAAAGGCTTTGGGCAAAAGAAAGGTATTGACTTTGATGAGATTTTCTCGCCGGTTGTGAAGATGTCTTCTATTCGGGTTGTACTTGGCATGGCTGCAAGTATGAATCTTGAAATTAAGCAACTTGATGTAAAGACCACATTTCTTCACGGTGATCTTGAAGAAGAAATTTACATGGAGCAACCGGAAGGTTTTGTAGAGAAAGGGAAAGAGAAATTTGTTTGCAAATTGAAGAAAAGTTTGTATGGCCTCAAGCAAGCCCCGCGACAATGGTACAAAAAATTTGACTCTTTCATGATGAATAATGGTTTTTCTAAAACCACTTCGGACCATTGTGTGTTTGTGAAAAAATTTTCAGATGGTAAATTTATTATTCTTTTGCTTTATGTTGATGACATGTTAATTGTGGGTCAAGATTCTACCATGATTAACAAGTTGAAGTTGGAGTTGAGCAAGTCCTTTGCTATGAAAGATTTGGGGCCGGCAAAGCAAATACTTGGTATGAAAATTGTTCGTGATCGCAAAGAGGGACTGATTTGGTTGTCTCAAGAAAGCTACATTGAGAAAGTTCTTGAGAGGTTCAACATGAATAAAGCAAAGCCGGTTGGTTGTCCACTTGCGGGTCATTTCAAACTTAGTTCGAATCAATGTCTTACAAGTGAGAAAGACAAAGAAGAGATGTTGAAAGTTCCTTATGCTTTAGCAGTTGGTTCTTTGATGTACGCCATGGTTTGTACAAGGCCGGATATTGCTCACGCTGTTGGTGTGGTGAGTCAGTTTCTATCTAATCCGGGTAAAGAACATTGGGCAGCGGTAAAATGGATTCTAAGATATCTTCGAGGGACTTCGAAGGTGTGTTTGTGTTTTAGGGATGGTAAGCCGATGCTTGATGGGTTCACAGATTCTGACATGGCTGGTGATGTTGATTCTAGAAAATCTACTTCGGGGTATTTGATGACTTTTGCGGGGGGAGCTGTGGCATGGCAATCTAAATTACAAAAATGTGTTGCTCTCTCAACTACTGAAGCTGAATTTATTGCTATTACGGAAGATTGCAAAGAAGAGTTATGGTTGAAGAAATTTTTGCAAGAATTGGGTTTGAAGCAAGAAAAGTATGTGCTTTATTGTGATAGTCAAAGTGCTATTCACTTGAGTAAAAATTTTACTTTTCATTCGAGATCGAAACACATTGATGTGAGATACCATTGGATTCGTGATGTGTTAGATTCGAAATTGTTACAACTCGAAAAGGTTCACACAGATGATAACATTTCAGATATGTTGACAAAGACTTTGTCGAGGGACAAACATTTAAAGTGTCGAACTTTGGCGAGTATGGTTGATGTCTCCACCTAAGTCGGTAGGGGGAGAATTGTTGGGTATACCTTCTTATTGGAGTGTGGGACCCAATGGGTTTTTGAAAAAGAGTTTACTTTGACTTGATTTAGGTATAATATATTTTTAATATATTATATTTGTGGAGGCCCAATCCAAGTTGGAAACAATTAGGGTTTGATTACAAAATCCTAGATTTACAATACATAATCATTGATGTTATTTTTCCCAAGAAAAAAAGGGGCGGCTGCTATAGACACAAACTTTGATTATTTGGTGACTTTGGTTTTGGTGTATGAGCAGCAGGTTTACATCATATTTGGTGGAATCAAATTGGTTCAATTTTGGTTTTTTGAAGCTTGGTTTTTGGGGCATCTTCGGTTGGTGTTTGGTTCGTTATTTTGGGTCTTCTTCAACTCTGATTCTGAAGATTTTGGTTCATCTATTTGGTGAGGTCTTTCCTCTTGTTTATTTGTGATTATTAGAATTCACCTAAGGGTGGTTTTGTGAGACCATTAGTGTCTCGTTTGTAATCGTTTGGAACTTATTTGGTTGATAGTGGAATTGGATTTCGATCCCGTGGACATACCTCACATTGAGGGAACTACGTAAAAATTCTTGGGTTGCCTTTGATTTAATTTTTCCGCATTAGTTTTTATTCCCATTGATTGATTTACTTGTGGGGAATCATCGATTTTCCCTAACAAGAGGTTTAGTAAAAAATCTAATAATTTATTTAAGATTCATAATATTTTCCTAAACCTTAGATCATCTCCAACAATAAATTAGATTGATCACCAGATTTAAATTTGATAAAAAATGATCACTTTTATTTCTTTAACGATTTCACTAAAATGATATCAAATTGAAAACGAGCCAAAACTTTCACCAAAATGAAGAGCTAAATCAGATTTTACCAAAATACTATATGTTCACATTAGAGGTGGGTCTCACCAGACAACCGACCGGACCTCCGGCCGATTGTCCCACTGATGATCCGTTGCATACAAAAAAATGCATGCTCACATACCAAGGGTGCTTGGCAAGAAGAAAAAGATAACTCAAGAGCTGTTGAATATAATAGATTATATTTGAATTTTTCCCAGCTTTGTAGCTTTACCAACAAAATAAAAATTAAAGCTAAGATTCACTCACCTTTGGGTTTATTGACTAGAACAACAGTTCCACTTGGACTATCCCATTTTGGGGGTAGCCCAGTACTCCTTGTCGAAACAAATGGCTCTGAATTAGCAACTTCAACATCCTTATTGGGGACTTTCTTCAAACACTTGAACAACTCCTCAACTTTCTTCTCCGAAACATCAATTTTAACATCCTTTCCCAACCCTTTATATCTCTCACCCATTCCCTTCTCTTCATCCTCAAAGAAAACCAAACCCTACTCATCACTTCCATCCACAGCGATATCTTTCCACCGCCCACTCTTACCCATTCTCTTATTTTTCCTATCCACCTTCACATTGGAATTGGAATTGGAATTCAATTCATTGGGCTGAAGAAACGCCTTATCAAAACACTGATTAGGAAAGTATTTCTTTTCCAACCGATACACCATCCTGTAAAGCTTATCCTTCTCCCAAGGATACGCAACGCATCGTAGAAATACAACTACTCTTCTCTCTTATGCAATGTGCGAAACTCAACGAATTCAGACTTCAATTCAACATACTGGTCATCGTTACCATGCCTATTTTCATCGTCAGAGTCCGATTCATACATTCAACGACTTCAGTGTCTTGACCGGTCAACTAGCCGATCGTCTATCGGACGTCCCCAGTCTTTTGATACAAATTACAGGACAACCGTTAAAACGGCTCATATCAGATTGAAGAACTTGTCTTCTTTTTTACTCAAATTTAATGAAAAAATTAATAAATCGCTGGAGACGCTTTTATAGATAAAAATTTGATACAGTTATCCCTGCCACTATTAACAACAACGGTTCCGATTCGTAGCTCGAATCTGTGGCTCGAATGTGTGGCTCAACACCAAAACGACGTCGTTTTGGTGTTTGTTTTTTTTTTCTTTTTTCTTTTTCCTGTGTTTTTGTTGCAGACGAAGGAAGACGAAGAAGAAGGATGGAGAAAAAGAGAAGGGAGGAGGAGGAGGAGGAGGAGGAAGGAGGACTGGAGGGGGCATAATCACAGGGGAGGAGGAGGCGGTGGCAGGGCCGAAGGCCACGGCGGTGGTGCTGCGACTGTGACGATCGGCGAGGCGGTGGTGGTGGTGCGACGATTGGTGAAGAGGTAGTGCTACGATGATCGGCGGCGGCTAGGGAACGGCGGTGGTGCTGCCTCCTCCTCTTTCTCTTCTCCTCTCTTCTCTCCCTCTTCCTCCTCTCCTCTTCCCTCAGTCTGTTTGAAAATGAAAGAAATAAAGAAGAAAAAATCGAGCCAAAATTGAGCCAAGAAATTCGAGCTACGAAACTTTTTCCTAACAACAAACATTTAACCCATGTGCATGAAAAAAAAAAATTAAAAATAAAAATAAATGCTAGTTAGGCCTATGGTCGCAAATTTTTTTGATATATGTACCGCTGGTGCATTGTCACTGTCAGCCAGCCTCCTCCCTCCATATTTCATCACCAACAATGCTAGAGACCTCTAAAAACACACCTCTAATGAGGTGGAAAAAAAAAATCAAGACACATGACTGACAGTGGCAATGGGTGGGACCCACTGTCACATCACTAGTGGTACTTCTAAATTAGAGGTCCCAAGCATTTTTCTTTCATCACAGTGGCAAAGAGGAGAAATTATTAAATAATTTTATAATATTACGTGGTTATATTTTAAGTTAATCATCAATTATTTAGGTCAAGTTACTAAAAAGTTAAAAAGTTATTTAAAAAGTTAAAAAGTTATCATTATTCATCAGAAGTCAAAAATTACGGCTGCACAACTCTTAATTCTAATTTTTCTCTACACACTAATTTATACAATTTTTTAATACACATTTTTATATAAAAAGTCAAAAAATTAACCTAAACATCTATATTTTTTTTCTTAATTTTTTAGTCTAAAAGGATAAAAAATGTATTTATTTAAAACACCTCAAATAATTTCTTAATTTCATATTATTCTTACATCTTAAATATAAACCGTAAGCTCTTATCTTTTTTTATTAATTAAACTCTTATAAAACACTATTGCCTGGTTTGATTTGTGTTTCTCAAAAAATTTTGGAAAAAATTTTCTACAAATAAGTTTTCAAAAGTAATCAAACCAAACAAATTTTTTCAAAATTTTTTTTCAAAACTAGTTTGCTTTACAAGTTTTTCAAACAAATCTCTCTCTCATACACATCAAATCAATCACTTTTTTTCAAAACTCTTTCTTAAAATAATTTTTCAAAACATCTTTTTAAAAAAAACCAAACTAAACAAATTTTCGTACTTTTTATCTCAAAATATATTTCTCAAATACAAACCAAACAAGTCTTATGTTTTCATATTTTAAAAATAGTAATGGTGTGTTTGGTTGGGAGATTTGGAGAGAGATTTGGAAAGGAAAAGAGAAAAGGTGTGTGAAACTAGGTGAAATGTGAGCATATTTTATTCACATTTCACCTAACTATTCTTTTTTCCTTTTCAAATTTCTCCTCAAAACCCCCAATCAAACACAGCGTAAATAATCACCCGACAATGAGTTTCACATCTCCCGTAGTTTCTGCTTCCTCTCTCTCTCACTCTCTTACTTTTCTCGAAAGACCTCTCTGACAAAAAAAAAAAAAAAAAAAGGATGGTGCCATCAAAGAAGTACAGAGATGTCAGGCAACGCCACTAGGGTTCTTGGGTCGCTGAGATTCGCCATGCTTTACTGTAATCATCTCTCTCTCCACCTATTTTACCATATATATCTACTATATATTTGTATATTACACATTCTTGACAATTTTTTCAATTTTTCTCACTTCACTTCCATTCTATTTTGTATTTGCAGGAAGAGGAGGGTGTTGTTGGTCACTTTCGAGACCGCTGAAGAGGCGGCGCGTGCCTACGACGAGGCTGCCATTCTCATGAGCGGCTGAAACGCCAAAACAAGCTTTCCAATCACCACCGTCAGCCAATCCACCGACGACACGTGCCCAGCATCGTAGACAGTATTGTCGTCGGTGTTGAGCACGAAGCTTCGAAGTGCTGTAAGTCTCCGTCGCCATCTCTCACTTGCCTGAGGCTTGACCCGGATAACTCCCACGTCGGAGTTTGGCAAAAGCGGGCCGGGTCACGCTCCGACTCTAAGTGGGTCATGATGGTGGGCCTTGATAACAAAACCGATCCAGCACCGCCGGAACAGGAACTGCCGGCGGTGGAGGAGACGCCAGAAGAGTCGCTGCCGTTGTTGGCGGCGGAAATGGGAGATGGGTTCGGGGAAGAGGAGAGGATGACTTTGCAAATGATAGAGGAGCTCTTGAACAGGAATTGATGACCTAGTATTACCGATCAAGTGCTCGTAGATAATTTTTTTTTGAGTCAATCCATACGAAATTTTGTCCCGTTGGGATATTCGCAAGTAGACGTTGGAATTGGTCTGTCCATCCAAATGGTCCGAATATCAAATTTCAAAAAAATAGGAAAAAAAAAAAAAAAGTGACCCGTAGACAAGGGAGCTAGCTAGGTCACTGTCAAGTGCCGTGTTTGTCGAGCAAGGATCTTCCCTCTTTATTTGATTTCCTACTTGGTGGGTTGTCGCGCGGCAAGGGAGCTAGCTAGGTCACTGTCAAGTGCCGTGTTTGTCGAGCAAGGATCTTCTCTCTTTGATTTCCTACTTGGTGGGTTGTCGCCCCGCGCCCCCGCCGCGGAGGAAATAATTTTAATGATTTGAGTGATTCATATTTTAATATTTTAATATTTATTGAGTATATTGTATTTGTAAAAACATTAAATTAATTGACTATAAAAAACGTTTTCAGATCATTGAATTAAAAATTGTTCACAAAAAAAAAATAATAATAATAAATAGTTTTATTTTTTAATAAAACTTTTAGTTCGATGATCTAAATACGTGATTTTCGATGTTTAATTGACTTAATTTTTTACAGATATGATATACTTGACAAATTTTAAAATGTGAATGGTTTGAATTATTAAAATTGAATGTAAAAATGGATCCAATAACCTACCAAATAAGGAGCCAAGCAAAGGAGAGAAATCAAAGAGAAGATAGGGCTTTGGTTGGTAGCTCAAAAATTAGTGACCCTAATGGCCCTAATTTCCATATCAGGTAAAAAAAAAAGAAAAAAAAAAACAAACTTGCCCAAATAGGAAATTAGGGCCATTAGGGCCACAAAACATTTTTGGAGAAGATATGGCCTCGTGTTTGTGTTATTAGTTCAAACAAAAAAGTTGGTGCGTGTCTCTTTTTTATGTGAAAATTAATAGTTACCAGTAAAAATGTCAATGTATTATCAAATAGAAGTATGGTTATATATATATTGATCATATGAAAGCAAACAGAGAACACACCAAAACAAAACTGACTAGGCCAACCTTAATAAAGCAATAAGGGCCAAAGGAGGAAAATATATCCAGTCTAGTGGGAGAGTATTCCTAAGAGAAGCCTGGGACACCCAATGCACTGCTTTGTTTGCTGCTCTAAGACACCAAGAAAACAGCAAGTTCAAACGATCAAATACACTGAGGTGAATAACAAACTTGTTATCTCCTTCAATTTCCACTTTTGAAAGGTTGCAAGCTAGAGCTAATTGACATGCTAACCGACATGCGAGGGCCTCACCTTGGAGAGAAGAAGAACACAGTCTTTTTTACCACACCATCCAGCAGCCTACCATTCGAATCCCGAAGAATGACAGCAATTGAAGCACGATCTGAGCCTTTTTGGATTGCCACATCACAATTAATCTTAAAATTTTTAGCAGCTGGACGTCTCCAATTGTCTTCCCTTTGATGGTGGCTTCTAAATCTGTGATTTTGATCAGCCCCATGCGAGATGCTCCGCACATCAAATTCCTTTTTGCCATCCTTACTCGATTCAATGTGAAGATCGAATCAATTGGTTTTTGAGAGAAAACAAATTCATTGTGTTCTTTCCAAACAAACCAACCAATCCAGGCAATTGAGCTGAAGAAAAAATTACACTTCTTGGTATCAGTGAAATACTTAATCATCTTACAAGACAACTTCAAAATTGAATAAGTCTCTGACCAATAAACTTTGTAACCAAATTCACACCCGAACCACACCAGTCTTACCCAATCACACTCAAATAAAAGGTGCTTTACAGATTCCAGCTGCTTGTTGCAAATAGGGCAAGAACCTGACTCAACATATTTCTGTTTGAACAAATTTTCCATCATACCTAGCCCATTCTTACACACTCTCCACCAGAAATGACGGCTTTTTGGAGGGACTGTAAGAGACCAAATGAATTTTCGAAAGTTCTTAGGAAGCTGGAAAGAGGAAGACGGTCTTTGAGTTAGCTCCTTTTCTTTCTTTTTTAAAGCAACATGATAACCAAACTTCACCGAATAAGAGCCCTTAGACTCAAACTGCCAAACCAAAGAATCCTCCATATCCTCTTCTGAAATTGGAATAGTACAAATAGCTTCAACTTCCTTCGCCGAAACTATGTTGTTAAGGGAATCAACTTTCCAGCTCTTGTGTACCGAATCAATCACATCCACCACTCTAGATACTTCACAATTAATTGGTCTTGGAGAACAAAGTTTAAACCCAAGAATAAAAGGAATCCACTTGTCGTCCCAAAATGAAACTGAAGCTCCATTGTTGACTTGCCATCTAACTCCTTCAAGCAAAATACTCCTTCCATGAATAATACTAGTCCACGCCTAGGAGGCTCGCCTTCCTCTCGAAGCATTAACAAAATTTGAATGGGAAAAATAAATACCTTTTAACATTCTGGCACGGTATGAATTAGGGAACCTCCAACCTTGGCGAGGAAGGAGGGCCAAGTTGAACGCATTAAAATCTCGAAAACCCGAGCCTCCATCGAATTTGGATAAAGCCAGCTATCCCCAACTCACCCGACGAATTCCTTTCCCTTCCAGGTCTCCCCTCCACCAAAATTTACTAATGTATGAATTTAGTTTATCGCAGAATTTCGTGGGGAAAGCAAAACAAGCCATTACATAAGATGGAATAGCTTAGACAACAACTTTAATTAAAACGTCCCTTCCAGCATGCGACAACAACTTCAATTTCCAGCCTTGTAATTTTGCTAAAACTTTCTCAATGATGAAATCATAAGCCTCCACCTTCAACCTCCTCCAAAACGAAGGAAGTCAAAGATATTTTGTAGTACTACAAGAAATTGCATTTTTCGTAACGCAACAAAATATGTTGCTAAAAGGGAAAATTCGTTGGCAAAGAGTTTTGCCGACACACAAAGCTACGTTGGCAACCCGTAGGCAAAAGTGAGTTGGCAAAAGCTTTTGCTGACGAAATTATCATTGCGTTGGTAAAAGTAATACCTTTAGCGACGAACATAGTCGTCGCTAAAAGCCTCCATCCATCGTCGGCAATTTACCTTACGTTGGTAAAAGTCATTCAAATATGATGATTGTGTGGCACTTTTCGCGACACAAATTTGCATGGACAAAAAATATACTTTTAGCAACAACATATGCGTTGGCAAAAGTAAACTTTTGGCGACACATTTACGTCATTAAATGTTGCCATTTGCCGACGATTTGTGTGTCGCTAAAGCTTTACTTTTGGCAATGACAAATTGACATTGGCAAAAAATACACTTCTACCAACACAATATGAGTGGGGAAAAGTAACTTTTAGCGACCCAATTACGTCGGTAAATGTTGTCATTTGCCAACGATTTGGTTGTCGATAAAGCTTTAGTTTTGGCAACGACAAATTGGCATTGACAAAAAATACACTTTTAACAACACAATATGAGTGGGCAAAAATAAACTTTTGGCTACACATTTACCGACAAGTTATTTGTCGAGAAAGCTTTACTTTTTAACAACGACAAATTTGCAACGGCAAAAATAATTAAAACTCATTTATAATTTTTTAAAAGATTTACAGTTTTACAAGAGGCATCCCTCAGGCACCACTATAACAAACTAATAACATTGATATGAAATCACACAAAATACCCCCTCCATACCCTTCCATCCAAAACACCAACAGTTTTTCGAACTTACACCTAATGACAACCTCCATTAATGAAAACCTAATCTATTACAAATTGGACAAAAAGTCCTACACCCTTCCAAACATCAACAACACCAGCAAACATCCAACAACAACACCGCAACACCTCATCGTAACAATCACCATCACAGTAGCATCACCACAGCATCTTAGCAATAGCAGCAACATCATAGCAGCACCAGAAGAATAGCAGATTAGTATAACAAATCAGCAAACTGATTCAACACAGATCATCACCAGTTCAGAAAACCATTTCAACTCAGCAACCCAAACAAAATCATACAACCAAATCAGAATTGACACAGCAGTTTACCTCATTTACCAAAACAGTCAGAAAACAAATCAAACAAAACCAGCAACAAAACTATACAAAATGCTCATAAATCAGCTTACCATGTTTGTCATCCATCAATTGTTCAAACAGCCCTCAAAACTATACAATTCTTAGTAACTTTTAAGCCATCAGGTTAATAGAAGTTAAGTAAAAATTCAAACTAATTCACTGGCTGTGATGTTTACACTAGGAGAGTGAGTTATATAAAAACACTCAATTCAAGTACACCACAATGTTTACCAAGCTAACCTTATACCAATGCACTGGAAACAGTAAAAGCAACTAAGCATTGAGATTGTCCATACACCACAATGTTCACTGATGGCTCTCTTCACTGCTTTAGAATGTGACTGGTGCACTGAAATATGAAACAAAGTCGAATCATTTCACTCAAAACCATTAGTGGCAAATTTATTACACTCAAATCATTAAATTAGTCATGAGAAAGTCAACAAAATGCTTCTATAATGAAGGTACCAGTAAACAAGATCAAAAACATTGACCTCCTTCCCCCACCATCTGCTAGTGGGGAAAGAAAAGAAAAAAATATATATATCCATCCCTACAATAAAATACCCGAGTAATGCACAATTAAAATCTTGAGATTGTTAACAACTCTCTCCTTGTATTCCTTGCCGCTTATTCTAGCTTCTGTAGAAAGCAGGTCTAGCTTCAATGGAGTCTGCAATCAATCGGAAGATGGTCACACGAGGGTGAGGAAGATAAGAGGAAATTTATGCACCCAACAGACTGATCTATAAAACCAAATAGACAATAAACCAGCTAGCAAGTTTGATGGCATTAGTATTACAACAAATGCTAATAAATGCATTCAAGTCATAAAATATGCTTAGTATCTCACACATAGAACAATACGGTACGTGCATTATGTTGCAGTATGTGATTTGTTATGTCCACGTTCTCATGAGATTTGGTTGTTTCTCTAGGCTTCAGTCTTGAATAAATTCTACACTAGCAAGGGATAGAATGTAGTACTTCTCAGTAGCAAGCTCCGCTCTATCACTAGCAGCCAAAAGAACCGGTGTTGAGTGGGTCTAGAAACCAGTAATGGTCTTGGGTCGACCTGCCTGGCCAACAACATCGACAGCTTGGCCCACCCGCACAGGTACTAACAGAGGTTTCAAGTTCTCATCCACTGTCAGTAGCATTCTTGGCTGTAGTATTGAAGGAAATATATAACATAATCAACCATTAGTAGTAGTGTGTTAACAGCCCAATCATTAAAAGCAAGAGAGAGTGAGATAGAAGTAGACAAACTGTTATAAACTGAGACCAAACCTGCATTGCCAAAATGAGGAAGTAAAGAACATAATGATATTTCCCCAATATGATCGCTTTCATATCAAGACATGCATGCAGTAAGGCTACTATTCCACAAAGGCTGCTTACGGAAGAAAAAGATGAAATACATACAAAAAGTGAGCCGACAGAAAAGCCAGAGGTATGACTTAAAAATACTTCTCCTCACAGATACTAAAATTTATTTATTCATTTAATTGCAGAAAAGAAGGCTAGATGATAATCTAAAAACTTCATATTTGTAACCTGTCTCCCAATATACTTTATCCCACAAATTATTTATTTATTTATTTATTATTTTTTACAAATAAAATGTTTTATTCCACATGACCTTTTATGACTTTGGACAAAATAGCCACATTACAGATTACAACAGTAAACAAACTTTGCAGACAATACAGATCATATATTCCTTTAGCTCTACTGAATGATTTACCTTGTCGAAGAAGTGAATGCATGAAGCATTTGACACCATTCTTAACCCAACAGAGCTATAAGCTGAACTTATTTGGATCATCTGATTGAATCCTCTTCCAACACTCGGCTGTATCTAAGACCAAAACTTCTCTTATACAAAAGATGCTCATAGGATGACGAATTTTTTGTTTGTTTCTAGTGTGTTTGGAAATTCCATGTGAATGCTATTGATTCATTTCTAGAATTCCATCACATAAATTAGCTCAACTGCAATTCAAACACCAGTTCCAAGGTTGCTCAGCTTGGAAAATATCACAGGATAATTTACCTTAGGGTTTGATATACAAAGAAGACCAAAAGCCAAAGGAACTGCCCTTCAGATATTCTGCTCTCCATACCGTAATAGATGCTCTAATGAGCGAATAGCCATTTCAAGTCCCAATTCTTCAGCCATTGCTACCATAGCAATTCCAAGTACAGCTGGTCCCTGATGGGTTTCTCCCTTCTCAAGATGTTGGGCACATTGACCCAGAAGATGTTGGACCTATGTGAAAATAAATAGTAGAGTGAGCTATTTCATCTACATAACAGTCAACTCCAATTTAAATTAAAGGGGTTGGAGTAAACACCTTGAGCACATTCCTAGTTCCAGCATAAGCACAGGAAAGTAGGGTCATGTCACAATATTTCCTAATTTTCTCATTAAATGTCTTAGAAACCTTTGCTGTTGCCTCCACACTTTCCTGTTAAACGACACAATGGGATTCCAAAGAAAAAAAACACAACAAAAACGAATGATGTAAATAAGAATCAAGTCCAGAGTCTACAAGGTGTTATCAACAATAAATAAATAATAATTTTCAGATGGACCACCAAAATTTTTTTTTTTTTAAATTATCACAATTTGAAAAAGAATAATCTGTGATAAAATAGAAAAAAAAAATTTTAAAAAGCCCCACAGCTTGCATTTTTTAGTTACCTGCTTCCCAAGGTATAGAAGGCCAAGGCCAAGAGGCAAAAGTCGAGTGAGGGGCTCCCCCAATTCTGATTCACTTCGGTCCATTAATGCAAATATAATTGCCTGAGCAACCTCTTCATTACAGGAACCAACACATACCAAGGCCAATGAAATAGCAGTGAACGCAATCACATCAAGAGGCACTTTGTTATCTCCAAGGATAGGAGTCAATTTACTACGGATCTGACAAATGATTTAGATTAGTCCGCTTCAACGGGAAATAAACATATCAAACAAAGAAAGTAGAGGAACAAGTCAAATGATGTTTTTGCATTCCACAGATACAAGACAATTAACTATGGAACTGAGAAAAATTATAAATTAATCAACATCAACTTTAATTAAACATGTTGTACAAAGAGAAGGGAAGGTATCTTCCAGTACTCATCAAATTTTATCTCTCCCTCTCTATTTGTGTGAATTCTGTAACTTCTGTGATGAAATTAACAATCTATGGTAGAATAGATAGAATGATTCCACTGATGCAAACTCTGAAGGCAGCAGCTTATACTAACAAAAATCTATTTACAAAGTACAAATCATGAAATGCAACCACAATTTGACGCCTCTCTCTTCTCAATACTGGACTTGGTGCACACTTGGGACTGTTGAACTTATTTAAAGGTACTTTTGAAATAATTACTAAAAGAAGCTGTGGATGTGTTTGGCCAAGGCTGCTTACAAAATGCTACAATATGGACATGCATGCGTTGCACCTTTTCTGATGGCAAATTTGAACCAGTTACTATAATTAATTAAGTACATAAAAATGAGCCCCCACTTAACCAATAAGCTAAGAACCACCTTTGGAGTAACTTCTAAAAAAACTAAGACATTTGCTTAATTTTGCATCATTTTTGAAATTGTAAGTATTCATTCATTTAAGATTATGGCCTCCACTAAATCCAGATTTCTCAAATCTAAACACCCACTGCCCCATCCCCCCCCCCCCCAAAAAAAATAGCATCCTAAAGAAAGCAAGTGAAAGTAAGAAGTTGCTCATTATTCTCCATATTCTCATGAATGAGTAATCACTTATTTGCAACAAATATAGAAACAATAATCCATTGTAATCATAGGTAGGAATAGACTGGTTGATGACATTTTTGAAAGCATTTGTACACTCACAGAACTAGTATTACCCTACCATGTTTTGCCATATAATTTTATGCACAAATCCATCATTGAGCGTGGGATCCTTGCAGAAAAATGACTTCCATCACCACGACTAACATAGAAAAATTGCAACAGACATTTCACAAGTTGTAAAACTGATTTCATACCATCAGTATTGTTGGCTCCTCCATATCTTTAACGGAACTAATTCAAATCATAGATTTGTATCCTCACGCGCTGCCTAAAATATGAGGGAGGCATTTAATTCTCACAAGATAACTAAATTGCCTCAAAGATAATCCACTAAGTTTGGTTCATCACTCCCCATAATATAACCAACCACAATTAGAAGATATATTTGTTCAATATAAGGGTTATTCTTATTAAGTATAACTATCTTTAAAGGTTCACATTAATCTTAGACACCAAATACAAAGGTTTCGAGTACCTGTTTGCTCTTCAAATTAACATAATAACAAGTGGCTAGAAAAAGGTATGCTACTCACCTCCTTCTGTGACTGATAATAGACAATGGGCAAGGGACAGGAACAACAATTGCATTGATTCTCAGATAATTGCTCTCGGATCCTGCTGTCTAAATCAGACTCCTCACCATCATGACATGACAATGACGGATAAACATCTGCTGCCTTGTGCCTATTTTTGGGCTTGTCAAACCGAATTAAGCTATTAATGGACTTCAAAGCCGCTGATGGCACATGAACCTCACCATTTGAATCTTCTTTCAAATATGAACCATCACTCCGATGCTCACAATTGGGAGAAAAAGCACAGTAATTAATGATTCCCCAATGATCAAGAAAACGAACAATTCGTGTTAAATCATCAATATCAATGCCAACTACCAATTCTCGGAAATCATCAACTGACAGTCTCATCTCTAGATTCTCCATGTACTTGGCAACAATCCAGTTACAACATTCCATGTATTTTTCTGGCCTATGTTCAGCTGACTTCCCGGAGAAAAAATGTGGCACCACTTGTCTCTCTAATCTATGCACGATTGGCGAAAACCAATCTGCTCTCCAAAGAAGCTCAAAACCAAATGAGAAAAACTAAAAGCAAATTAATATGACATGATGAGAAATAGAGCAATGTGAATATTGTTAGCACAAGATCAACAAAGACAGACTGAAACAAAACAGCATAGCAAAATATAGAAGATAATAGGCAAGAAATGATTGTGGTCTCTCATCCAGGTGAGAAAATAAAAGAAATGAACTCTATGTGAAAGCAAAGTATGTGATATGGTAATATGGGTGGGATTTCTTTTTCTTTCGTATTTTAACAGGGCAATTTCAATATTATGAAAATACACAACCAATGATTTTGCTTCCTACCAAATCTCACTACTTTTGATGACAAATGAAACCTATAAAATAAATGAGTTCTCTTTCTCTCCATTTCTCACCTAATTTATAAACCAAAAATGATAAAAGATTTCTCTTTCTCTCCATTTCTTATCACTTGATCTAAACAGACTGTAATATTAACACACATGGAGAGTGAGAGCAATGTGCCAAGGGGAAACTCCAAATCAACAACCCAAAACCTGAAACTCACAAAGTAATAATATGGCACAATGAAAGAGACAAACATATAAAAATAATAATTTGAGCAAATTTTTACGAATACATATAAGCATGTGTACATAAACAAAGAACAGTATGAGACATAATAGTTCAAATATCAACCTAAACAGAGCAGATTAGGGCATAGGAAAAAAATATATATATATATAGAGAGAGATAAAGCAAGCACCTGCGTGCATTGGAACAACATGAACTCCATTAGCCCCAAAACGCTTCACAACCCCTCGACCCTCCATAACCGGAGGCGGCGTAATCACATACGCGGCCGTAGAAGAAGACCCCTGATCGTCGGTTGACGCCGGACTATCCACCGGCATGGCCGACAGTGCCTGGAGCTGTCCATGCGATTCGTTCTCCAATACAACATCATTCTGCAGGTTCTTGCCCTCCTCACACTGAATCGCCTTCTCCAGGGCCACAATCACAAGCACAGAGGAGTGGGGGCGATTGACTATGTGCTTGATCATGGGAGGGAAGTGAGAGATTCGAACCCCTTCATCCGATAAGACCTCACTCTCGCGGGCAATCGGAGCCGAATTGGTGGGACCCGATTGAGGGTCTTCTTCGAATTCGGGTTATTGTTGTTGGTCGAGGTCGTCATCGTCTTCATTTTCTTCGTCATCATCGTCAAGGTCGTCGTCTTGGGGCTTGGGTCGTCGAGTGATTTGGGGGTCTCTCTTTCGCTTCTTCTTCCTCCACTTGGTGCGAGTCTCTGTGGAAATGGCACAGTAGAGAGAGAGAGATTGATGAATTTTGAAAATTGAGTAGGAGAGAGAGAGAGAGAGAGAGAGAGAGAGTGAGTGAAAAAGTTAGGTTAGTGGGGTTTGTTTACCTGAGGAGGAAGCTATCATTGCTGAAAGAGAAAGAGGTGGAGTGAGGGAGAGCGAGCGAGAAGATGTGTGGTTTATGCAAAGATTTGTGGGGTCTGCGATTTGGTGCTGTCGTGGTTTGAACTTGAAGTATCGATGCTACTACAGAGCTAGAGAGAGAGAGGAAGCTCTGCCTCTGATTTTGTAGCCCTTCTATGCTCAGACGATTAATGTTGGAAGCATTATAGCATCTCCATTTTTTTTAATTAAATTTAAATTTAAATACCAATTATCTCCAATGCCTCTTTGTTTACAGGTTTTCCTCATCTTTATCTTTTCAATTATAACAATAATAAAATGTCATTTGAAAACTTAATTGATCTTTTACAACATTTTTAAAAGACTATTAAAATTAGAATGAATGCTATAAATAAATAAATAAATAAAACTAATTTGAACACTAAAAATCAAAATTATATTTTTAAAATTTAAAAAATTATTTATGACCTCCTAAAAAATAAAATTATACAAAAATAAGAAGTATTTTTTTATTTTTTCACCAATTTTTTTTTTTTAGTTTTTTAGGAAAAAAATTTTAAAATAAGTTTCTGAAAAATAAAACCAAACATATTGAAATTGATAATTTAACTAGATTCTTTGAAAAAGTTTACATTATCTCAAATTAGCCATCTAAACTTAAGAGTGTTTTTGGGCTTGATGGGTTCATTTTGTGATCTAATTCGATGATCACTTTAATTTTACAATTCAATAATTAGAATATTTAAAAAATTTTGAAAAATTATAATAAAATACAAATAACTAAATCACCTCATTTCGCTACCAAAACTTTTACCGACGAATAGTATTATCGTCGCTAAATGTTTAACTCTTTGCCCATGCCAACTTGTCGTCGCCAAAAGTAAGCACATTAATAGTGACGCTTATTGCATTGCTAAAAAATAAGCCTCGTAGCTAAAATTTATGGAATTTTGGCGCCAACCAATATTTTTGGCGCCTAGTCAATGTTATGCTTTTTTGACGACGATAGTAAATTGCGTTGGTAAAGGTCTACTTTTCCCAACGAAATTGATCACTGTGTCGCCAAAAATATACTTTTGGCTACGAAAAATTGACGTTGTCACCAAAAGTAGTCGCCAAAAGTGCAATTTCTTGTAGCCAGTGATAAGCTTAGACTTGAGAGCCTGCAAATGCTGCTTTGAATATTCGACAAAACATTAGATGAAAATTGAACACAAGATTTTTCAAAATTAACAACCTGACCTGATGCTACACAATACATTCGCAACACATCCAGAATATTTGTACACCATCGACATTTGCTCTGACGAATAAAAGCACATCGTCCGCAAACAACAGATGGGAAATGGTAGGACAATGTGGCATTATCTTTAATCCAAAAATCCTGTTATCATAGAGGCTTTTTGTTAACAATTTGGAGAGGATGTCAGCTACCAAAATAAATAAAAAAAATAAGAAGAAAGAGGGTCTCATTGCCTTAACCCCCTAGACGGAATAAAAGAGACCTTCTTGTCTCCATTTGAGACCACAGAGAAACTCACGGTTGAGACACACTGCATTACCTATTGAATCCATATAGGATGAAAGCCCATCCTCTTCAACATTGCCTGTAGAAAATCCCACTCAATTTGGTCATATGCTTTATTAAAGTCCAACTTAATAGCCATATACCCATCTGCCCCCCTTTTCTTTAATTTCAAAAAATGAAAAGCTTCATGGGCCACCAAAATATTATCCTGTATTATCCTTCCAGGCACAAAAGCTGACTAATTTGGTGTAATCACACTCCGCAAAATTTTCTTCAATCGATTTGCCAAAATTTTTGTAATAATCTTTAGGATAAAATTGCACAAGCTTATGGGGCGGAATTAAGATAACTTCACTGGATTACTAACCTTCGGAATTAAAACCAGATTTGTTTGATTAATCTCTTTAAGGAGAAAACCATTGTGGAAAAAACTCTGGACCGCTTTACACACTTGTGCACCAATTTCAACCCAATGCTGTTGATAAAAAAAGCCCCGAGAATCCATCAGGCCCAGGTGATTTAGTAGGTCCCAATTGAAATATAGCAGTGCGAATTTTAGTCGCACCAACTGGCAATATCAAAATTCTGTTCATTTCATCTGTAATTGAGGGTTCAACAACTGAAAGGGCTTCCACAAAATCTCTCTCACCAACACTTGTAAATAACTCCAAGAAGAACCCATACATATGATGTTTTATATCCTGATCCAAATTTAGCCACAACCCATCCTCAGTCTGTAATCGCAAAATCTAGTTTTGTTCCCGCCGTTGAATCATAAAAGCATAAAAGAACGTTGAATTTTTATCCCCGTAATTGAGCCACCGAATTCGCGACCGTTGGTGGAGATGCATCTCTTCTTTTGCTAAAACACACTCCAACTCAGTCTTAAGTTGTCCCTGTAATCATAAATTTTCATCAGTTGGGTTTTGGGCTTGGAGCTTGGACAACTTAGATTTTAGCTGGGCAATACAAATTTTATTATTTCCAAAGGTCAACTTACTCCAATTTTTCAGTCCATACCTACA
This sequence comes from Camellia lanceoleosa, assembly GCA_025200525.1. Taxonomy (NCBI): domain Eukaryota; kingdom Viridiplantae; phylum Streptophyta; class Magnoliopsida; order Ericales; family Theaceae; genus Camellia; species Camellia lanceoleosa. Next base: position 109,157,701 of record CM045772.1, on the reverse strand, counting down.
CTCTTTGAGATTGTGCACTAGTTGAAACATGTTAGAGCCATTCATAGCGGATGCCCACTTAGAGCGAATAATTTCCACACAATCCAGACTAGTAGACCACATAGTCTTAAACTTAAAAAGTCTAGGAATTTTCTTGAGAGGCAAACAACAATTAAGAATTATAGGACAATGGTTAGAACCAACTTGAGCTTCATGAAAAACCTGGGCACATGAGTAGAGAGCTCTCCAATCAACTGTAGCCACCGCTCTATCTAGTCTCTCGCAAATATTATTCTCTCCCAATTGATTGTTAGACCGCGTATACGGGGCACCATTAAATTCCAAATCCATGAGAGCACAATCCGATAATAACTCTACAAAAAACTGAAGTTAACTTATGCGACATTCCACACCTCCTTACTTTTCCCTCATGGCCCCTATCGCATTAAAATCACCAATACATAAAAGAGGGTATTTAATCTCTGAAACCATCCTCTTAAATTGGCCCCAAACACCCCTGCGGTTTCCTCTTTGCGGTGGAGCATACACGAAAGCAACAGCCCAACTGCACAATTTGTCAAGGGGAGATACCACTCCTCTTATGAGATTTTTAGATTTAAATCTTAGGTCAATATTCACCTCATCAGTCCACCATAATGCCAAACCACCCGATAAACCCTACGGTTCCACATAACATTTATGGGAGAAATTCAAACTCCTTCTAACCCGTTCTAACCTTGCAGCTTTATTTTTGGTTTCCATAAGAAAAACCACTGTGGGGCAATGAGTTGAGATCAACCCTCTAAGGATCTGGATTGTCAGGGGCCACCCTATCCTCTGACAATTCTAGCTAAGAATCAACATGGCTCGTGTTGCTACTTTGGGCTAGCCACCATAGCCCATTTCTCAGTAACCAAAGAATCCTCTGAAAGGGAAAGTGCTAGGTACTTGGGAACAGCACTCATCAACCAAAAGAGAGGAACAAACCAAAAGGGATTGAGCTTCCTGTGCATCAAGAGATTCAACTAAAGCCACCTCCACATCAACTAGCCCTTTATCTCCAGATCTTCGTCTTCTTCTTTCTATCTTCCTAACTTTTTCCATTGTGCCAGAGTTGGGTACCACCAAAGATATCTGAGTGAAGGTAGAAGGGAATTCGATAGTTTTGATAGGAATAGTAGTTAATCCATCACATTTAAAGAGTTTTAGTTGACTGGCATCATGAAGATCACTTTCACGGGCTTTCTTTTTCAGTGAAAGACAGTTAAAAACAATAGATATGCAGTCATCAATCACTCTAGTTTTTAGGTCTTGACAGACTGGACTAGTAGCAGGACTGACCTCTTCTATCTCTAATGGGCCTCCACTATGTACCTTTGAAAGAGAAGAAGTATCCTTGGTCATAGGCCCAATAGTTTCCACAGGCTCAGTCACAAAATATTGAGGTCTAGTTGGCATATCGAGCCCAAACCCATAAGGCCCACTCCTTACTCCTAAGCTAGGCCCCACAGCAATCTCAGCCAAAACAGACCTTCTCGCAGCTGAATGAAAATTCGCAATTTCCACACCTGAAATCGGAGGTTGCTGCTCATGAGTATCTGTCTGCTACCCTTGATGCTTAGCTGTCTCCACCCTCTCCACTACTTGCCCCAGTACTCCCACGCCAGGTCGTACAGACACGTTAGCCTCTATAGTCGTTGCTGGCCTTAGAGTTTATCTGTCATGCACCCCTTTCCCACACGCTACCACAGGTGGCACCGGTAAAAGTTGTGGCCCTTGTCGATGTAACAGGGGCTTCACTCTAGCCTCTAAATCATCCACCTTTTTTCAGTAATATTCCACTGGAAAACCCGAGGTCCTAGCTGTCCCCGTCCGTAAATCCAGTCCATAACCAGATTTTTGCCCTTCTTCTCGGCTGACAAACTTACAAACATTCCTATCATGACCAATCCTTCCGCAATCGTAACAAAAATCCGAAAGGTTTTCATACTTGAAAGAGATCCAAGGGTCCAAAGATCTCATTTGAGCATTCCCGCCCCTGTTAAGGATGAAACCTCGAGGCAAAGGTTTAGTCACATCAATACCTTGAAGTATGGTTTTATATTGAAACACCGAACGAGTACAAAAATAATCATTCAATCATTTTCTTCACATATTATTAAATTTAGAAAATAAAAATTTATATATTATTTTCATATATAATATATATATAAGTTGTATCGATCTGATTATGTGAGATCTAGAAATAAATGAATTGGGTTTCATCACAACCTTCTTAACTTTCTTTAATTTCTCATCTTTACACATTTAAAGTGTTATATACATGGTTATAAATAAGATTGGATATAGGGTTATTCGAATAGCACAATCCATCCAACCAGAACCGATCCGCATACAGTTAGGCAGTTTCGCAGACACAATGCGAACAGATGCGATTTGAAATATGGCATGATTGCGGGTTTAACCGGCACCTGCAAGAACCCACCCACACGTGAACTTGTTTTTTTTTTTTTTTTTAAACCTAGATTGTTATTATTTTATTATTGCATTTTGTATGAATGTAAAAGTTAATAAAGAATTACTTTTAGGTAAGCTTAAAATTTTAAATGATTTTACTTTAACTGTGCTGTTGGGTAGTAGATAGTGAATGAAATTGATGATCTAATTTAGGATTTTGAAAGATGTGTTCGTGTTAGTTTATGATTAGATTTAAAAGTTTAGGATTTTGAATGATTTGTTTGTGTTAGGAATTGATTTTGTTGTGTTTTAATTTTGCAAGTTTTAATTCATTAAATATTAATGTTTGAGAATTTTAGAAAATGGGGGGAAAAGGACCCAAAATAAATATTTACAAAATAAGAAGAAAAACAAAAGGTTCCAAAAAAATTTTTTAAAGAAAAAAATCCAATCGGTAAACTGCCCGCAACCGTCCGTGCATCTGCGAACCCTATTGTAGACACTCCATTTTTTACCGACCTTAAGACTCAGACGTCATCGATTGAGCGCTCGGTGATTACGTATGTTGTGCTCGTTCTGAGGTTATAGAGTCTCGGCTGAGAGCCTTGCCTCCGGGCCTCGGAACTCTTTTTGTGCTTTGCCTTGGTTTGCGAATCAGGTTCTGTTTTCTCTTCCCGAAGAAAGGGAGAGGTCTTGTAGACCATCTCTCAGTGGCCGGAGGCTACTTTTTGTGGTCGTTGGCCACTGTTCCCTTTTGGAGACCAGTTTCCGATTTTCGGAGCCGTCGGTCGTACGCCTTGGTTCGGGATCGCTTAACTTTCTCCATTTGCTTTGGTTTTTGGCACACACCTTGTTTCCTCTCTCTAGAGGGACACAGTGGCCCGGGAGACTACCTTCGTGGTCGCATGCCACTTTCGTTGCTTAACAATCAGTTTTTGGGGCACCCGGCTGCGCGTTTTGGCCCCTGAACCCTCGTTTTGCATTCGTCTTGGTTCATTTTTGGCATGGAACCTATTTTCATTGTTTGGAAGGTGGTACAAGGGTGGGAGACCACCTTTTCTCTTGGAGACCACCTTCTCTCCCGCCGGCCGATTTTCTTGTCAAGAAGTTGGTCTTCTTTTTTTTTGAACCACATTTGACAGGTCTCCACCATACCACTAGCTTGCTTTCAGCTTGGAGACCACCCTGGGAGGCTGCCGACCACCTTGACCCTTTTGAACTAGTCAGTAGACTAGGGCAAGTGGTCGGCCGACCACCTGAACTGGTCAGCCAGCTTCCTTCAGTTTTATCTCTGTGAGTATGTGCCAGCTGTGCCAGCTGGAAAGCACAGAAGGGATCCTCTATACACGTGTATGGAGGATCTTCAAACTTGTTTTTTAGCTTCCTGGAGAAGCTTTGGACCTCTTTGGCTATAAGAGAGACCCTCTCCCTCATTAGCAAAGGTTCAGATTTTGTTTTGAACGCATCCCATACATCTCTCCCTATATCTCTACACTTTGGCTCAAAAGTTGCTTGGTTCTTGGCCTATTGCACACCACCTCCGAGCCTAACACCTCCACCATTGCTTTGAGGTCCTTGGAGGCCATTTTTAGAGGTTGAAGGTCTAAGTTTTTGGCCTCAAAGTTGCTGTCTTGCTGAGCTTCAAAGGTAACACACATTTTCCCTCTTTTAAGCATTATTTTGCTCCATCTTTTAGCTATACTTGAAAGCATCTTTGAGCTTCGGTGTAAACTGAAAAAAGTCTTATTTTGAGGTCCTTAACATGTTTGTTTAAGATCATTTTTCTGTTGGGGGTCATCTACCCCCTTGCATGCTTCATTCCACTTTGTTTTGAGTCATGCATTAAGGCCTTTGTTTTGAGCTTTGTTTGCCTTTTTGACCACTGAAATCCAGCAGATTTTCAGTGGTTATTATGTATTTTTGAGAGACAAAATCAGAGAGGGGTGGCCCTCTCTCTCCTTGTTTTGTTTACTAGCATATTTGGTCTTCCAAAGGAGCCTATACTTGCATGCCTCCAAACCTAGTTTAAAGCCCTTTTTGGTGGTTTTTAGGACCTGCATAAGCTCTGTCCAGAGCTGATTTTGTCATATTGCATGTCCACCTTGCATGTGTAGAACAATCCTCTTCATAGCTTATCAAAGGAGCATGTCATTCTTGCATGCATTGACCATGTTTCAGTGGGTTTTTGGGCTTTATTTGGCATTTCATACCTCTTTCTTATGTTGGTTTAGTGGCCTCTTGAATGTTTCACATGCTTGTAGTGTAAATCCTCTTCACTAGCTTGTAATGCATGTTGTTTTGGTCTTTGATTCTAGCACTTTTTGGCCATGCTTTAAACTAATTTTGTGCATGTTTTGGACTTCCTTAGCTTTTTTTTTATGCCTCATGGTCGAATGATGCTCGCCATGTATGCTTGTAGTGTAATAGCCATGCCTAGCTTTGAGTTTTGAAGCCTATTGCATGCTTATATTGAGGTGTTTGCATGTTTTAGTATCATTGTGTATGATATTTCAGAGCTTATTCATTCTCCATCTTCCCATGTTTATCACTCTTTAAGCACATTTGAGAGTTGTGCTTGTATGCCCCGTTTACGAGCCATTGCATGAGCTTCATTTTTGCGCACTTCAAGACATCGTCTTAGTCCATTTTGCCACTGTTTTGGGCCTGCATAGGGACTATTTGGGGCTGGTTTGGTCATTTGTGCATTGCTTTGCATACCTCTAGTATAATGTGCTTCACTAATTTTGGTATTTGAGCCATCCAACATGCATTGTGTGAGTTGTTTGCATGATTCGGCACCATCTTGCATGTCATTTCAGAGCTGGAAAATATGTGATTGTATGCCATATTTCATGCTTACCATGCTTCGATGGAGTGGCACTTTGTGCCTTAGGATTGGTCCCTTGCATTTGTACATGTTTGCATGTGTGTTGTTGCTTCATTTTCATCATGTTTGGCCACTGATTTGGGTGTGGCTGAGGCCCATTCATTTTAGTTTAAGTCCATCTTGCATTGCGTATGCCATGTCCATGTTGTCGCATGCTTGATCGTCGCATTGTGTATGCCTTGATTATGCTTTTGTGTATGTCCATCGTCATATGTGCGTTGTGTATGCCATATAGCGTCAAGTGCATTGAGTATGCCATTCGTAGTTCATAGCATTACGTATGCTAGTTGCACCTTTGCATGTCATTCCTTGCATGTTTGCATGTCTTAGTTGCATTTCGTTTAGGATTGCATGCTAGTTGTTGCATCCTGTTTGCATGCCATGCCATTCTAGTTGTTGTATAGTGTTTGGAATATGGTTTAGTCTAAACACGGAAAACAAGGGACATTTCGTACTTAAAGTGACGAAACGTGCTTCGATTCTCGGTCGCCGACACTCTTGATTATCCATGATGGAGTTTAGGCCTTATTGTGTTCATTTGTGCATCCATTTCACATTGAGTCACGTAATTCGACTCCTCGGCCATCATGCATCGAGATGCGTGATTGGTGGCACGAGGATCGAGGACTACACTCCCTAGAGCTTATGCAATGACGGGGAGAGTGGTCGCGCACACATATGTTGAAAATACTTTGCCATGCCCCTTTCTTGCTCTCTGTTGCAGCAAACCAAAAACCAGCAGCAAAAACTGGTCGATAGTATCCCTACAGCATGGTGGAGTTTCAGCCTTCTAGAGCTTTGTACAGTGTTCTGGGACCGGTTGCAAACAGAGGCAAACTGGGGCATCGCGATGGATTTCCCGACAAGGCGACTTGAGCATACATGCATTCCTTATCATTCAAGACCGAGCTGAGGCAGTCCATTTCATTTGTTTTGCATGCTAGCTTATTTATTTTAGTTAGTTTGTTAATTAATTAGGGTTATGTAATAATTAGCTGTAATTCGTTATTCATTAGGTTGTGTATTATTTATTCGGACCCTCCGAAAGAGGGCAATATTGTAATAAGTGTGCGTGTGTGTGATGTATGTCTTCCAACCCCACGTCTTTCTCCCTTTTATTTACCAGCTTAGGATGGTTAGTTTTAGGGCATGTTTCAATTAGCATCTATATGTTCGCATGTTTGCATTCATTCATCTGTATTGCATGCACCGGGTTCGGCGTATACGTTAACTGCATTGTATTTCAATTCCAAGTTGAATACATGTATCGATTGTTGCATCTCACATGCCATCTTAGAATAGCCGAGCCTATCTTAGATGCATTCTTGCATGTGTTGCATTAGGCATCTCGGCATAGTTAGGATTCATGCATGTTTTCTAATTAGCTTCTTTCTTTGGCTCGAAGTACTCGGTAAGTGTTTATGCTTTAGCATCCTTGCATGTGTGTGAGTGACTGCCATGATAGCATGCTTACCATGAGGCTATGTGCTTATGTGATATAACTGTCTGAATGCTTGTGGGTGAAGGTTAGGGTTCTTAAGTTGGAATAATTCGTCGAAACCCGTGTTTTAGCTTACTTGCGAGTAGCAAACTTCAATCCATTTTCAAAACAAACGGATATGCGATGCTTTGTTCCAAATTAGGCAATCTAGTCTATACTTGTATGCTGTGCGCATCACATAGTAATTCTAGGCTAATAAACCGGAATAAAAGCACATGTGTTTTCAAAAACTCGATATCATGTTTAGTAGTGGCCGATCTTTGATCGAGCGAGCGGGGGTGCTCACGAAATGACCTTCCCCAATCGTACCCAAGTTCCCGAGCCGAGGTAACTTTGGTGATGACGGACATGTGGCCTTAGGCACGAGTCAGGGCTTCCTAAATTCCCTCAAAACAAAATATTTAGGTGGCAACTCTGTATCTGGCAAAGCAGTCCATGTTTGGTACTTCTTTCTAAAAATCTGTTTTTTAAAACAATTTTCCAGATTTGGACTCTTTGGTGATTTATCGGTCTCGTATTGCACTTTGCGGGATTAGATTCAGAACCATGACATTTAAGTCCGAATTGTAGTAAGCCCAATGAACAAAACAGGATTTTCCCGGGACGTTTACTATTTCTGGCGACTCTGCTGGGGATTTAGAGAACTTGACTCGAACTCATGATATCTTGTTTTGATTACACTTATGTGTTTCTTTGCATTGCATTTGCATTGGTGCGCCTAGGACACCGTGTTTGCCATCTGCTATTCTCGAGCGGTTTCTTGAGGTGCATGCCATAAAGTCGGATTCACGGGCTCTGCCACGACGGGAACACAAACCCCAGTTTTTACCGGGGCACCCTTTTTGACCATTCGACCTAGTGCATATTCGGAATCCATAGTGACACTTCCAAGCTAGGACTGGTTGCTTACCCGATTATAGGTTGTTTGAAACCGCTGCGTGCGTAGTGAAACCCTAGCTCCTGACAAAATAGGACAGGGAAACCTTACCCCAACATAGGGGTGTTTTGGCTCTCACTTGTTTGCTATGTGCTTTTAGAGTGCGTCTCTACAGGAATGCATGTATCAATTTACAAGTTTGGGTATCAGGCCTGCGGGCACCAGTTCAGTATTTTGGGAATCAGTTATCTGCGGGTATCAGATTCAGTTTTGGGGGCAGTAATTTGGGAACAATGATTAGTGTCTGAGAACAGTGTATTCAGCTTATCAACTGTGTGTTGTGTGTTTATTTACGTTGTTATGCTGTCTAGTTGTTTATTTCCTTATTATTGCTTTATTTATCTTTTTGCTAGGGGTAGTTTAGCACAATTACTTCAGACCAAGCAGATATTCCCCAAGCACTCTGGACAAGAGGTCACCGACTCAATCAATCTGAGAATCTGGTCGACGGACAACTAATGTTTTATTCCTTACCCCCGGTTATCAGACGAAGGTCGAAAAGACACAGTGTATCCGAGCAGAGGTTGCTAGAACAGTGGTCTACCCCGTCAGTGGACAGTTAGGCTGAGGCTTCAGTTTTTACCATAGAGATAAATATACCAGTTAGTCAGCTAGAACAGCAAAACATGGTAGGGATGGAGGAAATGGTGCGTCAACTCCAAAAAAGTATGAAAATCATACAGCAGGACGCTGTCCGCCAAGCGAAATTTGCCAAACAGAAGGCCGAGGTCATGGCCCAGCAGGCAAAGCTAATGACCAGACTCCAGCAGCAAGCCAGGGCATCCACTTCACACCAAGCTCCTCCTCCACCAAGGGTCCTACTACCCGGGGAGACACCAAATGTCCAAAATATGCAGGAGGATACAGACATCCCAACAGGGCCGGCTCCGCCCTGATTCTACCTCAACTATCCAAGGCACTTACGCCTATCAATCAACCGAACTCTCCCTTTGAGTTCGAGGTGGACCCTACAGCGTTGAAGTTGAGGAAGCTTGAAAAGTTGTTCAAGAAATCCCAAGGGATAAAATCCATCCCAGACATTGAGGACGGGTATACTGACGCGGCTGTGACGCTGTCAGATCAGTTCAAGATGCCACAAATCGACCGCTTTGACGGGTTCGGGGATCCCATGGTGCATCTACATTTGTTTTTGGACATACTAAGGCCGATGGGCCTCACCAGACTACAGCAGCTTTCTTTATTCGGCCGGATCCTGTCAGGTGTGCCGGCCATCTGGTACGCAAAACTGGAAGATAATGTTAAGACGAATTGGGATGAGATGGCCGAGGCTTTTGTCACTCAGTACTCTTATAATACACAGATCGAGATCACAACCCGTGATCTTGAGACGACTAGGCAGGAGCCTAAGGAGAGTTTTTCTGACGTCGTAACCCGGTGGAGGGCCAAGGCCTCAATGATGACCACTAGGCCAACTAACAAAGATCAGATTCAGATGATTGTGCGCAATCTCCAGCCCAAGCTTATGCAAGAAATGATTGTTCTCCCTTTCCCTATCTTTTCAAATTTACATGAGATGGGGGTATAAATTGAGGATGCTATGAAACAAGGTCTGATTGACCAAGACAGAGAGCAACCCAGGAGAACCTTCAACCGCAACACCAATACAGGCACAAGCAATGCCGCAACTGCCAGAGCTTCAAAAGTAAGCATGGTCACCACCAATCCCCCAAGAACCCTTGCAGCTACGCCATTCACTGGTGCGTCTGGTAGTAGTTCGCAAATAGCCAGATACCCACCTAAAAGCCAAAAAACCTTCACTCTACTATACATGTCCTTGTCCAAGGCTTTAGGAGTTTTGATTAGGAAAGGGCATTTGAAGCCCCTAGAGCTGCGGCCGTTACCAGAAAAACTTCCCCCCATCTATAATCCAGCCAAATACTGCACCTTTCACCAACAACACGGTCATGACACCGACCAATGCTTCTGATTACGTCATGAGATTCAAGATCTCATTGATAATAGGGTGATTATGCCTCCAGAGAAACCCAATGTCACAACCAACCCTCTCCCTCCACACAACCAAGCTGCACGTCCCAAACGCATCAACTTTATCCAGACTGGGGTCGTGTCTTACGATCCTAGCATCTATATCACTCCTTCTTACCTACCTAAGCCGGAGGTGTTCATTCGTAACAGCACTGACTTGGGCATGTTGGACATCTCCCGAACCCAACTTGAACCAATGGTGGTGATTATCGAAGGTAGAATAGGGATGATTTCGAGGAAAGTGGTACAGTGGATTCAGGGACTGAGGAATTGGTGAGCTTTGCTAAGGAGGTATACAATTCGAATGGCTATATTGCATCAGTGGGCCAGGTTAGGCCAAACTTTGAATTGCCGGTGGGGGCAGAAATTTGTGTACTGCGGAGGGATGGACTTGATCAGAGAATAGATGACTTAGCAGTTCTGGAAGGGGACATTGCTAACCTTCAGATTTTCAACGAGCAAGAGCTGGGAGACGTGACAGTCAACTAGTTCAATTTTGAGGAGTCAGCAGAGGTCACCGGGTGGCTTGACGACCAACCAGATGTTGTTAAAGAATCTCAATCAGAACAGGGACCGTCAGGGGCAAGTACATCAGTTGTGGCCGGAAGGGCCAGAGATCAGAATACATTGCTGAAGAGCGCCGGTGCTAAGAATTTCGCTCCGGACTTGGGCATTGTGAATGCAGGAAATGTTGAGCAAGCTGTGTTGAAGCAGTTAGAACAAGAAGGGATCGAAGATTCCGAAAGAGCCAAAAAGGCTAAAGCTCTTGTGGGGGTTGGGAGTGCTGTGTGCACAAGAATAGAATGTACTGCAAGTACAGGAACGCAAGGTGCTGTAGGCACAGAGATTTTTGTAACGGAGCCAGACAAGTGTCTGTCGGCTGCCGATGGAATATGGTGGGAGGACGATGATCTATGTCTTGCCCACACGGATGAGGATTGGGAAAGCAATCAACCGGACGATACCTGGTACATTGGCGAAGTTGACCATATAACTAGGAATGGACGGTATTTCAAGCCTTCACACCTAGATCAGCCAGAGGCGTCCGGGAAGGACAAGGAGGTGGAGAAATAGAAAGAGAAGCAACTCGAAGAAGAGGCTGTACTGAAGTAGTTGAAAAAGATACAGGCAGATATCTCCATCTGGGGACTGCTTATGGCTTCACGTGTTCACAGACAGGCTGTTCTATCGGCCATGGACAAAGCCAAGCTCTCAATAGACACCACGCCTGAACAGCTGGTGGGATTGGTTTTTCCGGGAAGAGGTTCCCCGACGTTGACCTTTTCTGACAAAGAACTGCTGCCTGAGGGCGCAAATCATAACAAACCGCTCTACATCTCTGTGAAATGTAGAAGCAAATGGATACCGGTGGTTCTCGTCGACACAGGATCCACTATCAATGTGTGCCCGGTAAGGACAGCGTATGCAATCGGGTTGAAGCCCGCAGACTTTGTGCCGACAGCCCAGGTGATAAGGGCATATGATAACACGAGCAGAGAGGTGATGGGGACCGTGAAAATTCAGACCCAGGTTGGTCTGGGACAGCACGAGATTGACTTTCATGTCCTGGACGTTCCCGCAACCTTTAATCTACTTTTGGGGCGGCCGTGACTGCACCAGGTGAAAGTAGTCTCTTCCACCTTGCACCAGATGTTGAAATACCCCCACGGGAAGGGAGTGGCTATTGTTTTCAGGAATTCGTCAATCTATCCGCCGCCAAAAGTGTCTACACCAGTTTTAGAAATCGAGCACGGTACGGAGGATGTGTTCCTATCAGGGTTTACTCTGGCTGAGGCCCGGGTCGTACAAAACATCTTGGCTGTTGATGAGGGGTTGTATGTTAGCGCTCAATCAGTGTACCTCATGAACAAGCTTCAACATATCCCCAGGATGGGATTGGAGAAGAGTGGTCGGAAGGGCATTGCAGTATCGGCCGAAGTGCTGCACAACCCACATACCTTTGGCTTGGGCTATCTGCCCACCAAAGAGGATTGGGTGAGGAAAGGCAAGGAGATGGCTGGGAGAGCCAGAGCAAAGAAGGCGGGGAATCCTTTTAAGTTGATGCACCGACCCATCTACGATACCCTAAACGAACGCTTCATCTGGGAGAGGGAGGACTTTCCACTTTGTGGCTTCCCAAAGCCATGGCTGAATGCCGAGAGGAGGTGCCTGCCGAGGTTTGAGATCTTCTTTAACCTGCAGTTATCCGGGAATGATGTTGCCGAGGAGCAGACAGACCTATCAGCTGAGGTTGAGCAAAATGAGAAAGTGGATTCTGAGAGCACCGAAATTGAAATGGGGGTAGCGTTGGCTTGTCTACTTTCAGATCCTCCGATCATACATAAGTGCTTGGGGGATAACTTCTCGGTGTCCATGATTGGGAATGAAATGGCTGTGAGCCCACCGTCAAGCATTTTGGATGCATCCATCGTACCCTCTCTCATCTAGCAGTACGAGAAGGGATTTTTGTCAAGCAGCGCCGGGTCAGGTAGTGAGCCGGAATCTGATTCCACCGAGTCTGTAGAGTCAGAATCAGGTTCCAGCTCGTCTGAGTCTGAGTCCGATAATCCTGGGGGTGATAACCCGAATACCGCAGTCCTGTCTAGGTCGTCTTTTTCTTTCTCTTTTGAGTCTGTTGTAACAGAAGAATCGGACGATTTGGATGTTCTTAATGAGAATGGAATGGATGTGGTTTCTGAGTACTTTTCTGTGCCCTTGATTTATTGCATTAGTCAGGACTTTCAAAATTTTGATGAAAACGATGGGGAAGAAATTCCTCCAGTTTTGCAACACTTAATTGATCAAGAGCAGGAAAGATTTGTTAAACCTTTAGTTGATGAAATCATTACTGTTAATGTTGGTACGGAGGAGGACCCGCAGCTGGTCCAGATCGGGTCCACGTTGTCTTCAGAGGAACGCGAGTGCTTAGTGTAGACGTCCCCGAACGCCCCAGGAGGGTTAAGTCCCGTTCCGTTCATATTGGGGTCACTATAGTTCAAGGACTCAAATGTCACGGTTCTTAATCTTGAACCAAAGAGTCCAAATCCGGCAAATCGATTTTGAAAACAAATTTTTTTGAAAAGAAGTGCCAAACATGGACTGCTTTGCCAGATACAGAGTCGCCACCTAAATGTTTTTTAATGGGAAATTTAGGAAACCCTGACTCGGTGCCAAAGGCCACGTGTCCGTCATCACCAAAGTTGCCTCGACTCGGGAACTTGGGTACGATTGGGGAAGGTCACTTTGTGAGCACCCCTGCTCGCCCGGTCAAAGACCGGCCTCTACTAACCATGATATCTATTTTTGAAAACATTGTGTGTTCTTATTCCGGTTATTAGCCTAGATTTACTATGTGATGCGCACAGCATACAAGTATAGACTGGATCGCCTGAATTGGAACAAAATATTTCATGCTTGTTTGTTTGAAAATGGTTTGATGGTGCTACTCGCAAGTAGGCTAAGAAGTGGATTTGCCACCCTCGGGTGGGCTTAAGAAAACATGATTTTGCCACTATCTAGTGGGCTTTAAAACAAACATTTGATGAATTGTTCCAATCCAAATAACCCAACCTCCACCCACAGGCATTCAAGCAGTTATATCACATAAGCAAATAGCCTCATGGTAAGCATGCTATCATGGCAGTCACTCACACGCATGCAAGGATGCTAAAGCATAAAACTCACCGAGTACTCCGAGACAAAACAGAAACTCATTAGAAATCATGCATGATCCTAAATATACAGGATTGCCTAATGCAACACATGCAAAAATGCAACTATAGCAGGCTCGGCTATCCTAAACATGGCATATGGAATGCTACAGCTATCATGTATTCAACTTGGAATTGAAATACAAATGCAGTTAGTATGATGCGTCGAGCCCGGTGCATGTAAAACAGATGAATGAATGCAAACATGCTATCATACTGTGTGCTAATTGAAATATGCCCTAATCTAACCATCATAAGCAGGTAAATAAAAGGGAAGAAAGACATGGGATTGGAAGACATACATCACACTCACCCACACTTATTACAATTTTGCCCTCGCACAAAGGGTCCGAATAACTATACTGTCCCGAATAAAAGAATAGTACAGTCCAAATAATGTACAGATTCCTAATTAATTAACAAATTAACTAAGAAAGCTGTAAAACTGGCATGCAAGCCAGGGACTGCCTTGATTCTGCTCCGGGTGATGAATGATGCATGTTCGGGTTGCCTTTGTGTCGAAATCCATGACGATGCCCCAATTAGCCTCTGTTTGCACCTGTTCTTGAAATGCGTGCCAAGCTCCGAAAAGTTGCTGATTCTTCGTTTTGCTGCAACAGAGAGCAGGAAAAGGGCATGGCAATGTATTTTCACAAATGTATGCATGTCTCGATCCTCATGCCACCAATCACACATATCGATGCATGATGGCCGAGGAGTCGAATTGCACGACTCAATATGAAATGAATGCATATGAAAATACAACAAAACCTAACTCCATCATGGATGATCCGAATTAATGGGTGGATCGGGGAATTGAGACACGTTACGTTACTCGGTCTGGCGTACCTCGTTTCCGTGCGGACTAACTCCTATCCCGAACATGATGCAATATGCATGATATGCATGAAATGCAACTAAGATACAACCTAACATGCGAAAGGCTATGAAATGGCATACACGATGCACGAGGAAACATGGCATACACAATGCGCTAATATACGGCCTAGCATACGCAATGCTATGGAATGAAATGGCATACACAATGTAATATGGGCTTACACCAACACAAGTGGACCTCGGCCACACTCACATAGGAGGCCATAATGATGAAAATGAGACAACTCGGGATACGTGCACACGTGCACGCAAACTGATAACCGAACCTACGGCACGGAATGCCACTCTAACAAGACATGGAAAAACACAAAAAAATAGCATACTATCATGCAAAAATCAGAGGTAAAATGAGATGCAAAACAGCCCCGAAACCCAGTAAAATAAAACCCGATGCATGAAACGAGTCCCGAAACACGGGTTTTGGCACATGAAATGGCCTATAACTATACAATGCATACATAATTTGAATATGAAATGAAAAGACGGAAGCAAGGCAGCCCCGAAACAAGCATGTTTACAGTTTAAAGCATGGCCAAACAGCGAGCAAAAGTGGGACTAAATTAGCATGCAAAAATGGCTCCGCAAGGGAGGAAGCAAGGCAGCCCTGAAACAAGCATGTTTACAGTTTAAAGCATGGCCAAACAGCGAGCAAAAGTGGGACTAAATTAGCATGCAAAAATGGCTCCACAAGGGAGGTAATGAAGCAAGTCACAAATGCTGGCCCCAAAAAGAGAAGGGGCCTTCTAAAATATTTAAGAGGGGCCAAAAATATGATGTTTTACAGTTTATGACAGGTCCCAAAAACAGATACAAGTATGCCAAAGATCTCATGCAAGAAATGAGCCAACAAAGGGGCAAAGAAGCAAGTAGTGGCTGGAGGTCTCAAAAAAGTGAGGGACCTTCAACAATGTTGAATAGGGACCCAAAATATGGCTTTTTACAGTTTAGAACCAGCCCCAAAACAGTATACAAGTATGCTCAAAATATCATGCAAAATGAGGCCACCAAGAGGGCTATAACATGAAGTATACAAAGGGTGTCTCAAACAACCATAGACCCTTAATAAAACATGAAGAGAGGGTCAAAATAGGGCCATTTTCAGTTCAGACCAAAGTCCAAAAACAGAGACACAATAGGCTAATAAATCATGCAAAAATGAACACCAAAGAGGGGTTCAATGGCAAGTGACACATGGAGGTCCCAAACAGTGATGAGCCCTTCTTCAATGTTGAACAAGGGATCAAAATAAGCTACTTTATAGTTTATGACAGAGCTCAAAACAGATTATATATAGGCCAAAAATATCATGCAAAAATATGGCATCCAAGAGGGGTAATCAAGAAAGTGGTGGCTGGAGGTCTCAAACAGGGTAAGACCCTTCAACAAACATGACAAATGGCTCAAAATAAGCCTAGTTCCAGTTAGGGTCGGAGCCCAAAAAAGCAAGAAAGCAAGGCTTAGAAATGAACCAAGAAAATGCTAGAAAAGAGAAGAAGTGTGCTTACCCATGTAGACCAATCTTTCAGCTGCCTTTTGGACCAAATTCTGAGCCTTTAACCTCTTCAAAACAGTCCCAATGTGCTGGAATGGAGAATGGAAGGGTGGGGCTAGGTGGTGTAGTGTAAATGATGCAAAGGCCCTAAGGTTTGGAGGCTTAGAAGGGAGGGAAATTGAGAGTGTATGCAAGAGAGCTCTCTAGCAATTTTTGTAACCCTAAAAACCAAACCTGGGGTGTTGGTTATATAGGCAAAAAGAGGGGGAAAATGGGGGGAAAACAAACCAAGTTTCCCCCCAAAATGGCCAAACCCTCGGACATGGGTGTAGTAGAAAACAAAATATATGGTTAGAACACACTTGGGAGGAGGATAATGGCCGGCTAGTTTAAAAAGCAAAAAAAAATTATTTTTTTTAGATAAGTGGCCGGCCGGCTAGTTTTTCTGGGTTTTCTGGCCGGCGAGCTACTTTTCCTGGCTTTTCTGGCCGGCCAGCTACTTTCAGGACAGAAAAAGTGGGCTGCCGGAAAGAAAAGTGGCCGGTGGGTGATTGGGAAGTCCAAATGTGGCCGTTCAAGTATCCAAATTGAATCCCTGGAAGTTAGCTTTCCAATGGCGCAAACCTTGCATCAAAATTCCACCTGTGGAAAAAGTTATGCCCGTTTCTGTGAAGCCGCGTAGATTCGGTCCCAACCAAAGTGATACCCTACTTCAATCAACGATATCTCCCCTATCCGGAATTGGATTTAGGTGATTCTTGAGTGCAAAATGAAGCCCCTGGAGTAAGCTTTCCAACGGTGGTGGCCTCATAGCTTGATTCCAAGTATCCAAATGAATAGGCCCAATTCGGCGAGGGCTGCTCGACTCTCTCTTAACGGTTCATGCCCATTTTCTCCCCCGACTGGATTTCTTCCCTCTTCTCTTCTTTTCCTCAACTTCAAACCCCTAAGTAAGGTGTTTTGAAAGATTTTTCAAAGATTTCATCTCTCTTTCGTTCATTTCCACTTTGTCCTTGCTCGGTTTACCGAAAAACGCGACGTTTGACAAAAGGCGAGCCTCGGAACATCGCAGAAACTTTATTTCAAAAATGTTTTGAAAGAGAGGGTTTTAAGGTCTAAAAACCATTCAAAATAGCTTTGGTCCAAAATGGGGCGTGAAGTTGCGATTTGTTCCTCTCTCTTTGTCGAAGAAATTGCACCTTTCCCCTGCACAACTTTCTCCACCATGTAAACCATCAGTCGCGTCGAAGTCTTATGGACAGTCAAAAATGGGGTGTCTACACTTAGTCGCTTTATTAAAAGATTTCAATGATGTTTTTGCGTGGTCCTACGAAGACATGCCTGGAATCGATCCTGAGATTGTACAAGATCGATCCTCTTGACCCGAAGGCCCGCAGATTAAATAGAAACTCAGAAGGATCCGCCCGGACTAGGCCCTCAAGATTAAAGAAGAGGTCACCAAGAAAATTGACACAGGGTTCCTGCTGGTATCCGAATACCCAACTTGGTTGGCCAACATTGTTCCGGTGCCGAAAAAGGATGGCAAGATCTGAGTATGCGTGGATTTTAGGGATTTGAACAGAGCCAGTCCGAAGGACGACTTTCCCTTGCTGCATATTGATGAGTTAGTGAACTTCACAGCGGGGCATGCTTTGCTTTCATTCATGGATGGATTCTCAGGCTACAATCAAATAGTGATGGCACCTGAAGACCGGGAGAAGACTGCTTTCACCACCCCGTAGGGGACATATTGCTATAGGGTGATGCCATTTGGGTTGAAGAATGTTGGAGCTACATATCAACGGGCCGCGACCACGATATTACATGACATGATCCACAAGGAGGTTGAGGTTTACGTGGACGACATGATTGTCAAGTCCAAAAAAAGAGAGGGCCACTACATCGCCTTGCAAAAGTTCTTCCAAAAGACCAGAGAATTCCGGTTGCGGCTGAATCCTCAGAAGTGTACGTTCAGTGTTACAGCAAGGAAAATGCTGGGGTTCGTGACTACACAGAGAGGTATCAAAGTCGACTCTTCCAAAATCAAGGCCATCTTAGAAATGCCACCACCAATGACTGAAAAAGAGATATGAGGCTTTCTGGGTAAAGTGCAATTCATAAGACGGTTTATCTCAAAATTAACGTTGACTTGTGAATCACTTTTTGGTCTCCTGAAGAAAGGAAAAAAGTTCCAATGGGACGGTCGATGCCAAGCTGCTTTTGAACAGATCAAGGAATACTTATAGAACCCACCCGTGTTGTCACCGCTTGAGCCGGGAAAACCGTTGATTTTGTACATTTCAGTAACTGAAACTACGATGGGCTGCATGCTTGCGCAAGAATCAGAGGATAAAGTGGAGAAAGCTATCTACTATCTGAGCAAGAAGATGTTGGATTATGAGACCCGCTACACTCTATTCAAGAAAGCTTGTTTGGCTTTGGTATGGGCTACCAGGAAGCTGTGGCACTACCTGTTAGCTCACTCCGTAATGTTGGTTTCAAGATTAGATCCCATCAAATACCTCTTCGAGAAACCGGCACTTATGGGTAGGCTAGCTCGTTGGTTGCTTCTGCTTTTCGAATTCGATCTGAAGTATGTGACTCGCAAGTCAGTAAAGGGAAGAGCGGTAGTGGAGTTCCTAGCCGATCACCCAGTTGAAGGGGATGAAGCAGTCGAATACTTATTCCTAGATGAGGCTATTTTCCATATCGACGATGAGTTTTGGACGATGTATTTTGACGGAGCGTCAAACCAGTACGAGTTTGGGATAGAGATGTTGCTCATAGCACCCGACAAGTCCCATATCCCTCTAGCATTTAAACTCCGATTCAAAGTCTCGAACAACGATGCAGAGTATGAAGCATGCATTGCTGGTTTAGAAGCCGCGCTAGAACTAGATCCAAAACGGTTGGACGTCATCGGGGACTCGAACCTTGCTGTATCTCAAGCGAAAGGAGATTGAAAAGTCAAAGAAGAAAAGATGATAATGTATCACCAGACCTTGGAATTGTTAATTTCTCGGTTTGAGAAACTAAACTTTGCTCGTCTGTTAAGAGAGAACAACAGGTTTGCAGATTCACTAGCAACTCTATCTTCCATGATAGACATCCCTTTTGGAGTCCGGATGCGTCCGATCATCATTGACCAGAAATTTACGCCGGCTTGCGAGTCAATTGCTGCCATAGAAGAGGTTCAAGATAAGAACCCCTGGTATTACGATGTCTGGAACTTCTTGGAGAAAGAAGCGTAGCCACCAGGGGCAAATGCCAAGGATAAGAGGGCAATCAGAAGAATGGCTGCTCAGTTCATCATCTGCGGAGGAAAACTATATAAGAGAGGTCATCCGGGAATGCATAAGTTATGCGTTCATGCCGAAGAATCGAAGAGCCTGATGGAGGCCATCCATGGAGGAGAATGTGGAGCGCATACGAACGCGGTAATGTTAGCTCAGAAGATCCTCAGACAGGGTTACTACAAGTCCACTATGGAGGAAGATTGTATCGGCTTTGTTCGGCGATACCACAAAGGTCAGATCCATGCAAATCGCATGAACATCCCGTCGTCGAAGCTATACAACATGACTTTGCCATGGCCGTTTTCAGTTTGGGGAATCGATGTGATTGGGGCTGTCACTCCGAAGGGGTCTAATGGGCATAAGTTCATTCTGGTCGCGATAGATTATTTCACGAAATGGGTTGAGGCCCAATCTTATGTGGTGTTGAGGCTTTGCACATTGCAAAGTTCATCCGGAACAACATCATCTGTGGCTACGGGGTCCCAAACGAGATTATTTCAGATAACAGTTCCCACTTCAAGAAGGAAGTGATTGAATTATTGGAGAAATACAACGTGGCTTTTCATAAGTCATCCACCTATCGGCCGCAGACCAATGGAGCAGTTGAGGCCGCCAACAAGAATATCAAACACATTTTGCAGAAGATGGTGGAAAGCTACTGAGACTGCCCAGATAAGTTGCCATTTGCTCTGTGGGGCTACCGGACTTCGATTAGAACTTCCACCGGAGCGACTCCGTATTCATTAGTTTATGGGATAGAAGCCGTTCTACCTATCGAGATTGAAGTTCCATCTTTGAGAGTGTTGGCTGAGTGTCAAATAGCCGAAGCAGATTGGTAACAGAGCAAATTTGAAGAACTCATGCTTTTTGACAAGCGCAGACTGAAAGCACTGTACCATGTTCAAGGTTATCAGCGCAGAATTGCCAGGGCTTTCAACAAGAAAGTTAAGTCCAGGAATTTAAAGGAAGGAGATTTGGTGCTCAAAGACAACCGAGCTCCCATCCATGATGCTAGGGGCAAGTTTAGACCCAATTGGACTGGCCCTTACATCATCAAGTCTATCTGGTCGGGTGGAGCTATCGTTCTGATGGACCTAGATGGCCTAGAGTTCTCACAGCCGATCAACAAGGACGAGTTGAAGAAATATTACCCCTGAGTGGCTCACTAGGCCGAAAACCCGAAAGGGCGACCTAGGCAAAAGTTAGAGCATAAAAAATTTGAAATTACAAAAACTGAGCTCGCAAGGTTGAAAACCTGTAAAGGGCGGCCTTGGCAAAAGTTAGAGCGTAAAAGGAGAGTGAAAATACTCGAGTGAACCCGAGCCTGAACTACGTAAGGCTTGATTCCCATCTTTGGGATACGTAGGCAACTTCATCCTAAAGTTCAGGCATAAACTTTTCCCCAATCAACTTTGTCCATTTGATCATCTCGGTCATCTTTGTCTATTCAGCATTCAAGAGCTTCGGTTGTTATCTCCGGTGCAGTGCTATTCAGACTAGGGGCAACTTTCTAGTTGCTGGAATCCGGGGTTGTGCATCTCAGTGACAGATCTCAGGCGTGCCCAGTTCTGATCCATGTCGAAAATGGTTTTGAAAAGTTTTAATAAAAGTTGATTTTGTTCAAATTAATCTTTTTACAACTTAGACCATTTTTGGACCAAAGCGGAAAATTTTCAATACCCACAACCTTCAATTTTATTGATTTCAATACAGAGTCCTCCTGCTCTTGCATACAAATTGAAGTTGCTTTTGGTTACATTCATAAAGAAAACTTGAAAGTACTAATAAAGCAATAAATCCGAGGTATAGCTAAGTCAGGTGTTCCTGCGCCCCCTCCCAGAGCTGGTCGAAGCTTCTGACGCCAAAGTGGGCCCAATCTGTACCTCTTCATTGAGCCAATCTATGCACTCATCAGACAAAGTGCAACTGAAAGTGGGAATAGGGGCTAGGAGTTCTCTCGTCTTCCATGCTATGGCATACCGAGCAAGCTGTGCGCCTCGGACCGGGTAAGCAGCAAGATACTCTATCCTCTCTGGCGGGCAAGTCTGATCATGGCCGAACTAGCGCTGGAACCGGAAAGGAAAGTAAAACACGCAGTGCATCAAACCAATCAACTGAATCCCAGTCTACCGGGACATGTTGTAGCTCATCGCCAGTAGATTAAACCAAGGACACCGCCAAGCAATGCAATTTGCCAGCAAATTACACATCCAGTCGAACCACCATCCCTCATCAAGGGCATCGACTAGGCGACGTCGAAAGAAGTAACCGCGAGTTGAGTATGCTGGGCAAGAGTCCACAACCTGCAATTTGTCCATCAACCACACCTGGGAAGGGATGAAAACTGAGAGATTAAAGAATAGAGAGATGTACGATGACCGAAAAGTAAAAAAAGGGCTTTGTGAGAAAAACCGAGCTTGAGGGCCGAGTCATGTGAGCAATATATATGTGAGATAGGGTGGGAAACATTACCTGCAACAGTAGTGGGCTCCCCGCGAATCTGGTCATCTCTAGGCGATGAAAAGCATCCAAGCCCATCAACGTCTCGGCCAATGTCATGGCAATGCAGCTCTTACCCTCCTTCAAGCCTTAGGCAACTTCAATCAGACAAACGCTAGACCCGCTGAAGCCCAGGGCAAGCAAAAAGTGAGATAACATACACAAGCAAAGGGCATGTCGCCGAAAGCCCTGCCAATGATGGTCATCGCGGTCACTGGGATCAGAAAAACGTTGAATCAAGCTGAGGATGTCCAATTCTCTGTTGCAGATCAGCGACCGAGCGTCGTGCATAGTAAGCCCACACATTTGTCCTAAGGCTTGGGCGTGGCCAAAGCGAAGCCGGTTCAAGATTTCCTCGTTGCGCTCGGATTCCATCAAAGCCTGGAAGTCTTCGAAAGTAGGACACACCTCTTGCCCGCCAAAGCTAAAGACGTGTGTTACGGATTCCGAAACCTTGCTGTGGCATGGAGGAACGAAAGATG
Organism: Camellia lanceoleosa; assembly: GCA_025200525.1. Classification (NCBI taxonomy): domain Eukaryota; kingdom Viridiplantae; phylum Streptophyta; class Magnoliopsida; order Ericales; family Theaceae; genus Camellia; species Camellia lanceoleosa. Next base: position 109,135,554 of record CM045772.1, on the reverse strand, counting down.
CAACGGAGTGTGGCTCAACGTGAATAGTACATTCAAGCCGAAGCCCCAGAAGTTCAACTTTTTCAAGCCGTCTAAAGTAGCAATCCAAGCTGCGAGGTTTTCGATAAAGAATGCCTCTATTTTGATGCAAAACTGAGATGAAATGAAAGAACCACGAAGCTGGAACTTTTATAGAGGATAAGGCACTATTTGGGGACACGTGTCAAAAATCTGGTGGTCGCCAAACCAGGTGGTCAGCCGACCACTTTTTCTAGTAAGCTGACCACCCCTTTGGTCTCCAAGGAAAATAGCTGGTCAGCCAGCCCCTTCTGGCGGTCTGCCATGGAGAAAAGTTGGTCTTTGGTCTGTTCCTAGTTTCTAGAAGAGAGATCCTAGCTTTTCCATGCGTTGGGAGTATCGAAGGTCCGAGTTCACCTCTGTTTCGGATTCGTTCTGTCACTCCAATTGTCTGAGATGCATTTGCTTATCGAGCTGTTGTTCTTTGTTTATCGAGTTGTTGTTTGGCTTTGCTTATTGAGTTGTTAAAGTTTTGTTTATCGAATCGTTGCTTATCGTGTCGTTGAGTTCCGTATATCGAGTTGTTACTCTTTGTTTAATCAACATTGTCGAGATTTGCTTATTGAGTTGTAAACTTGCTAAGGTTTTGTTGTTTCTTAGTAAGTTAAGTTGTTTAGTTTGTTGCGTCAGTTCACTAACTAACTTGGCAATTTTCGATGCTCAATTTTCATTCAATCTCATTTTTGTGCAAAATGATGCGATGCGGTGCTAAGAACATAAAATACAACACTTTTTCAAAAAGTTGTTTCATTCCATCATGCTTCCTTTGTTACAACATTTTACAACAAGGGTACAAGTTTTATAGAAAATAAAACAGCCTAATAATGTACAATGTGCTACAACTACTAGTAAAACGGGCAAATAAAGCAGGGAACATCTGCATCAATACTCTCGGACTCAAGATCGGGAAGCCCTCTTCATCCTCTTTGCCTGAGCAATCTCTGCAATACCTTCACTAGCACCATCATCTGAATCAGAGCTGTCATCTTCGAGATCCTCCCCGACATCACCTCCACTCTCAAAACCAGAACCGGAGTCCCCGACTCTCAAGAAAGTACAACAAAAGTGTACTTTTCGGCGCGAGATGCCTCCGTCAAAACTTCAATTCAAGTCTTCGACGTATGGCTAGTCGTTACTCACCAAGAGCGAGGTGTATCCTTTTTGCGTATGTTGTGACCCCTCTGAGAGGTAAATCGGAGGTCGCGTTTGAGTTGCTCTCTTCAAAGCTTGCACTTCGTTACTCGGCATTTGTTTCAAGCATGCTATTAAAGTTATACCTCTCCTGCATTGTTATGCACTTTCTTTGCTTGCGTTGTCGCACACGCCATTCCTGTTTCACACATTGCATATGTTGCCGCGTATGCTTTACTTATATGTGTTCAATTTCTACTTCACACATTGCATACGTTGCCGCGTATGCTTTACTTACGTGTGTTCAATTTCTACTTCACACATTGCATACGTTGCCGCGTATGCTTTACTTACATGTGTTCAATTTCTACTTCACACATTGCATGCGTTGTCGCGTATGCTTTACTTACATGTGTTCAATTTCTACTTCACACATTGCATGCGTTGTCGCGTATGCTTTACTTACATGTGTTCAATTTCTATTTCACACATTGCATGCGTTGCCGCGTATGCTTTACTTACATGTGTTCAATTTCTATTTCACACATTGCATACGTTGCCACGTATGCTTTACTTACATGTGTTCAATTTCTACTTCACACATTGCATGCGTAGCCGCGTATGCTTTACTTACATGTGTTCAATTTCTACTTCACACATTGCATACGTTGCCGCGTATGCTTTACTTACATGTGTTCAATTTCTACTTCACACATTGCATGCGTTGCCGCGTATGCTTTACTTACATGTGTTCAATTTCTACTTCACACATTGCATGCGTTGCCGCGTATGCTTTACTTACATGTGTTCAATTTCTACTTCACACATTGCATGTGTTGTCGCGTATGCTTTACTTACATGCGTTCAATTTCTAATTCACACATTGCATACGTTGTCGCGTATGCTCTACTTACATGTGTTCAATTCCTGTTTCACACATTGCATACGTTGTCGCATATGCTTTACTTACATGTGTTCAATTCCTGTTTCACACATTGCATACGTTGTCGCGTATGCTCTACTCACATGTGTTCAATTCCTGCTTCACACATTGCATGCGTTGTCACGTATGCTTTACTTACACGTGTCTACATCTTGTTTCACACATTGTAGGCGTTGTCGTGTGTACTTCACTTACATGTGTTCATGCCTCAATTGCATTATTATGCACTCCTCACCCGCGTTGTCGCGCACATCTTACTTGCATTGTCATGCTTGTTTCAATCACATTGTTATGCGTCACACTTAGGTTGCATTGTCGTACATCCCTTTACCCGTGTTGTCACACACTTTTCAATTGCATTGTTACGCATGTTTCTAACTATGTTGTGCCTATTAGGTTTCTCTCTTTTGCAGGCACAATATTGTATGTACGGTTCATTTGAAGCTGGCACGACCAGACAAACCGGACAGGTATTGTATCCTCCGCGTGAGACGTAGAGATAATTGAATGATTCTCTTACACCCTTTCTACATGAGTTGTAGTTAGGTTTACATATGCTTTCTTAAAACTGTTGCATGATGTGCTTCGTTACAGCTTTCTTTGCATGATCATGAGTTATGTTCAGCTTTGTGCATATCGTTTTGCATTTTGCCCCTACCTATGGGCACTTCTCTTACTTACCTCGCCTGTTTGTCTAAGTCTTCGGCCTTGTCAAAAATGGGTCGTCTCTGGGCTTTGACATTCACTTCCGTCACTTATGGCTTTCGAGTTCTGTCAAAGAAGGGTAACTGTAGACACCCCATTTTTGACCGACCTTAAGACTAAGACGTCATCGATTGAGGGCTCGGTGATTGCGCATGTTGTGCTCGTTCTGAGGTTACAGAGTCTCGGCTAAGAGCCTTACCTCCGGGCCTTGGAACTCTTTTTCTGCTTTGCCTCGGTTTGCGAATCAGGTTCTGTTTTCTCTTCCCGAAGGGAGGGAGAGATCTCGTGGTCGTAGGCCACTGTTCCCGTTTGGAGACCAGTTTTTGATTTTCGGAGCCGTCAGCCGTACGCCTCGGTTCGGGACCGCTTAACTTTCTCCATTTGCTCTGGGTTTTGGCACACACCTTGCTTCCTCTCTCTAGAGCGACACTGCGGCCCGGGAGACTACCTTCGCTGCCGCGCCACTTTCGTTATATGACGATGGGGCACTTTCATTGCGCGTTTTGGCCGCCGAACACTCGTTTTGCATCCATCTTGGTTCATTTTTGGCATGGACCCTATTTTCATTATTTGGAATGTGGTACAAGGGTCGAAGACCACCTTTTCTCTTGGAGACCACCTTCTCTCCCGCCGGCCAGTTTTCTTGTCAAGAAGTTGGTCTCCTTGTTTTTTGAGCCACATTTGACTAGTCTCCACCATACCACTAGCTTGCTTTCAACTTGGAGACCACCCTGGGAGGCTGCCGACCACCTTGACCCTTTTGAACTGGTCGACCGACCAAGGCAAGTGGTCGGCCGACCAGCTGAACTGGTCGGCCAACTTTCCTCAGTTCGGTCTCTGTGAGTGTGTACCAGCTGTGCCAGCTGGAAAGCACAGAAGGGATCCTCCATACACGTGTATGGAGGATCTTCAAACTTGTTTTTTAGCTTCTTCGAGAAGCTTTGGACCTTTTTGGTTATAAGAGAGACCCTCTCTACACTTTGGCTCAAAAGTTGCTTGGTTCTTGGCCTATTGCACACCACCTCCTACCCTAACACCTCCACCATTGCTTTGAGGTCCTTGGAGGCTATTTTCAGAGGTTGAAGGTCTGAGTTTTTGGCCTCAAAGTTGCTGTCTTGCTGAGCTTCAAGGGTAACACACATTTTCCCTCTTTTAAGCATTATTTTGCTCCATCTTTTAGCTATACTTGAAAGCATCTTTGAGCTTCAGTGTAAGCTGACAAAAAGTCTTATTTTGAGGTCCTTAACATGTTTGTTTAAGATCATTTTTCTGTTGGGGGTCATCTACCCCCTTGCATGCTTCATTCCACATTGTTTTCAGTCATGCATTAAGGCTTTTGTTTTGAGATTTGTTTGCCTTTTTGACCATTGAAATCTAGCAGATTTCCAGTGGTTATTATATGTTTTTGAGAGCCAAAATCAGAGAGGGGTGGCCCTTTCTCCCCTTGTTTTGTTTACTAGCATATTTGGCCTTCCAAAGAAGCCTATACTTGCATGCCTCCAAGCTTTGTTTCAAGCCCTTTTTGGTGGTTTTTAGGACCTGCATAAGCTCTGTCTAGAGCTGATTTTGTCATATTGGATGTCCACCTTGCATGTGTAGAACAATCCTCTTCATAGCTTATCAAAGGAGCATGTCATTCTTGAATGCAATGACCATGTTTCAGTGGGTTTTTGGGCTTTATTTGGCATGTCATACCTCTTTCTTATGCTGGTTTAGTGGCCTCTTGAATGCTTCACATGCTTGTAGTGTAAATCCTCTTCACTAGCTTGTAATGCATGTTGTTTTGGTCTTTGATTCTAGCACTTTTTGGCCATTCCTTAAACTGATTTTGTACATATTTTGGACTGCCTTAGCTCTGTTTTTATGCCTCATGGTCGAATGATGCTCGCCATGTATGCTTGTAGTGTAATAGCCATGCCTAGCTTTGAGTTTTGAAGCCTATTGCATGCTTATATTGAGGTGTTTGCATGTTTTAGTATGATTGCATATGATATTTCAGAGCTTATTCATTCTCCATCTTCCCATGTTTATCACTCTTTAAGCACATTTAAGAGTTGTGCTTGTATGCCCCGTTTACGAGCCATTGCATGAGCTTCATTTTTGCGCACTTCAAGACATCGTCTTAGTCCATTTTGCCACTGTTTTGGGCCTGCATAGGGACTGTTTGGGGCTGGTTTGGTCATTTTTTCATTGTTTTGCATACCTCTAGTGTAATGTGCTTCACTAATTTCGGTATTTGAGCCATCCAACATGCATTGTGTGAGTTGTTTGCATGATTCGGGACCATCTTGCATGTCATTTCAGAGCTGGAAAATATGTGATTGTATGCCATATTTCATGCTTACCATGCTTTGGTGGAGTGGCACTTTGTGCCTTAGGATTGGTCCTTTGCATTTGTACATGTTTGCATGTGTGTTGTTGCTTCATTTTCATCATGTTTGGCCACTGATTTGGGTGTGGCTGAGGCCCATTCATTTTACTTTAAGTCCATCTTGCATTGCGTATGCCATGTCCATGTTGTCGCATGTTTGATTGTCGCATTGTGTATGCCTTGATTATGCCTTTGTGTATGTCCATCGTCATATGTACGCTGAGTATGCTATTCGTTGTTCATAGCATTGCGTATGCTAATTGCACCTTTGCATGTCATTCCTTGCATGTTTGCATGTCTTAGTTGCATTTCGTTTAGGATTGCATGCTAGTTGTTGCATAGTGTTTGGAGTAAGGTTTAGTCCAAACACGGGAAACGAGGGACGTTTCGTACTCAAAGTGACGAAATGTGATTCGATTTCCGATCGCCGACACTCTTGATTATCCATGATGGAGTTTAGGCCTTATTGTGTTCATTTGTGCATCCATTTCACATTGAGTCATGCAATTCTGCTCCTCGGCCATCATGCATCGAGATACGTGATTGGTGGCACGAGGATCAAGGACTACACTCCCTAGAGCTTATGCAATGACGGGGAGAGTGGTCGCGCACACATATGTTGAAAATACTTTGCCATGCCCCTTTCTTGCTCTCTGTTGCAGCAAACCGAAAACCAGCAGCAAAAACTGGTCGGTAGTATCCCTATAGCATGGTGGAGTTTCAGCCTTCTGGAGTTTTGTACAGTGTTCTAGGACCGGTTGCAAACAGAGGCAAACCGGGGCATCGCGATGGATTTCCCGACAAGGCGACTTGAGCATGCATGCATTCCTTATCATTCAAGACCGAGCTGAGGCAGTCCATTTCATTTGTTTTGCATGCTAGCTTATTTATTTTAGTTAGTTTGTTAATTAATTAGGGTTATGTAATAATTAGCTGTAATTCGTTATTCATTCGGTTGTGTATTATTTATTCGGACCCTCCAAGAGAGGGCAATGTTATAATAAGTGTACGTGTGTGTGATGTATGTCTTCCAACCCCACATCTTTCTCCCTTTTATTTACCAGCTTACGATGGTTAGTTTTAGGGCATGTTTCAATTAACATCTATATTTTCGCATGTTTGCATTCATTCATCTGTATTGCATGCACCGGGTTCGGCGCATACGCTAACTGCATTGTATTTCAATTCCAAGTTGAATACATGTATCGATTGTTGCATCTCACATGCCATCTTAGAATAGCCGAGCCTATCTTAGTTACATTCTTGCATGTGTTGCATTAGGCATCTCAGAATAGTTAGGATTCATGCATGTTTTCTAATTAGCTTCTTTCTTTGGCTCGGAGTACTCGGTAAGTATTTATGCTTTAGCATCCTTGTATGTGTGTGAGTGACTGCCATAATAGCATGCTTACCATGAGACTATGTGCTTATGTGATATAACTGCCTGAATGCTTGTGGGTGAAGGTTGGGTTGCTTAAGTTGGAATAATTCGTAGAAACCCGTGTTTTAGCCTACTTGTGAGTAGCAAACTTCAATCCATTTTCAAAACAAACGGATATGCGATGCTTTGTTCCAAATTAGGTAATATAATCTATACTTGTATACTATGCGCATCACATAGTAATTCTAGGCTAATAAACCGAAATAAGAGCACATGTGTTTTCAAAAACTCGATATCATGTTTCGTAGTGGCCGATCTTTGATCGGGCGAGCGAGAGTGCTCATGAAATGACCTTCTCCAATCGTATCCAAGTTCCCGAGCCGAGGCAACTTTGGTGATGACGGACATGTGGCCTTAGGCACGAGTCAGGATTTCCTTAATTGCCCTAAAACAAAATATTTAGGTGGCGACTCTGTATCTGGCAAAGCAGTCCATGTTTAGCACTTCTTTCTAAAAATCTATTTTTCAAAACAATTTGCCGGATTTGGACTCTTTGGTGATTTATCGATCTCGCATTGCACTTTGCGGGATTAGATTCAGAACCGTGACATTTGAGTCTGAACTGTAGTAAGCCTAATGAACAAAACGGGATTTTTCCGGGACGTTCGGAGACGTCTACAGTCCACACAAACCGCAACCCGCATTGCGGGCGGTTGCGGGTTGAATTTTTCCCAAATCACATACATGTCGGCGGGTCCAAACTGATCCGCAAACCGTCTAAAACCGAACCCGAACCGCAACCACCCCTAGTTACAAATATCAATTAATTTATATATATTTTGATAGAAGAATAATTTACAAGTATAATTTAAAGAAAAACTAACAAAAAATAATAAGATAATCACCATGTTTGTTTCCAATTTTTTGAAAATATTTTTCATAAAATTTTACTTTCTTATTTTTCAAATTTTTTTATTTTTACTGAATTTTTTTAATATCTTAAGAATTTTTTTTTAAAATTTTTAAACGCACCTAACATAAATACAGTTAAAAAGTATAATTTTTATGAAAAAAATCTTTAAAAAATTCACTAAATACCACAAAATACCGGAACAAAAAAAAAAATCAAAAATTCAATATATTTTTCTTATTTTGTGTATTTATTAATTTTTTAAAATAATTTTTCACAAATATTTTACTTTTTAGATACATCTAAGTAAGATGTATTTAAAAAAAGTAAAAAAAAATACTTAAAATTTAAAAATATTCACTAAAAATAAAAATAAAAAATATGAAAAATATAAAACTTAGTTTTTCAAAAAACTGAATTCAGAAAACTGAAACCAAACACACTGAATAATATTCTTGATACTAGAAGTCATACTAATGAACTATATAACTATGGTTTAAAATTTTGTGTAAATTTCTTATTTGTATAGCACTAATCCACCAATGTAACGATAGGAACGAAAATTATATGCATATGAACAGTTAAGTTTGTATTCATAGTCGATTCTAAAGCCTATTAACAATTGTATAAAAGGGTTCAAGAAAGTAGTTAGAAAATTCGAAGATCTTCAAAGATCCTTGAAGAACAATTTCGAATTCTCTAGAAGATGTTGAGAGACTTAGATTCTTCAATAGTCTTAACTTAAGAACACAAAAGTAAAGGAGATGATGGAGATAAGAGATTGCGTGAAGAAGAAGGCAAAATGGCTAGAGAGAGAATAATGGTAAGGCTCTCCCATGGATCTCCCACTTTCACTCTCAAGGTTGATAATGGAGAAGGGAAATTAGTTCTTTCCCAAGAGTTAAATCTCCAAAATCCATCCCTTGTAAAGCTATGGGTGGATGCTATTTATAGGCACCTCTAATGTAGAATGGAGCCCATGTGCAAGGTACATGGGGAATATTCTCTCTAACCACCTTATCCGAGGAGGTGACCTCTCCGAGGATGAGAAAAAACCCCGAAGAGGAGATCAACCCCTTGGTGAACCCTTCTTCTTAGCCACACCTAACCAATGATCCTCAATCATCCCAAAGGGTCAAGGGTAGTCCCAGAGGACGTCCTGCCGCGTAAGGGTCAAGGGTAGTTCAAGAGAACGCCCTGCCACAAATATCGCCGAGTCTCAGGGACCCCCTAGATCGTGTCACCTCGACCCGGGTATAGGCTAGTTTAACCGAAGAGTGAATTTATCTCCACACACCGTCCTCGGGATCGGGTCCTTTGTTCGAACTCCATTACGCCCATGGTTCTGGTGCGTAAATCCCTGAAAGCTCCGAGCCCGCAAGTGTTCTGGGACTCATTAACAGAGCGACTTCTAGATTGCGTCTGAATCCGTTCGAAGCGAAGTGCTTCGGACCTCTAGGTTCGTGGATCCGGACCTCTAGGTTCGTGGATCCGAACCCTTTCGAGTCCGAGTGTCTCGGATCTCTAGGCTTGTTTAATACCCTTTCGAGTCCGGGCCTGAGTAAGTCTCTAAGTTCGTAGATCCGAACCCTTTCGAGTCCGAATGCCTCGGATCTCTAGGCTTGCTTAATACCCTTTCGAGTCCGGGCCCGAGTAAGTCTCTAGGTTCATGGATCCGAACCCTTTCAAGTCCGTGTACCTCGGATCTCTAGGCTTGCTTAATACCCTTTCGAGTCCGGGTCCGAGTAAGTCTCTAGGTTCGTGGATCCGAACTCTTTCGAGGCTTAGAGCCATTCAGTCCGTTTGACGGCGATAAATCCGGGCCCACCAATCTTGGACTTGCGATAAATTCGGGCCCAATAATCTTGGACTATTGGACTTAAATAATTTAGTGGGCTCAAATTAGTTCCTCTTACAACAATATATTTAAGAGATTCACAATGGTAACATTTGATTAGTACGTATGGACTCAATATTCTGCTATCACTATAGAGCGATTGATATTGATATGCCTCGTAATAATGTTATTAAAAATCATATCACCTTAGACTGCATACAAAAAATTGTGAATAAATAAAAAATCTAATTCTTCTAAATTTCTCAGTCGTGTTGAGCTGCTGTTTAATATGATGCAGTGCAGTGACTATGGTCAGACATTGACATTGAAAGCTTTGGTAATTATAACTTTTCTAAAATTGTAAAACTATGACATCTCAAGTTTTCTATATACACTAGTTGGACAGTAATGGTCACTTTTGTTTCAATAACTCTATGAACCAGGAAAAATATTCAGAAATTGTCTCAGAATTTTAGATAATTATGTACATGCTTGGGATGGGATAAATTAAAATAGTCAATAAAACAAAATACCTCATTACATTACTCTCTCTATTTTTTTCCACTTATTTATTTATTTATACAAAGCCAATTAAAATAACAAATTCCCAAATGAGTTCTTGTATAGGTCCATCATGTGAATGAATCTTTGTCTTAAATTTTATATTATTAATAAATTTCTTGATTTTTTTGAGCAAAATTCACTTTATTCCCTTGTAATTTTGCCTAGGAGCACTTTACCCCACAATAGTTCAAATATAAAAAGAGAACTCTTTTATGATTTTGAACTAAAGTGTTATGATTAGTTTTTCCGTAAAAGATAACAAAAGGTGTGTCACACTATCTCTAATTGAGAGTGGGGAATGCAAAAGAGCAAGTCAAAATAAAAAATTGAATCAAATGTCAATTTGTCTGTTTGGTTTGAGTTTTTTGGATTAAGTTTTTTGAAAATTGAGTTTTTTAGTTTTCGTATTTTTTTATTTTTAGTGAATATTTTTAAAATTTTAAATATTTTTTTTACTTTTTTAGATGCACCTTACTTAGATGTATCTAAAAAGTAAAAAAATTGTGAAAAAATATTTTAAAAAATTAATAAATACATAAAAATACAAAATATGTACGGAATTCTCTTCTTTTTTTTTGTATTTTTAGTATTTAGTGAATTTTTAAAAGGTTTCTTTCACAAATTTTTTACTTTTTTGGTATATTTATGTTAGGTATGTCTAAAAAGTAAAAAAAAAAATTGCTTAAAATATTAAAAAAATTCAGTAAAAACAAAAAAAATACGGAAAACAAGAAAGTAGAATTTTCTGAAAAGAGTTTTTGAAAAACTCTAACCAAGCATTACTCTCATATTCATCTTATTCTCCAAATTAAATCTTAATCCCAACAAAACCCTAACCTTAATTGTCATCTTTTATAAATTAAAAAAAATTAATTTAAAATGTTAATAAATGAGAAATTGGTTTAAAAATTAAATAGTAGATTAAGGTAATTTTATGGTAATAAATTAGATTATTTAGGTTAATTTATGGTTTAACTTATGTGTGTGTGTGTGTGTGTGTGTGAATATTTGATTTAAAATGTTATTAAATAAGAAATTGGGTTAAAAATTAAAAATTAGATTAAGGTAATTTTATGGTAATAAATTAAGGTATTTAGGTAAATTCATGATTTGTTATATATATATATATTTATTTATCTGTTTAATTTAAAATGTTATCAAATAAAATAATTTTAATAAATCAGGGTGTTTAATTTAATTTGTTAAATATATATATATTTATTTATATAATTAAAAATGTTTTTAACTAAGGTAATTTTATTATAATAAATTAGGGTGTTTAGTTTAATTTATGGTTTAATTGTATATATGTTTATTTTAATTCCTTTCTAAAAAAAAAAAAAATGTTTATTTTAATTTTTTTTATATTAAAAATTAGATTAAGATAATTTTATGGTAATAAATTAAGATGTTTAATAAGTTAATCTTATAGTTTAATTTATGATAATTTTTTTTTAATTTAAATAATAAACTGGGTTAAAATTTTAAAACTAAAAATTAGATTAAGATAATTTTATGGTATTAAATTAGGGTGTTTAGTTTACTATAATTTTATTTGTTAAATATGTGATTAAAATATGGAATTATATATTACAGAAGAGAAAAAGAGAATATATCATAAAGGTATTTAAGTAATTTTACTCTAACTTTTAACAGGGTTAATTTTACATTTTAGTTTAAAATTATAAACGAATTACTTACTTATATTTAAACTATAACGGAGTAAACACTACTACATTAATACGTAAAGATTACACCTAAAAAAAATGTCAAGTAACTTTACCATCACACTTTTGTAAAATGTGTGATAAACAAATATGTGAAGTAACTTTTCAATCTCAGCAGCCACACTCCCACAAACAAACAAATCATTTTTTTATTTTATTTTTGAGATTCCAAACATCTCTCTCCCCTAACCCTAACTCTAGTATTTTGCATGTCCTTGGTAGGCTGCGACCGGCAGAGGCGATTGGCGAGCGACAAGAGCGACCGAAGTATATGATTCTCTTCTTTTTTCTTCTTTTATTCTTCTACTATTTTGCTAATTCGATTTTTGTTGAAGTCAGCCCTTGATTTTTTGTTGAAATCAACCATTGATTATATATATATATATATATATCTCTTCCCAATTTTGAACCCTAACTATAATTTTCAATCTTTCAAATCTCAGCCCCTTCTTTGTTCAACCTCTCAAGTCTCGCCACCATTTCATTTTTTGATCAAGCATTTCAATTTTTGAGTTACGTCCATTTTTTACTTGTTAGATTGAAATGCTACTTTAGTGATGCAGCAGAATAAATCACAAGAGATTAGATATCATTCTAGTAGACGAGAATTTTTGAATCCACAAGAACACCCTTGAATCCACAAGAAAAATAAAAGAAAAATTCTTTAAAATATTATTGATTGAATGCATAAAAGTTGTCTTTGCCATGAGGCTTATATAGCTATTTATAATAAACTAAACTTAATACTTGTAAGAAAAGTAATTCTAAAATAAACTATGAAACTTAAATCAATATAAATAAGGAAACCAAAGAGAATAGGAAACTAAAATTCTAAACTATTTAAAATCCTAGTCAAAATCTAATTCTAAAATAATAAAATTAATAAATAATATATCAAAAATATTAAAACTAAAAATATAAAAATTCTTAAAACGTTGTCCTACATTAGACTTCTCTTCTTTGAAAGAACTCGTCATCGAGTTCATATTAGAGATCTAATATCTTCCACACCAAATAAAGAGATATTTTGAATATTTCAGTTGCTTGCCCTTCTTCCAAAAGTTGTATATAAAAAAGTTTTCTTTCTAAAAGTTCTTCTCTATATGCTTTAGCTGATTGACAAGAGTAATTGAACAAGCATTGAAATCAAATTAAATTGCTCAACACCAAGAAAATCAACCAAATTTGCTTTATGTAGAACTTGCATGCTCTCTTGATGTTGCACCATTCCAAATTCAATTGATCCTTCAATTATCAACTTTGGAATATCAGGTGTAGTATCAACCAATTTCTTTGTCGCATGCAACGGTTGTATTATCCCTTCTTCTATTTTCTCTTTGTTAATGAGCTCAATCACTCTTTCCTCAATAGTTTTATGATTTGTTTGTAAAACTTTCTCTCCAATATTCAAATTACCATGTCTTGATGCATTATCAACACTCGAACAAGACTTTGTATCTTTTTCATTAGTTTTACAAACAATCTCACCGCAAATAATATTAGGATGCAAATTCTTTTCTTTCGCAACTACAATTTCATTGCAAATTTTTACCAACTTCATAGAAATATCTTGATTTGTATATGGCAATATATCTTCATGATCATGATCATGAAAGTAAAATTTTGTTGCTAAAACTTTTTCATTATTAACTATGAATGAATTTTGTCTTTACCTTTGTAAACTCGATAATCTTGTAATCTATTCCACCTCTTCAATGCAATTTTATCAAGTTTATAGGATGCAAATATAACCTTCTTTTTATGAGGAATCTTCATGAATTCAAAGAAATTTTCAAGATTAAGCAACCAATCAAGAAAATCTTCTTTTTGAAGCTTATTTGAACCGTTAAAATATGAAATTGTGCAAAATAACGTAAGCTAATAGGTTGGCCTCGGATAAATCTTCTGGCGCAATTGATGTCAACTATTGGTTGCCTCTGGTTGACGATTAGACCCAAATCGGAAAGTAGATTACAAATCGCATTGCGAAATTCATGCACCTCTAGCCGATGTTCGTCAATCGCATCCCATATGGTTTCCACCCTACGATCAATGTCAATAGGAATTGTGTATGCTCCATTGTCTTGTGTCATTGAGCTAGGCAAATATATGCTCTGATACCACTTGACTCAACAGAATAAATCACACGAGACTAGACATTGTTCTAGTAGACAAGAATTCTTGAATCAACATGAACACCCTTGAATCCACAAAAAAAAAAAAATAGAAGAAAAACTCTTTAAAATATTATTGATTGAATGCATAAAAGTTGACTTTGCCATGAGGCTTACATAGCTATTTATAATAAACTAAATCTAATAAAAAGTTATTCTAAAATAAATTGGGAAACTTAAATCAACACAAATAAGGAAACCTAAGATAATAGGAAACTAAAATTTTAAACTATTTAAAATTCTAGTCAAAATCTAATTCTCAAATAATAAAATTAATAAATAATATATCAAAAATATTAAAACTAAAAATATAAAAATTCTTAAAATCTTGTCCTGTATCATTTAGTTGGAAAAAATGATATTTTTCTTTGATTTTCTTGGGGTAATTTTTATGGATGTGTGTTGCTTGTTGGGAATGAGTTGGATTTTGGTGTTTATATATATAAAAAGGATTCCTATTTTCATATATAAGTTCTTGTTCGTATCTCTCTATTTCTACTTGTATATAAAAGAATAATTTGTCAATTTTGTCTGCTTTGGTTGGTGTTTTAAATTGAATAGCTATACCATATTGTTGGATAATCTTTGAGAAGAAAATTTAATTAAATCAGTTCCACAAATACAAAGGCTAAATTAGAGTAACAAGATTCTTTTTGAAAGATTTAAGATCAATTTGGTTCACTGTAATGGTTCTCTGTTGTGTTATTTTATTTTATTTTATAAATGTGGTAATCAAAGAGTTTAGATTTATGTTAATTTTTTTTTTTAAATTTTTATAATTATAAATTTGAAATTGATCCCAACATAATACTGGTTTGTTCGAGGACTAGAATTAACTCTTAAGTTTAAAGGGAAAAAAAAAGATTGTTTTATCACTTTGTGAAAGTTTGAATGATTGTGAGGTTGCATCTCAAGCCATTCTTTGTTTGGGAATATAATTTTCTGATTTCCTGCTTTTCTTTCTTTGCTTCTTATATACTTTCCCTTACTGACCATTGCGTTTAATTTCTATGCAGTAAACTTGCGTTTAATTTCTTCTCATACAATTCCTTTGGCTGCTTTTTTATTTATTATTTTGTAGTCATTGGACTTAAGTTTATGTTCTCTATATTAATTTTCGATGCATGATGGATCCACAGAGGATTTGTAGTGTAAGCAAAATTGTAGTGACTCAATTAGCATTTCATATAACATATTCATTGAAGTTGTGTCTGACTTAAGTTCCCATGTGTGTATGTTTCATTCAGTGTTCAGATAATCGAACTAGACAGCAAAGGAAGGATGTAAAAGAACTGGTATAAAACTCTCTCTCTCTCTCTCTCTCTCTCTCTCTCTCTCTCTCTCTCTCTCTCCATTTGAGTGATTTTAGATTGATTCTAGCAATTTTTGCTAGTTTTAAGTTGATTTGGGAAATTTTTTCTCACAGAGGATTTATGTTTAAGAGATGGGGGGACTCTTGCTATTTTGGCAAATTTTTTAATTATGAATTTTCTTGCTGCTAGATGGTTTGAAAATTGATATTGAATTAGCACTTGTTGTTGATGTATTAGTCTATTTGTTTTGCTGTGGTACTGTTAGGAATTCTTCTCTTTTGCTTTTGTAATTCCAGTATGTGACTCAGAGAAGTAATATGTATATGTGTTTGTATTGAATTCATTTTCATTTGTTTCTTTTCAGTTGGCCTGTCAAATTGCACGCACTACAACCATTTTCTGAATTTACAAGGTATTTACCTAAGTTTTTTAAAATTTGAGTAATTATAAACTTTAAGTGTATAATCTAAAATAGTTCTATGTATTATTGGTGGGTTGTTTTTTACTGAATTAATGATATTCTTACTATTAATGAGTTTTATATTCTATCAAAATGGTATTTTGTTATGGGTTTGACCCTAAATTAGAGTAATGGAATTTATTGAATTTGTTTGTTTTATTGTTGAAAAGAGGAGCTAGGGTTCTTGATATTTAGCTGTTAACATTAGCTATTTTGTTCATCAAAGAAGGGGGATTCTAACTATTCCTATATAAACAGGTAGTGGTATTTGACAACAATAGTAGTTCAGTGAATGATTCAAGTGTTACCACAGTGCATGACAATATTCTGTTAATAATGAAAGTGGCGCAACTTTTTTTATAAGGATCTTGCAATATCTCTAGACACCACATTATTTGAGAAAAAATATACTTCCAAAGCATAACAACTTACGTTTTGTGGTGCGAACTTAATATATATCTTGCTTGGATTTGATCAGTATTCCTTCTCATTTGTTTCTTGTTAGTTCATGAAAACTTACAAGTTGCTCACATCCTAAACTTTTGTAGTCTTTTGCCCCACTTGATGCTCCACATCATTTGCGCCAGCATGAATGGGCTCCATATCGTGAAAGTAACTTTTAAAGTTAGGGAACATTTCTTTGTCGCTTGATTTTTGCTGCATTATCTAATTATTTTGACAGGGGTATCTATATATTCATTTAGATATTCTAGATTCCAAGGAAGGGGTGATCTCACCTTGCATTTGTTGGAATAATTGGTTTTTATAGGCTTATTTTGGGCCAATTTTGAGCCCAAAATTGAGTGGGTCCCAAACGTTTTTTGGGATGGGTCCGAAGAGGTGACGCGTTCCTTGCCGCATAACAAGTCACATGGTGAAGACAGTTCATCAAAACCATTTATGAGTGAATGGGAACTTGACGTCGTTTTCGGGTTCATGGAATGGACAATTAAAGAATTAAAAGTGGATTTCCTTGTAAGGCTTGTCCTGTAACGAGTTGAATCAAATCGAATTTATACTTTAATCTCAGTTGGGGATTTATTTTAAATTATTAAACTTCATTTATTTTGGACCCAATTAATTAAATCGTGACCCGTTAGTAACCATGTAATATTGTTGTGGTTTTATTATTATTATTTGATTACCATAAAAGAGTTGTGAATATTTATGGTGTGTACCATTAAATGAAATATATTTTGTGGTGAGAAAATATTATATTTACTTTTGTCATTAAAAATGTTGAAATGTATTTTAATTGACATATATATATATAGGTGTATACATATATATATATATATATGGTTAGATATTTGTTTAGAAAATATCTATAAATAGAACCTAAATAGATTTTTTTTGTCAAACCTTTGGGTTCTTGCCGTAAGAAAAGAAAGAAAAGGGATTCCAAGTTTGTTTTTCATGGGTTAGATCTAGTGTAAGTCATTTTTGACCCCTGGTGCTTTGGATCAAAACGTAGAAAGCGGAAAGGCGTCGTTTGGCTCCGAACATATTTAATTTCTGTTGCCAAAAATTTTGAAAGCTTCTTGGTTTAAGGTAGGGATTTTTCTTACACTTCTTTGTAAACTTTTACTTGATTATATGGAGCTTGGAGTTGTATATAATTTAATTAGAATATTTGAAAATTTTGTTATTTTTTTGCTTAAAAGAGAAATTTTGAGAAAAATAAAGAGTTGATGCCCAAATAGTGAAGGTGTAAACTTGGAATATGTTTGTAAGGTTATGAAAGAGCTATGTTTTAAATTTTAACAAAAACAGATTTCGACTCGATTGGTTTTGAAATTTTTACCAGTTTGCGACCAAAAGAGCCTTTTTAAGGAAAACAAAAGAATTATGTTTAACTTTTGGGGTTTTTGATCAAAATAGGATGTCATAGTTGAATAATGCTTGGAGAATGAGTTTGGAAATAAAATGATGTTTTCTTGGGCATTAACGGTAATATTTTGCTTAACGTATCTGTTGGAGTAAAACCGACGCGATTATAAATGGACCTTGAGAGATTACCGGACATTATTGTGATATGAAAACTAGTGTTGTTGTACATATTTGATGAGATGTGAAATAGATTGTATTTATCGGAATTTTTGGAATTTAATTATTTAAATATCTGTTTAGAAATATCTGTTTTGGGCTATCGATGGAGGATAGCCATGATTGTTGTAGAAATGCATAAGACTTAGGTAAATTGAACCACATTCCTCATTTGTTGCATTGGACATTGCATTACATTCATTTCATTGAAAATGTATCTGTTTTTTAGAAATGTTTGGAAATGTATCTGTTTGCGAAAAAATGAATACTTGGTGAATCTGGACCGTGCGGTTAGGTGTTGAGCCTTTTAGTTTACTGGTAAAAATGACAGTGGTAGTGCAATAGGGCCTACTTGCAGACACTCACCTAGAGATTCACAAAGCCTATATTTATATAATAAATATAGTTTAAAATAGAAATGATTTTATATCTATTGTTGCATCTCAACATTATATGCTTTATAAAAAAAGAGATAAATTGCTTTATCATGAGCATGGCATGAGCATACTCATCTTTAGTCATGTCATGGTCCATATATTGTGTAGTATATCTTTACTGGACTATGGCTTACCCTATAAGGAAAACCATTTCAAGTACAGATGCTATGTCTCCGCCAAGGCACTAACTTAGGAAGACTCGGAGTTGAGGCTCCATTTTTGTTTTATGGTTATTTATTGAATGTAAGCCCAGGACTGTATTTGTGTTGAGTTGAAACTCCATTTTGTGTAACTAAGAATATACTTGGATAAATTTGTGAGCCTATAGGGCACTTATTATCTGTTTGGCTTCCATTTCATACTTGTTGTAAAATGCATGCTTGGGATTGGAACTAGAGCATTGAGATGTAAACAACATGTATTTCGCATTTGGGATTAAATAGAAATGAATGTATGGAACAGTTAGTTGTATATATATATGTGTTTGTCTATCAGGTGAGTTTGTTGTATAAATAGATATATCCTGCCTAATTTTTCAGGGCGTCACATGTCCCACATTAAAACTTTAAGAGAGTTTGTGTATGTATATAAACTCTAAGTAGCAACACTTGGGTTGGGCCCCAAGAAGCACCCCAAGTTTGTAGAAGGGATGAGTTATAGACAAATAGAACATTGGCTCAAACCACCACACACGTACTCGCACATCGCCGCCGTCCAACCGGCCGAGCCAAGCCGAGCCGTGCCAGGTGTGGGTTGTGGATCGGGTTAGTTCTAATATTAATTTTTTCAACAAAATTTATTTGAATTTTTTTCAGAAATTCTTAATGAAATTAAATTCCAATTTTGTGCCAAAATTGAAATTAATTTTCTGTCCAAAATTTACCATTTTCAATCCGAAATTTCTAAACAGATTCAAACTATTTTACATTTTCAAAACTGTCTGAAACGGCTGCAGTTACACAGATTTGAATCTATACAGTTCGAACAGATCAAACTATCTAACAGATCTGTTGAAATTCAAACAATATTTGTTCAATTCAAAATTACGCATGTTCACTTCTTATATGTACCTGTTCGAGTCTGTTTGTATGCCTATAAATACCAGCTCTATTCCAACAGTTTGGATATCCAAAAAACAATTTGAAAAATATCATTTTGCTGTCATGTTTTGTTCAACTGTATAAATTCTCTTCATATTAGTTTTTAGGAAAATTAAAGAGAGTACAGAATACAAGGTTTTTTGTTTGCCGAACAAATTGTTTAGAGTGCTACTACAATCTGTGAAGATCATTGTATCGTGGGAGATAGACGCCATTTGTCTGTAAGCATCGTAGCAGGGCGAATCTGTCTTAAGAACAGAGTGTCATACACTCGACTTGATCTTTTATTATTCATTTGGTTCGGAAAAATAAATTTGGTACGTAATTTATTTTTTATTTGTTTGATTTGTTTCAAATTTTTTATTCTACACAGAAGATTGTTCCAACAATCTTAAGACAGATTTGAATTATTCTGTTTATACAGAATTTTTCGTTTGTTTCCTTTCTTCTTTCTTCTTCTTACAGAAATTATTTTCTGTGATTTTACAAAATAATATTCTAGTTGGAAAACAAATAGTAGTAATATACTGGTGTCATTAACAATTCAGAATATTTATTTGTGAAATTTTTTCATAAATTAATATTGATTTTCAGAAATTATTTCTGAGTGTTCATTAATTAAAATTTTGTTTCACTATTTTAATTATTGAAGTGTTATAGAAATTTAATTTTCTGTGTGAAATTAATTTGGTTAAATAAAATTTTATTTTATTTTCAAATTAATTGAAAATAAAAGTTACAATTCTTGTTTATTTTATTTTACAGAATTTAATTCTATGGTTTTGGTTTAAATTTTCTGTGTAGTATAAAATTCTAATTATAATCTTATTTTATAATTTAGAATTCATGGCTACTGAAACTGGTTAAACTAATGCTCAAACAAGTACGAGTATGGTGGTTGCAATTGCGCCAACCCCTCCTCCTGTTATGACTGTGCCAGTCAATCACAGTGAGAAGCCAGAGAAGTTCTCAAGAATTGATTTTAAAAGATGACAATAGAAAATATTGTTCTATCTTACAACTCTAAACCTAACTCGTTTTCTTCGTGAGAATGCTCCTACTCTGAATGAGGATGAAACTAACCAGCAAGTGGTTACTGCGGTCGATGTCTGGAAACATGTTGATTTCCTTTGCCGGAACTACATCTTGAACGGACTTGACAACACATTATACAATGTCTACAGTCCTATCAAGACAGCAAAGGAACTTTTGGAGTCTTTGGAGAAAAAGTACAAAACAGAAGATGTTGGCTCAAACAAATTTGTGGTTGGCAAATTTCTAGACTTTGTGATTGTTGATTCTAAGACTATGATCAGCCAAGTTCAAGATCTCCAACTCATTTTGTATGACATTCACGCAGAAGGCATGTCTCTCAGTGAATCCTTCCAAGTTGCAGCCTTAATTGAGAAATTATCACAAGGCTAAAAGGAATTCAAGAACTACCTCAAACACAAGCGTAAAGAAATATCTTTAGAAGAATTGATTATGTTTGAGGATTGAGGAGGACAACCGCAATTCTAAAAAGCGGGCTAATAAGCATCTAATGGAGTCTAAGGAAAATATGGTGGAACATGTTCCAAAAACAAAGAAATGGAAGTTTTCTAGAGAAAGTTCATCACAAGGCTCTAAAGGGGGAAAAACTAAAAAGTACAAGTTTAATGGCAAGTGTTACATCTGTGACAGAGGGGGACATTGGGCCAAAGATTGTCGTAGCAAAGGCAAAAGCAAAAGCAAAAGAAGAACAAATAAGAAGCCTGCTCAAGCACATATGACCGAAGTGGACAATATTTCCAATGGTGTAGATGACATAAATCTTTCTACAGTTGTTTCGAAGGCAACCCTTGTCGGAAATCCTAAAGAATGGTGGGTGGACACTGGGGCTACTCGTCATATCTGTGCCGACAAAAAGATGTTCACATCTTATTCAGTGGTGAACAATGGTGAACAACTTTTTATGGGCAAGTCTTCGACTTCTAAAGTTGAAGGACAAGGAAAAATTATTTTGAAGATGACATCTGGAAAGGAACTCACTCTCAACAATATACTGCATGCACCAGATGTTCACAAAAATCTTGTTTTCGGATCTTTGTTGAGTAAAAATGGGTTTAGGCTAGTTTTTGAAAGTGACAAGTTTGTACTTACCAAAAATGGGATGTATGTAAGAAAAGGTTACATGTCTGATGGCCTTTTCAAAATGAATGTAATGACTGTTGTACCCTTTGTTATTAATAAAAATATATCTTCTTCTTATTACTTAAGTCTTCGAATTTATGGCATGGTAGACTTGGACATGTTAATTATAGATCTTTACGTAGATTAATTAATATGGAATGTTTACCTAAATTTGACATTGATTTAAATCATAAATGTGAAATTTGTGTAGAGGCAAAATTATCCAAAACTCCTTTTCATTCAATTGAAAGAAGTACGAAACCACTTGAATTAATTCATAGTGACATTTGTGATTTTAAATCAATTCAAACTAGAGGTGGGAAAAAATATTTTATCACTTTCATAAATGACTATACTAGATATAATTATGTTTATTTAATTCGAACCAAGGATGAAGTTTTGGAAACTTTCATTCAATACAAGAATGAAGTTGAAAATCAACTTAGTAAGAAAATTACGAAACTTAGAAGTGATAGAGGTGGTGAATGTGAATCACCTTTTGGTGAGTTTTGTAAAGAACGTGGAATAATTCATCAAACCACTGCTCCTTACTCACATCAACAAAATAGAATTACTGAAATAAAAAATAAGACTTTAAAAGAAATGATAAATGCCATGTTAATAAGTTCTGGATTACCTCAGAACTTGTGGGAGGAAGCAATACTTTCTGTTAATTATATTTTAAATAAAGTACCCCAAAAGAAAGTGAATCAAACACCTTATGAATTGTGGCATAAAAGAGTACCATCTTACAAATTCTTAAAAGCGTAGTGGTGTTTGACTAAAGTGGCTATTCCTAATCTTAAAAAGACTAAGATATGTCCTAAAGCCGTTGATTGTATTTTCATTGGTTATGCTAAGAACAGTAGTGCATATCAGTTTTTGATTCATAAATCAGAACATTCCGAAATGCATGTAAATACTATTATTGAATCTCAGAATGCATCATTCTTTGAACATGTATTTCCAAACAAGATTGGACAAGAGACTAGTACAAATAAAAGATCTTATGATGCTATTACTAGTCATGATCAAAAACAAGATCAAGAACAAGAGCAAGAGATAAATCAAAATGAGGAAGAGGAACCTAGGCGTAGTACACGTGCTAGAACCTCAAAATCTTTTGGTCCAGATTTTCTAACATGTTTGTTAGAAAATGAGCCTTTAACTTTTAAAGAGGTTATGTCCAGTCCTAAAGCTCCTTTATGGAAAGAAGCTGTCAATAGTAAAGTTGAATCCATCTTGCAAAATCACACTTGGGAATTAGTGGACTTACCACCAGGTTATAAACCTTTTGGGTACAAGTGGATTTTCAAGAGAAAAATAAAAGCGGATGGATCAATTGACAAATACAAGGCAAGACTTGTGGTCAAAGGATTTAGATAAAAAGAAAGTCTTGATTACTTTGACATATACTTCCTAGTTACTAGAATAACATCCATTAGAATGCTAATTGCCATTGCATCTTTATACAATCTAGAAATTCATCAAATGGATGTAAAAATCACTTTCTTAAATGGTAAGTTAGATGAAGAAATTTACATAGAACAACTAGAAAGATTTTCTGTTCCAAGAAAAGAAAAGAAAGTGTGTAAATTGATTAAATCATTATATGGTTTAAAACAAGCTGTAGACGTCCCCGAACGCCCCGGGAAGATGAGTCCCGTTCTGTTCATTTGTGGGTCTACTACAGTTCGGACTCAAATTGTCACGGTTCGTAATCTGAACCAAAGAGTCCAAATCTGGCAAATTGTTTTGAGAAAACAGATTTTTAGAAAAGAAGTGCCAAACATGGACTGCTTTGCCAGATACAAAGTCGCCACCTAAATATTTTATTTTTGGGAAAATTTAGAAAACCCTGACTCGTTTGCCTAAAGCCACGTGTCCGTTATCACCAAAGTTGCCTCGGCTCAGGAACTTGGGTACGATTAGGGAATGTCACTTCGTGAGCACCCCCGCTCGCCCGATCAAAGATCGGCCTCTACTAACCATGATATCTAGTTTTGAAAACATTATGCGTTCTTATTTCGGTTATTAGCCTAGATTTACTATGTGATGTGCAAAACATACAAGTATAGACTGGATCGCCTGAATTGGAACAAAACATTTCATGTTTGTTTTTTTTGAAAGATGGTTTGCTACTCGCAAGTAGGCTTAAAATGCAGATTTTGCCACCCTCAGGTGGGCTTAGAAAACATGATTTTGCCACTATCTAGTGGGCTTAAAATTTACAGTGGATGAATTGTTCCAATCCAAATAACCCAACCTTCACCCACAGGCATTCATGCAGATATATCACATAAGCATATAGCCTCATAGTAAGCATGCTATCATGGCAGTCACTCACACTCATGCAAGGATGCTAAAGCGTAAAAACTTACCGAGTACTCCAAGCCAAAACAAAAACTATGTTAGAAATCCATGCATGATCCTAACTATACAGAAATGCCTAATGCAACACATGCAGGAATGCAACTATAGCAGGCTCGGCTATTCTAAAGATGGCATATGGGATGCTACAGCTAACAAGTATTCAACTTAGAATCGAAATACAATGCAATGAGTTATGATGCGCCGAGCCCGGTGCATACAAAATAGATGAATGGATGCAAACATGCTATCATACTGTATGCTAATTGAAACATGCCCTAATCTAACCATCATAAGCTGGTAAATAAAAGGGAGAAAGACGTGGGGTTGGAAGACATACATCACACACATGCACACTTATTAAAACATTACCCTCGCTCAGAGGGTCCGAATAAATAATATACAGTCCAAATGAATAGTACAATCTGAATAAATACAAAATCCTAATTAATTAACAAATTAATCTAGGAAAGCAGGTAAATTAGCATGCAAGCCCATGGACCGCCTCAGCTCTGTTCCGAATGATGAATGATGCGTGCTTGAGTTGCCTTGCGCGGAAATCCATTGCGATGCCCCAATTAGCCTCTGTTTACAATTAAGCCCGGAATATTGCACGAAGCTCCAAAAGACTGTCGGTTTCTGATTTGCTGCAACAGAGAGCAAGAAAGGGGCATGGCAAAGTATTTTTACATATGTATGCGTACCTCGATCCTCGTGTCACCAATCACGCATATCGATGCATGATGGCCGAGGAGTCAAATTGCACGACTCAATATGAAATGAATGCACATGAAAACACCACAAGACCGAGACTTCATCATGGATAATCCGGAGTGTCGGTGACCGGGAATTGAGACACGTTCCGCTACTCGAAGTACGAAACGTCCCTCGTTTTCCGTGCTTGGGCTAACCCCTATCCCAAACACAATGCAATATGCATGACATGCATGAATGCAATCCTAACATGCAACCTAGCATACACAATGCTATAAGATGGCATACACAATGCACGATGTAACAAGGCATACACAATGCTCTAACATACAACCTAGCATACGCAATGCTATGAAATAAAATGGCATACACAATGCACAATGGACTTACACCAACATGAGTGGACCTTAGCCACACTCACATCAACGGCCATGAGATGAAAAATGAGACTATTGAAATGCGTGCACACATATACGCAAATCGAGGACCGAACCTAAAGCATAGTATGCAATTCTAACAAGGCATGGCAAGGCATGAAATATGGCACATAGACATGCAAATTCCAGCACTGAAACATGATGCAAAATGGTCCCGAATCATGGATATATGTCATACAATGCATGGAATGGTCTCGAAACTCAAAACTAGGCACATATATTGACTTATAGCTATACAAAGCATGCATCATTTGACCATGAAGCACAAAGACAGAGCCAAGACAGTCCCAAAACATGAACATTTCTAGTTCAAAGCATGACCAAAAGATGCTAGCATGACGGACTAAAATAACATGCAACTTTGACTAGCAAACATGGTTTATATGGCATGTATGTGAAGCATGTTAGATTTCATCAAACCAGCAAAAATCAGTGAACAAAATATGTGAAAGTATGCCCAAATAATCATTGAAATACAGCCAACATGTGCAAAAATGATGAGCTCCTTTGGAGGGCCATGCAAGGAGTTATTAAGCACATACAAGATAGACATGAAGCATAACAAAAATACTTCTAGAAATGAACTCTGACAGCCCTAAAACTCATCAAATTAGCCCTGAAATGAGTCTAGGAAACATGCAAAGAAAGGCCCCTTTGAAAGGCCTTAGATGGGATTGCTCTACACATGCATTGTAGACATAAAATCTGGCCAAAAGGGCCTTGGATAGAGCCAAGGAAGACCCCAAAACTCACAGAATAAGGCCTGAAACATGACTTCGATGCATGCAAAAAAGGGTCCCTTTGGAAGGCCCAAAAGGCCACCAAACATGACAAGGAGAGAGGGGGTCACCCCCCTCTGATTTTGGCATTCAAGAATGCACCTCAGCCACTGAAAATCTGCTGGATTTCAGTGGCTAAGAGGCCAAGCCATGGCCAATGCAAGTGTTCTAATGCATAGCCCTAATTATGAAGAGACGAAGCATGCATAGGGGGAAGATGACCCCAAACGGAGGATAGACCTTAATCAAACATGAAGATGATGTCAAAAAAAGACTTTTTTTAGTTTAGGTCAAGGTCCAAAAAGGCTCACAAATAAGGATAATGTATCATGCAAAAACAGCCCTAAAAGAGAGATTGGACAAACCGGGCAGTAAAAGGCCTCAAACAGTCAAGTGCCCTTCAACAAAGTTTAATAGAGGCTCAAAATAAGATACTTTATAGTTTGGATCAAAGCCCAGAAATGCTCAAAAACAAGACTAATATATCATGCAAGATAAGCCCTAAATGAGGGATAAAACACAAAGGGTGAGTAGAAGACCTCAAACAGAAAAAAGTTCTTGATCAAACATGAAGATGAGCTCAAAATAAGACTATTTTCAGTTTAGGTCGAAGCCAAAAAATGTAAGCAAAAGGAGCTAAGATATCATGCAAAATGAAACAAGAAAAAGGAAAATAGGGACTCACCCTTGAAGAGTCGACCTCCAGCAGCTTCTGGATCAATTTGGTGAGCTTTCAACCTCTAAAAATCAAGTCCAAGGGCTGGAATGGATGATGGAGGTGGTAGGCTATGGGTTAGTGTGTAAATGATGCAAGGTCAAGGATGTTTTGAAGCTTGGATGAGATAGATATATGGTTGTATGTATCAATGCCCCAGCTGGTTTTTCTAACCCTTGTAAATAGAGGTGGGGGGTTAGTTATATAGAGGGAGAGGAGTGAAAGAAAAAGGCAGAAAAACCAATTCAAATTTTTTCCCAAAAGACAGACCCTCGGGCAGAGGATCTGGTGCAAAACAGCTGGCACAGCTGAAATGCACCAGGAGAGACAAGCTTGGCCGGCCAGGTTCAAAAGGTTCAGGTGGCCGGCCGGCCACCTCCCTTGGCCGACCAACCAGGGGTCAAAGAGGTCAAGCAGAATTGCTGGTCGACCACCCCAAAAAGGTGGCCTTCCAGATGAGTGCAACACAGTTATGTGGAGAAAAACCAGAAAATGTAACCTAGGAGAGAGAAAAACCAATTTTTTAGAAAGGTTCAAAAGGGTCAGGGGGAATTACTGGCCGGCCTACCCATATTGGTGGCTTCCCAGGTGTGTACTACACAATGGTGTGGTGGAAAGTCAGAAAAAGTGGCCCGGGAATGGGAAAAATCAACTTTCTAGTGAAGAAAACGAGCGATGAAGAGCGATGAAGGAATAAAGCTGGTTTTTCAGAAAAATTGCTGGCCTCCCACCCTTCTACAACCTTCCTAACAATGAAAATAAGGTCTCCGCCAAAAATGAACCCAAATCGATGCAAAACGAAGGTTCGGGGGCCAAAACGCGCGGCCTGAGGGCCTGAAAACTGACTATTAAGCACCGGAAGTGGCGTTTGACCACGAAGTTGGTCTCTCGAGCCATAGTGTCCCTCAAAAGGGGGTAAACAAGGTGTATGCCAAAAACCGGAGCAAACGGAGGTGGTTAAGTGGTCCCGAACCGAGGCACACGGCCGACGGCTCCGAAAATCGGAAATCGAGCTCCAAAGAGGAAAAATGGCCTACGACCACGAAACGTATCCTACAGCCACTGAGAGATGGTCTACGAGACCTATCCCTCCCTTCGGGAAGAGAAAACAGAGAAAACGGGACCCGGTTCGCAAACTAAGGCAAAACACAAAAGAGCCCGGAAGTCCGGAGGCAAGGCTCGCGGCCGAGATTCCGCAACTTTAGAACGAGCACAATATGCAACATCACCGAGCGCTCAGTTGGTGACGTCTGAGTCTTAAGGTCGGTCAAAAATGGAGTATCTACACAAGCGCCAAAGCAATGGCATGAGAAATTTGACAAAACAATGATGTCAAATGGATTCAAAATTAATGAATATGACAAATGTGTTTATATTAAAAACACAAACAAAGGCTATGTTATAGTATGTCGTTATATGGATGATATGCTCATCATAGATAGTAATAATGACATGATTAAAACTACTAAGAAAATGTTGAATAAATATTTTGACATGAAAGAAATGGGGATTGCTAATGTAATACTTGATATGAAAATTACCAAAACATCAGAAGGTTATGCTTTGTCACAATCTCATTACATTGAGAAAATACTTAACAAATTCAGCAAAGAAGATGATCATCTTGCTAGAACACATGTGGATGTTAATTTGTTTCTTTCTAAGAATGTACATGAAAGTATTTCTCAATTAGAGTATGCCTAAATTATTGGAAGCTTAATGTACTTTATAAACTACACTCGCCCAGATATAGCTTATGTAATAAGTAAATTAAGTAGATATACGAGTAATCCAGGAGTAGAACACTGGAAAGCAATTATAAGGGTTCTAAGATACCTTAGATTTACTCATAACATTGGATTAAATTAAACTAGATATCTAACAGTACTTGAAGGTATTGTGATGCAAATTGGATATCGAATACTAAAGACTTAAAATCCACTAGTGGGTATGTCTCTACTCTTGGTGGTGTGGTTGTATCTTGGAAATCTTCTAAACAGACTTGCATTGCTAGATCTACTATAGAATCAGAATTCATCGCTTTAGATAAAGTTGGGAAAAAGGCAGAATGGCTTCGCCACTTTCTTGAAGATATTCCAATGTGGCCAAAGCCGGTGCCTGCTATATGTATACATTGCGATAGTCAATCAGCAATAGGTAGAGCACAGAGTCATATGTATAATAGTAAGTCGTGACACATTCGTTGTCGACATAATACCGTAAGACAACTACTCTCTAATGGAATTATTTCCATTAAATATGTGAAGTCTAATGACAACATAACGGATCCACTAACCAAAGGGTTAGCAAGAGAGCTAGTTGAGAATTCATCGAGGGGAATGGGACTTAATCCTATTAAATAAAAGTTACCACAACGGCAACCCAACCTAGTTGACTGGAGATCCCAAGATTTAGGCTCAAAGAAACAACCGAGTTGTGTATGACTCGTAAAGATCACTAGAGATTTAAACTCCTATCCATTTTTATGATGAAATAGTGATGTCTGCAGCATTTTAGGTTAAGTAAAAATTTAATGATTCTTATATCTAGGTAAACCTAGTGGAGTATAGCAGGATACTCTTCATAAGAATCACCTATATGAATGTGAACTGGGCCGGTTCTATGAGATTTGTGAAGGGCTACAATTCTCTAGAGCATTCATAAAAGACCAGGTTGTTCAGGGCCAAAATGAACACAATAGTGAGAACTAAACTGTGTCTGGAGATATACTGTGTGAGTTCTATTGTCTTGGTTTACACAAACGGCTGAATAATTCAAGACATGATGTTCACCAGTTAGCTAATAAATCCGATAGTGTCTCACAAGGAAAGGTTCAAAGCCAAAAGCTACTTATCCTTTGCAGAATATTTTCAATTTCTATACTCTATGTAATTAGATCATGTTGTTGCATTTTCTCTCCGTCAAATTCTATTCATGTGGGGGATTATTGAAATAATTAGTTTTTATAGGCTTATTTTGGGCCAACTTTGAGCCCAAAATTGAGTGGGTCCCAAACATCTTTTGGAATGGGTCCGAAGAGGTGACATATTCCTTGCCACATAGCAAGTCACACGGTGAAGATGGTTCGTCAAAACCATTTATGAGTGAATGGGAACTTGACGTTATTTTTAGGTTCGTGGAATGGACAATTAAAGAATTAAATGTGGGTTTCCTTATAAGGCTTGTCCCACATTGAAACTTTAAGAGAGTTTGTGTATGTATATAAACTCTAGGTGGCAACACTTACATTGGGCCCTAAAGGGAACCCCAAGTTTGTAGAAGGGATGAGTTATGGACAAATGGAACCTTGGCTCAAACCACCACATGCGCCGCTGCCAGCCGGCCGAACCGAGCTGGGCGCGGGTGTAAATTGTGGGTCGAGTCGGTTCTAATATTAATTTTTTAGACAAAATTTATTTGAATTTTTTTCAGAAATTCTTAATGAAATTAAATTCCAATTTTGTGCCAAAATTGAAATTAATTTTCTGTCCAAATTTTACCACCTTCAAATCAAATTGTATCTGATTTAAATTGTTTTACGCTTTCAAAACTACAAAATCGCTACGCCATACGTATTTGAATCTATATAGTTCGAATATATCAAATTGTCCAGCAGATCTGTTGAAATTCAAATAGTGTTTGATCAATTCACAAATCTGATGGAGAGAATAGGTAATTCAATGAGAGACAGAGGTATGAAGGAGTTCAAAGAGTTCATAGATAGTTGTGAGATGGCTGATATGCAAATGGTAGGAAGAAAATTTACTTGGTGCAATGCCCATGATGGAAACAAATGGAGTAGAATTGACAGATTCCTCCTTATCCCTGAGTGGTTGGAGAGATACAAATTCAAACTGTGGGGACTGCCAAGGTTGGTCTCAGATCACTGCCCTATAGTACTCAAGGAAGATGAGAGGGATTGGGGCCCCAAACCCTTTAAATTTTTGAATGTTTGGTTTCTCTATAAAAATTTTGCATCTTTTGTGAAGACTACATGGAAGGGTTTGCAGTTTCAAGGGGATGTGGGGTACATACTGCATAGTAAATTGAAGGCCTTTAAGATGGCATTAAAGCAGTGGAATAGGGAGGTCTATGGTAACACTGCTACTCAACTCAAAACAGTAGAAGATCAGCTTACTAGTTTAGACCTCAGGGCAGAATTAAGACCTCTAGAGGATGCTGAAATCAAACAAAGAAGAGAGGCTACGAATGAAATGTGGAGATTGAGTAGGATGTTGGAATGGGCTTGGTTGCAAAAGTCAAGGCTAGATTGGAACATGAAAGGGGACAGGAACACAAGGTACTTTCATGTCATGGCTACTAGTAGACAAAATAGAAATGCCCTCAATTCCATTACTATTGGCGGTAGGGTGCTTGAGGAACCATTCCTGGTCAAGAACGAGGTGTGGTCACACTTCAGACAACAGTTTTCAGAAGATTGGAGGCAGAGACCTGTGATAGGGGGTGATTTCAAGAGTGTGAGGCAAAGTGATTCACTCCATTTACTAGAGTCAGAGTTTTCAGTAGGGGAGGTTTGGGAAGCTGTCAAACTTTGCAATGGAAACAAAGCTCCAAGACTAGATGGATTCAATCTAATGTTTTTTCAAAAACAGTGGGAGGTGCTAAAAGATGATGTAATGCTATTTATGGCGGATTTCCACAATAGGGGCAAGTTGGCTAGGGGGTTGAATAGTTCTTTCATTACACTTATTCCAAAGAAAGTGAATGCAGCTAATCTAAATGAATATAGGCCAATCAGCCTAATTGGGTCAGCATATAAAATACTCACCAAGGTCTTAGCAGGTAGACTAAAAAAGGTAATGCCAACTGTGATTGGTGAAGCTCAATCAGCTTTCCTAGAAGGAAGAAACATACTTGATGGAGTATTGATTGCAAATGAAATTGTGGATGGATGGAAAAAAAGTAAACGAAGAGGGTTATTGTTCAAGATCGATTTTGAGAAGGCTTATGACTCCCTCAACTGGGACTTCTTGCTTTCAATGCTCCCTAGCTTTGGCTTTGGATCAAAATGGATTTCATGGATGAAAGAATGTCTATCTTCAGCTCGAATCTCAATACTTGTGAATGGCTCACCAACTAAGGAATTTTGTCCCCAAAAAGGCCTTAGACAAGGGGATCCGTTATCTTCCTTCCTATTTAATCTGGCAGCAGAGGGGTTGAACATATTACTTATGAGAGCTAGGGAGTTGGGGCTGCTGAAAGGTGTAGTAGTTGGTGCTAATGGTGTAGTAGTTTCCCACCTCCAATTTGCAGATGACTCCCTTTTATTCTGTGATGCTGAATGCTCAGAAGTGCTGAATTTAAAAAGGATTTTAAGGTGTTTTGAAATTGCTTCAGGACTCAAGATAAA
Organism: Camellia lanceoleosa; assembly: GCA_025200525.1. Classification (NCBI taxonomy): domain Eukaryota; kingdom Viridiplantae; phylum Streptophyta; class Magnoliopsida; order Ericales; family Theaceae; genus Camellia; species Camellia lanceoleosa. The sequence goes on along the minus strand of CM045772.1, from coordinate 109,103,840 downwards.
TTACCATAAAAGTATGGTGTGTGGGTGTGGTATATCTGCATCTATGCTCAGTGAGTTTGCCTCAATGCTGAACTGCAAATCTAAATTTTTGCCATTAAAGTACCTTGGATTGCCACTGGGTGCTAGCCCTCATAAAAAGCTGAGTTGGAAACCTATTATTGAAAAGATTAAGCTTAGACTTGCTGGCTGGAAGAGGAGATTCCTCTCATATGCAGGAAGGCTAACTCTGATCAAGGCAGTGTTCTCAAGCTTGCTTGTGTACTGCCTCTCTCTGTTCAAGGTACCAGAAGGGATAGCAAAAAAAATTGATCAACTACAAGCCTCATTCCTATGGGGTGGCTCTGACTTAAAGAGGAAGGTTCATTTAGTTAAATGGGTTGACGTAACTAAAAGCATCAAGCAAGGGGGGCTGGGTATTAGAAGAATAAGAGATATGAATGCGTGTTTATTAATCAAGTGGTGGTGGAGGTTTGCCAATGAAGATACAGCTTTGTGGAAGAAGGTGATTTGTAGCAAATACAAAGTTGAAGGTGGGAAATGGCTCCCAGAACCTATAGCAGCCAACAGATGTTCTAAAATTTGGGGAGATATTGTGGCAGTAGCAACTCAAAGGACCAGCCTCCTACAATTTTATATCAACAATCTGCAGATTAAAGTGAGAGATGGGTGTAGAGTTTGTTTCTGGCATGATCGTTGGAATGGAGCAGTCAGCCTTGAAGTCTTATTCCCTAGACTATTCAGATTGTCTAATGATAAGGATGAGTCCCTAAGGGCCTTTGTGTCTAGGAGATGCAACTATGTTGACTGGGTGTTTTGCTTTAGAAAGGTTTTATTTCATTGGGAACAAGAGGAGCTTAATACACTTGTTCAATCTATCTCAGCAGGCCCCATGTTGAATTTGAACTTCCAAACTCCGGATATGGTAGTTTGGTTAGCAGCTAAACCAGGGCAATCTTTTGTCTCAACCTTGTATCAATTCATTGATTTACAGCATGGTGATGTATTGAGTTCTTGTAGGATGGTGTGGGTTAAATACCTCCCCCGTAAAGTCCAATTTTTCGGTTGGCTTGCTTGGAAGCATAAGGTGAAAACTTCTGTTTTCCTGCACAGAATAGGTGTGCTGAATGCAAGTACTGGAACTCTATGCTTTTTCTGCAAACAAGCCCAGGAAACAGTAGAACATCTACTTATCTTATGCCCTAAGGTATGGAGAGTATGGGCAGGTCTGTTGCAGTGGTGGGGAGCCTAGTGGGTGACACCTAGATCTGTTGAAGAGCTCTTGCAGTGGTGGGCAGGAAATAACTTCACCAAAGCTGAAAGGCGACTCTGGAATACAATCCCTCTGGTGGCTCTGTGGTCAATCTGGAAGCACAGGAATGAATGCCTTTTTCAAGATGTCCAACCCAACTTGGAGGAGCTACATGAAACTATCACTGTGAGGATTGCAATTTGGCTGAAATCTAATTCAAGGGATTTCCACTTTCCCATCACTGATTTTGTGTATAATTTGGGGCAAATTAGAGTATGCTTGGGTGGGAGGTTGTAATGCTTTTGTAATTAACTGTTGAAGGTAATATAGATTTGTTATGATTCAGGTTTACATACTGTTTGTTGTTATGATTCTGTTTTGGTCTGCTGGTTTTGTTGGCTGTTCTATTTTGGTCTGCTGGCTGTTTTGTTTTGTTCTGCTGGTAGTTTTGTCCAAGATCTGCTGAAGCAATGGTTGTTGGTGGTCTGAGCTCCTGTAGATGTGTTCTGCTGAGGCAATGGTTGTTGGTGGTCTGAGCTCCTACTGTCTACTGTTCTGTCTGGGTGCATTCATCATCCAGGTCCTCTGCTTCAGTGCTCTGTTCTTATGCATTTGAAGGGAGATTATGGTCTCTGTTGTGTTGGTAAGTCTGCAGATACTCTTGGGTTACTGCTATAGTTGGTTGCATCTGTTCTGTTTTAGTGAGTCTACTCTGCTATAGTGAGGTCGCCATCGCTATTCTCGTCAGTGCATCGCATCAGGCTCGCCGCCATCGATATGAAGTGTGTATTGAACTTCTGCAGTTTGCCACTGCTTTGGAGTGTGTATTGAAGTGTGTATTGCAGTGTGTATTGAAGTGTGCATCTGTCTGAATACTGCAGTTTTGCTTGTGGAGTTTGGGGTGTATTGCTGAGTTACTGCCACTGCTAGTCTCAGATGCTCTTAGATTCGTGGACATCAGCTTATATTCTTTGTAGTTGGGGGTTTGAAGTGGACAACAGCGAAAGACATATATATAACTCTATCATCTATTAGTCTCGGATATAGGTTGTTGGTAACCCCCTCCAAAGTTTTCGCAGTAATAGGATCGGGGATTATAGTAGGAGCAGGCTGTTTGTTTGTTTTCTGCACTAATCTGTTTTGCTTAGCAGCTACTTTTGGCAGTTTTATTCTGGTTTCTCTTCTCTCCTTGTTGGTTTCTCGCCAACTGGAGCTTTGAACTTCATTTAGCTCAGAGCTCCTCTTTATTGATGTTCTACTTCAAACTTTGTTTGGTTCCATCAATAAAGATTTATTTTGCCGTTCAAAAAAAAAAATTCAAAAAAATTCAAAATTACACTTGTTCACTTCTTATATGTACCTGTTCGGCTCTGTTTGTATGCCTATAAATACCAGCCCTATTCCAGCAGTTTGGGCATCCAAAAAACAATTTGAAAAATATCATTTTGCTGTCCTGTTTTGTTCCTCTATATAAATTCTCTTCATATTAGTTTTTAGGAAAATTAAAGAGAGTACAGAACACAAGGTTTTTTGTTCGCCGAACAAATTATTTGGAGTACTACTACAATTTGTGAAGATCATTGTATCCTGGGAGATAGACGTCGTTTGTCCGTAAGTTCCGTAGCGGGGTGAATCTATGTTAAGGAAAGAATGTCACACACTCGATTTGATCTTTTATTATTCAATTAGTTTGAAAAAATAAATTTGGTACGTAATTTATTTTTTATTTATTTGATTTGTTTCAAATTTTTTATTCTACACAGAAAATTCTTCCAACAGCATTTTCTTGAAAATTTTGGTGGTGGTGATGCGACTCAGATACATTACATTGGCTTAAAGGGTGAAGCTACAAAGGTAATCCACTGAAAATTTTACAATTCCTTAGATTTGTGGGTGATTTACATGATATATTTTTGTCTTCATTTTTCATCAATTGCTACTAAATTAATTAGTTGAACATTTACTTTTTAATTGTCTGCCTATCTAATATTTATCATACTTGCAGAGCTTGGTCTAGAATTAGCCTTTTAGACAAAAAAAGGAATATCAAATCTTTATTTAGTTCAATTATTCTTTTTTAAAGATTGATACTCTTCACTGATACATTTGCCTTTTTCATTCTTTTAAATTGTATAGGGAAATCTTTAGGCACTTTGACCTTTTTCTTGTAGAACTATCATGTCCGGCGTAATTGTGATCGGTTTTTGTAGAATATGGTCAGCCTTGGAAGATGTAATTTTTCTTATTGATTTTTTTTCCTTGCAGTGTGGAGCTTGTTATATTTAGGTCAGAAATTACTTGAAGAAATGTAAAATATAGTTAAAGAAGACAGACTAACATAGTAGCACACTTAGTTTTTCATAAGTTTTTTTCTTCTTTGTAATGAGATTTTTATTGTGCAATCACAGTAAAAAAAAAAAAAAAAACTTTTATTTGGACACTTTCTATGTATGTGTGTATACATATATATTTTCAACATTCGACTTTCATTTATAAAATATGTGAAATTATTAACTATTTGTATGTGGTCAATGTTGTGATTTAAAGGATAGTTAATAATAGGTGTATTATACATTATTCAAATGTGTACAAATATTATTGATTATATTTTAATCACGGTTTATATGTTGTGATTGATAGTCACATTTTGTGGTTTGAGGATTTTTATTACACGTGCTAACCGTGATGAAAAATGTATATAATTTTGATTTTATCTCATTATTAATTATAGATTATTTAAGTTTAATCTCAAGTTTTATTAGTTATTAATCACACTTAAAATATGTGATGTAAATGTTTATTATCACAGTCAAAATATGTGATGCAATAATCTTTTAATGATAGTAAAAAATTGTGATAAAAAATGACACTTAACAATCACATTCTCAAATATTGCACTTTGGCAAAATAAAAAATATGTATTTAAATAACATATATCACATTTAAAATTTGTGACTTATTTATAATTTTGTAGTAGTGGAAGTGATCTGAGATAAAATCACAAAAGTATAAAGTGAATTTTACCCCTTTTTTTTTCTTGGTTTGCAGACCCAACTGCTTTTGTTTAACCACGCAAGGAGAGAAGTAAAAACCATAGCAATTGAAATAACTTCTTGTGGCATTTCTTGAAATAATTAGTCCTTTCAAGTATGCAGAAGTAGTAACCGAGCAATTTTTTTTATTTTGCAATGGATAGGTGTCTTCAACTATATATAGTAAAGGCACAAGGAAATTTTTTTAGATATTAAAAAATCCCTTAAAGATGGGTTTAGATATTAAGGACATGGGCATCATAGGAGAGTACTATATGATTTGTTGGAAAGCAACCACTATATCTCAGGAGAATGGATGAAATCTCGCATTAAAGAGAACATTAGGCCTAAATGGAAGAACAAAACCAATTACATTGATAAAGACAAGTGCTTTTCACTTTAGACCATCATAATCTAGTTTAAGTGGGACGTCAAATCATTAAACATAAAAATATTCAAAACAATGCCGAATACCTTGATAAAGACGTGATGATATGTTCAATAATACAATAAATTTGTCGTTAGAGAGGTTTTGTCGTCTGTTAATGAATAATAATTCAAATCTTAGGATAATTCGATGATTCATAATATCATAGTTACTGAAAAAATATTATTGAAAACTAAAGTTTATTTGAAAAATCGAATCACATTTCAGGATCATTGTTAAAAAATAACCAAACCAAATAAAGCCTTAAGTCCCATCAAATGGGATCGGCTACATGAATCCTTCTTCTCCATGCGGCTCTATCAAAGGCCATTTCATTAATCAAATTAAGTAAATTCATATCTCTATTTATAACGCTAGTCAACGTTAATCTAGGCCTACCCCGTCCCCTAAGACTTCCATCTACCGTTACAGTATCGCATCTCTTCACTACTGCCTCTGTTAGTCTCCGTTGAATATGACCAAACCATCTCAAATGATTCTCTCTCAACTTATCTTCTATCGGTGCTACTCCTACCCATTCCCGAATACACTCATTCCTAATCCCGTCTTGTCTAGTCTTACCACACATCCACCTTAACATCCTCATCTCGGCCACACTCATCTTATCTACATATTGTTTCTTGGTTGCCCAACACTCCGTCCCATACAACATAACTGGTCTAATAGCCGTTCTATAAAACTTACCTTTTAGTCTAGTGGGTATTCGTTTATTGCACAATACCCTAAACGCACTTCTCCACTTACACCATCCCGCCTTAATCCTATGGGCCACATCTGCATCAATCTCTTCCGTTGTTGTGATAATCGATCCTAAATAACGAAAATGTTCACTCTTAGGCAGTTTTTGGTTTTCAATCTTCACTTCTCCTCTGTTTTCATTGTTACTGTTACTAAATTTACACTCCATGTTAAAAAATAATCCAACAAAATACAAACCCTACTCTTTCATACATTAATATGGACCATCACTACAACATATAAAACTTTTCGAAACTAAAGTTTTTTTTTTTTTTTTATCTCTAAAAGTATAAATTTTATGGTAAAAAATATTTATGGACTAATTTCAACTATTGCGAAAACAGTCGCTAAAAGATTGTTCGAAAAAGTCAAAAAATGAGTTTTTAGAGACAAAATTTTGAAATTATTACTAATAAATGTACTCTTACAAACAAAATAACTTGGTCTCAAAAAAAATTATTTTTTTAAACAAAACTTTTGGTCCCTAAAAGTTAGTAATTTATCACTAAATGTTCAATTTTGTCACTAAAAATAAAATAATAATAATTTTTGTGACAAAAAAATATTTTATCCTTAAAAGGTGATTTTATCCTTAAATTCTCTAAAAATGTCAAGAGAAATCATGATTTACGTTGATAAAGACACATTAACTTCTCTTTGGAAAGCAACTTCTGCTAAAAGCAAAATGGCAATCAATTTTCTACCATTGGTAAAAAATTTAGTAAAATTTTTAAAATTTCTAAGATTAGTCTTTGAATATTAAAGCACTGACCATGAACATAATAAAATAATTATATGTCAAAAAATTTATGTACTCTCATATATATATATATATATATTTACATGACCAGAAAACTAGTTCACATATTTTTATATTGTTTCGTATTCCTTTAATATTTACAATTCACATATAGATCATAAGAATATAAAAGTCGGAAATGTCACAAATTAGAAACACAAAGGGTAAATTATACATTTTACTTTTGTAGTTTAATTCAAATTTTATCTTTGTCAAATTATTTCAATTTGAACAATATCAATTGTAGGCTTTAAGTTGAGTTTTAATTTGGTCATTTCGTTTAAATTAGCATTATGTTTTTTTTATTTTTTATTTTTCCTATATGTACTCCTTATGTGATTGACTTGTGTTAAAAAAATCATGAATTTTAATATCTAATTTGAGCCAGAAGAATTAGATTGAAAGTGGACTTAAAGCCTACAACTAATGTTGTCCAAATTGAAACAATAGTGGGCAAAGAGTTGAATTTGAAAAATATAGAGATTACCATTATTTAAATGGCTAATTACACCAAAACCTCCTAAGCTATTATTAACGAATATCAATTTACCCCTTATCTCTTAAACCATGTATATTGAATCATTTCCATCACTTTAAAAGGGGATATTTGTACGATTTATATAGTATGAGGTCAGAATATACGGATTTATAAATATGAAAAATAAGCTAGTATTCCTTAATAGATAAGATAAGGGAGTGTCGGTGTAATTAAACCCTGAGTCAGACTTGCGAATGGCTAAACCTGTTTGCCAATGGTTTGCTGTCTATCACATGGGTTTAATACAATCCAGAAAATCTTCTCCTAGTTTCTTCTCTCTCTGTGTTTATTGTTTTGGGTCCATATAAATTTTGTATTGCAAAAAGAACATATATTTTAGTGACTGATAGAGTTTGGCACAACACTTTTAATTAGTTGGACCCCCTCTATTTAGACAAAAATTGGTCGCACCATAAATGCACAGTAATTAACTAAAAGATATTGTTGAATAAAATTTCAAAATAGACCCTCTTCATCCCTTCTTATGAAAGATAAAGCTACCTAACACCTGTTGCTAATTAAATCCCCCATCAACTGCCACAATTTTTATCCCACCTAACTACTACAATATAACACTTTAATACTGTGTTTTGAACTCTATATATGACAATTACAAACTGAAAAATATACCTAATTAATAGAAATTGAAGAATTGATGATCAACCTACCACTGGGGCAGTGACTGTCCCCACTTCAAGTCATTTTAAGTCTTTATGGTCTTGTTATCTAATGGAAATGCCTTAGCTAATGAGTCCACATGTGGTTTGGTTTTTGTTTGCACCAAAATGAGGAATTTCTAGTGATCAATGCTTGAAAGCTCCAAATTAATGCATTTAGTTATAGACTATGGTTGAAGTGTATGTTTACCTACTTTATTTTTTTAAATTAAAATGTCAAATCTATATTATTATCCATAAACTTGCAAAGATCAAAATGCAATATTGTTATAAGATATTTTCTTTCCGTGCAAACAAGAAAAAATTATTTACTCTAGAAAAGATTTTGATATAAAGATGATAGGATGCAGTCCCAATTTGACTAGGGATATAGATATATATAAGAAATCATTTCATTATTTTGTAATACTACTTTGATGATTAAAGTCTACTTGAGCTGGATTAGAACTCACGAACAAGAAGAAGAATATGCTATTTGAAATAACACAAGCCACTTGCATCATGTTTATAATTGGTGGTATTTTTATTTTTGAATTTTGGGGATTTTGACATGAATTACTTTATTATGTTCATGGTGAGTCTTTTAATATTCGAATAATTCCTTATCAACATTATGATCAATTGAATTCCAGTAGGTCTTAGCAAAAGTTGCTTTCCAAAGCGAAATTTAAGGAGTCTTTATCAATGTAATCATGGTTTCTCTTGACATTTATGCTTTATTGTGCATATTAATGCATGGAAGGTAGGGTTTTTATTTTGTCATATTGTTTGTTAAGCATGATATGAAGTAGCATGTTGATTTAGGTGCAAGTTGCACGCATATTTGCATAAAATGACATTTGATTTGCCAAAGTGTCCCATTCGACTAACTGCTCATATCAACTTTAGATTGCAATAATAATTTTTGTTTTCTCTTGTTTTGTATGTGTGTAGCTACAACGTTAGTATATTCTTCAATCATGAATCATCGTATTATCCAAAAAAATAAATTATTCATTAGTAATTGACAAAACCTCTCTAACGACCAATTTATTGCATTATTGATCATTTCATCGCGTCATTATAGGCAATCTACATTGTTTTGACCATTTATATGCTTAATGATTTGATGTCTCACATGTTTAAAGTAGATTATGATGGTCTAAAATGAAAAGCACTAGTCTTTATCAATTTAATTGCCATTTGTTCAGCCATTTATGCCTAATGTTCTCATTAAAGTAAGGTGGTTAGATTTTTTATCATACCTTGTATGTTTTATCAATAAAGATTTTTTTACCGATCAAAAAAGTAAGGTGGTTAGAGATTTCAATCATCCTCTTGTTGAACTATTTGACGAACAATTTTGAGCTGGGGTAGTTGCTTTCCAACAAATCATAGCATTCTCCTATGATGCCCATGTAGGTTTTCTTTAATATCTAAATCTATCTTTCGAGAAAGAAAAAAGAAAAAAAAATATAACTACATATTCTGAATACTATTTGTTTTAAGGGTGAATTACACTAATATGGGGATGTGGCTTTGAAATACTTCTTCCATCCAAACAAGCCCTTGTGAGATCTTCCCAGCTGTCACCTGAAACAAAAATAAAACTCTGATCGGTGGTGTTGGAATTTGCACTCAGACGAGTAAGTTAGCCTCTATCGAAAGATAAGTGTTTTTGGTTGCTTAAGATACAAGTTTTTAAAACATACCTCCTTCTTCAGCCTCTTTCATTCTTTTATAGAGTCATTCTCTTTCATATTTTCTCCATGTAGCTTAGTCCTTTATCATCATTCTGTCAAGACCCATCTCTCTACTATGCTTTTTAGAAAGTGACAACCTAGATTCGCCTGACATGGTTTGGCCTGGCCGACTCACCCGATATATTCGACTCAATCATGTGGCCCAGATACCCTTTACTCGGCGTACTCCTTATCCTGCTTCTATGTCTATTCGGCTATGATCGAAAGTCCAGTGGACTTTGGCTTCATTCGGCCTTCTGGGATGGGCTTGGATGTACTCTGTTTGCCGTTTTAGGCATATCTCTTTTCGGCTCCCACAATTAACAGTCCTTATAATTTGAGACTTGGGTCATTTTGATTTATGATCTTTCAATTGTGATACATTTAATCCTGAATTTTAAATCTTGTTCCAAATAAGAACAATTGAAGACACTATTACTCCATTTCAAGGGCAAAGTGGTCATATAACTTCTTTTGTGTTGATTAACTTATATGTTGTTTGAAATATAATGGCATTTTTTTTAATGAATAATGTTGGAACATTTTTTGTTATAAAATTCTGTTTCTTTGGTTTTCAAAATCAATTTTTAGAAATTTTTGCTAAGAAACTAAAAATCAAATTGGTGAAACAAAATTAAAAACACATCATTTTTATATAAGGAAAATGTTTGGTAGCTCAAAATTTTGTGGTTCGAATGGCTCAAATTTGCCAAACGACGACGTTTTACACTCATTTACACTCAAAACGACGTCGTTTTCAGTGATTTGAGCTATTTGAGCCACAAAATTTTGAGTTACCTAGTAATGTTGTTTATATAATTTTATTTTCTGGAAGTGTATAAATAATTTGTTTTGATATTTATTTTTATTAAATTAGTATTTATTTTCGTTAAATTAGTTTTTATTTTTTCAAAAGTCAAACATGGCAACCACTTTGATGTCATTATTAAACAAATCCATTAAATCAAAAAATTCAAAACTAAAAACATTTCATATATTAAATATATTGATTATACATTAGAAGCCTAATAATCATCCATTACATGATAATCATCAAAAAATATTTGTTAATAACAAATACAACCATCTAAAAATATCAACAAAAATAATTATCCATTGCATGATCATCATCCAAGCACGTACTAAAAATTAATTTGGTAAAAAAATAAAAATATAAAAAATTTATAATTTTTATATAACTTTATCTTTGGTGAGCAGAAATAATTTTTAAAAATTTAAAATAATTTTTTGACATTTATTTTTGTCACACTAGTTTATATTTTATTAAATTGACAACTTTATCCTTAAAATGGAACAATAATGTCTTCAATTATCCTTATTTGGAATGAAATTCAAAATTTAAAGTCAAATATATCACAATTAAAAGTCAGTGACCAAAGTGATGCATGTAACAATCCGAAAATTTAAGTTATCTTTTAAATTTTATATTAGTATTATTTAATTATAAATAAGAAAAATATTAAATGTTCTAAATGTATTAGATAAGGTGTAATTAAATTATGAATTATATATTATTGAAAAAAAAAAGAATATATAATTCATTTAAGATTTGGACGTAAGTATAAATAAGTAAACAAAAATACTTTAGACTACTAATTAGTGGTGGCTCTAATGATGTGGTAGTGGGTCACATCCACTGCCACATGTGTTTTGTGCCTTGATTTTTGTATTTTTTTATTTTTTTTTAATTGCCACCTCACTAGTAGTGAAGTTAGTAATGATAAATTAGTGGTATGTAACATTGCTCATAAGTAAACTAATCCAAACTTATCCATAAGCCTAAAGAGCATGATGATGGCTACAAAATAGAGAACTTACGTGTCACCGACAACTTGTTGAGCAAGAATAAACTCAGTATAAAATGAGGAGTGGTGTGAAAGGGTTAAGGAAAAAACCAACTAGCTTGGGATGTCTTAAATAAATATATTTTTGGGTTAATTACACTAATAATCTCTATAGTTTGGGGCTTATGTCACTTTGGTCTCTGACTTTTCAATTGTGACATATTTGATCCTAAATTTTGAATTTTGTTCCAAATAAGGACAATTGAAAATATTATTAGATTTTCAAGAGTAAAATCGCCAATTTGATAAAATATAAACTAATTTGACAAATATAAATGTCAAAAAAATATTTTTAATTTTTTAAAATTTATTTTTATCCACCAATGATAAAATTATGTAAAATTAATAAAAATTACATGATTAATTTTTTAAAATTAATTTTACATGATCATCATCCAAACACATAATAAAAATTAATTTTATAAAAATAAATAAATAAATGTCTAAAAGATTTATCAATTTTACATAATTTTATTTTTAGTAGATAGAAATAATTTTTAAAATTTCAAAAATATTTGTTTGACATTTATTTTTGTCAAATTAGTTTATATTTTATTAAATTGACAATTTTACCCTTGAAAAATCTAATTATATATTCAATTGTCCTTATTTGGAACAAAATTCAAAATTCAGGGTCAAATGTGTCACAATTGAAAAGTCAGGGACCAAAGTGACACAAGCCCCAAACTATAGGGACTATTTGTGTAATTTGCCCTATATTTTTTATCTTTTTAAATTAAAAATTTGAGAAAAAAAATATAAGTTGTGTTTAGTTGTGATTTCTAAACGTGATTTTATACCATAGTTTGAGTATGATGTTTGTTTAGTGTTTTGGAATCACGTTTCAAACACTCTGTCTTTGCTCTGTCTCAGCCGCGCATTTTAGCGTTTTTTTTTTTTTGTTGAAAATTTTGAAAGACGAGAGACGTCCGGCCGGTTGACCGGAATAGTGAATTTTTTTTTTTTTTGCAATTGATTTATATAATCGAAAAAAACATTTTTTGAAATTTTTAAAATTTTTTATGTACTTTAAAATAATTTTGAGTTATATGTTTAGTTATGAGTTGTAAATTTTTGTATCACATATCAAATGTCACATCAACAATTCTTCACTCAAATCAAAACTCTTTTCAAAACTCTTTATCAAACAAATTTTCTACACACAAATCATAATTTCACAACACACAAACGTAAAATACAACTCATACTCTCAAATCACATTTACAAAACTCTACCAAACGCTACTATAGATATTTGGATTAACTTTTTGACTTTTTATATATAAAAAAAATATGTATTAAAAAATTGTATAAATAAGTGTGTAGGAGAAGATAGGGTAGGAGGCCATACGGATTGGCAGTGGAGTTGGTTGGTTGAGTAGATGAGAAAATATTGTCTCCTTCTCGGGCTTTGATTGGATGGTGTTGTTTGGCCCGTGGGGGCCCACCACGGGTCTCGTTTTTCTAATCGGAACGTCAATATGTAGAACTCATTGAGTACTATATACTTGTAACAAATCTTGTTGATTGGATATCGATAGCTATCTGATCATGTTAGTTTTTTTTGTTAATTATTAACTATAACACCATCCATTTTTATACAAAACTAATTTGATCATGTAGTTAGCGATATCCGGTAGACGTGATTTTTAACAGGCATATAGTACTAAACGAGTTCTATATATTGAACGGTTCAGATTATCAAAACGAGACCCATGGTGGACCCTCACGGGTCCAACTTTCCCATCTAATTTAGTGAATATACACATGGGATTTTTTTTTTTTTTCCTTTCACTGACTAGTTCATCACGTCAGTACCTAGATTGGGCCAAAAAGTTGATTTGTATTAATATTTGTATATTGATTTTTTAATATTTTTTTGTGAATAGTAATAACTTTTTAACTTTTTTGATAACTTTTTGACTTTTTAACTTTTTCTAAGGTTGCCAAACCAGCCCTTAAAGGGGAAAAAAAAAAAAAAAAAAGGAGCCAAAGAATAGCCTCGGAAAGATAGGAAAAATAGGAAGGAAATAGTGAGACTCAATCTTAGGGCTAGTTTGGGGTGACCTAAAAAAGTGCACTTTTTGTCTTTTTGGACTAAAAAAGTTGAGAAAAAAATATGAAGGTTTGGGTTAACTTTTTGGATTTTTATGAAAAAATGTGTATTAAAAAATTGTATAAAAAGAGTGTGTAAGAGATGAATAGTGACAGGTGGGCCCCAGCCGTACAAATCGGCAGTTGTGAAGGAGAGTTGGAAATTATTGGCTATTTTTGGTACAAAGCACTGCATGGTTTTGTTTGGTCCGTGGGGGTCATCACGGGTCCCATTTTAATAATCTGAACCGTTCAATGTGTATAACTCGTCGAACACTATGTACCTATAAAAAATCACGTTAATCGGATATTGATAGCTATCTGATCAGATATATTTATTTTTCAATCATTAATTATAACACCATCCATTTGTCGTACATAACTGATCTGATCATATAGTTATCGATATCCGATCAATGTGATTTTTTGCAGACATATATTACTCGACGAATTCGACACATCTAACGGTTCAGATTATCAAAACGGGACCCGTGATAGCCCCCACAAGCCAAACAGTGGTGTGTGTACAAACCACACCCAATCCTTTCATATATATGCACTGACGTGCACAGCAGCCGGCTTTGGGTCAATTCGGTGTGTACTTTGGGCAGAAAAAAAAATATATATATTTTTTTGATGAATAGTGATATCTTTTTGGATTTTGGAGTAACTTTTTGACTTTTTGGCTGATTTAGGGTATCCCAAACCAGCCCTTAAGGTGAGTTATATTATATCTTGAGTTACCATAATATATTTACATATGTTTTGACTTATCATAATTTATTTTATACAAGTTATGTTTTATAAATTATATTAATATTTCAATTACGTGGATTAATTTATGAACTCTATTTGTTAAAATGAAACCCATGGATATGTTTGTTTATATTTTAAAGAATATTTGACAATAACCTTATAAACAATTATGTTTTGTAAGTACCACCACGAAAGTCTCACGCCTTAAGGGACTTACATAACCATTGGCCTTTGTTTGGTCACTTTGTGACCCTCTATTGTCACGAATCTATTGACCTCTGTTCTGTGCGGAGTAAAGTGCTGTGCAGAGATAAGTGCTACACTATTGTGGAAGCCACCTCTATAATCCGTAAGAGCCACCTATTGAATCCGTACCTCTATTTTGACTGTCACTCCTGTGACCTATGTTCTGTTTTATTCGGTACTGCAGTTATGCTTATTTATTTACATAATCTCAATTTTGCTACTTAAATGATTATTTGTTCAAACTAAATTATCTTAAATATTTTAGTTACATAACTATTCATGGTTATTTTGTGTCTATTATACTCTTGGCATAATATTTCTCATTCTACCATGTGCTTATAGCTGTTTATCAATTTTCAGAAAACAATGTAATTCAGAAATAATTTTTGGAAAGTCTTAGATGCGCGGTTGCGAAATAAATACACACAACACTTATATGATATTTTTATATGTAAATATCGGCCTTTTGGTCGATAAATTTTGTAATAAAAATAGAAGTTCCGATAATTATTTTGGTACCCTCACTTAAATATTTTTTCACTCACGTTTATTAATTTGTTCAAGAATTAGCCGGAGGTAACTTCAGTTACTGGCCATTACGATGCTTAACCCTTGAGTACAGAGAACGCATCGTGACAATATAACTCTCAAACTATATGGACTGTTAGCATAATTCACCCTTATTTTACTTATGAGATTAAATAAATTTAGAAAGTACATAAAAATAATTTCTTTGTCATTTTTACTATGCCTCCGTTTGAGAAGTTGGTTTTGAGATTTTTTAGGATAAAACAGCAACAAAAAATAAAATAAGCTTTTTAACCCAATAAGACAAAACATCACATCCAACCCATAATCATTACATTCTTTCTCTCACAAAAAAATCAAAAAAGTAAAAAGCCAAAAGTCTTTTCCAAACCAGGCTTTTTAACCCTAGGCCAAAATAATTAAAAAAGCCAAAAACTCAACCCCCTTCCCAAACAAGCTCTATACAGTTCAAGTCATGTATCCAATAACATTTCAGTGTAAAGTTCAAAAAATAACAATTCAGTGTAAAGTTCAAAAAATAATTTTAGATGCATGGAAAAAATTATAAAATTGCCTTTTTAATGTTGTAAAGTTTATTATTAATATGTAAGGTTCAGTTTGGTTTGCCTTTAGAATCATGATTTTAAAGGCAAATTTTTCAAAATTTATAATCAAATACACAACTCAAAAAACAATTCAAAAATTATTTTAAAAACTCATAACCAAACACACAATTCAAAATTCAAAATTCAAAACTCTAAACTCTAAACTCTTTTCAAAACTCTTTTGATGATATAGTGTTTAAAATAGTTAGTGATGAAATTATTAAATTCTTGTTATAAAAAATCTAAAAAAATTAATTTCTATATTTAAAAAGTATCTAAAACAAATATATATATATATATATATATTTATATATATTTCAAATAACAAGTTGCAATCGCAAAAAAAATTAAATTAAATTTTTAAAAAAATATCCTGTTCTGGTCAATTAGCCGAACGATCGATCAGATGTTCGGGAGGGCGTTCGAGTAGACCACCAGGTAAACCCAATCCACTCTTTTCAAAATTCTAAATCTAAAATTTCTTTCAAAACTTATAACCAAATAAATTTTTAATTACTCAAAGCTCAACTCACAATTTCACACTCAAATCACAATTCCAAAAAGAGAATCACAATTCCAAAATTAAACCAAACACAACCTCTTTTTTTTTTTTTTTTTTTTTTTTTTGGAGTTGCACTGAAATGAAATTTCCCCATATAAAAAAGGACTAATTATTTCAAGAAATGATCTCAAAAATAGTATTAATTCAAATAGTTAATTACTTTATTTTCTTCTTTCTTTCTTTTTTATTTATTAGCAAGAGTTATTTTTTTAGTTGGCACATCAGGTTTTGATTTTTAATAAAAAGTTGACTGATATGATATTAGAGTATCCTCATCAAACTCGGTAAAATCGTTTTTTAGCTAAGCTAGCAATATAAACTTTAAAAAAATCAATTCTATCAATCTCGCTTGTAGCTCGTTTCATTTTGTGATTGCTACAGTACCTTGCTTATTGTAGCGAGGTACTGTTCATCGCTACAACAAGCAAAACAGCAAGCAAATTAGTGTTACCGGATGTCCGCCCAGAAGTCCGGCTAGATGTCCAACTGGTTAACCGGTCAACGGCAAATTTTTTTTTTTTTTTGCATTTTTTAAGAATTGTTGGGCTGGTAATTCATCAATTTAATGAAAAAAGAAAGAATGACAAATATAATAAAAAAATAATATTTTAATAAAATTAAGTTAGAATAAAGAGTTTGATGCATGAGGTACTAAATAATTGACTAACTAAAATAGCAAAATAGGTTTTTAAGCTCTAATTTAATTAAAAATTTGAAGAGGCTGACGTGAATGCTTTTATTTTTGGTTTGTACTTCTCTCTGCGTGTGGTAAAACAAAGGGAATGGATCGTCGGTCGCCCTTCCCCGTCACCCTTTCCTGTCGCCCCCAAAACGACATCGTTTTGGGGGCGAATTTTCAAAAAAAAAAAACGCAGAAGAGGGACGAAGGAGGGAAGAGGAGGAGGAGAAGGTGGAAGGGAAGGGCCGGACTGGAGGGGGCCATAAATACAGGGGAGGAGGAGGAGGATGAGGAGGTGGAGACGGGCCAGAGGTGGAGGCGACGACGGTCGCAGGTGCTGCGACGAGGTGGAGTTGCTGCGACCTGCGACGGCTGCGACGACGGCGAGGGACGAGAACAGCGAGCTCGCAACCTCCTCCTCCTCCTCCCTCCTCCCTCCTCTGCATTTTTTTTTTTTGAAAATTTGCCCCCAAAACGACGTCATTTTGGGGGCGACAGAGGAAGGCGACGGGTGATCCAGATTCGTAAAACAAAAGTGATCCAACTAGTTATATAAAAATTTATAACTTTTCAATTTTTTACAATTTAAGTTGATAATTATCAAAAGCCAAGGTTTTAAAAAGAGGACCGGACCGGCCGGTTCGACCTTTTTTATTTATAACTTTTTTCTTTCTTTCTTTTTTTCTTTTCTTTTTTATTATATATATATATATATATATAAGAATATAAGAAATTTTAATTGAAAACTCTCTTTCAAGGATCTCTTCTTGTGAGGAATCTCTTAAAGAGTTTAAAATTATTGTGAAAGTCTCCACCTATTTACAAGAAAAAAAAATTTCAAAAAAATTCAAGAAATTCATGTGTGATTCAATCAAATGTATTGGAGAGAATATTGAAATTTTGATATCCCTCTAAAATTTTTGCTCTTCTTTCAATCAAATTATTTGAATTAAAATCATATAGACAAAATATTAAATATTTGATTTCCTCTTCCAAAATTAAAATTAATAATATTTTAAAATATACTATTATATTTTTCAGTAAAAAAAAATATTAAGACAAATATTTAAGATAACTTAATATTTTTAATTTTTTTAATTTATAATTTTATTACTTATATTTTTATTTAAATATAATTTAAATATATTTATTATATCACAATTCAATACCAATTTAACTCAATAATTGAATCGGTAAGCCATCCACCCGACGCCCTTTCCGATTAAAACATTGATCAAAGCTTTCAATGCACATACCAATGGCAGCTCATTGCACACGATTGGGGAATATGGAAGGATAGATGTACATAGTAAAGTTATCGTTTTAAATAATGGAAAAAAATTGGGGGCTCTAACAAGTTGGTACCATATGTAAACATTAATAAAAATAAATAAATAAATAATAGTTCAACGGACTATTTTTTTAATACCACATCCACCTCCACTTCCAACTCCACCTATCACAATCCTCCTTCCAAGGCCTATCATAATACTAAGAGATTAGGAATTTCCTCATCATCTCTCAAAATAAACATAACATATAATAAGTCTCACTTCACTATCAAATCCAATCTCCTCTCTATAACTCCAAACAAACTAGGCCATAGAACTCTAGTGAAACTCTAATTAGCCGCCCCCACCCATGATGTAATATTTGTGCCCTTTTCTTTTTCTTTTTTTCTCACATCAGTAGGGTTTAAACTAGAATTTTAAATTTAAAACTCTGTATCATTTTTCTCAAATAATAGTATAAAAAGACATTAATATTGATTGTCTTATTATAATAGTGTACGGTGAATCAAGTGTCAAGGTTATGAATTTTTTAAATTTATTGTGACTCATGAATAAGTTATGAATGAGAATTATAGAATTTTTTTTAAAGATAAAAAAACTTATTAAAAAAAAAAAAGCAAAACAAAAATGTAAGTTTTTTTAATTTTTTTTTTTAAATTTGAATTATATAACAAGTTTTTTGTTAGAACATTAGGCTTATATAAGTTGTAAACAAAAAGTCTTAATAAAATTTGACTTGGTTTTTATTGTTAAATTTTTATAATCGTCCAGAGGAGATAGACTTTATTTTTTTCCTTCTTACAGAAAGCTTTTTTTTTTTTTTTTTTTTTTAAAAAAAAAAACGTCAAAAACAAAGTTGTCTTTTACTCTGTCTGTCCCATGTGATTAGGGTTTGGCAAAATACCACTTAATCCGTTAAAATTTTACCGATCTATATCAATTTGCAACGCTCTAATTGTTAACTACAGTTTAAACTTTAAAATTTATAATCTATCAACTGAACTGCTCCGCTCCGCTATAATTAATATATATATATATATATTTTTTAATTTTTAATGAAATATCAATATACAAATGAGTGTGAGAGAAATTTAAGATATGAAATTTATTACAAATTAATAGTTATATATATGAAACATATTATGTAAAATTATTTTGTGTTATATATCTAAAAAATATTATACAAATTAATGTTATATATTATGCAAATATATAATAATTAGTTAGAATATTCTTTAATCCGTCAATTCGTTAAAAATCGCCAAATCGTAATTTGTCAATCCGCTAATCCGTCATTAAGTTTGTAATTTTATTCTTAAACCGTTCGAATGGCACCACACACACCCTTACATATGATAGTCTTTTTCTAGAAGGGTGATGCTATACAACTTTTATAACGTTTTAAGAAGACATGTATAATTGAAATTTGAAAATATTAATTTCAAAAGACCCCTTCTACTCCCATTTTTAAATATATTTATCATTATTTTTTTATTTGATTCATGTTAGATATTATAATAAACCCTAATAAATAACAATAATAATAATAATGATGAAATATAAGACTTACACACACAGAAAGATTTTGACCAATTCAATAATTTTATAAACTTTTAAACTTAAAATTTTGACTGTGGATATATATTTTAGAATGCCAAAAATAAAATAATAGACAAATGAAATGAAACGAAAGTAGTAAAAAGTTTTAGCCAAATGAAAATCGATATGAAAAAGATGGTAGACAGGGAGAGAGCGAGAAAGGAAGAAAATTAAGCAAGCTGTTGTACAGAAAAGTTGATGGACCCCAATTCATTTATTTCGGTAGCTCCCACATAATCAAATAGGATACAACTTATATATAATATTATTTATGATAATATATGACATTTTTACCATTAACTAAAAAAAAGTCAATAACCTCTTAGTTTTCTCATAGAAAAAGAGGACTATGGAGAAGACTTTGTTTGAAGGGAAAACCAAAGGACACTGGCATTGTCTTGACAGGGACTAGTGCACATGTGAATAATTATCGACGATATTAATACATATAATGGTAGGTATTATGAAAGAAATTTTATAACAATAATCATGAAAATTTTGTGATTTTTAGATTGTACTTAGAATAAAGTACTACACACTAATCAAGATAATTCAAAGATCATAAATTTTTTGTGATTATTTTGATAAAAAAAATTTCATGATCCCTAACTTTTTCCTAAATACATATCCTGAAACTGTTAGGTCAATTCCGATTGAGGAGCTCTTCTATCATTTGCAATGCTATTTTCTCCTCATCCCCCAACCTTTCTCCCATTTCTGTCGCTGGCGACTCTGTGACCGCTGGTTCCTCTTCGGGGGGTGAAGGTTCGGTTTTGTTGCCGAGCTCCACCGTCATGACCCAGTTGGAGTCGGAGCGTGATCCGGCCCCTTTTTGCCAAACACCGATGTGGGAGTTATCCGGGTCGAGCCTCAGGCAGGTGAGAGACGGCGACGGTGACTTACAGCATTTTCGAAGCTTTGCGCTCAGCACCGATGACAGCGCTGATGGGCACGTGTCGTCGGTGGCTTGGCTGGTGGTGGTGATCGGAAAGTTGGTTTTGGCGTTATGGCCGCTCATGAGAATGGCGGCCTCGTCGTAGGCACGCGCCGCCTCTTTGGCGGTCTCGAAAGTGCCCAGCCACACCCTCCTCTTCCTGAAATTACAAATATGAATTTAAAAAAAAATAAAATAAAAAAGAAGAAGAAGATTGGGAAGTGAAGTGAGAAGAATTGAAAGAAATTTGTGAAGAACAAACGTCCAAATAATCCACGTTAATGTGAAGAATGTGTAATAATAATATTGGGGGGGAGAGAGAGAGAGAGATAGACATATACAGTAAAGGATGGCGAATCTCAGCAACCCAAGAACCCCAGTGGCGTTGCCTGACACCTCTGTACTTTTTTGACTGTGCCATGTTTTTTGTCAGAGAGTTTTTTAGAAAAAAAATGTGAGAGAAAGAGACAGAGAGAGGGGGAAGCAGAAACTACGGGAGATGTGGTGGAACTTAATGCCTCTGCGATGAAATATAAAGGGGAGAGGGAAGCTGGGAGTTAGGTCCAGCAGCAGCAGCAGTACATGGACCACAGCCCTGGGCCGCTGCCTGATATTGCTGTTTTTATTTTTTATTTTTTTTAGTTCAGCGGTAAGGGTGTAAGGGTTAATTTACTCTCAATTCAATTAAATTTTTATCTGATCCCGTCCAAAACAGGCCGTCCACGACGATACTAGAAAATTTCAGAGAAATTTCGCTAACATTTAGTAGAGTTTTTTAAATATGATTTGAGAATATAATTTTATTTTAAATTTGTGAGTTTTAAAATTATAATTTGAGTGTAAAAAAATTGTTTAGTTATGAATTTTGAAAAGAATTTTGAGTTCAATATTGAATTGAGTTTTAAATATTTGATGTAACATGTGAAATAAGAAAATTTGTTTGGTTATAAATTTTGGAAATAGTTTTCAAAATTTAATTTAAATTGTTATAACTTATAACGAAACACACTACTCAAAACTCTATTGAAAATTCTTATCAACATTTATAACCAAATTCTTTTTAAAATTCAATTAAAAAAATTAATTATTAACAAAAAAATAACATTAATCAATTTTATAACAAATGACTAATATTAGATACATCAAAATTTTATCAAATATTTCACATGGGTATAGAATCTACACTGTGAATTTCCTATGAGTCACACACCCATATCAGATATTTAATAGAATTTTTTGGATTTCTAATATTTTTGAAAACAAATCACAATCAATCAAATATTTATATTATTTGGACAATTTTTTTTACTTCATAGTATTATTGTATTTGAATTCATCAAAATGTTTGGTACCGATACGAAAATGACTCATCCTAAAATTTGGGAGCGATACGTAATGATAATGAAGAATGTAGTGTCGTGGTGGATTAGTGCACACTTTAATGTTAAAATTAGCAATTTTCTTGTTTAGAAACTTTTAAACAAGCCACTTTTTTTTTTTTTAATATTTTTTTCAATATTATGTCAATTTTTTTTTAATACCTTTTCAGTTCATCTTTTCTTGTGTAGATGAACCTAAAGAATGTGGATTCTAATGCAAAGGGAAAATACAATTTTTAACATTGTGTTATATATATATATATATATTTTAATAAAGAAAATAGAATACTACATATACACCTTATTAATTTATTTATTTTTTCGATAAAGTTGGTGGAGAATTTTTTTTTTTTTTTTTTTTACAGAAGTTGGTGGAAATTGAAACCCTAATATCAACATGAGACTGCACAGATCCAATTTTTTTTTTTTGGTTACAAACCCTACGTTTTTTTTTTTTTTTTTTTGTTCTTCTAATTTCCACTGGGGGGGGGGTCTCCTACATTAAATGATTATTGATTTTGAACCACTCAAAATAGGAAACATCAACCATAAATTGTTAGAACAATCTTCTGTATAAAATAAATAATTTGAAACAAATCAAATAAATAAAAATAAATTACTTACAGAATTTATTTTATCAAAATGAATAAGTACAAAAATAGATCAAGTTGAGTGTGTGGCACTTTATCCTTAAGACAAATTCGCCTCATTTCGGTGCTTACGAATAAATAGCGTCTATCTTCCAGGATACAATAATCTTTACACAAATTGTAGTAGCACTCCAAACAATTTGTACGGCGAACAAAACCTTTATTATATACTCTCTGAATTTTACCTAAAACTAGTATGAAGAATAATGATGCAAGAGAGAAAAATAAAGGCAACAAAATGAATTTTTTTGAATTAAAAAAAAATTTGCTGGAACAGATCTGGTATTTATAGGGCCGAACAGGTTTGAAGGTTTTTGAATTCAACAGGTGCAAGACATTTTTGGAGAGATAACTGTTAGGTAGTTTCAAACTTGTTTGGAAGAAACTGACTCTGTCCAGAACTGCTAGGCAGTTTAGGACAGTTTAAACAATTGGAATTTGGACCAGAAGAGGCACAGTTTTGGACAAAAAAAATTAAATTAATTTTTTCGCAAGAATTTTTGAAAAAATTCAAAATAAATTTTGTCTAAAAAAATAATATTATAACCGACCCGGCACTAGCTGGTCGGACAGACTGTGGCAGTAGCGTGCACATGTGTGGTGGTTTGGGCTAAGGCCCGTTTTGTTCATAACTCTTCTCTTCTACAAACTTGGGATGCCCCTTGAGACCTAACCCAAGTGTTGCCACCTAGAACTTATATACACACATAAGTTTTTTTTAAGTTTCAATGTGGGACAAGCCCTACAAGGAAGCCCACATTTTATTCTTTAATTGTCCATTCAACGAATCCGAAAATGACGTCAATTTCTCATTTACTCATAAATGGTTTTGGCAAACTGTTTCCACCATATGACTTGTTATGCGGTAAGGAACACATCACCTATTCGAACCCATCTCAAAAGACGTGTGGGACCCACTCAAATTTGGGTTCAAAGTTGGCTAAAAATAAGCTTATAAAAATCATATTTTTCTAACAATCCCCCACATGAATGGAATTTGACGAACAAAAAATGCAACAACATGATCTAATTACAGAAAGTACAGAAATTAGAAATATTCTACAAATGATAGGTAGCTTTTGGCTTTGAACCTTCCCTTATGAGACATTATCAGATTTACTAGCTAACCAGTGAACATGATGTTTTGAACTGTTCAGCCGTTTGTGTAAACCAAGACAATATAACTCACACAGTATATTACCAGACACAGTTTAGTTCTCACTATTGTATTCATTTTGGCCCTGAAAAACCTCTGGTATTTCATGAGTGCTCTAGAAAATTGTAGCCTTCACAAATCTCATAGAACTGGTCCAGTTCACACTCATATAGATGATTCTTATGAAGAGTATCCTGCCATACTCCACTAGGTACTCTTAAATATAAGAATCATTAAAGTATTACTTAACCTAAAACACTGCAGACATCACTATTTCATCATAGAAATGGGTAGGAGTTTGACTCCCTAGTGATCTTTATGAGTCATACACAACTCGATTGTCCTTTTGAACCTAGATCTTGAGATCTCCAGTCAACTAAATTGGGTTGTCGTTGTGGTAACTCTTATTTAATAAGCTTAAGTCTCATTTCCCTCAATGAATTCTTAACTAACTCTCTTGCTAACCCTTTGGTTAGTGGATCTGGTATGTTGTCTTTAGACTTTATGGAAATTATTCCATTAAAGAGTAGTTGTCTCACGGTGTTATGTCAACGACGAATGTGTCGTGACTTACCGTTATACATATGACTCTGTGCTCTACCTATTGCAGATTGACTATCATAATGTATGCATATGGCAGGCACCGATTTTAGCCACATTTGAATATCTTTAAGGAAATGACGAAGCCATTCTACTTCTTCCACAGCTTTATCTAAAGCTATGAATTCTGATTCCATAGTAGACCTAGCAATGTAAGTTTGTTTAGAAGATTTTTAAGATACAACAGCCCCACCAAGAGTAAAGACATACCCATTAGTGGATTTTGAGTCTCTAGTATCCGATATCCAATTTGCATCACAGTATCCTTCAAGTACTACTAGATATCTAGTATAATTAAGCCTAATGTTACAAGTAAATCGGAGATATCTTAGAACCCTTATAATTGTTTTCCAGTGTTCTACTCTTGGATTACTCGTATATCTACTTAATTTACTTACTGCATAGGTTATATCTAAGCGAGTGTAGTTCATCAAACACATTAAGTTTCCAATAATTTGGACATACTCTATTTAAGAAATACTTTCCTATATATTTTTAGAAAGAAACAAATTAACATCCACAGGTATTCTAGAAAGATGATCATCATCTTTGCTAAATTTGTCATGTGAGACCCCTAACTTTAGTAAACCCTATTAGGTCCTTAAATGTTGAGTGATTATAACAAAAACCCTTACTTCCCCGTTTATTCGCAGAATTAAACCCTAGAACTGAAAACGTATCACAGACGAACCTATACAAACCCTAATCAACCCTGGAAGCTTAGAAATCATTTCTAAAACTCTAATATTAATTATTTAACTCTCAAATTTTAGATTAATCTCTTTAAACCTTAACTTCCGATTTTCACAGTTTTCATTCGATTATTCACCTTTATATTCAAAGTAAGATAATACAAACCAAATTATTTTTTCTAACACTAATTTATTAACTTTACACTTGAAATGGATATTTTAATTGAACCCAAGCCCTCACATTTTTATTAAATCACAAATTGACCCCAAACAAGTACCATTATATATTTATATATACACTTGTACCCTAAAATCTTTTTTTAACATTATATTTTATAATTTCCAAGATTTGTACACAAAAAAAATACAAAATAAGTCCCTCAAATCACCATTTATGGCCAGCCATACCTACATAGATATGATGAATGTACTTTAAGACAATTTTGCATGATTTAAGGAAGAAAATCTTTGACTTGGTATAAACTTATATATATATATATATATATGTATCTATGCAACTAGGTTGATTTGATTAGGAGAAAAACCATAACTAGATCATGTTTACGAACCTAATTAAGGCCTCTAATCCTCCATTATTCCATTGAATTCAAACTAAATCTAAACTATCTAATCCAATTCCAACCAAAGGGCATTTAGGATCTTTTGCACCAAATTCATTATAAAAAAAACCTCTCCCATAGCATTTTACATGCAAGAACACACACATATACACTATATTCAGCTGAGAGAGAAGAAAGGAAGGAGAGTGAACTTGGTAAAAGAGAGAAGAGAAAGAAAAAATTTGCTAGCAATTCCAACAACCCTCAAAGCCACAACACAACTCTCACTTTCATTTTCCTTTTTCAAATACATGTTATTAGAAGTTTAAAATGATATTTTCAGATGCTTTCTAATGGTATTCTTATGTTAAAAATGAAAGGAGTTAAGCCTTGATTCTACTTTTCTTCTATTTCTCTCTTAATCGGTATAAGACTATCTTTTTCCATGTCAATCCCTCAAAATTTTCAAAGGCACACCTTCACTTTAAATTTCTGAGTTTAATACACATTATTTATTATTTTTTCATCACAAGAGAAGTGAAAAATTTCCCCTAGCTGACCTATTTTCTCACCAACTTTCTATTTTCAAGAACTATACCAAATAAATCTGTTTTACAGCCACCTTGCGAAAATTTTAGAAAAATGTAGAAAAATCTTCTGGACCTCGATTTTATGTAAAAATCTTCCTTAAGGAGTTATTTTTCAAAGAAAATTGGTTTCATTGAAAAAAAGTGAGCAGTTTGTGAGAAAATTCAATTTTTGTCATGCCACGAATCTGGACAGCGCTGGAGTGTTTCTTAAATAACTAAAAATCTATGAAAGCTATAAAGCTTCTAAAATATGTTTTGAAAACTAGATAAAATTTTCTACGAATCATATGAAGTCCGGGCAAGGGAAAAATCTAAAATGGTCCTTTTAATTTCAATCTTTAAGTGGTTTTGAATCTAGAAATTCTGGTTCGCCTTGGTGATATAGCAGATGAGAGTTGTAGATTTTATCAAAGTAAGATCAGAGTTATTTTTGGAGATCCATGGAGAAATATAGAGATTAGAGTGTTAACAACGGAGGAGATTGATTTGAGGTAATTCGGGTGGTATATAATATACTTCCTTTAAATCTCTTTGTAAACAATGTTATTTTAATCACCTTCAATTTGTATTCCGCTTGATGATTTGATAATTTGATAAATTCTATAGAATTATTTGTTGTTGATTCGTTTGATTACTATAGTCATTTGATGAACTCTGTGTAGTTATTCTGTGTTGAAAATGTTGGTTTGTTTGGCTAAATGATGTGAAAATGCTCTGTACATGAATCAAGTAGACTTTACTAACATGCTCTGTACCAATAGCCCAGATAAGCGGTTGTGTTTGGGTGAGGGGAGTGAGGCGGTCACTTGTCATGTATTGAGTAGGACCGAGTATTTGGTCCTGAATAAATTATCATATGTCAAGTTGACTTATTTGTGCAATTTGATAAATTGCCAGTATCTCGAATTGAATCGTTTGTGTAATTATTAGATCCATGTGAAATTATTCATTCTTCGAGCTTGTTACTCCTATTGTATTGTATACTTCCTGAATTAATTTATTTTTCAGGTGTGGGGCAAATTAAGTAGAGGTTGGAGTTAAAGAATTTAAAGGATTTTTGAGTTACAGATTTTTGGGCTCACCACTATATATTGTTTTTAGAGATTTGTATAAGTTATATTTTGGAGACTTTTGTGTAATTATTTTGGAGACAATTTTGTATTTTTAAGGTTATTAATTAGTTAGAATTTTAAATTTGAGGTTGAGTTGATTTATTAACGACCCGGAAGTTGAGGCCTTACATGTCAAGTATTTTCTCAATGTAATGAGATTATGACAAAAAATATCCTTCTGATGTTTTGGTAATTTTCATACAAAGTATTACATCAGCAATCCCCAAGCCTTTCATGTCAAAATGTTTATTCAATATTTTCTTGATAGTTTTAATCATGTCATTATTACTACCTATGATGAGTATATCATCCACATAAAGACATACTATCACATAACTTTTTTTTTTTGTGTTTTCAATATAAACACATTTATCACATTCATTAATTTTAAATCCATTTGACGTCATTACCTTGTCAAATTTCTCATGCCATTATTTTGGCGCTTGTTTTAAACCAGATAATGATTTAACCAATTTACACACTTTCTTTTATTTTCCTAGAATGGAGAATCCTTCTGGTTGTTCCATGTAAATTTCTTCATCTAACTCACCATTTAAGAAAACAGTTTTCATATCCATTTGATGAATTTCTAGATTGTACAAAGATGCAATGACAATTATCATTCTAATGGATGTTATTCTAGTAACTGGTGAACATGTGTCAAAGTAATTAAGACCTTTTTTTTTTGTCTATATCCTTTGACCACAAGTCTTAACTTGTATTTGTCAATTGATCCATCTACTTTCATTTTTCTCTTCAAAATCCACTTGTACCCAAGAGGTTTACAACCTGGTGGCAAATCCACCAATTCCCAAGTGTGATTCTGCAAGATGGATTCAATTTCACTATTTACAACTTTTTTCTATAAAGGAGCCTCAGGACTAAATGTAGCTTCTTTAAAAGTTAAAAGCTCATTTTCTAACAAAAATGTTAGAAAATCTGGACCAAAAGATTTTGAGGTTCTAGCACGTTTACTACGCTTAGGTTTTTCTTTCTTATTTTGATCTATCTCTTGCTCTTGTTTTTTTATCATGACTAGTAATAGCATCATAAGATCTTTTATTAGTACTAACCTCTTGTCCAGTCTTGTTTGGAAATATATATTCAAAGAACGATGCATTCCGAGATTTAATAATAGTATTTACATGCATTTCTGAATGTTCTGACTTATGAATCAAAAACCGATATGCACTATTATTCTTGGTATAACCAATGAAAATGCAATCAATTATTTTAGGACCTATCTTAGTCTTTTTAGGACTAGGAATAGCCACTTTAGCCAAACACCTCCACACTTTTAAGTATTTGTAGGATGGTACTCTCCCACGTCATATTTCATAAGGTATTTGATTCACTTTCGTTTGGGTACTTTATTAAGAATATAATTAGCAAAAAGTATTGAGGTAATCCATAACTTATTAACATGACATTCATCATTTCTTTTAAAGTCCTATTTTTCCTTTCAGTAATTCTATTTTGCTGAGGTGAGTAAAGAGCGGTGGTTTGATGAATTATTCCATGTTCTTTACAAAACTCACCAAAAGGTGACTCATATTCACCACCTTTATCACTTTTAAGTTTTTTAATTTTCTTACTAAGTTGATTTTCAACTTCATTTTTATATTGAATGAAAGTTTCCAAAGCTTCATCCTTAGTTTGAATGAAATAAACTTAACTATATCTAATATAGTCATCTATGAAAGTGGTAAAATATTTTTTCCCATCTCTAGTTTGAATTAATTTAAAATCATAAATGTTACTATGAATTAATTCAAGTGGTTCCGTACTTTTTTCAATTGAATGAAAAGGAGTTTTGAATAATTTTCTTTTAACACAAATTTCACATTCATGATTTGGATCAATTTCAAATTTAGGCAAACATTCCATATCAATTAATCTATGCAAAGATTTATAATTAACATGTCCTAGTCTACTATACCACAAATTTGAAGACTCAAGTAAGTAAGAAGAAGATGTATTTTTATTAATAACAAAGGATACAACAATCATTACATTCATTTTGAAAAGGCCATCAGACATGTAACCTTTTTTTCTACATAAATCCCGTTTTTGGTAAGTACAAATTTGTCACTTTTAAAAACTAGCCTAAACCCATTTTTACTCAACACAGATCCGGAGACTAGATTCTTACAAATGTCTAGTACATGCAGCACATTATTGAGAGTGGGTTCCTTTCCAAATGTTATCTTCAGAATAATCTTTCATTGTCCTTCAACTTTAGAAGTCGAGGAGTTGCCCATAAAAAGTTGTTCACCGTTGGCTACCATCGAATAAGATATGAACATCTCTTTGTTGGCACAAATGTGGCGAGTATCCCCAATGTCCACCCACCATTCTTTAGGATTTCCAACAAAATTTGCCTCGGAAACAACTGTAGAAAGATCTATGTCCTTAACACCATTGAAAATTTTGTCCACTTCGGTCATATTGGCTTGAGCAGGCTTCTTTCTTAATCTTCCTTTGCCTTTGCCTTTGCTTTTGCTACAGCAAGCTTTGGCCCAATGTCCTTCTTTGTCACAGCTGTAACATTTGCCATTGAACTTGTACTTTTTAGTTTCCCCTCCTTTAGAGCCTTGTACAAAACTTTCTCCAAAAAACTTTCATTTTTTTGCTTTTGGAACATGTTCCACCACATTTGCCTTAAACTCCATGGGATGCTTACCAGCGTGCTTCTCAGAATTGCGGTTGTCCTCCTCAATCCTCAAATGCACAATCAATTCTTCCAAAGTCATTTCTTTGCACTTGTGTTTAAGGTAGTTCTTGAATTCTTTCTAGCCTTGTGGTAATTTTTCAATTAAGGCAGTAATTTTGAAGGATTCACTGAGAGACATGCCTTCTACATGAATGTCATGTAGAATGAGTTGGAGATCTTGAACTTGGCTGATCGCAGTTTTAGAATCAACCATCACAAAATCCTAGAATTTGCCAACCGCAAATTTCTTTGAGCTCATCTTCTGTTTTGTACTTTTTCTCCAAAGGCTCCCAGAGTTCTTTTGCCATCTTGATAGGGCTATAGACATTGTACAATGTGTTATCAAGTCCATTCAAAATGAAATTCTGGTAAAGGAAATCAGCATGTTTCCAAGCATCGACTGCAGCAACCACTTGTCGATCGGTTTCATCCTTTTTCAGAGTAGGAGCATCCTCACGGAGAAAACGTGCCAGGTTGAGAGTAGTAAGATAGAACAGTATTTTCTGCTGCCATCTTTTAAAATCAATTCCTAAGAACTTCTTTGGGTTTTCACCGTCATTAACTGGCACAGTCACAATAAGATGAGGGGTTGGTGCAATTGCAGTCACCATACCAATACTTGTTTGAGCATTAGTTTCAGTAGCCATGAATTCTAAATTATAAAACAAAATTATAATTATAATTATTATACTACATAGAAAATTAAACCAAAATCACAGAATTAAATTCTGTAAAAATAAAAGAAACAAGAATTGTAACTTTTATTTTCAATTAATTTGAAAATAAAATAAAATTTTATTTAAACAAAGACGCCATTTATCCGTAAACACTAAAGCGGGACAAATCTGTTTTAAGGATAGAGTGTCACACACTTAACTTAATCTATTTTTGTACTTAATCATTTCGGTAAAATAAATTCTGTAAGTAATTTATTTTTATTTGTTTAATTTTTTTCAAGTTATTTATTTTATACAGAAGATTGTTCCAACAATCTTAAGACAGATTCGAATTATTCTGTTTAAACAGAATTTTTCGTTTCTTTCTTTTCTTTTATTTTTCTTACAGAAATTATTTTCTGTGGTTTTACAAAATATTATTCTAGTTGGAAAAACAAATAGTAATAATATACTATTTGAAAAAAAGTAATAGCATACTGTTTATTTTCTTTGACAACTAGTAGTAATATACTGGTAGTCATTAACAATTCAAAATATTTATTTGTGAAATTGGTCGGAAATTAATTTTGGTATTCAGAAATAATTTCTGAATTTCATTAATTAAAATTCTGTTTCAGTATTTTAATTATTGAAGTGTTGCAGAAATTTAATTTTCTGTCTATCTCCGATGATACAATGATCTTTACACAAATTCTAGTAGCACTCTAAACAATTTGTGCGAACAAAATCTGTGTTCTATACTCTCTGAATTTTACTCTAAAACTAGTATGAAGAATAATGATGCCAAAGAGCAAAATGAAGGCAACAAAATGAATTTTTCGGAATGAATTTTTTTTTTGCTGGAATAGATCTGGAATTTATAGGGCTAAACAAGTCTAGAATTCAAACCGAACAAGTAGGTTTTTTAATTCAACAGGTGCAAGACAATTTTAGAGAGATAACTACTAAGCAGTTTCAAATCTGTTTGAACAAATAACTGCCTGAGCAGTTTCAAACCTGTTTGGAAGAAACTAACTCTGTCTAGAACTGCTGGGTAGTTTAAACAGTTGGAAATTGGACCAGAAGACGCACAGTTTTGGACAGAAAAAATTAAATTAATTTTCCCGCAAGAATTTTTGGAAAAATTCAAAATAAATTTTGTCTAAAAAATTACTATTAGAACCGACCCGACCCGACCCACACCCGCGCCAGGCACGACTGGGCAGACGGACAGCAGCAGCCGTACGTGTGGTGGTTTGGACTAAGGCCCACTTCGTTCATAACTCCTCCCTTCTACAAACTTGGGGTGTCCCTTGGAGCCCAACCCAAGTATTGTTACCTAGAACTTATATACACACATAAGTTCTCTTAAAATTTTAATGTGGGACAAGCCTTACAAGGAAGCCCATATTTTATTATTTAATTGTCCATTCCACGAACTCAAAAATAACTTCAACTTCTCATTTACTCATAAATGGTTTTGACAAACCGTTTGCACCGTGTGACTTGTCATACGATAAGAAACACGTCATCTCTTCGGACCCACCTCAAAAGATGTGTGGGACCCACTCAAATTTAGACTCAAAATTAACCCAAAATAAGCTTATAAAAACCATATTTTCCCAACATAAATTACTTTTCTCTTCAATTTTTTCGTTCTAAATCAAAACCACTTTTTCTGAGGGAAAGAGGTTCAGGCCCTTCCAAATTTTAAAAGTTAGTCAATTTTTGAATATTTTTTTTTTAAAAAAATTGTGTGTAGTATGTAATAGCCTCCAAACTCAATTAGGCACCTTAAATTTTATTAAAAGTCCACTATGTATAAGAGTTGTTTTTCAAAATTTATTGCATTATGTAATTGTCCTACAAATATTACCAAACTATTTCCTATTAAAAAGACATTGATAATTTCATGTTAAAAAACTTTGGAATAAACAAGGAATAAAAGTTTATTTGATTTATATGCAATCATATTAATTAAAAAGTTTGCTAAAAGAAGTTAAATTCTACGAGAGAAAATAGAATTATTTCTTATGTGTATTTCTATAATATTTTTAATTAGATCTTTTGAAGTTTTATGAACCTAAGGACGTTTTTATGAAATCATATTAAATAATAAAAAAATTCAGGCTCGGGAATTATCTATATTTTTTTGAATTTTATTTTTTAAATTTTATACTCATTTAATGTATATTTTAGCTATACCATTAGAATAGTCATTCACTAGATAAACTAACAAGCACTGAACACACAAAATTAAGTATCACTTTTATCATGTTTTGTTAATTAATGGACACTTTAACACAAATTTAGTAATTCTTAATGTCTTTGTTAAATATGTGTAGAGGGTCAGAAATTAAACCCCAAACTAAGTATAGACCTAAGCACTGACATCGCCCCAAAAAGGTGACCAAAGATTAAAAAAGGAGCATGGGCCAAAGCCCAAGAGAAGTGGGCCAACAAGTGGGCTGAGGCAGGTCAAACCCACTAGGGCCCTAGATGGACTCTACAAAGAAAAATGCCCAAGTCAAGTTCTAGAGGCAACACTTGCAATGGCGAAGTTGCGGAGGTCAAGTTGCGAAGGCACTTTGTCTCAGCACCGCCATTCCAAGTATCTTCGGTGCCACCGCCATTCCAAGTAATTTCAGTGTCACAATCATCTGGAGTTGCCGAGGGAAAGAGAAGATCGAAACAACTAAGTTGCAGAGGCAATACTTACAGCGCCCAAGTTACAGAGGCATTCTGTCGGCGCCGTCATCTCTAATATCTTCAGTCATGCCGTCTGAACTTGCCACAGGAAATGACTACCGCAGCAACTAAGTTGCAGAGGTAATATCCTACCAAGGTGATAACAGCCTTTGAGAGAGGCTTCCCTCTGCAAGTAGAGGCTAATGTTTGGCACCGATAGCAGGCTTCAAGACATTACTAACCTAGGGCCGATAGCAAGCCTTAAGACATTACTAACCTAGGGCTGATAGCAGGTCCCATAGTCTATTAACTTGGTGCTGATAGCAGGCCCCAAGACTTACTGGTTAGAGCTGATAACAGGCCCAAAAACACCAGCTTACCACAGCAACCCCACGAAGATGGAAGCAAGGTAGCCCGAACATAAGGGACTCATTTTCTATTACCCAAGCCATAGACCTGCCTTAGTCGCATAGGCAAGACTAAAGAAGCCCCCTTAGGCTTGGTATTAAGGCACAACATGGCTGATAGCAGGCTTAGCTGTGGCCTTCACCCCAGGAAGCTGGGGAGTTTATGGTTAGGTGGCTAAGGGTAGAGGTTTCGCCAAGGTGAACACGAACATGGCTAATAATAAGCTATGGAGTCCTGAAAATGCATGTACTGGTCAAATGGAACTGAGAAGGCAAGTGTAGCGGCAAGGTTCACCGCTGCAGGTGCACTTGCTGAGGTTCAAGCTAAGAACACTAGTGTAGAGGCAAACACTCTCGCTGTAACTACACTTGCTGAGGAGGCAAACAGATAGTACACAGTATATGTAGAGGGACACGTGGCACCTTCAGCCTGGTGGCTCAAGGCAGAATATTCCCTGTGATCCCCTAGGACACATCTTTTCTCTATATTTGGCTACTTAGTGTCCTCTTGGTGCCAAGGAAAAGCCTATAAAAATGACCCATTTCCCAAGGCTTAACAAGAGGAATTTTGGGGATTTGAGGGAGATGCTGCCCAATTTGGTACTGCCATACACTTCTTCTTAAGCCACTTGTTTCACTCTCACCCAGCTACACACTCTCCAACTCCCAGACAGTTGTTGCTACTCATTATCCAGCCACTTCTACCATTACTGGACCATTAGCATAGTTTTGTCTCTCTAATCACTCCTCTAACCTTGAACCACCCTACATTTCTGGCGACTCTGCTGGGGAGGCTGCTTTGTTGATGGTTCATACCCGCAGTGGCTTACACACTTCGCTAAAAAAGATGGCAAAAGATAAAGTTCAGCAACCCCCACGGCAGCAAGGCTCTTCCAATGGCGGAGCAGCACATGTGGAGGACCATAACCACAATGTTGTGATTGAGGTAGTTCAGTCACTCCACGATACGTAGAGGGAGATCCTGACAGCTTTGCAAACTCTTACTAAGGCTATTATGGCCATGGCTTCTCGACCAGCTCCTGTGCAAGCACCTCTGCCTGTAGCAGTCCCAAACCTAGTGCCTAACCTGTTCCTTGAGGTTCGGGCTCCGATCCAGGTGCCCCCAGTGGTACCTCAAGCGAACAGTACGACCGCTGGTTCAGCTACCCAGGAACAGACTGGACCATTCCATCCCACTCACTTTGTTACTCTAGCCGATGTACAAGCTATGCTCGAGCAAGATGGCAGCAAGAAACAACTGTCATCTCTCCCAGACCCAAATGTGAAGCCCCCATACTCTCAGGAGATATTGACCATGCCATACCCAACTGGGTATACAGTGCCCAAGTTTATTAAGTTTGATAGAAAACAAGGCAATGCTAGAGAACATGTGATGAGGTTCATTGAAACTCTTGGTGTCCATGGCAATGACCACTATCTGCGCCTTTGGGAGTTCTCCAAATCACTTACTAAAAAGGCTTACAGTTGGTATGTAAACTTGGCTCCTAACTTAATCAAGAGTTGGAAGGAGATGGTGAACAAGTTCCACACAAAGTTCTTCCAAGTTCAAGAGAAAAACCCTCACACTTGGGCGAGATGTCCAAAAAGAAAGTGAAGATATACTGGACTATGTTAAGCGGTTCCAAGACAAGGCTATTGACTATCATGAGCCAATGGATGAGGCTCACTTAGTTAGCATATATGTGGAGGGTGCCATACGTGACTACAAAATTTTCTTGGTAAACCATAATCTGCCTGCCTTTTCAGCCTTGATTAAGGCAGCTAGAAACCTCAGTACCACTGGTCCCTTACATAGATCTTGTGACAGCCACCGCTACTCCTGCAGTAGTAGAGTTGTCGCGGTAACCGCTATAAGAGAGAACCACTCACAAGCAGAGGCCTCGTCCTCTCGAAAGAGGAAGAGTTATGAGGACAAAAATTCGTACCCTTGCAACCTTGAGAATGTTAAGGCCTTAGTCAAAGAATGGGTTGCTGATGGTGAACTTACTTTACCGCCGGTTGATGTTACTTCAACTATGAAGGACAAAGAGAGCCCAGATTATTGTGTCCATCACAGAACCACCAGACACCCTACTAGGGACTGATGGATGTTGAAAAGTATTTTCAAAAAGAAAGTTGACGCAAATGAGCTGAAGTTCAAAGATGCTGGTAATCACGATGTAAGGAAAGATCTCGATCCTAATCACAAGGAGAAAGGGAAGAATGTACATATGATTGGCTATCTTGGGCCTGTGCGCGATCAAGTGCACATGGCGTCCTACTATGATGAGTTAGAAGAAATCGCTAGCGGCTAGCTCCCTGAGATAATGCCTGTAGAGGCAAAACTCGTAGAGGATACTCATGCTCAAGCCTTGCAAAACTCTGTTAAGTTTCACACCTTCTTTGACCAGTTGGGGCTAAGCCAAGCCGCCAAAATGGAAGCAACAAAGGCCCTCATCAACATCTCTGAAGTACACCATGCTGAAGCTACTAAGGCTAAGGAGTATATGCCTCAGCGCATCTAGAAAGATTATGGGGCCATTACTTTTTCAAAAGCCGACAGAGCATACCCATTTCCTCATAACCGTCCTCTTTTTGTCACAGTTTACATCAATGATATGGAGTTCAAGCGTACTTTTCTTGATGGTGGGGCGTCCATAAACATTATCACTACTGACACATTTGCAAAGGCTGGTATTCCAGAGTCTAGGATGGTTTGCCAACCCATCACTATAATAGGATTTGGTAGTGAGAAGAAAGTTATTAAAGGCCATATTATAGTGGACTTAGCAGTTGGCGAGATCCGTTCCACCACTAAGTTCCACGTGATTGAAGCAAACACGAATTATCACATGATACTTGGTAGAGCTTGGATGCACCGATATAGAGCTATGCCATCGAGTTATCACCAATGCGTGAAGGCAAAGTTGGGAAAGCACACGATAACCATAAATGCGTCTAAAAGGCCATTTAGAGTGGAAGAAGCACACTATTCAGTAACAGTTTTCTTCACTGAGTTGTCAACGGATGAAACTCCGAGGGCTGGTAAAATTGCAGGGGTAAAATTATCAAAGTGGAAAGACATTCGTGATGCAGAGGCTGCTCCAGAAAGCAGTGGACAGAAAAGGAGTAGCAAATCCACAAGTCCTCCACCAAGATTGTTAAGGTGCGCGAGCGCGGCAAGACAGTTTATTACCTATGACGGTTTTAGGGGCCAGACTTCATGCCTTGGGAGGATGGCCCTGAGATGAATAAATGTGACGATGAGGAGTCCCAAGAAGGGTTAGTGGAAACACCTTAGGCCGCCCTTGAATGCATGCAAGATAGGCCCAAACCCCAGCAGGAGGTACTTGCTAAGGTCAATCTCAGTGACTTGCCTGGGCAGAACAAGCCAATGTTTATTAGTGATACAATGGCTCCAGCAGCTAAGGTAAAATTGATAACACTACTAAAGTAATACAGTGATGTCTTTTCTTGGACATATGACGAGATGCCTGGTCTTGACTCATCCCTTGTCATTCATCATCTGGACACTTTTCCCAACTCTAAGCCAATCAAGCAACATGCTCAAAAGTATCACCCTGATCTTAAAGCAAAGATTAAGGCAGAGGTAGAAAAGTTACAGAGGGCCAAGTTCATTGAGCCTATATAGTACCCAACTTGGCTAACAAATATTGTGCCTGTGTAAAAGAAGAACAGTTAGATCAGAGTCTGCGTAGACTTTTGCGACCTGAATAAGGCCTGCCCAAAAGATGAGTTTTCGTTGCCCCATGTTGACACACTTGTCGATTCTACTGCAGGCCATCAGATGTTCACCTTCATGGATGAGTTCAGTGGTTATAATCAGATCAAAATGGCACCAGAAGACGTAAAAGACGCAGAAAATACGACTTTCAGAACACCCTTAGGAAATTTTTTCTACACAATGATGCCCTTCGGCTTAAAAAACACAGGGGCAACCTACCAACGGCCTATGACTACAGTGTTCCATGATATGTTGCATCATGAAATTGAAGTATATGTGGATGATCTGGTGGTCAAGTCTGCTGAGGCAAACCGACACCTCTGCGACTTGAAAAAGATTTTTCAGCGTTGCCGCAAATTTTGCCTAAAGATGAACCCTCTTAAGTGTGCCTTCGGAGTTACCGTTGGCAAGTTCCTTGGCTTTCTTGTACACCAGCAAGGGATCAAAGTAGATGGGGATAAGATCAAGTCAATCATGGAAATCCCATCGCCACACTCTTAAAAGGCCTTGAAGAAATTCCTAGGCAAAGTGTCATACCTCAGGAGGTTCATTCCAGCCCTTGTTGAGACAACATTTTCCTTTGGGACACTGCCGAAAGGGAATCACAAGTTTGAATGGTTGCAAGAACACCAGTCGACGTTTGATATGGTGAAGAAAACACTTATCTCTCCACTTACAATGATTGCACTATAGCCCTAAAAGCCTCTGCTACTGTACCTGACCTCTACTCCTCGGTCTATTGGAGCCCTACTTGTCCAAGACATAGATGGCATTGAGAAGCCAGTCTATTACATCAGTCACAAAGTCAATGGTGCCGAGTCGCGATATACCCCAATTGAGAGGCATTTTTTAGCCTTAATCTTCATAGTGCAGAAGTTGCGCCACTACTTTTTCGCACACCTGATCCAGGTTGTGACCCAGAGTGATCCAGTTCGCTACTTGCTGAGCAAGCCCGCTCTAACTGGGAGAATGGCAAGATGGCTCTTGGCTCTAGCAAAATATGATATCACTTGCGTTACTCCCAAGGCTATTAAGAGCCAAGCACTTGCAGACTTATTGGCCCAGTTCCCATCTGGTGAACATGAACCTGCAGAGGTACCTCTACTAGGTGAGGTCCATGTCTCAGCAGTTGCAATTGAGACTTATTGGGACTTAAAGTTTGATGGAGCTTCTAGAGCTGGGAAAGGTGGAGCTGGCGTAACACTAACCAGTCAAGTAGAAGAGAAGTTACATCTATCATATAAGCTTGACTTTGAGTGTTCAAATAATGAGGCTGAATGTGAGGCATTGATACTGGGTCTGATAGCTGCCCAAAAAAAGAGCCTCCGTAAGTTGAAAATCTGGGGCGACTTCAAGTTAGTTGTCAAGCAAACAATGGGTGATTTCGCCTTAAAGGAGCCTCTGTTGGCCCCCTACCGCATTGTAGTTCAAAGGTTGCTCACTCAGTTTGATGATGTCCAAATCCAACATATCTCTCGAACACATAACTATTTCCCTGATGCCTTGGCTACATTGGGTGCAAAGGTAGAGAAACCAGATGATAATATAGCCATCGTCATCGAGAAAAGAATAACACCAATAATGCTAGTCGAAGAACATACAGAACAAGATGATGAGGGTTGGAAAGCAGATATAATCTAGCAACTGAAAACAGGCCAAGGAATGATCAGACCAGCAGAACTTGCATTATTTCTCCTCCTCAGAGGAGAGTTGTATTTTCGCGGTTCCAACAACTTGCTGGCAAAATGCGTCGCTAGCCAAGAAGCAACTTACAAACTTAAGCAGATCCATGCTAAGTCTTGTAAAGATGAAGATATCAGTCTATATCGACAGATATAGAGGCAAGGGTATTACTGGCCAGAGATGGAAAAGGAAAGTACTGAGTTGCAAAGGCAATGTGCAAAGTGTCAGTCTCATCCTAAGGAAGGGGAAACCCATTTCGTAAGTAGTGAAGAATGGAGGCAGTCATATGTCGACTACCATGGAAATGGCGCACTGCTTGAGAACAAAGCCGATGCAATCAGAGTTAAGAGGCGAGCCCTCCACTTCTTCCTTAACCAAGGCAAGCTGTACCGAAGAAGCTTCGAAGGGGAACTTTTGGTGTGTTTGTCAAAAGATGAGGCAAATGAGATACTGGGGGAAGCTCACAAGACAAAGCATCAAGGAGGGCAATGATTATACGGACATCTCATTCACCTCGACTACTACTAGCCAACAATAGAAGAAGATGCTAAAAACTTTGTAAGGAGATGCCAATCCTACTAGAAGTTTGGGAACTTGATACATGCACTGGCAGTTGAACTGCATAACATCAAGACTCTTTACCCATTTCATACTTAGGCATTTGACCTGGTAGGTCCTATAGCGAAGCAATCCAAAGGCTACAGATGGATACTCATAGTAACTGAAGTTAGCACCAAATGGTAGAGGCTATACCGATGAGGAAGGCAGATGGGGCAGGAGTAGCCAACTTCATCAAAGAGAACATAATCTGTAGGTTTGCCATACCTAAAGTAATATTGTCCGGCAATGGAACTCTTTTTGTAAATCACCACATTGGAAGACTGCTGGATGCCTACCAGATTAAGCACCACAAGTCTAATCCATACTACCCCCAATAGAACGGACAAGCGGAGGTGACCAACAAAACCCTCATCCGAATACTGAGTAAAATGATGGATAAAGCAGGGGGCACATGGTCTGAACAAATCCCCGTAGCGCTCTGGGCATATAGAACGTCAAAGAGAAAGCCAACTCAGGCAACCCCATTTTTCCTAGTATATGGGTCCGAAGCTGTGTTACCAGTTGAGTTGGCAGTACCCTCAACAAGAATGGCTATGTCAACACATTTAGTTCTAGATAGCAGGAAGAATGACATAGAGGCAGCTGAAGAAAGAAGAGATTGGGCCTCGCGGGCAATGGAAAAGTATCATCAATCCATAGCCCATGCCTACAATCGATATGTTCAACACAGAAAGTTCAAGAAAGGGGACTTAGTATGGAAAACAATGGACGCAATCATGTAGAGGCAGCCAATTCCCAAATTCTCACCCAGATGGGAAAGCCTCTACAAAGTTGCTGAGGCAAGCAGCAGCGGGTACTACAAGTTGACAAGAGTAGATGATGGGTTCGGAACTAGCCCTGTCAACGCCAAGTATGTCAAAGAATATTTTCCTTAGTTTCTTTTGTTCAGGAAAAGAGTTGTAAGTTTCTTTGTTAATGCTTCCAAAGTAGAGTGTAAAGAAAGTGTCATACACTTAGTAAACCTTTTGCTCTCATATACACTTAGTTTGAGGAAAGTTTTCCATACTTAGTGAAAGTTTACACTTGTAAAAGCTTAGTCATGGTGAAGCTTTGCTCACTACTAGAGTTTTGCTTATCTTTAGAAGCTATGTAAAAGCAATGTAAAGAAAGCGATGAAATGAAACCCAAAGTACTACCAAATATCCACGCTTTTCATTAAAGTCAAACTTCCAGAACATGATTACAATGTTTGAAAAGAAGTTATAACAGAGAAGAATAAAAGAAAATGCGTACCAAGCGCGATGAAACAACAAAATAAAGAAGAAAAAAATGGAAGAAATCTTAACAAAGTCACAGAGTTACATCAAATTAAATCAAACCCTTCAAAAGAGAGTCCATCAAAGTCACATCTCGAGGCAACTGGGCAACCAATGCAAAGTCCTTCTCTTTAAACTGAGCCAAGTTCTGCCGATGTTGCTCCAGGGCACCCTCACTACTTAATAGTCTCCTCCAAGGATGCAATCATCGCCACATTGTCGGCATGCTCAAGGAAACCATCAACCACCTAAAGCCTATCCCTCATCCCTGATAGGTTCAAACCATTCCTCTCAAAGCCACTCAGATTGGCCTTGACACTCTCCACGAACTTACTAGAAGTCATCAGGATCTGCTTGGTAGCAAGGTCACGAATAAAGCCAGCAAGTGACTCCAGCAGCGCTGTCTGTACTATAGATCCAGGAACATTAAAGGTAGTAAAGGTGTCCGGATGTAGTGCTTGGATACGAGTAAAGGTGGAAGCAGCTTCGGAAGAGACCCAGTAACTTAGAAAGGAAACTTTTTCTGATGACTGAGGGGACTCTCTCACACCACCGCCAGCTTCAATCACTGGAGGGAGACTGATAGAGCGACCAAAGGTCTGAGGGCAGCGCACTTCTCTTGAAGATGATTGCCCAGCAGCATTAGAGTAAGTAGATGTTGGCTGGCGACCAGGTGAATTGGCCTCACGAGAAAGGCCAAAACTGTTTGCACCATTGTGTCGCTCCAAAAAGAGGTCGTCTATCTGATAATATCTAGTATTCAAATCTGGAACAATAGTGGTATCCATCCCAGTATAAAAATCCCGGGACACCCCAAGGTCAGCTGGCACTTCTGGGAAGTAAGTGGGGTACAAGTCTGCCAGTTGTTCAAAGGTTGCCAAAACAACTAGGTCAGAGGTCCCAGCACAACAGTAACAGTGTGGTCGACTAAGGTGATAGCTACCTCTGCAAGTCGGTCCAAATTCAAAGGGGCCACAGTAGGAACAGTGGCAGCAGCCGCTATACCTGCACTCCCCTCAGCCACTTAAACGTCTGGAAGTGAAGTCTGCTGAATTAATGAAGACTGGGTAGACTAGGAGGAACCACCATATCCAGCTCTGAGGAGAGGTAGTGCAACGTCCAACGACTCTCTCATGCCGTAATCTTCCTTGGGGTTCCCAGGTACGAAATCATCTCCGCCAACAGAGGAACAGCCAGAGTGCACAGAGTCAGAAGGGTATGAAGGCTCTAAACCCTCAACAGCTATATAACCCATTACAACTTCAACAACAGGGAGAATTTGTACATTGCTTGCAGCCTCCACAACTGGCTCAGCCTCGACAACTAGCTCAGCCTCGACAACTGGCTCGGCCTCAGTAGTCGGTTCGGCTCTCACATTTGGTTTCTCTTCAACATCTGGAAGAACTGTCCTTCAGGTCCTAAATCTTGTGACCCTAGTAGCAATGGGAAGGTTGTTGTCGTCATCTAAGTCTAAAGAAATGCCAATGGCAGCAGAAGAACCTCCCGGACCAGAGGGTAGTGTGGTCGGTTGGCCTTAAAAAGAAGAAGAAGATCATGCGGTTATTAAAGTAAATATAAGAAGTCTAAGGAAGTAATACAAAATATTTTCTAAGTATGAATACCCTTCGGAGTCTCTTCCTGCTTGGTGAGGCATGTGCCTCGGCAACTAGTGCCACTGCTGCTTAGGCTGCCCTCAGCTTAGAACGAGTCATGCGTACTGTTGCGCCCACTTCAGGGAGAGCAATCTGCAAGGGTCGAACAAACATTACCCTAGACGAATGAGGCTCCTCTACAATGGGCAAGGATAGAAGCTTAAAACGGCAGAATATACTGGATTGTTTCCCTCGGCCAGAAGGCAGACGAAGAGATAAGTCAGGCTGCGAGATAGGCTCCATCGCAGGGACAACTGGAGCACTGTTGCAAAAATTGAATAAAGAATTGAGATTGCGGTGCCAGAATAGCCTATTATCAGGAGTAAAGGCGCCCCCTCTCCCAAGCGAGAGAAGCTCCATGAAGCCTAAGCCCTCCATGAGTAGAGCGGTATAATCAGGGGCAAATCGTTGAAAACTCTGGTGGAAATCAGTCTGAAGTGGGGGAGCATATGGGATGCCTTGATCTATCCCGAACTATCTAAGGACCCTGTCTGGCCGATAAACAACACTGGACATGCCTTCTTCATTCCACACAGGTAGAAATCTGGGGTGAATCATGGCAGCAATAAGGAGGGAATTAGCCTGGACACTGTCGAGAGAAAAATCAACATGACGGGCCTTTGAAAAATAAAAGGGAACAACAGAAATACCTGGAAGAGGCTGAGTGAAAGGGCAGAACACGCACTCCTTCATATGGTCAACATAGTCTGCAAAAGGTCTATTGATGCCAAGACCAAACCACCGAGAGATGTGGGGGAGGGATTGACACATTTGCCTTGTGACAAGCCGACCCTCTGCATCTAAAACAAAACAGCCCTCCGCATCAAAGACTTCGTCGGTGAAGAAGGGCTCGTGTTCCTTAGGGATAGGGCCCATGGTAGGAAATCTCTCGTAGAAAAAAATAGTCAGAAATTGAGTGTGTACAAAGCTCCACACATCGTAGCGGCCCATAGACTGCTCCATGTCCGAATGGATGAGATCAAGACAGAAATATTGGTTCCCTAAGAAGAGAGGAGCCAGGGGAATCTGACTACCGCTACAGAGCTTGACAGCCAAAGGAAACACCAAGGGATTAATGCTTTCGGCAGGGTTACGAGGTAGAACAAAGAAAGAGATGAAATAATTGACGAACGCGGCCAAGTACAAGTCACCTCGGTAGCCCAGCCTAACTACGAAGTCACGGCTCTCCTCAATGATGTCGCCTACAATTGGTTGCAGGTCCTTGAAGAAATGCTTTAACCAAGAAAGATAGGTGGTTTTATCCCTTTTAGGCCTCTCCTAGAGCATTTCTCCAATTCTAAGGTCATACTAGGAACCAAACTTCCGCACCTCCCGAAAGGCGGTTTGAAGAATAGTGACGGCAACTTGCTCTGCAGCAGTCAGGGACACTAAGTCAAAGGGGTGATCTTTACGGGTGTTGAGGTGTAGAAGGAC
This sequence comes from Camellia lanceoleosa, assembly GCA_025200525.1. NCBI lineage: Eukaryota > Viridiplantae > Streptophyta > Magnoliopsida > Ericales > Theaceae > Camellia > Camellia lanceoleosa. The sequence continues at coordinate 109,059,885 of CM045772.1, read as the reverse complement.
AATAACATCTTCCAAGGTTAGAGTTATCTCCCCCCATGGTAAGACAAAAGTGTGAGTGTCACGGCTCCAACGGAAGACAACCATATCAGTGTTGGTTTGCACCTTACGCACCGATAACTCCCTCGAGATCAAAATGGCATTGAAAAGACGGACATCACGCAAACGTTGCTCAAAACCGCCATCTGCAATGATGTCATCAACCCAAAGGGACCAATCTGCTGGAGGGCCCGAATGAGTGCGATAGTAGATGTAAGAATGTGGAAAGTCCCTGTGCTCTACATGAAATCGTAGCACACAGACTGGGTTCACCATATCTGCGACATCCAAAGTGGCCTCCCCAAAAGGAAGCAGAGACTCCTCCAGATAAAGGGCATCAGGAATGAAGGAGTCAACTGCCTTCCAGAAGGGTTCAGCTAGTCCTCCAAAGTATGGGGCCTTCCTCCACTCAGTAGGGAATGGGGCAGCCCTGTCAGGAAGAAATCTCATGCTGGCCATGAGAGAGAATAAAGAATGGTGAAAAGGCTTTGGAAAGTGGGGACAAGGGAGAGAAGAAGACAAAGGAGACAAAAAGGTATGTTGGAAAAAAGTGGGGGACCTATGACAACCCTCACCTCTGATTAGTGTTAAACTGTGATTGAGCATGATAAGTAACTGATTAGGATGAAACCTAAATTGTTTGTGTGAGTGTGTTGCTTAATTGTATTCTATCTGTTTGTCGTTAAATGATCTGTTCAAGTTTTAATTTCGAACTGCGAATTGAAAGCCTTATCGGCGACCGAATCAGAAATTGATCAGTGTTATATGCTAATTAGGATTTATGTAATTTTATGGTAAGTTTAATTAAAACTTGATTTGGAATGATTGAATTAGATTAAATAATGTTAAACTAATTAAACCTAGGTAATTACACTTTTGCCATTGAGTGGCCATTTTCTAAAACATTGTTTAGGACTTAATTCTTGCATTTGATACATCATCTCATCCACCTTCAAGACCAAAACCGAGAGAGAGAGGGAGAGTAGGAGAAAAACTTGATTTCATCCAGAGTTGCTTGGAAAATAAGAGGAATTGAAGGAGATTTGCAAAATTGAGCCAACATACTTGGAATTCAAGACCTAAGGTAGGAAATTCACCTTATTAATTATGAATTTAAGTTGTTGTTTTGAGAGTGAATTCATACATGCATGTCCATATCATAAAATGTTGAGGTTGTTTTCCATGAAAGTCCCACATGCATGTTCATATTTTAGTTGTGGCCATGAATTCACCATAATTTTGAGCTCAATCTTGCATTTGATCATGTTTTGGAGCATTAGAATTCATAAGAACTCATGCATGTTATGTTCTTGCATTGTTCTTCAAGTTTCTTTGAAATTGGTGTTCAATTGTCACACCTTTAGGCTTGATTTCATAAAATGATTTTTCAAACATGTTGCAGTATGAGTTTCCAAGTGTTTTCTAGAAACTTGGCCCAAAAGGTTGAGTTTTGATAAGTTTAATTCTTGGTTTGAGCTTTGGAGGCAAATCTGGAAAATCCAGATTTTGGCTTCCTCGCTCGAGCGAAGGATTCCACGCTCGAGCGAGTACCTTTGTTTTTTGAATTTCGCTTGAGTGACAGAATGCTGGCTCGAGCGTAAATTGCAAGCTCTTAGGTTTTTGTCAACGCAAAATTACGCTTGAGCAACGAGATCTGCGCTCGAGCGAAGGACTATGTCTCACGCTCGAGCGAGCATCGAGCAGAGAATTTCAACAACCAGTACTTTTTTCATTTTTACAGACCACTCGAGGGAGGGAGTCTACGCTCGAGCGACCCCTCCGTTTTGGTAAGCTCACTCGAGCGAAGAAAGCCACGCTCTAGTGAGACCCCTGTTTTCAGTAAATTTTGAAAAGTGTTTTAAAGTACATTTTTGCATCCTCATTTCATCCTAGGCATTCCTAGGCCATGTTTAAGGCATCTTAATGAGGATAATGTTATAGAACCACACCAAGTCAACTTTAGAAGCTAAGTTATTAATCCCAAGTGTATAACTTTGTGTGTATGTGTGTTCATTCTGCAACTGTGTAGGGTTGGCACCCAAGGACGCTGACTAGCTTGTCTATCGCCCAGTACTCTGTGAGTAACAATGTTGTAAAAATACGTTCAATTATAATTATTCTGAACGATTGATTGTACCGCTTTCTGAAATAACACTATTTACTGAATGAATGTTTGTCCTATTTGTGAACTGTACTCGTGGCATCTATAGCAACTTACTGTTACTATTACTGCTATTGTTATAAAGATCTCTGTCAGTTCCAATGTTTGGAACTAATACTGTTTACTGTTTTGATGGCCATCAACTGACTGTTCGATCTATTAAGACCTATTGTACTGTTTTGCTATTGGACGTACCACATATGACTGTCATGATTTCTAAATGACTGATATGGCATGAAATATGAGCCACTAATTAAATAACTGATTCACTGATGCAAACGACTGTTTTAATTAATGAAAAGACATTCATTCTTAACCCCTTTACGCATTTGTTATTCACTGGGCTTTAGCTCACTATTTATATTTATATGTAGGTATCCCGGCACCGAACCGAAGCTAGGAGTGTCAAGTTAAGCTCTCGTTTTGTCAAGCCAACCATTGTGCCTCACTTCGAGATTCCAAGTTCGTTCAAGCTAAGGCTGTTTTGGGGTCTTCCAGATTCACCCTTTTGTCTCTGTTTTGTATTGACTAAATAAGACTTGACTGTATAGTTATGGTGAAGGGATTTGGTCCCTAACCTGGATGTTTGTGTATATGATATATGCATATATGTTTTGGTTATGAATGTGGCTTGTTCATAAAAGTCTTTTTGGCATTCAGATTTTCATAGCTCATTGGACATCTTTTTATTACTATTTGGCTTCCGCCAACCCCTTACTCTGTATTACTGTTATTACTGTTAAGCAGGCCTTCGGTAATCACGGATTACTGGCTAGTTGCGATGCTAAACCCATAGGGGCAGGTTTGGGTCGTGACAGAGTAGTATTAGAGCACGAGTTATACCACACACACGTGTCCAAATGAGCTATAGGATGTCCTAGAGAAATAATTAGGGCATTGCATGAGCATGAGAGAGTGTGTATGGCCATGACATGAATATATGTGCTAATGTGCTAATGTGTTTAAGTCAACAACTTCCCATGTTTATTATTACCATATTGCCTATAGTGAAATGGAGAATGCAAGAAACGTCGATGAATCTGAATCATCTGAGGCAAGAATGGCAAGGTTAGAAAGGACGATTGAACTGTTGACTGAGGCCCTAAGACAAAAACAGAACCAATAGCCCCCACCTCCTCCAGTACAACCAGAACCGAATGTTCACAATGATGTAATTGCTTTGACACAGAAGTTCAACAAAATGAAGCCACCATCATTCCAAGGAGGTCTTGAACCATTAAAGGCCGAAGCATGGGTTTTAGAAAATGAAAAGTTGTTTGAAGTGTTTCCGTGTTCTGAAGCACACAAGGTATTACTGGCTACCTTCACCTTACAAGAAGAGGCCAGACGATGGTGGATGCTCGTTCGTGACACCAATAATGCTATGACTTGGGCTCAGTTTAAGGAAGCTTTCTTTGAAAAATATTTCCCTCAGTGCGTCAGGGACCGTAAAGTGTCCGAATTTGAGCAATTGAAGCAAGGTACTATGTCAGTTGCAGAATATGAATCTAAGTTCACCGAACTTGCCCAATATGCACCACACATAGTTGATACTGATTATAAAAAGGCCAGAAAGTTTGAAGGCGAGCTTAATGTAGAGATACTAGATCGAATCAATGTTTTGAAATTACTTAAATATGTGGATGTCCTTGACCGAGAAATTATGGCCGAGGCAAATATCACTACATTGCAACAGACTAAGTCACCAGTGACCGAATGGCGGGGTAAGAGGCGAGGCTTCAATTTCAAAAAGGGCCGAAATAACTCATTAAATAAAAAGCAAAACACAAGGTCAACAAGTAGCTCCAATCAGGGAAATAGTTCCATACCACCCTGCTCCGAATGTGGAAAAAGGCATAAGGGGGTTTGCTACAAAATTTCTAGTGCTTGTTACAGGTGTAGCAAGGTGGGCCACATGATCAAAAATTGCCCTTCCACGTCTCAGGGCAATAGTAAGGCCGCAGCTAGTGCCACAGCATCAATTGTTACACCGAAACCCAATCCCAAAGCTACTGGAAAGGAGCCTTTAAGGCAAGGCCGGGTGTTTGCACTCATACCGGGAGATGTGCAGAATACCGAGATAGTTGTGTCAGGTATACTCTCAATTTGTGCTCAAAATGCTTATGTTCTAATTGATTCGGGGTTTACACATTCGTTTGTCTTGCATGCTTTTTCACAAAAATTAAATAGACCACTGGAACCCATGAACTATTTGTTAGCCGTATCTTCACCTGCTGGGAGATCCATGACTTGCGCTTACGTGTATCCTACATGTGAAATCGTTATTGGGGATGCACTTTTGTATATTGATTTACTGCCTTTGAATATTGATCATTTCGACGTAATTTTGGGAATGGACTGGTTAACAAAATATCATGCTTCCATAGACTGTGTAACGAAACAAGTTGTTTTTCGTCCACCTAGATGGCCTAAATTTGTATTTAACGGAGTTGGTGCAGTACCTCCCCCATATATGATTTCATCCATGAAAGCATTCAAATTGATTAAAAAGGGGTGTAAAGGGTATTTATGTTGCATATTGACTGTACATGCTTATACTAAAGCTAATGTGGACAATATTCCTATAGTCAGAGAATTCCTAGATGTTTTTCCAGATGACTTGCTAGGGGATTTAATTGATAGGGAGATTGAGTTCACTATTGAAGTGTTACCAGGTGCACAGCCAGTTTCCAAAGCTCCGTACAGAATGGCACCTACCGAATTAGAAGAATTGAAAATTCAGCTGCAAGAATTGTTGGATAAGAAGTTTATCAGGCCTAGTACTTCACCGTGGGGCGCGCCAGTTTTATTTTTGAAAAAGAAAGACGGCTCACTAAGACTCTGCATTGACTACCGTGAATTGAACAAGGTAATAGTGAAAAACAAATACCCACTGCCTCGTATTGATGATTTATTTGACCAGTTATAGGGTGCTCAAGTTTTCTTCAAAATTGACCTTAGATCCAGATATCACCAGTTGAAAGTCAAAACAGAGGACATTGAAAAGACCGCCTTTCGAACGAGGTACAGACATTACGAATTTCTTGTTATGCCTTTCGGAGGTACTAATGCGCCTGCTGCATTTATGGACCTTATGAACTGAATTTTCAAACTATTCCTCGATGAATTTGTGGTTGTTTTTATAGATGACATTTTGATTTATTCCAAGAGTAAGGAAGAACATGAACGCCATTTGAGAATTGCCTTACAGACCTTAAGAGGACAAAAATTGTATGCAAAACTAACAAAATGTGAATTTTGGCTTGATAATGTGATGTTTTTGGGACATGTGATTAGTAAGGATGGCATCTCAGTTGACCCACAGAAGATTGAAGCAGTGGTGAATTGGCCTAGACCGACTAATGTTACTGAAGTCTAGAGTTTCTTGGGTTTAGCCGGGTACTACAGAAGGTTTGTGAAAGATTTCTCCAAAATCGCTCTACCAATGACCCAATTGACTCAAAAGGGGATATCATTTGACTGGACTGATCAGAGAGAATCAGCTTTTCAAGAATTAAAGACTCGACTTGTGACTGCACCGATTCTCACCCTACCCTCAGGTACGGATGGATTTACTATTTTCAGTGATGCTTCTTATAAGGGTTTGGGATGTGTATTAATGCAGAATGGTAAAGTTATTGCGTATGCTTCCCGACAACTGAGACCACATGAAAAGAACTACCCCACTCATGATTTAGAACTTGCTGCAATCGTATTCGCATTGAAAATTTGGCGCCACTACTTATATGGGGCAACATGTGAAGTGTACACAGATCACAAGAGTTTGAAATATTTCTTTACACAGAAGGAGTTGAACATGAGGCAGCGAAGATGGCTAGAACTAATAAAAGACTATGGCTTGCAAATTTTGTACCATCTAGGGAAAGCTAATACCGTTGCTGATGCACTTAGTCGAAAATCAATTGGGAATTTGGCCTGTTTACTTACCGGATAGAAAGAACTACTGTATGATCTTGAGAAATTTGAAGTTGAGATTGTTTTACGAGAACAATGTGGGGCATTGGCTACCATTTCTGCCCAACCAGCACTTATTGAGGAGATTAAAGAGAAACAACACCTAAATGACCTTTTGAAAAAGATCATTGATGAACGGGAATCCAAACCAAGGCCGAATTTTAAATTTGAAAACAATGTGTTGAAATTTCAGGAAAGGTTGTGTGTACCAAATGATTCTGAACTGAAAAGAAAAATTTTCCAGGAAGGTCACATTTCAAAACTTTCCATCCATCCAGGAAATACAAAATTGTACCAAGACTTGAAACTTAATTTCTGGTGGCCGGGATTGAAGAAAGAAATTGCCGAGTTTGTGTCGAAATGTCTGCATTGCCAACAAGTTAAAGCTGAACATCAACGACCCGCAAGCTTACTTCAACCCTTACCAATATCGAGGTGGAAATGGGAACATATTACTATGGATTTCATTGTCGGATTACCTCGCTCTAGTAAAGGCATGGACTTAATTTGGGTTATTGTTAATCGATTGACTAAATCTGTCAAAACAATTTATAATGCGGACAAATTGGCTACAATATATATTGATGAGATCGTCAGATTGCATAGAGTTCCTGTGTCCATTGTTTCTGATAGGAACTCGAAGTTTACATCGAGATTTTGGCAAAGTTTGCAAACGGCATTGGGTACCAAATTGAGACTGAGTAGTGCATACCATGCTTAGACAAATGGCCAATCAGAAAGAACTATCCAGACTCTGGAAGACTTACTACGTATGTGTGTTCTTAATTTCCAAGGAAATTGGAAAAGTCATTTACCTTTAGCTGAATTCCCCTACAACAACAGTTTTCACTCGAGCATTGGTATGGCGCCTTTCAAGGCTTTATATGGCAGAAAATGCCGATCTCCTATTTGCTGGGCAGAAGTTGGAGACAGGGCTTTGCTTGGGCCCGAGATCGTACATGAGACCACAAAAAAGGTCAAACTGATTCAACAAAGATTGAAAACCGCACAAAGCCGACAGAAAAGTTATACGGATGTCCAAAGGCGAGACAAGGAATATGAAGTGGGTGATCACGTTTTTGTTAAAGTGACACCAATAAAAGGACAGACTCGTTTTGGGGCTAAGGGTAAGCTAGCACCGAGATATGTTGGGCCGTATGAGATCATTGAAAAGATTAATCCAGTGGCGTACCAAGTAGCGCTTCCTCCTAAAATTGAGCATATGCATAATGTCTTCCATATTTCAATGTTGAGGGATTATCTTCAGGATCCCTTCCATGTTATTGAGCCTACCCATGTAGTGCTAGGTGATGACTACACTTATGAAGAACGGCCTATTCAGGTTGTAAACCGACGAATCAAGAAGTTGAGAAATAAAGAAATTCCATTAGTAAAAGTGGACTAGCAAAACCATGGTGGCATTTATGCCACTTGGGAAAGGGAAGACGACACGATAAAGAGATATCCTGAATTGTTTCCCATGAATCCAGTGTTCTTCCAAAATGAAGGTAATCCGAGTTTAGAGGACCAAACTCTTTTAAGAAGGGAAGACTGTGACAACCCTCATCTCTGATTAGTGTTAAACTGTGATTGAGCATGATAAGTAATTGATTAGAATGAAATCCTAAATTGTTTGTGTGCGTGTATTACTTAATTGCATTCTATCTGTTTGTCGTTGAATGATCTGTTCATGTTTTAATTTCGAACTGCGAATTGAAAGCCTTATCGGCGATCGAATCAGAAATTGATCAGTGTTATATGCTAATTAGGATTTATGTAATTTTATGGTAGGTTTAATTAAAATTGGATTTGGAATGATTGAATTAGATTAAATAATGTTAAACTAATTGAACCTAGGTAATTACACTTTTGCCATTGAGTGGCCATTTTCTAAAACATTGTTTGGGACTTAATTCTTGCATTTGATACATCATCTCATCCACCTCCAAGACCAAAACCGAGAGAGAGAGGGAGAGTAGGAGAAAAGCTTGATTTCATCAAGAGTTACTTGGAAAATAAGAGGAATTGAAGAAGATTTGCAAAATTAAGCCAACATACTTGGAATTCAAGACCTAAGGTAGGAAATTCACCTTATTAATTATGAATTTAAGTTGTTGTTTTGAGAGTGAATTCATGCATGCATGTCTATATCATAGAATGTTGAGGTTGTTTTCCATGAAAGTCCCACATGCATGTTCATATTTTAGTTGTGGTCCATGAATTCATCATAATTTTGAGCTTAATCTTGCATTTGATCATGTTTTGGAGCATTGGAATTCATAAGAACTCATGCATGTTATGTTCTTGAATTGTTCTTCAAATTTCTTTGAAATTGGTGTTCAATTGTCACACCTTTGGGCTTGATTTCATAAAATGATCTTTGAAACATGTTGTAGTATGAGTTTCCAAGTGTTTTCCAGAAAATTGGCCCAAAAGGTTGAGTTTTGATAAGTTTAATTCTTGGTTTGAGCTTTGGAGGCAAATCTGGAAAACCCAGATTTTGGCTTCCTCGCTCGAGCGAAGGATTCCATGCTCAAGCGAGCACCTTTGTTTTTTGAATTCCGCTTGAGCGACGGAATGCTGGCTCGAGCATAGATTGCAAGCTCTCAGGTTTTGTGGACGCAAAAGCACGCTCGAGCGACGAGATCTACGCTCGAGCGAAGGACTGTGTCTCACGCTCGAGCAAGCATCGAGCGGAGAATTTCAACAACCAGTACTTTTTTCATTTTTACAGACCGCTCAAGCGAGGGAGTCTATGCTCGAGCGACCCCTCTGTTTTGGTAAGCTCGCTCGAGCGAAGAAAGCCACGCTCGAGTGAGACCCCTACTTTCAGCAAATTTTGAAAAGTGTTTTAAAGTACATTTTTGCATTCTCATTTCATCCTAGGCATTCCTAGGCCATGTTTAAGGCATCTTAATGAGGATAATGTTATAGAACCACACCAAGTCAAGTTTAGGGGCTAAGTTATTAATCCCAAGTGTGTAACTTAGTGTGTGTGTGTTCGTTCTGCAACTGTGTAAGGTTGGCATCCGAGGACGCTGACTAGCCTGTGTATAGCCCAGTACTCTGTGAGTAACAATGTTGTAAAAATACGTTCAATTATAATTATTCTAAACGATTGATTGTACTGCTTTCTGAAATAACACTGTTTACTAAATGAATGTTTGTCCTATTTGTAAACTGTACTCGTGGCATCCATAGCAACTTACTATTCTTTATTCGCATCTTGTTATAGAGATCTCTGCTGGCCCAATGTTTGGAACTACTATTGTTCTTGTTTTGATGGCCATCAATCCATCGTATTCGGTCTATTAAGACCCTCTTGTCTTTTTGCTATTGGACGTACCACGTATGACTGTCATGATTTCTAAATGACTAATATGGCATGAAATATGAGCCACTAATTGAATAACTGATTCACTGATACAAACGACTGTTTTAATTAAAGAAAGGACATTTATTCTTAATCCCTTTACGCATTTGTTATTCACTGGGCTTTAGTTCACTGTTTATATTTATATGTAGGTGTCCAGGCACCGGACCGAAGCTAGGAGTGTCAAGTTAAGCTCTCGTTTTGTCGAGCTAACGATTGTGCCTCACTTCGAGGTTCTGAGTTCATTCAAGCTAAGGCTGTTTTGGGGTGTTCCAGATTTACCCTTTTGTCTCTATTTTGTATTGAGTGAATAAGACTTGACTGTACAGTTATGGGGAAGGGATTTGGCCCCTAACCTGGATGTTTGTGTATATGATGTATGTATATATGTTTTGGTTATGAATGTGGCTTGTTCATAAAAGTCTTTTTGGCATTCAAATTTTCATAGCTTATTGGACATCTTTTTATTACTGTTTGGCTTCCGTCAGCCCCTTACTCTGTATTACTATTATTACTGTTAAACAGGCCTTCGGTAATCATGGATTACTAGCTGGTTGCGATGCTAAACCCATAGGGGCGGGTTTGGGTTGTGACACGACCAGTGGACCCAAGGGCGTTATTTTAAAAAAAAAAATCAGCAAATGGCGCCAATACGCTTCCCCAGGCTATTATGACTTGGCAGTCAAAGAGGCACCTTTTCAGAGCCGACGCAACTTTTGACCCGACTGACGCAACCCTTGGGTTGCTTGCTGATGTCATGCACGCGCGGGAAACAGGGAGCGTGTCTTCCATGCGTGCATGAGGCAAAATGTAGAGGGTTAGAAATTAAACCCCAAACTAAGTATGGACCTAAGCACTAAGATCACCCCAAAGAGGCGACCAGGGATAAAAAATGAGCATGGGCCAAAGCCCAAGGAAAGTGGGCCAACAAGTGGGCCGAGGCAGGTCCGACTCACCAGGGCTCCAGATGGACTCCGCGAAGAAAAATGCCCAAGTCAAGTTGGAGGGGCAACACTTGCAACGGTGAAGTTGCGGAGGTCAAGCTGCAAAGGCACTTTGTCTCAGTGTCGCCATTCCAAGTAATGTCGATGTCACGATCATCTGGAGTTGCCGAGGGAAAGAGAAGACCAAAGCAACTAAGTTGCAGAGGCAATACTTGCAGTGCCCAAGTTGCGGAGGCATTCTGTCGATGCTTCCATCTCTAATATCTTCGGCCATGCCGTCTAAACTTGCCATGGGAAATGACTACCGCAGCAATTACTACCGCAGCAACTAAGTTGCAGAGGGAATATCCTACCAAGGTGATAGCAGCCTTTAAGAGAGGTTTCCCTCTACAAGTGGAAGTTAATGCTTGGCGCCGATAGCAGGCCCCAAGACATTACCAGCCTAGGGTTGATAGCAGGTCCCACAGTCTATTAACTTGGCACTGATAGCAAACCCCAAGACTTACTGGTTGGAGTTGATAGCAGGCCTAGAAATACCAATTTATCGCGGCAACCCTGCGAAGATGGGAGCAGGGTAGCCCAAAATAAGGGACTCCCTTTTCCATTACCCAGGCCATGGATCTGCCTTAGTCATATAGGCAGGACTAAAGAAGCCTCTTTGGGCTTGGTATTAAGGCACAGCATGGCTGATAGCAGACTTGGCTGTGGCCTTCCCCCTAGGAAGCTGGGGAATTTGTGGTTAGGTGGCTAAGGGTGGAGGTTTCACCGAGGTGAACACGAATATGGCTGATAGTAAGCTATGAAGTCCTGAGAATGCATGTACTGGTCAAATGGAACTGAGAAAGCAAGTGCAGCGGCAAGGTTCATCGTTGCAAGTGCACTTGCTGAGGTGCAAGCTGAGAAGGCAAATGCAGAAGCAAACACTCCCGCTGTAACTGCACTTGCTGAGACTCAAAAAGTAGTTGCGGAGGCAAACAGATAGTACACAGTATATGCAGAGGGACAAGTGGCACCTTCAGCCTAGTAGCTCAAGGCAAAATATTCCCTATGATCCCCTAGGACACATGTCTTCTCTCTATTTGGCCACTTGGTGTCCTCTTGGTGCCAAGAAAAAGCCTATAAATAGGACCCATTTCCTACGGTTCAACAAGAGGAATTTGGGAGAAATGCTGCCCAATTTGGTACTACCATACACTTCTTCTTGAGCCACTTGTTTCACCCTCACCCAGCTACACACTCTTCAACTCCGAGACAGTTGTTGTTACTGATTCTCCAGCCATGTCCACCATTACTGGACCATTAGCATAGTTTTGCCTCTCTAATCACTCTTCTAAGCTTGAACCCACCTACAATATGTCAATCGTTAACTCCGTTGCTAACTGCAGCAAAGTGGTTAGTGAGCGAGAGCGGAGAGAAACAGAAGTGGAAGATATAATATGACAAGTGATCAAGAATGGATCTCACATATATTTATGTACATTTTGTTGTTTATATTTTTCATAATCATGCAGGTCTCATTTAAACTTAATACATATTTTAAAAAGAGCATACTATTTAGACTCAAAAATTATACTCATTTTTTAGATTCAATGATGTGTTAAGAAGATAATTGGTTAATAAGTAAATACTTTAATTATCAACTAATAATTTTTTTGAAACATCACTGAATCTAAAAAATGAGTATAAAAAGTGGACTTATATATCCTTTTTTTTTAAAAAAATATCATTAAAATACTCAATATTCCTCAAAAATAACAAATATTTAACACAACAAAATTAAAACTTACTTTTATTGTTTTATATCAATTAACAAATAATTCTATACACAAAGTTAGCTACATTATTGGTGGGAATCTGAATCAATCCATTTAATACGGATTTGATCGGTTTAAGACCACGGATTCACATAATTAAACCAACAAAAAAATATAGAATATTTTAATTTCATAAAAACATAAACATAGCATCATATTAGTTCCACAATAGCAACATGTATTTCCATAATAGCGACATACTGTTCTAAAATTTAAACAATCATAAGAAAATTGGTTCCACATAAGTAATTCGACCATTACAAATTAAAACTAAAAATCAACAAATAAAAGCAATTAAAGAATATGCTATACGGGTTTAGGTTTGAGTTTAGATTTTATTGGAATAAAAGAAGATACTACGCAGGAAGGTGTATAATGTAAATATAGGTTATTTGTATATGGTCCGGATCGGTTCCAATTCGGAACTATGGGGTTCAATCCGGAACCAATCCGTGGACTATAGATTTTTAATTTTTCAATTCGAAACCGAACCACAGATTTAAAAAATCAATCCAAACCTACCAAATTAGATTGGACCGGATCGAATTACGAATTTTACAAATTCCTTACTCAGCCATGCCCTTACGTTCATCTCTTCTAAGCTTTAGTCCTACTACTGTACTGTACTCACTTCTCTTTTCTTTAAAAGGGCAATTCTATTTCCACACACCTATTTATCTCTGTGTACACACTTAATGAAACATTATTTTAATGACAATTTTACCCTAAAGTAAAATGACCATAATGGACATCAAAACACGTCATTAACAATAAATCAAAGTTTTTTTTTTTGTACACATCATTTAAAAATAAAAATAAAAATCTCAGTGCACATCTTTCAATTAAAAAAAACTGAACTCTAATTTCTTCATTGTTTTTCACGTCCTCCATTGTCATTTAGTTATTCTATTGACCATTGTTTGCTACACACTCTATTGTCATCTATTGTTTGCAAAGCAATACTCTCATATTGCTTTACTCTCTAAATTTCTACTACATTGATTATATCGTTTTGTCATTAGAATCCACCATAGTTCTTGATTTTTGTAATAGAAGAATTGCAAATCAATGGAAATTCAAATTCAAATAACAATAAGCCTAGTTACGACAAAAACAGTTATGAAAATGTAAGTTTTTTTGTGCAAAATTTTTTTTCACGATTTTAATTCGGTAAACCAGTGCCGAAACATGTTACTTTTTTCGGATATCAACTGGAAAAATTATTAATTCTATTCGAAAATCAAATTCTAAATTTGGATATAAACCAAAATCAGAACTCAACTTTCGAATTTAAGAATTTATTTCGGAAATCAAGTTCCGAATTTTTTTACATGTTTCAGAAGTTAAAAATCAAATAAACCCTTTTCATTCGGATAACCAGTACCGAATAAGTAAAATCGAATTGCTTCCATAAAAAAAACGAGAGTTTATGAAAAATAAGATATAGATAGAGTTGTAAGTCTTCAATGGAGTTTGATACAAAACGATGTTGTTTCAAGATCTATGTTAATACAAGTCGATGCCAATTAATGACTTTTTCAATGTTGACTAGATTGTTGATTGAAGGAATCAGTTTGATGATGTAATTAGAAATCAAATGAGGTAGTTTATTGTATAATCTGAAGATTCATGGAGAGATTTACTGCGGAATTTCTTGTGAAAGATGTTACTGTGTTTCCAAGGTGAGTGGAATAAAAAATGGGTCTACACTATTGATTCTCTGTGGAACAAATGGTTTAAATGGTGTGTATACAATGATGGTAGCCTAGGGTATAACCGGAACATGTGAGGTGTGGACTGAGAACAAAAACATAAAACCAATTTCATAAGGGTGTGCATTGAGAAATTGGCCCTGTTTGGCACAGCTTATAATCAGCTTATTCCAGCTTTCAACTTAATTTAAGTTATTTTGATGTGTTTGGTTTAGCTTATAGCTTATAGCTTATAGCTTTTTGGAAGTCAAAAATCAGCTTATTCTTTGAGTGGGGCAGGAGATGCTTTAAGAATAAGCTGGAAATCAGCTTAAGCTGAAAGTTATAAGCTATAAGCTGTTTAGGCATAAGCTATAAGCTGTTTCTCACAGCTCTACCAAACGGGGCTATTATATATACAGAGATAAAAGAGTGTGTGGAAATAGAATTTCCCTCTTTAAAGTTAAAAACAACATTGCTAACTTCTTCACCGCAGTAAAGGAGAAATTAACCGACAATGGTAATTTTAAAAAATTATTACATATATATGAAAATTTTATAATTTTAATTATTAATATTTTTAAAATTTATCACTAATTTATAATTATTTTTCAATAACCACACAGATCTGAAATTACCCTACAAATAAATGTTAGAAATGGTTTGGTAATTCTGGGTTCAAACAGAATTTTTTCCTAACTTCGGTCTATTATTTAGGTGGGACCCATGCGCCAAAATTGGCGAGTCTAAGTGGTAACATGTTCTATGTCGTGTTGTGATTCACGTGGTATATTTGGTTGCTCAAAACCATTATCGAGTTAATGGAAAATTGAAACCAAACTATGCTCCATGGAAATGGAGTTTTTGTAGAAATCCTTAAGGTGTGTATAATGGCTTGTTCCACATTGATTTGGTGGAAAGTTTTGAATGGATTTATAAGGCATGGGACTGGAACTTAGGGTGTGCCCCAAGGGGTACCCAAGTTTTGTAGAGAGAGAGGTTATGAGCAAAATGGGCTAGACCCATTGGACCCAAAAATCACCTCGGACGGACTAGCCTGGGCCTAGGCTTGGGCACGAGTGTGTGGTTGGGCTTTTTCGGCCCAATACTAATCTTTTTGAGCCAAAAACATTTGGATTTAATTTTATTTTTTGAAATAAAATCTGTCTAACTATCTAGAATTGAAATTAATTCCGGAATTAATCTGTTCTGATTTTTCTCTACACCCAAACAGGTCCCTACGGTTTTCCCTATGGTTTTTATCTGTTTGAATTTTGAACCCAACAGATTTAAATCTGTTCATTCAAAACCGAACAGGTTTCATATCTGTTCAAAACAGATTTGTACCTGTTTAATTCAAAACCAATAGCCACCACTGCATCTATAAATAGGCAACCTCATTTGATGTTTTCGTTCAGAAAATTCATACTTCCCTTCTGCTCATATATTCTGCATTTTGCTGCATTTAATTTTTGTGAAAAATAGTGTAAACACTTAGTGTGTTCGTTGTACGAATAAATTGTAGTACTGCATTTATTCGTTGTTGATCATTTCATCCTGGGAGATAGACGTCCACATTCTGAAAGCACCGTGGAGAGGACGAATCTGTCTTAAGGACACAGTGTCTAACGCTGGACTTGATCAAAATATTATTCAAGAAATTAATCAAGTAAGTTGGTTATTTATTTTCTGTTTATTTATTTATTTAAATCAGATTTTTTATTTTGTTTTTGTAACAAAATAAAAATCTGTTTTTATTTATTTTATTTTATTTTCCTGGTTTGATTTTTGTAATCAAACAATTCTCTCCTTTTCTTTATTTCTTATATATTTTGTTTGTTGTTAAGTACAAAACAGAATTTATTTTTTAAATACAGTGAAGATTGGCCAACAATAAAACCCCCATCTCTCTCTCTCTCTCTCTCTCTCTCTCTCTCTCTCTTCAATTAACTAGCATCTGAACAATACTAGAGACTCACATTTTTACACTCACAAATTAACCCACAATGAAGTGGTAAGAGAGTTGGGTCCTATGTCGTTAGATGTGTAGTAAATCAAAAATTGATACATATCATATCACATTATTATGAGTACAATTCTATAAAAAAATTTAAGGATCTCAAACATTTTCCTAGCATCTCCTTTGTCTAAACATCATTAATTTCTGTACCTGACTCGACCATTTGCAATCCAATAGTATACCCCTATTCTAAAGAAGTTATTGGTTAGTCCATCACAGTGTCATGTAGTGCTTTATTTATATTGTAATTGATAGAGAAGGTGAAGCTTAAGATTTTGTGTTAGATAAATAAAGAACATGAAAAGATATGACGATTTGTGATTGACTAAGAACATAATCACATGACACCTCTGGACCAACTAATAAGTTTCCATATTCTGACCCACCATGGCTAGGGTTGTAAATTGTGTGGGTTGGGCAGAGCAAATATAATAGATGAATCACAATCAAGTATAATGTTCACATTATAAATATAAAAATAATTATATTAAATTGAACAATTACAAAGCAACAATGCATATTTACATGCCCAATAATTATTATAAATAAACAATCCAATACAACTCTTATAATAAGAAACAAAGAATTAATATTCGTGATTGACCCATTGACTACTTGGATCAGAGTGCATGGGAATGGTCAATTGACTCAAAACTGAACCTCCACTTGAACTTTTTGTCCGACTCCGAGTTTGAGTCCAGGTTTAACTCATTAAATTTGGCAATACGTTATTTTGATGATTTTTTAAATTTTTTTACGAAAAATTATGTAAAAAAATAGAGAGGATGATTGACAATTTATAATAATTTTTTGACTTTTTAGCCAAAATTTTAAGTTGCCAAACAAGGGCTCAAGTTGTCCAAATTTAAACAAAAATCCTTTTATCATTGGTCCAATAGTAAATATTTTTTGCACGAAATTATTTTAATCATAAAAGTTCATTTATTAATGATATTTTTAAAATTATCCCTAAATGTCTTTTTTTATACATAATTTTTTGAGACGACATTTTAGAAACGATTCCATAACGATAAAAATTAATCTCTTAATACTTTTCGTAACAAAATTTTTACTTTTAGAAATAAAACAAATTAATCCTTAAAACATTTATAGAGTGTAATGATAATGTATATATTTTCATAAGAGAAGTATTTTGAGCAATTTTCTCATCAATATATTTCAGCATTGTTAAGCCTACCTCATCAGTACTTCTGTACATTCATATAATTCTTTTAGACTAGGAGTGTTGGCTCTAAATAAAACCACATGGTGTGCTTGTATTGTAATAATAGGTGCGAAATGTTGCTTTTGTACTAAATATTAATGGTATGAATGAGATACATGTTATGCATGTGATTTTTTTCTATAAAAAGTATATATTTTTTTATTTACGTATTTCATTGTTACTCTTTATTTTATATTTCTATACATACAAATTGTTTAAAAAAATTTCCAAGACTTCAAATGTAGTTAATCTTGAAATTTTTTATTAAAATAATTATTGTAATAGGTAAAATCATTAGAGTGACAAAAATATAATGTTATCAATTATAATAGCTAACAGCTCTCTTTTTGATTTCATAATAGCCAACAGCTCTCGAGTATATTGGAGATACTCTCCGTCTGTTTTGGGTGTAATGAATGGGAGGAGATTAAGATAGAGATGGGATTATTTAGTATTGTATTTGTTTGTAGAGTTGGGGAAAGGATTAGGATGGAGAAGGAGATTAAGATGGAGGTTGGAAGGGGGATTGGGATGGAGAATGTGGAGGTGGAGATGGTATTAGAAAAATAGTGAAGGGATTAGAAATTTTTTTTATTTTTTACATATTGGGAATTTTTTTTTGAACATTAATGTTTAATTTTTCATATTTTTTTATTTGTTTTATTATTTTATATAAAAATAATTTAACAAATCCTACACTAACAACTATCATCAAAATAAGTACAATTTTACTTAATCTCATCATTATTAATCCTCTTATTATGAATCTCCTTTATTTTATTTCTGAAAATAAACGGAGCTATTTGAAAACTTGTTTATGAGTTATTTTTTTAAAACCATTTTTTGAAAAATTTATCACTGTATCATTAAACAAATTTCCTAAACTATTATTTCTCTATCAATGTTCTTGCAGCACACAATGGTGCATCCATGACCTCAAAATGTTAAGTTGATCAAATTTTAGTACCCGAATCTTACTGCTTATCAAAAACAAAAACAAAGCAAAAAAACAAAACAAAAAAATCTGTTTTTTTTGACAAGAGATTTCTGTGAGAGAATCTGTCACTAATATGTTGCTTTAATGTGCAAAATGATATTCAAAAGTTGATATCAAATTTGATCACTATCATTGCTATACTAATTTTGATATTTAAACAACAAAAAAAAAAAAAAAATTGGGTGTCGGTAGTTAAGACAATCATTAAGAATTTGCTCATATGCTGTTGTTTGAGAGAGAGAGAGAGAGAGAGAGAAAAAAGCATCTTCATCCAACGTGCCAAATGACAACTCAGGAGTAAAGCGATGTAACATGTATATCAACTTGAACAATAATGGATCTCATAACTGAAAAGCAACCAGACAATGGTGCAGCTTAAAAGTTATTTATTTTAATTTTTAATTTAATTTAAATTATTTTGATATGTTTAACTTAGTTTATAACTTATAATTTTTTAAAAGTCAAAAATTAATTTGTTCTTTGTATGGGGCAGGAGATGCTTAATTTATAAGTTAAAAATCAGTTTATGTTCATAGTTATAAGTTATAAGCTGTTTAGGCATAAGTTATAAGCACTTTCCCACAGCACTACCAAACAGGGCCAATGGTTCAAATATAAGGATAAATTATTAATATATTGTAATAGTTAAATTTAATTTTTATAAAATTTTATTAAAAATAAATAAGTTATCAATAGATTTTAATAGTCAGATTTAATTTTTATCAAGTCTTATTGAAAATAAATTTTAATAAAATTGTCGTTAAAAATAAGTTTTATGATATTTTTTGTATGTTAAAAATTAATAATTAATGATTTTTTTTTGTCACGATTTTTATAAATTATCATTAAAATTTATAATTAGTGATATTTTTCTATAATAAATTTTTTTAGTTGTTATTGAAAGTTAAAAATTAATTATTTTTTATTACGTTCTTTTTAAACTATCGCTGAAACTTATAATTAGTGATATTTTTTGTAATAATTTTTAAGTTGTCACTGAAAATTAATAATTAATAACTTTTTTAACAATGTTTGATGAAAAATATCATTAAGTATCATAGGACCTATTAGACAATAAATTCACATATTAAAACTTATACGTAAATCCCCTTAAATATAAATAGTGTGAAGGAATATTTCAAAATTACCAAATAACTTCTCACACATAAGGCGTGTTTGATTCGCCGGATTAGGAGGGGACTGTCCACTATTTGGATTGTAATCCAAATAGTGCTCCTTATCCGCCGTTTGATTTTTTTTTAGTCCGCCGGACTCCATGTTCGGCCGGACTCCTTATCCCCCATATGGGAGACTATTGTGTCCTAGGGGGGGTATGAGATAGTTTTTGGGAGACTATCCACTATTGAAATTAGGTGGTCAAAATGACCATTTTGACCCTCTACTATTTAATAATGTATTATATTTAATAAAATTCAATAAAATTTAAATGTCTCAATTTAAAAATAAAATAATTTTATTTAACTTTTTATTGATGTTTTATTTATTTAATTTTTTAAAATAATTTTTTATAGATATTTTATTGATGTTTTATTTTAAAATTTTGTTTATATTTTATTTAATTTCATTATTTAAATTTAATAGATGTTTTATTTAATTTCATTGTTTGATTATTATTATTTTTAAAAACAAATTTATTTAAAATTTTAATTAAAAAAATAATATATTTTTTATTGATATTTTATTTATTTATTTATTTAAAAAAATAAATTTATTTAATTGTGGAAAAAATAAAATAAAATAAATTTTTATTTAATCTAGCTAAAAATAATTAAAATATTAAAGATATGTTTGATATTGCTATTACTTAGTAAACAATTGAAAATGGTAAAATAATATTTTGTTCATTTATCATATCCAGTCCGTCCAACCAAATGTTGGATTCACTAAAAATAATCCTTTCCAGACATTTAATCCCATGAAAAAACAAACACAGGATACATATTCAATCTAGCCAAATAGTCCGGGGGATTCACAGTCCCAGGATTCAAGTCCGATGGATTCTAATCCCCCATTATCTAGTCCGTCCAATTAAACACACCCATAGGGGAGACAAAGCTTTGAAACCAAAGTCTTCATTTGAGATGTGGGTTGGTGTTTTGACTTTATGACTTTTTAATTATTTTAAACTGGGGCTAAAAAAATCTCATTTTGGATGGACTTTTTGAATTTTTTGATTTTTGTAATAGAAAAATAAAATAATTATAATTTAGATGTGATATTTTATTTTATTAATTTTTTAATACTTTTTTTTTTTTTCTCAACTAAAATACCCCCTCCCAAAAAACAAAAACAAAAACTTATGTCAAACACAACCATAATAAAGTGGCCATTAAAGTCCCATTTGTACAATGCCCATACGGAGAAATTATTCAATGCATTTGAATTGTATTACTCTAGTGTACTAAAGTAATAATTATTGATTTAAATTATTAAATAAATTATTTTTATATTAAAGTTTTTGAAAAATGTGTAAAATGTCAGTTTATAGAATTTAGGATAAATTATAAATACACTCTTTGAAATTCGCTTAAAGTACAGATTATCTTTTGTGATTTAAAAAATTAAAAATACCTCCTTATTAGTATTTTTTATTTAACAGAATTAACTAAAAAAATAAAATTCATAATTGTTCTCCTATACAATAACAAAATTACCTAAATTATTAATTGAAACATATTTCTATCATCATTAAAAATTGTTAATTAATTTGATGATTTATTAATAAAATAGGCGTTTTGTTATAAAATTAGAAACCTCAGAAGAGTGAAATATAATTTCTAAAACTATAGAAAGCGATTTATATTTTAATCGAATATCAAATGATGTATTTATAATTTACCATAAAATTTAATAATATCTAAGCCGAAAGCCAAAATTTGAGCACATCAAAAAAATAGGAAAAATGTTTGGGAGCACTAATTAGTGCTCCCACTAATTAGATGGCAGTGGGTTCCGCCAGTAATGATGTGATGTTTTGGTCTTGGAGTTGTATTTTTTTTTTTTTTTTTACTTTTTTAATGCATTAGTGCTATTAGTGGCGATACTTTTAGTGGGATGAATCATTATTGAAAAAATACATTTGTACTTAAAACGTACCATCAATTGGCTTCTACCTCAACAATCATTTTTTTTTATTATTATTACTTTAATAACGGATTCATTATAGATATTTATTCCATTTCAATTATTAGTACAATTATTTGAGATGTGTTAAAATAGCACATATTATTTGAACACATTATTTTATTCGGCAGTAATAGGTAGCTTGAAATCGAGCGGCTCGAAATGGCTCGAATCAGGGGAGGGAGGAGGAGGAGAGGAGGGGAGGAGGATCGAGGGCCCAACATTTGGAATTGGGGGTGGAGGGTGGCGGAGGAGCGAGGCATGATCGCCGGTGTCTTGACGATCGGCAGCAGCGAGGCGACGGCGGTGGCGGTGGCAGTGGCAGTGGCAGTGGCGAGGCGAGCAGCGACGATCCTCCCTCCTCTCTTCTTCCTCTCTTCTCTCTCTCTTTCTCCTCTGCTTCTTCCTCCTCTGTTCTTCCTCTCCTCTGTTTCTCTCGCCTGTGTTCAACAAAAACGAAGAAGAAGAAGAAGAAGAAGAAGAAAAGAAAGAAAGAAAAGAAAGAGAAAAAAAAAAAAAAAAAAAGAAAAAAAAGAGAGACAGTCCAAAACGACGTCGTTTTGGGCTGTTGAGCCAAAATCGAGCCACAGATTCGAGCTACCAAGAATTATCCTATTTTATTTATGTCATAATTATTTTATTTGATATTACCTCTTATTTGGTCACATCACTTATCTATTATATCACTTCAATCCAAACTCCCATTTCACATTTTTTCATAAAAAATTAACAGTATACTAATCTAACATTTTTCAAACAATTCTTTACACTTTAAAAATATTAAATTTCCAAAACTACATTTTGATTTTTTTTTCCCTTGGAAATATTAATTGTCATAATTAAAATTTTTAAAAAAAGACAAAATAAAAAATTCATGATATTTTAATCCTTGATTTTTAAAAATCAACTAACATTTTGAGAAAATAAAAAATAAAATAAGATATTAATATTTTGAAACGATAGAATTATGTATCTTTCATAAATTCAAAGTGCAAATACAATTTGGAATTATTGAAAAGAAGATATTTGCACAAGAAGTAGGATGGAGCTTATTAAAAAGGGAAAAATATGACATTTCTATGCTCGAAGGGTGATCTCACATTAAAGAGATTTTAAATATACATAATTAAGCCAGGTCATGAATTAGTTAAATTTGTAAACAATGTTGTGAGAACCAGAAAAATCCTCGCACGTGAATTGTTAAAGAAATCTAACGAAAAGATGAGCTTAATCCATGTAAATTTGCAAAAATGAACATAATCGGCACCACCCAACCAGCATTGTCGGCCGAGAATACTTTAATGGTGAAGTTAGTCAATTGAATTAAAAAAAGAAGGTATAACAATGAAGAGTGTGTTTTGTTCTAGAGAGAGATGAGACATATCTATATTCATAGGGTGCCCTCTTTTTATAGATGGGGAGTGTGATATTTGTCTCATGAATTTCCTTGTTTGGGCTAGGCCCATTGTCAGGCCTTGTTTGGATTAGTCCAATAAGCTGATATATATTTTTATGCTCCCACAAATGTTATTATGTTATGATATAGCTATGCTTCTAGTTTCTCAAAAAAATAATATACATACATATATATATATATAACTTTCTATTTTCACCCACTTGATAAATTTAACATTTTTTATTTTTCTTCCACACATATCTTAATCCGAAACTATCTGTAAATTCAACCTTAGGACTTCTCTATACACCCACTTACCTCTCTCCCACCACTCTGCCACCTACCATCGTCACACATCTCACCACCTACTAGCCCTCTCCTACATCTCTTGTCATCTCTAGTCCTTTTCTTCACAACCTACTACTACCATGCCTTTCCCTTCTCTCCCTTTCTCTTCTGCCACCCTAACCCGACCCCGACCCCTACACCTCGTCGCTACCCTACCCCATCACCCAATCAGTTGACCCCAACCACCCCACCCATCCCATCCCATCATTAGGATTAAGTGATAAGTTTTAAACATTAAGGGACAACTCAAAAAAAGTGTTGTGGTGGAGAGGTGTTACTGTAATTTCTTCAATTTAAACCTTTAGTTTATATGGAATTTAGGAACTTATGGCAAGTAATCCATAATTTGTTGGGCCAGAAGCTTTGGGTTGATTATAGAATGGCTTAGTTGGGACCTGGAATATAAAGGTTGCTGCAGAAAGGTTTTGCATTGGGCTGACCTCAATTAGGCTTAGTGTCAACCCCTCAATCAAATATTGAACATAAGGTTCTATGGACCAAAGCCCATTAAACCAAGAGTGGTCACAATGATAACATTTGTAGGCCACTATTCTTCTTCATATCAACTTTGCACCAAGCATTACACTTGCTTAGTACCTTAATTTCAAAATATTTGAGTCTATTTACCATCTAAATTAGAAAACATAAATAAAAATAAATTTGAAATTATTCGGAGAGTAACAAGATTCATATTAGTTTGTACGTGGACGTTTTGCCTAGGTAATCAAAAGCAAAAATCTTCTAATTTACATTTCAAGTGTAATCAATAACCCTATTTAAATTTAAATTTCACTAATTTCATCTATTATCAACATGACTGCGTAGATTGGAAAAGTCATTTGGAAAGAATGAGATTCACAATTTTGGTGGCAATGTGGTGTTGCCGTAGGTGAATTGTGATTGATGGAAAGAATGAGATTCACAATTTTGTATTGGATCATGAGAAAACAAAATAAGACATGGTAATTAGTGATTTGTAAAAGGCATTATCACGTAGTACCCCTTGATCACCAA
Organism: Camellia lanceoleosa; assembly: GCA_025200525.1. Classification (NCBI taxonomy): domain Eukaryota; kingdom Viridiplantae; phylum Streptophyta; class Magnoliopsida; order Ericales; family Theaceae; genus Camellia; species Camellia lanceoleosa. The sequence continues at coordinate 109,035,747 of CM045772.1, read as the reverse complement.
ATAATTTTTCATTTTGATGGACCAAAAAATGTACCAAGCTTGATAATTATAAATAGCATTAATTAGACTTAGCCAGCACCTCTACATTTCATTATAATCTCATTGTAATCATTTTCATTTTTCAATTGTCACAGTAAGAGCATCTTCAATAATTGTTACTATAATATTATTGATATTGTTTTAATTTGGCAATAAATAATAGTAATTTGTCAAATTATAGTGATAGTGCTCCAATAGTACACATTCTATTTTGGCAAATCTCAACCAATTTTTCCTCTAAATTTGTAGGTGTTGTTTGGATATAAATTTTTTAATGATTTTTTTTTTCATTTTTTGTGACCTTTTTTTATCTGTTTGTAAAAAAAATATATTATATTTAGGGTCCTGTTATGGTGTGCAACCCTTTAAGGTTGCACACCATATGCAAATATACCTGACTAGACAAATATAAAAAATGAAAAAGAAATTGAAAATTTGAAAAAATAAATTTAACTACTCAAAATTACATTAGAACATAAAAACAACATTGCAAATAAAGACTAAAAAATAAATTAAAAAAATAAATGACATTGCAAAATTAAAAAAAAATACATTCTCCTGTAATTATTCATCAAGAGGCAAGGAAAAATAGTAATTTGGATTGCTAACATTTGCAGACCACATGGCAAAAATCTCATTTTTTCGGATTATGTAATACGCTTTCGTCTGAGGGTCCAAATGAGAAATGTCCATAGTCATTATCAAATGTTCTGCCTTTTTGATCTTATGTTCTTGTCTTTTGATCTCAAGTTCTTTCATCTTCTGCAGTGCTTGAATCTTTTTTTCTTCTCTTTCAGCTTTTTTCATTTCCTTCTCAGTAAGGTGTTGGTTAAATGTCTCCAGCATATTACTAAATTTGTGGACTTCAACTTCAACAACTTGATTTCTTCAAAATAATTCTTTTGCAGCTTTCCTACTCATAGGCTTTTTACCTTTTACAAAGACACTATCCTCACCGATTAGATTATTACTAACAATTAGATTGTTACCAACACTTGGATTATTCTCATCTTCAAGAGAAATGCAGTTATCCATTTGGGGGATCGGGGGTTGCATTAGGGGAAAACGGTGTATATATCCTTGACTTCACTGTATTCGTAGAAGCTATATATTGCCACCTGATATTGTTTTGCAAGATTAGCCAACAATGTTCAAAAGCAAAATGTTTCTTTTCATCTTGATGGTATAAAAGTTTTGCTTGAAGCATCTGTATCAATAAAATATTAAATTAAATAATTAGTTAATTTTTATATGAGATGAAATAAAAAACAATAATAATAATAAAATAATATTAAAAAAAACTAACGTAATAAATGAAGATGAAATCTTACTATATCAACTTAAGACATTCTACTTGGGTGTAGATTTTCGACTTGCGCTAAATATCCACAAAATTTGTTAAAACATTTCATGATTATACCCCACCGAGATTGGATAGACACTTGTGTCCTTGATTGATCATTCTAAAGGGAGCAATAATTTCATAAATTCTCCCTCAAAAATTAGCATAAGATTGTGAATTGTCAAAAATTGGGTCTTTAGAAGTGTGACATGAAGCTTTACAAAGTGCCACATCTTCATCAATGGTGAATGATTTTTCTCTTTTTATTTTTTATGAACCTTTCATAGTGATTGTGTGAAAAAAACTATAAATAAAAATGTAATTTGGGAGGTTTGTTGTGAAATGAAATTGAGAAAAAGAGAGGAGAAAAAGAAAAAGGTTTGCTATGAAATGAAATTGAGATTCAAGATTTGTATTTAAAAATTAAAAAAAATTTTAAAAAAAAGAGCCTTTTTTTATAGCCATTGTAACATAAAAATATGACCGTTTATAGCTGTTGTGTTTTTGTTTCACTTGTGTTTTTATTTATTTTAATGAACAAAATAACACACTTGGACTAATCTTAGGGGTCAATTACTCAACAAGATCTCAGTCGTTAATTAAATAAAAATCCAACGGCTGAGATCAATCCTCTAGAATGATCAACTCAAATTTGAAGACAAATTCTCTGTTGACATTTGCTCTCTTTATCTCTCTGCGTCTCTATCCTTTCATCTCTCTTCATCACTGTTGCCTCAATCTCCCTTACTCTCACCGTCTTTATCTCTCTCTCCCTAGTTCTCAACTTCTTTATCACCACAACTACAAGAACCCCCATGTCTTCTAACTCTCTGTTTCTTTCCTTGTTTTTATTTCTCAGCTTCTATTTCCCTCAGTCTCCACAAGAACCCCCTGTTTCTTAGCTTCTTCATCACTCTTTTCAGATCAGTGAAGATTAGAGAAAGAGAAAAATCGATGAGCCTCTATCAACTTCAACTTCGAATCGCTGATCACAGATCATGAATTTCGGATCGCAGATCACCCATTTTTAAGATCGCAGATCATCTTCTCTCATCCACTCCCCTCTTTCTCTCACTCACACTCACTGATTCTCTTTCTCTCATCCATTCTCTCATTCAAAGTCAACTCTCTCTCTCTCTCTCTCTCTTTCGTTCGCTCTCTCTCTAGAAAGAGCCACTACCAGATCATCCACCTATTTCTATCCCTCGAAATCCGTCCATCCACCTATCTTTCGATGCCCTAACCTCCACCTTCAACCCTTTTCTCCAACTCCCAATGGTCACATTCCTTCAAATTGGATTTTTGGTGGAGAAGATGAATATTAGAGAAATTTGTATAAATTCTGCTTTCAAATCCAGGTATTTTTCTTTTAAAATTCATTTGAGATTATTTAAGAAATTTATTTGAGATTATTTATGTTGGTATTTTTGAAGATGATAATCGTGTTGGTATTTTTCTTGTTGGTGTTTTTGTTGATATTTTTCATTTGAGAATGTCTGTTGATATTCCCATTGATTATTTGAAGATGATATTCCTGTTGGTATTTTTCTTCTAAAATTCATTTGTGAAATTTGTGCTTCTATTTCAATTGTAAATTTGTGAATTTTTTGTTAAAATTTGTGAGTAATTGGTGAATTTTGTGGTCTTTTTTTTTTTTTTTTTTGTGAAATTTGGTTTTGCTAAAATTTGGTGATTTTTGTATTAGTGAAATTTGTTTGGGAAAGGCACAAATTGGTGAATTTGATGTTTTTTTTAGACACACCTTGAAGTAATTGGTGAATTCTGTTTTTTTTTTTTTTTAAAAGAAATAAAATAAAAAACTTCAAACATTCTGAAAAAGTCCTAACTGAAAGGGAAAAAGGGAAGGAGGGAAGGAAGAAAGCAGTTGGTTTTTGGGTGACTTGGCAAATTTGGCAGCTGTTATAGCATGCCATTGGAGAAGCTATGTTTGCCCAAGCTGTCATATTATGACTTTGACAGCGGTTTTAGCAATCCATTAGAGATGGTCTAAGTTAAAAGTCGAGTTGTAATGTTACCATAAATCTACCGCTAATAAGATTGATTGAGTTTTCTGTGAGATATGTGATATTTTTTTATCTCATTAGAGCCATTACATTTTCAGCAATATCTCATTTTAATTGTTACACTCTCACTAAAGTATGAGAATTGATTGTCACATTTAAAAGTAAAGAGACCAAAATAAAATTAGAATGACCATGATGCTAAAATGATACTAATATTAACCCCAATAAATAGGTCTGTTCAACATGTTATATCTTTTTGAGCCTTTTTTAGCCTTTTTGTTTTTGTTTTATTCTTTCTCTTTTGTAGTTCATTAGCCTTTATTTGGGAAAACTTTTTTATGCTGACTTTTTGAGTTTTTAAATTTTTTGTTTTTTTTATAATTATGTGATAGAAAAAATAAAATAATTATGGTTTAAATGTGAAATTTTATCTTTGACTTTTTAATCTTTTTTTGTCTTTCAATGGGTTAAATTAATCTCAACCATTTTGCCAAACTAAGTGCACTAAATAGTGTAATGTCATTATTATTATTATAAATTTGCAAACCAAACATTTTTGTGCAAAAATTACTATAAATTGTTAAATTATTCAGTGTGTTTGGCTTTAATTTTCTCGAAATTGAGTTTTTTTTCGTATTTTTGTTTTTACTGAATATTTTTAAAATTTTAAGCAATTTTTTACTTTTTTAAATACATCTTACTTAGATATATCAAAAAAATAAAATATTTTAAAAAATTAATAAATACACAATAATATGAAAATTTTCTTGAATTCTCATAATTTGTTTTTATATTTTTGGTATTTAGTAAATTTTCTTAAAGATTTTTCATAAATATTATACTTTTAAAGTGTATTTATTTTAGGTGTATCTAAAAATTTTAAAAAAAAAAAACTGCTTAAAATATTTTAAAAAATCAATAAAAATAAATAAAATACAAAAAATTAATTTTTAAAAAAGTGAGTCAGGAAAATTTAAACTAAGCAAGTTGATTATTTTTATTTTTTACACGTCTTTTATATAAAATTAAAATTACTTTAAACAAAAGTCAATTCTAAATGAGCCTAAATTTGAAAATTATTGAAGATTAGGTGGTATGACTTCAAATCACTCTTTATTATTGAAGATTAGGTTGTGTTATTATTACATTGTACTGTTTCATCTTGATGGTTGGGTGGTATCACTTCAAATCACTCTTTAAAATCACTTTTCAGTGCTATGTTATTTTAATAATTTTTTAAATTTTTTATAAAAAAATATATAAAAAAGTAAGGGTAAATTACACTTACACCCTTGAGGTTTGGGTTTAATACATATCACCCCCTGACGTTTGAGAAATTACACTAACCTCCCTATCATTGTAATAATTTAGACGGAATGAAGATATTGAACTCATGCACTCACTCTTTTTTTTACTTTGTTTTACTTTCTTTTTTTTTTTCCTTTTCATTTACTTTACTTTTTTTTAAAATGTAATTTCTTCTATTTTTCTATTAGGAGTTGTTACTTTTTATATAAGCAGGGGGATTTATGAAATGAGACTATTAATCACAGGGGTGGAAATGTAATTTCTAAAACGTCAGGGGGTAAGTAGTAATTGGACCAAACCTCAAGGGGTGTCAATGTAATTTACCCAAAAAGTAAAAAAAAAAATGATATGATAATTTATAGAGTAAATTATACCGAAACCCCTTGAGATTTATGTTTATTACAGTTCTCTCTTTATATTTGGGAAATTACACTCCCTTGTCAGTGTAATTATTTGACGGTGTTAACTTTCAAGTTAAAATGACATATTTGCTCTTAACCTTTACATATACTTTAAAGGGTAAATTACATTGACACCCCTTGAGGTTTTAATTTAACACGAATAAATAAATAACTTAATAAAAATAAATATGAAGAAATATATTTAATTTGTAAAAAATTATTTCTAACCACTCGAAAGATAAAAATTATATAAAAATGATAATTATTTTTTATTTTTTATTTCTTAACCAAATTAATTTTTAATTTTTTTAAAAAAAATTTCTAAAAATCAAACCATATAAAGCCTAAGAATCTTTTGATAAGTTATTTCTTACGTTGGTAACTTAATTATTTGTTAATTTTACGACATTTTTTCCATCTAATGTCTGTTTGGTAACCATTTCATTTTCAGTTTTCAATTTATAATTACAAAAAATTTTAAAAAAAACTTGTCATAAAAACTTATTTGATAATTTTTTTGGTTTATAAATAGTTGTCTTAGTTTGTAAATTTAAGAAAAAAACGTAAATTCAAAATATGAGTTTATATTAGTTTTTAAAAAGAAATTTAAAAATTTGACTAACAAAATTTTTTTTCAAATATTTTTTTTACAATGAATTGTTTTTTCAACTAATACTAACCGATGGGGCAATTGGTAATATTACTTTAAACTTTAGGGCGGGGATTGTAATTTCTAAAATGTAAGGGGTGTCTATGTAATTTACCTAGTGAAAGAAAAATTAGTATTTAAAAAAATTAAATTACTGATATCAGCAAGATCTGTTAGTTGAATTAACAGTCAACTAACTGAGAAAGTAATCTGTAATGAAATTTTAAACCTCAGGAAGAGATGTAATTTCCAAAAGGTGAGGGAAAATTGTAATCATCATAACCCTTAGGGGTGTCAATGTAATTTATCACTAATTTATATTAACATTTTAATTTTTTAATTAAACCATATAATTAAGAAATGAGGCAGAGTAACGGCAAAATCTCACAAAGACTTTTATCACAAACAAATAGAGAAGCGCCACACCACACAAGCATGAACTAAAGTACTAGATCACACGTGTTATAGTTTTATTGGGTTGTGAAATGCCCAAACTAAAGTTCTAGATGAACGTCACATTCATCTCAAAAGAAGACCACTACGGGAGCCGGTCATGGGATGTTTTCTTGGAAAAATTGCATTTTTGTGTAAGTTTTTTTTAAACAAATTATAAATTAGTAATTTCTCTGTCCCAAAATAATAATATCTTTTGAGGAGTTTAATGTTTTTTTGGTAGTATAATTATTACACTTTAAAAATATCATTTTTTTTCAAAATTACTCTTTGAAAGTATATTTTTTTTGGAGAATATCAATTATCATGATTGTACTGTTTTGTGTTGTTAATGAATGCAAAATTTAAAAGAAGGGCAATATTGAAAATTTATATTATTTTAGTCTTTAATTTTTGAAAAATAATTAATATTTTAGAACAATAAAAAATAAAATAAGGATTTAATATTTTAAGACAAAGTCCTTTTGAAAGAATCTAACTTATTTTAGTAATACAATTATTACATTTTAAAAATATTAATTTTTTAAAATTACTTTTTGATAGTATATTTTTTGAAAGTATTAATTGTCATAATTATATTTTTTGTGTCCTAAGTAAATTTAAAAAAAGGATAAAATAAAAAATTTATATTATTTTAGTTATTAATTTTTAAAAAGAAATTAATATTTTAAAATATTAAAAAATAAAATAAAAGATTAATATTTTATAATGGAGAAATTATATTTTTCTTCGGAAGTGATATGGACACGCATACTAATTTATGTTGTATTTGATTCAGTGTGCAATGAACTCTGACACCCGTGGTTTAAGATGGGACGGTGATGAAAGAGACTTTAAAGGTTTTTATCAAATGTCTCATTTTATATGATTATGAGATTTATATAGTGTGAGTTTTATTCCCATAAATTTTAATAGAATGTTTAAAGTCTATAACATTAGGGTCCTGTTATGGTGTGTAATCCTTTAAGGTTGTATATCATATGCAACTAACACAAAAAGTATAAGTGGAAGGTATAAACATAAAACAGGATAGCAAACATAAAAGACGTAAGTGTAAAGTGTAAGTTGCACACTTAAGAAAAGTCCATAACATTATTCGTGATGAAATGCTAGGGAACAATTTAGCGATGTGTTGGGCGAAAGAAAAGATTAAAATTAAAAATTTACTTGATTAGATAACAAAATTTCTAAAAAGACCTCTTAAAACCATTAAAAACTAGAAATCCATTTACTCAAAATCTATATCTATAAGAAAATTGAAATTTCTAACTTACAAGCTTTCTGGGAGTTTCAATATTTCAACCTCAATTTTTTTATTTTTTTATTTAAAAAAAATCTTAACATTTATTGACTTCCCTCAATCTACAAGCATTTTTTACTTCTTTCATACCTACTACTACATTCTTTTCAACTTCTTCCATATACTATAGTTAGTGATAAAATTGTTAAATTACTTTTATAAAAAAATATAAAAATATATAATTTATATATTAAAAAAAATCTAAAACAAATATAATTTTTTATTAAATCTATCTATCTATCTATATCTATATATTATATAAGTAAAATGGCAAATCTTGCGAGCGTTCCAATATCTCAAACTAAAATTTCTTAATTTTTGATTTTAAATAATTAAAAAAAATCTTCTATACCTTTCATACAAATAAAAATAATATATATATATATAATATCTCTTAATTTATGACTTTCAAATGGAAGGTATATCAAATCGGTGGTGTTATATGCACCAATTAGTGTACTAACTAGTGTACCAACACTAGTTATGACATTATTATTAGTCTCACTCATTAATTATATTACGAATTCCAAAAACCTCTTAAATTTTGTCACATCATCAATTGATATACTAGTTAGTGTAATAATATATATATATATATATAATATCTCTTAATTTATGACTTTCAAATGGAAGGTATATCAAATCGGCGGTGCTATATGCATCAATTAGTGTATTAACTAATGTACCAACACTAGTTATGACATTATTATTAGTCTCACTCATTAATTATATTACGAATTTCAAAAACCTCTTAAATTTTGTTACATCATCAATTGATATACTAGTTAGTGTACTAATTGGTATATATAGCATTATTCATATCAAATATCAAATATATAAAATAGAAAATAGAAAGTACACAAATCCATTTCAAAATTCAAATTTGAGGAGCACAAACTATGAAAAGCATTTCATTAATTTAAATTTAAAATTATAATGATTTATCCCATAATATATAAGTTGCTCCGATATCCCAATCTCAATTTTTTATTTTTTTATTTAAAAAAAAAACTCCACATTTATTGATTTCCCCAATCCACAAGCCTTTTTGACTTCTTCTATACTTATTGCTACACCATTTTCAATTTCTTTCATACACTGTAGTTACTAATGGGATTTTTAAATTATTTTTATAAAAAATGTAAAACAAATATAAATTCTTATTAAATCTATCTATTAATCTATATCTATATATTATATAACTAAAATGGGCAAGTCTTGTGGAGTTCCGATATCTCAAACTAAAATTTTTAATATTTTGATTTTAAATAATTAAAAATATCGTCCATAGCTCTCATTCAAGCAAAAAATTAAAAAATTAAAAATTAAAATAAAAAATAAAGGTAATATCTCTTGATTTATGATTTTCAAATGGAAAATACATCAAATATATAAAATAAAAAATAGAAAGTATACAAATCCATTTTAAATTCAAATTTGAGAGGCACTAAAGATGGAAAACATTTCATTAATTTAAATTTAAAATTATAATGATTTATCCCATAATATATAAGTTTTAAATAATGATCTATTCCATAATTTATTTATATATCCATATAACTATATATTATTATTATTGCAAAATATTGTTATTTCATTAAAGTCAAAAGTTGTAATTCTTTTTTCTCATTTTTTAATTTTTTTTTTTAATTTTCTGTTAACATGTGTTACAATATGATTAGTCTATAAATTAATTTTATATTCTTAAAATAAAATTTCAAATTTGAATTCTTACTTAAATTATGTTACTATAATTGGAATGAGATCAATATTCATTAATTAAATCTTACATTCTTTATTAAATTATAAAATAAAATTTCAAATTTAAATTCTTTTTCAGATTATATTACTACGATTAGAATGGGATTAATGTGTCATAATATTATTGGTCTAAATATAATTTGTTTTAAATACATATGTTCAAATTATTAATCGCTATTGTTTTTTTCTTTTCTTTTTTTGGTTTTAAATTTTATAAAAAAAATTATATCTTTCTAAATTATAAGAACTTGAACAATAATATTTTTTAATATAATATTTTTTTAACAAAAGAATAAAACATAACTTTTTTAATACTTACTAAACATGGTGGATTTTGTTAGATTTTTTTTATAATCTCAATTGTCAATTAAAAAAATTAAAATAAAGAATAAAGATATCTTTGGCTCAAATTGTTGAAAAGTTACTTTTGCTAAAATAAATTAGAAAGAAACGTTAATTTTTTTTTTAATTAAAAGTGATAGTTCGTTAAACTTTTTTCATTAAAAAAAAAAAAAGAGGTTATAGGTGATAATTTATTATTCATCTAGAATTATTTTCAGATTAAATAAAAATACCATATTAAATTTTCTTCTTACTTTTTTTTTTTCAAATACTTTTATTTTGTAAGAAATTTGTTTTTATTCTATTTAATCTTTTATTGTAATTTTTAAATTAAAAATAATTTCTAAAAAATCATATTTAAATTATTTATGCGATTATAAAAGATAAATATTTTTAATATCAACTTAGTGGTAGCTTGGGAAGTGTTAAATATGTATACTATTTTACTTTTTATAAAAATATGTACAGAAAAGTAGAAATGCGATGTAACCCAAAAAAGATAATTAAGTATATTTTTTTATTTTTTACGAAAAGATATGTAGAAAAGTAGAGATGTGATGTGATCCAAAAAAGATAAAAAAAAATAAAAAAAAGTGAGCTAATATGGTACTTCTCAAACAACCCTTTGTTCAATGATCCATTTCTAAAAGGTGTATTTTTAAAATATTTTCAAGAATATTTCTATTGGAAATCTTAAGTATATTGCTTTTTCTTTTGTCCATTAATATTAAACTTTTAATTAATTTTATTTATTATTTAAAAAATAAAATAGCAAATAATTTGTATATTTATATACATAATTTTGTTTTGGTTGCTCAAGTTATTTGGTATTTTTTTCCAAATCCACTCAAATTTAATTTGAATTTTTAAATTTCTACATAGGTCATCACTTAATTAAAAACTATATTGTTCAATTTTTAAAAGTTTTTAAGCTCGACTCAAGTTGCTGGGGTTGAGCTCACCTAAGTTTGTAATTCTAGCGAGAGGTTGAAAATTACATGATTAAATTACAAATTAAAAAATAATAAATAAATTGTGATAAAATTATGAGACTTAAATTGTAAATTTCAATCTTCTTTGTTTTTTTCATACAAAAATTTAATTATTTATTATTTTGTATAAAAATAGATTATTAATTTTTTTACATACCGGGCATAGCACAGGTTACAATTAATCTATACTATATATTAAGTAAAAGGGGATTTTTAACTCACAAGTCTTGTGAGAATTCCAATATCCTAATCCTAATTTTCTAATTTTTTGATTTAATAAAAAAAAAAAACCCTCAACATTTGTTGTTTCTCCCAACCCAATCTCAACATTTATTAATTTCTCCCAACCCACAATCCCTTTTGACTTATCTCATAATTATTGCAGCACCCTTTTCAATTTCTCTCATACACTATAGTTACACACAAAAATAAAGAAGACAAGAATTTAGCTATAGATCTCAAAAAAATACAACATCTAAATTTGAATTATGATTTAGTAATATAATTACGTATTTTATATATATATATATATCAAAATTTTAAATTACTTAATGGGACAAATTAATCAATTTTCTAAAATTATTAATTTTTTAATTTACAAAATAGATTAAAAAAATATTAACTGATTTATTTATTTAATAATAAAAATATTTCACAATCTCTCCCTCCTAATTTCTCTCACAAATTTCAAAAAAAAAAATTAAAACTTGCATTCGTTTTCTCTTTTCCAAAAAATCAGACAATATTTTTTATTAAAGTTGTAGATATCTAGCTATATTTTATATATTATATTATTAGCCTATCACCCGTACTATGCACGGAATAATTATAGATATTTATATTTATTTTAGATTTTTTTAATATATAAATTATGTTTTTTAAGATTTTTTTCTTATCACTAACCATAGTGTATGTGGGAAGTTGAAAAGGGTACTGCAATAACTATACACGAATTGTATCTATAATTATTTGTATGAGGGGATTTTAGATGCTGATCGAGAGATTTTGACCAAATCAATAAATGTTGAGTTTTTTCTTTTTTTTGTTTAATAAAAAATTTAAAAAATTCAGATTGAGATATTGAAGCTCCCATAGGTCTTGGGGGTTAAAAACCCCCTTTTGCTTAATATATAGTATAGATATAGATAGATAGATAGATAGATAGATAGATAGATCTTTTTATTTTTATTTTTGTGTGGTTTCTATTCGGGTATTTTTTTTTTCAATTTATTTAAGATGGAGTTGTGGGTATCTTTTTTTAAAAATTTAATTTATCTGTTGTTTCCATTTGTTTTTAATTATTATTATTTAGGTAAGTTATGATGAGTTTTTTTTTTAAATAAAAAATTTTAAAAATTCAGATTGTGATATTGATGCTCCCATCGGCCTTGGGGGTTAAAAACCCCATTTTGATTAATATATAGTATAGATATAGATTGATAGATAGATATATCTTTTTATTTTTATTTTTATTTTTGTGTGATTTCAATTCGGATATTTTTTTTTTTCAATTTATTTAAGATGGAGGTGCGGATATCTTTTTTTAAAATTTAATTTATCTGTGGTTTCTATTTGTTTTTAATTATTATTATTTAGATAAGTTATGATGTGAGTTAGATATATGATAGACATGTGAGTCAGAGCCCGGTGATGTTGTGTCCTGTTTCTAACTGCTTTTGTTTCTTCTAGTTAATCTTTTCCATTGTTTATTTGATTAATCTAGTTTTCAGTACATCTTAACCACCCACAAGCTCGATCCGTGTTGTCCACTTTGTTACATTTATTCCACCTGCGTTTAATTCACCCACTTCTTCCCAGTCCTGAGTAAGTCCTTAGGTTTAGGCAGTGTCGGACTTAGAGGTCAAAAGATAGGGTATGTATGTATACACAGATCTGTGAAGTTACAAGGTATGTGATAAACTGGATAAGAATAGGGTATGTATTAAGGTATCTGTAAAACTGATTAATTAAAAAAAACAATGAATCGATTATTTAGAAGTAACTCTTCAGTCAGTTCTAGGTCAACCACTTTGCCCTCAATACCTAATCAAGGATAATGAAGAAGATGTTGAAATACAAAATGATAAAATTGATGTAGACTGGAATATACCAAAATTGCCAATTAAAGAAATTTATAAAACTTCTTTTATACAAAATACTTTCAAAATCTCTTTGTATGTTAAGACAATTGAACAAGTATATGCTTTAGAAAAATCTAGGGAAACCTGTCAATTATTTGATGCTAATCTCATAAAAAGATATTTAAAAAGTGATTACAATTTTATTCATATAAGTTTAATTCAAGTTGGTGTCAAACCATTAACTCAACAAGGTAAAAATACTTCTGTTTTATTATGTTTAAGAGATGCTCGTTTTCTTAATTACAATGATAGTTTAATGGGTATGATGGAAACTGGTCTTCATAAAGGTCCAGTACATTTTAATTGTTTTCCTGATTTTACTCTTAGTTTACGAGATCCAAATATTTTACATGCATTAACATTAAATATACAATTACATGGTTCATTTACCAATATGATGAATAAAACCCATAATATTGCTTTAATTTATCGTGTTCATTATAAGTGCATGAAAACTAATTTAAATGTTCACGCATTGCACAAGTCCCCTAAAGATAAAACTTTACTAATCCAAAGTAGTAGTACTGATACCCATATAAATGTTCCCCAAATGATTGAATGGAAAAATGTAGATTTACCAGATCAATGGATCACTGTCAATGAACATTACAAACATAATCAACAACAATCATCTATCCAAGATATTCAGGATATTCAACAAATTCATGATGGTACAGTTCATATTAAATTTAATCGTAGTTAATCATCCAGACATAGCACCTCTAGTGTACCTTCTGAAATTGAAACTGAAGATGAAATATTTAATACTCCACTATTTCGGAAAAATAGTCAAATTCATTTAGGACAAACCTCTAAATTAAAAGGTATTGATAATATCACATTTCTCAAATTAGTAAACATGTTTACTCTACACACACACATTTACTTGAAGAAGAAACTGCTTCAAATAATTCTCCAACTCAAACTGATTTTGAAGAATTTATACCTCCAGTCAATCCTCAACTTATGACCATTAAAAAGGATTTTAAACTTGATCTTGATAAATTATTCATTGAATTTAAGTCCTTTAAAAATAAAAAACTCCGACATGCTTATTATGATACCTATGATAAACAACACCAATCCAGAATCACTAGACATTGGTATAATTTTATGATTGAATATAGTTTTGAATTACCTCTCTTGGAATATGTTGAAAAATATTACAAAAAGCTAAATACAATCACCAAATACAAATGGAAAACTTCTGAATCTACAACTGCTAGTTCTAGTCACCCTCCTCTTGAAAAAATAATTATCAAACAACAAGGTTCTGACATTCCTGCTTCTCCTTTCAAATTACCTGGCGATGATGCTGAAATCAAAAAAGTCATTGAACAAAATAATTATACTAATCAATGTTTAAACACCATTGGTAAACAATTAGACAAAATAGAGACAAATTTAGAATCTGTTACATCTACTAAACCACAACCTTTAGATCAACCTTTACTTAATCTACCTAGTCATCACTCCAAAAGAACTAGTTTGGTAACCACTGATCAATCTACTGTCAAAGCTATTGAAAAATTTTTCACTAAACTATCTATAATGCCTCACCTTCTAAAGATAAAGGTCTTACTGTTTTAAATCAACAACCAAATATTGACACTATTTCTACCACATCTGAAACTGACACTGCTGATGATGAAATAAATCAATTAGCCCAACAATTCCAATCTTCTAATCTTAATAAAATTCATTATCCCAAAGTTAATCCTCAAACTACCAAAAACTGGTATTCTCGACCTACTTCACCTGACCTCCAATATGAAGAAAATAATATTAGTAACCAATTTTACTTTACGCTAAAAACTCTCTTAATGGAACATTGATGGTCTTAGTGAAGATCAAATACTTCAAAAATTAAATCATTTATCTATGGTTTCAAATAGTTACCTCTCTAATTATCCCCAATATTCTCAATCTGAAATTGTTTCCTTAATTACTTCTGGTTTTACTGGTATGCTCAAATCTTAGTGGGAAAAATACTTAACTGAAGATCAACGAGACTCCATCATATATGCTAATCAAACTGATGATAATGGTCTCCCTATTTTTGATGAAACTATTGGATGTTGCCACCCTGATGGTATTAATATATTAATTTATACTATTGTTCAACATTTTATTGGTACACCTACTAATATTTATTCTCGCATACATGATCAGCTTAGTAACCTTACTTGCCCAACTTTAAGTGATTTTCGATGGTATAAAGACGTATTTACCTCTAGAGTTATGTTACGTGAAGATTGTACTAAATCATTTTGGAAAGAAAAATTCATTAATGGATTACCTAGTCTATTTGCTCACAAAATTAGAGATGTTCTTAGTCACCCTACTAGTGTTATTGAATATGATAATTTAACCTATGGTGATATAATTAGCACTATTCAAAAAGAATGATTAAAAATATGTATTGATTTAAAACTTAGTCAAAAAGTCACTAAAGATAAACATAAAGCTAAATATGAATTAGGAAATTTTTGTAAACAATATGATTTACCTCCTATTGCACCCTCCCGTAGGAAATCACACAAGTACTCCAAACATCAACATAAATCCAAATACTCTTCTAATAAATATCGCAAAGGTTATTCACCTTCCAAATCTCATGATAAATTTTATACTAAACCCAAAAAGAAATATTACAAAAAATCACATCCCAAATCTAAATTCAATAAAGACATTACCTGCTATAATTGCGGGCAAAAAGGACATTATTCAAATAAATGTAAAGAAAAGCAAAAATTAAAGGATAGAGTTAACCAACTTCAAATTGATGATAATTCAAAAAATCAGTTATTTGAAATCTTCCAATTAAATCAATCTGTTAGCGACTCCTCTTCCAATCATCCAAGAACTTCATCTGATTATCATTCACCTAGTAACGATTCTAACAATAATATTAATCTAGGATGTAATGATGTCTGCTATAAACCAGTGAAACAAATAACTGTTCTTACTAAAAACACCCAAGAAGAATCTGCCCTTATTGAATTAATTAGCAAATTAAATGATCACAATTTAAAACAAAAATATATTGATAAATTAAAATCTTTATTAATTCATTCTGATGATAAACCTAAGATTGATAAACCTATTATCAGTTTATCTAAGACTTTAGAAAGATTTAAAAATAAAACTAAAGAAATTACACTTCAAGATTTACAATCTGAAATCAATCAAATCAAACAAACTATTAATGAATTAAGACCAAAAGATCGAAAATTAGAAGATGAAATTATTACATTAAAACTTAATAAAAATTTAGATAATTTCCACAACTCAGTCCATGAATCTCCTAATGAATCTGAACATGATTCTCGACTCGATTCGATCACACTAATCCTGATAAATTAATATTTGACAATAGATCACAATCCCATACTCTTGACGATAAAAGATTAAATTTAATCAATAAAATCTATATGCAAAAATGGTATTCACGAATAAAGATAGTTATTAATGATTTTGAATTAAACTTAATTGCTCTAATAGATACTGGTGCTGATTTAGACTGTGTACAAGAAGGTTTGCTCCCTACTAAATACTATGAAAAATGCCATGAGAAATTAACCTCTGCTAATGGTAGTGAAATGCGTATTAAATATAAATTACCTAACGTTCATGTTTGTCAGGATAATGTATGTTTCAAAACCTCATTCATTTTAGTAAAAAACATGACTGATAAAATCATATTAGGTACCCCATTTATACATTTACTTTATCCATTTACTACATCTGCTGAAGGAATTACCACTCATGTTTTAGGCCAACCTGTTATTTTTAAATTTTTATTTCCACCTGAAATGCTCGAATTAAAACTGTTAAAAGATTGTTCTATTTCCCATACTATTAATCGTTTAACTAGGCAAATCAATTTTCTTAAAGAAAAAATTAATTATAAAAGAATTGACCAACAATTAACTGATCCAGTTGTTATTTTTCAAATTAATGATTTTAAGTTAAAACTAGAATCCACTGTCTGCTCCCATTTACTTACTGCATTTAGGCATAGAAAAAAGCATGTAGTTACTTTGCCATATATTAAAAATTTTAATGAAAAACACATCCCTACTAAATCTCAACCTATTCAAATGAATTATGAATTACTTGAAATGTGTAAGAAAGAAATTAATGAATTATTAAAAAACAGAATCATTAGTCCAAGTAAATCACCATGGTCTTGTCCTGCTTTTTATGTTAATAAAAATGCTGAATTAGAATGAGGTGTCCATCGCTTAGTTATTAATTATAAACCACTCAATGCTGTTTTAGAATGGATTAGATATCCTATTCCTAATAAAAAAGATTTGATTAAAAGACTTAGTCAAGCTGTTATTTTTAGTAAATTTGATTTAAAAAGAGGATTTTGGCAAATACAAATTCACCCTAAAGATCGACATAAAACTGCTTTTAACACACCCTTTGGTCAATATGAATGGAATGTAATGCCATTTGGTTTAAAAAATGCTCCTAGTGAATTTCAAAATATAATGAATGATATTTTTAATCCATTTAGTCATTTTTCTATTGTTTATATTGATGACATCTTAATATTTTCCAAATCCCTTAATGAACATTGGAAACATTTAACTGAATTCTTTTATACAATTAAAAGTCATGGTTTAGTTATCTCAGCCCCTAAAATCAAACTCTTTCAAACTAAAGTTCGATTCTTAGGCTATGATATTCACCATAATACTATTCTGCCAATTAGTAGATCAATTGAGTTTGCATCCAAGTTCCTCGATGAAATCCTTGATAAAACCCACATAAAGGTTTTAGGTTCCCTTAATTACATTGCTGATTTCTATAAAGACCTTAGGAAGACTTGTCAACCATTGTTTGATAGATTAAAGGATAATCCTCCTCCTTGGTCATCTGTTCATACTTCTATTGTCCAAAACGTCAAACAATATGTTAAGTCTCTCCCTTGTCTTGGTATTCCTACTGAAAATTCATTCAAAATTATTCAAACTGATGCTTCTGATATTGGTTATGGTGGCATTCTTCTCCAAAAAGTCACTCCTCAATCATCTGAACAAAAGAAATTTTATCTACTGTTTTATGTATACAAAAATTTCAAGATGATATTTTTAATCAAAAATTTTTATTCCGTGTTGATTGTAAATCCGCTAAATATGTTTTGGAAAAAGATGTTCAAAATCTTGCTAGTAAACAAATTTTTGCTCGTTAGCAATCTATTTTAAGTATTTTTTATTTTGATATTACCTATAAACCTGGTTGTCAAAATTCCCTTCCTGATTTTCTTACCCGGGAATTTTTACAGGGGGGTAAGGGATGAGTGCTACTCCACATATTACATATTTCAAAACCCAAATTACCTTTTACCAAACCCTACTCAAACAAGTTAATCGCTGTATTAACCGCCTCAAATCCGCCAAACCAACTACTAAAAGAGCCCAATACATCATTCACCAACAGATTCAAGCCCGTCGTATTTTGCGACATAATTATTACAACCATTTACATTATTTCCAGAATTATCTAGATCTCCTTTCTGGTTGTTAATCTCTGCTACTGATCATTGTTTCTTGTTTCAACAGATGTCTCGCCCAAGGCCTCCTTCTAAGGCTTTGGTTCCTTCTAGTCAACCTTTTGTTTCTCCTCCTTTGGAATTAGTAGGACAATACCCTCAGCCCATTCAAATGATCAACCGTTACCAAATCCTTGGTAATATCCCCAGACCTAATTACTCAACTGCTGGCACATCGATCCTTTTGTTCCAAGCCAATCGGTCTCGATTCTCCATTCTCGCTAACCCAACGAGGTCATCTCGATCTGATTATACCAAATCACACACTACTAATCTGTTTTATATAGAACCCAGTCACCCTAAAGGCTAAGTAATCCATGAAATTGCTAAATCCCATTTTGGCTCTGGATGCCATTTCATTCTCCCACATCCAGAGAAAACACTCACCTATTACAAAGATATTTTGATCCATCATCAATCAGTCTTGATTAAACCCATTTATGATCGAACCTATGCCAGCAAGGTTCTGTATCATTCCATTTACATCCATAGTATTGTTTCCTGTTTGAATGGGGTCCTCCTTATCAGCTTCGAGATTTACCTGGTCATTCCATCCAGTATAATTACCATGATTATGTTGATGCCTGGTTCAAGATTTTCCTGTACCAAAATGAAACTTTTAGTCAGTCCTGGTTCATCTCCTTTGATCAAAAATTCAAATCCGAGTTTCCTACTTGGTTTCTGAGATGATGGACTCATTATGGTGCCATTTCAGACATCCTCCCAGGTGATCTCATTGAACTAGTTAACTATTTCTCCTCTATTTACCCATTCATCACTCATCAGAGATAATTTCCATCTTTGTTAATTTTTATATCCAAATATAAACTCCCATGGATATTTAAATGGCATTATGGAATTGATGGTAACATAATTACCCGTCAACATTCAGTCAAATGGTGGGCTAAGTACAATGTGCCCAGAATTTTTGAAATTGTTCATGAAGAATTCCCCATTGATCAATGTGCTCCAACTCCTTCTATGATCAAAGCCCAGCAGAACCCAACTGCTGCAATCAGCTAAGGAAGCCAACCCAGTCTTCCTCTAGTCAACCTTGGAAGCCCCTCATCTAGTGGTTCCAAGCCCAAATCCTCTAAATCCAAATCAGTTCGACTAACCCAATCAAAATCCAAGATGAAGTCAAAAGCTCCTGCAATTTCGGACCAGCCCAAGTGTCACGACCCAAACCCGGCCCTATGGGTTTAGCACCGTAACCGGCCAGTAATCCGAGATTACCGAAGGCCTGCTTAACAGTAGTACAGTAAAACAGAGTTCAGGGCCTGGCGGAAGCCAATACAGTAAATAAATAATGTCCATTGAGCTGTGACAGTCTGTATGCCAAAAAGATTTTTCATGCATTCACACGTGTAGAACAGTACAGTCTATACAAAATTTACACAAGACTGAGGACCTAATCCATTGATAACAAGATGCTTAGTAGTCGATCTATCTGATAATCCAAACAGTACGGAGACAGACGGGGGGAAAAATAAAACACCCCAAAGCCATAACATGGCAACTCGGAAGCTCGCGGTGAGGCACATAGGCTGGCTTGACCAAACTGGAGTCTAACCCACGCTCCTAGCTCCGGTCTGGTGGCTGAGCACCTACATATATATAGATAAACAGTGAGCTAAAGCCCAGTGAATCACATAATGCGTAAAGAGGTTAAGAATGAAATGTCCTTACAGTAATGAAAACAGTTCATTTAACAGTATTCCAGTCTTTCAGTCATAACAGTTATTCAGTCATATGTGGTACATCCATTAGCATAGCAGTAAACAGTAGGTCTTAAAGACCGAACAGTAATGATGGCCATTAATCAATAAACAGTAATGGTTCCACGAGGGAACCGACAGAGATCTCTGTAACAGTGACAGTAAATAGTAGGTGCTAAGGATGCCACAGTACATTTCAGAATATAGGACATACATTCAATCAAATAACAGTAATCATTTCAGAAAGTAGTTCCGTAAACAGTCAGAAAACATTCTCAGTTGAACATATCTTTACACAATTGTTACTCACAGAGTTTGGGCTACAGTATGCTAGAGCGTGTCTCCCCAGTCGCCAATCCTACACAGTTCACAGGTTGAACGCACACTAAGCTACACAGTTGGGAAATATCATAACTAAATCCCTAATTTGCATAGGTGTGTTCTACATCTATATCCTCATTAAGATGCCTTAAACTAGGCCTAAGAATGCCTAGAATGGGATGAGGATGCAAAAATACACTTAGAAAACATTTTGCAAAGTTTGCTGAAAATAGGAGCCTCGCTCGAGCGAGCCTTCCTTCGCTCGAGCGAGCTTCAAAAATCAAAGGCTTCGCCGGCGAAAATCCTTCGCCGAGCGGTCTGTCAAACAAAGAAAAGTAATCGATGCTCGAATTTTACGCTCGAGCCACCAATCCTTCGCTCGAGCGTGGCTCAGAGTAAACGTTGGTCGCTCGAGCGAGGAATCCTTCGCTCAAGCGAAGAAGCCAAATTCTGGAATTTCCAGATTTGTCTCCTAACCTCAAACCAAGTATTCTTTCACTCAAAACTCGACCTCTTGGGCCCAAATTTTGAAAAACACATCTAAATTCAATGTATAACAAGTTTCAAAGCTCAATTTATGAATTCAAGCCCCAAAGGTGAGTCAATTAAAACCAATTTTCAAACCCATTTTTCATGAACATGGAGAATATGCAACATGCATGGATTCAAACCAAATTCTACCTTCAAAGCTTGTCCAAATGGACTCATTTCTTCAAGAACATGATGAATTCATGGACTCAAGCCTAATTAACAACATGCATGTACAATTTACCATGAGCTCAACTCAAAATGCAACCTTTCAACCATGCATGCATGAATTCTAGTATAATTCACCATATATGAGCTACAACATGACTTAGTTCTATAATGAAACATGAATCATGCAAGTCTTAGCTTAAACTCACAATTAGAGGGATGAGTTTTCTTACCTAAGTCTTGTAATCAAGGTGTGGGAGCTAAATGAGCAATCTACACTTCAATTCTCAAGCAATTCTTCAAGGTTTCAAGCCAAATCACAAGAATGAACTCAATTCTCCCTTAGCTCTCACTCTCTCTATTCCTTGGTCGGTTATGGTCAAAAAGAATGGCTGAGCAAATGTTGTATGCAAGTGTAAACAAGTCTCCATAGGTTTAGAGTAGTGGCCCACTAAGGGTTAGTTTAGTAAATAAGTCCAAGTTTGCAATTAACTCATTTTTAATCTAATTTAATCATACCTAATCAATTTTTAGTTAAATATACCATTAAATCACAAAAATCCTACTGATCATGAAACACTAAACAATTTTCAATTCGGCCGCCGATAAGGCCTTCAATTTGCAGTTTAAACATAAAAACACGAACAGATAATCAGATAATCGAAAAGATAAAAATGCAATACAATAAACATGCTCAGTCAATTCGGTTTAAATTTTCAATCAGTCCATTCAGTACTTCAGTTGGTTCAATTATCAGTCATCAGTAGTCCTGTTTAGCAGTAATCAGTATGTAATTCAGTAATTTATCGATAACGGTATGGGGGTTGTTACACCAAGGAACATTCATGGCCCAAATCAAAATCCAAAGCTAAGGTTAAGCCCATTTCACCTCCTGCTCAGCCCAAAGCTAAATCAAAGGTCAAGCCCAAGTTATCCCGAGATCGTCAATTAACAGAACAAGCTGAAGAAGCTCAATCACTCAGTTCAGAAAATTCAGAAGACAGTTCAGACCAGTCACAATCTTCTGAAGGATCAACTACTCAACCCATCTCATATGGCAGATCCGAGTTCCAAGATGCTCAGGACCCATATGCCTGATCAACATAGGATTCCCTATAAATATAAATTAGCTTCAATCAATACTCTTTTGAAAAAAGCTGCTAATTTGTATCTATATTGATTCCTATGTTCACATGTTCCACCAAAAGTGATGAATAGTAAAAGTTACTGTTCACTTTTACTATTCACCGTCACTATTCACCCAATCAACTTTTGTTAAAGCTGCATATTCGTGCAATCACTCCACCGAAAGCAACCGACAGCATTTGCTTTGCCTTACACGCCACCGCTTTCATCAATCAAAAGTCACATGATTCTCAGATTCAAAGAAGTCACATGATTACTGTATTCAAGGAAGTCACAGGATTACTGTATTTTCCTTTTCTATATATTGTAATGTCTTCATTCAGAAAGCTTCAAGTTTTTCATTATTCAGTCTTTAGAAAAAACAGAGAGCTCTGAGTGTCAATTACTTCTTCCCGTTTGTAACCCAATTAAGATCCTTGCAGTTGCTACACTTGTAATTATAAGTTATTTTCTGTATTTTAAAATTATGAAGTTTTAATATTTAAATATGTTAATTATGTGCATTCCAAATCTGTTGTTCAATTTTAATCATATTTGATTTCATAATCAATGTTCTTCATTCTACTTGCTGCTTCCGCGGTTAAATAAACTTTAAAGATTTTTTAAAAAATTTTATAGTTTTTTTTTGTTATGTTATAATATAATATATAAAATATAGGTAGATATCTACAACTTTAATAGAAAATATTATCTGATTTTTTGGGAAGGAGAAAATTTGTGAGAGAGATTAGGAGAGAGAGATTATGAAATATTTTTGTTATTAAATAAATAAATCAGTCAATAATTTTTTTAATCTATTTTGTAAATTAAAAATCAATAATTTTGAAAATTTGATTAATTTATCCCACTAAGTAATTTAAAATTTTGATAGATATACATAAAAAAAAATACATAATTATATTATTAAATTATAATTCAAATTTAGATATTATATCTTTTTGAGATCTATAGCTAAATTCTTATCTTTTTTTTTTTAATTTTTGTGTATAACCATAGTGTATGGGAGAAATTGAAAAGGATGTTGCAATAATTATGAGAGAAGTCAAAAGGGATTGTGAGTTGGGAGAAGTCAATAAATGCTGAGGTTGGGTTGAGAGAAGTCAATAAATGCTGAGTTTTTTTTTTAAATAAAAAAATTAGAAAATTAGGATTAGAAGATTGGAGCTCCCACAGGCCTTGGGGTTAAAAACCCCCTTTTGCTTAATATATAGTATAGATAACATAAAAAAATAAAAAAAAATAAAAATCTTTAAAGCTTATCTAATAATTATAATAATCTTTTTTTTAATTTATAAAGTTTCGTGCATAGCACGGGTTACCACCATCTATATATCTATATATATATACTATATATTAAGTAAAAGGGGGTTTTTAACTCATAGACCTTGTGAAAGCTCTAATTTCCTAATCCTAATTTTCTAATTTTTTGATTTAACAAAAAAAAAAAAGAAAACCTCAGTATTTATTGTTTCTCCCAACCCAAACTCAACATTTATTAACTTCTCCCAACCCACAATCTCTTTTGACTTCTCTCATAATTATTGCAGCACATTTTTCAATTTCTCTCATACACTATGGTTACACACAAAAATAAAAAAGATAAGAATTTAGCTATAGATCTCAAAAAAATATAACATCTAAATTTGAATTATGATTTAGTAATATAATTATGTATTTTTTATATATATCTACCAAAATTTTAAATCACTTAATGGGACAAATTAATCAATTTTCTAAAATTATTAGTTTTTTAATTTAAAAATAGATTAAAAAAATATTAACTAATTTATTTATTTAATAACAAAAATATTTCATAATCTCACCCTCCTAATCTCTCTCACCAATTTCCAAAAAAAAAAAAAAAAATTAAAGCTTCCATTCTTTTTCTCTTCCCCAAAAAATCAGATAATATTTTTTTATTAAAGTTGTAGATATCTATCTATATCTTATATATTATATTATAACATAAAAAATAAAAAATAAAAAGTAAAACTAAAAAATAATCTTTAAAGCTTATCTAATAATTATAATAATTTTTTTTAATTTATAAAATTCCGTGTATAGCACGGGTTACCACTATCTATATATATAGGGTAATGCTATAGTGTGCAACTTACACCTTACACCTTTTTGTGTTCACTTACACCTTACACTTACACTTTTTTTACCTTGCACTTACACCTTTTGTGTAAGTGGCACATGGTATGCAACTTATACATTTCATTTATACCTTCCACTTACACTTACACCTTACACTTACACCTTTTGTGTGAGTGGCACATGGTGTGCAACCCACTTACACCTTTTGTGGGTTGCACACTTAAGAAGAAGCCATATATCTATCTATCTATCTATGCTATCTATCTATCTATACTATATATTAAGCAAAAGGGGTTTTTTAACCCCAAGGCTTGTGGGAGCTCCAATCTCCTAATCCTAATTTTCTAATTTTTTGATTAAAAAAAAAAAAACCTCAGCATTTATTGACTTCCCCCAACCCAACCTCAGCATTTATTGACTTTTTCCAACCCACAATCCCTTTTGACTTCTCTCATAATTATTGCAACATCATTTTCAATTTCTCCCATAAACTATGGTTACACACAAAAATAAAAAAATAAAAAAAGATAAGAATTTAGCTATAGATCTCAAAAAGGTATAACATCTAAATTTGAATTATGATTTAATAATATAATTATGCATTTTTTTTTATGTATATCTATCAAAATTTTAAATCACTTAATGAGACAAATTAATTAATTTTCCAAAAGGAGATTTTTAACCCCAAGGCCTGTGGGAGCTCCAATCTCTTAATCCTAATTTTTTAATTTTTTGATTTAAAAAAAAAAAAAACCTCAGCATTTATTGACTTCTCCCAACCCAACCTCAGCATTTATTGACTTTTCCCAACCCACAATCCCTTTTGACTTCTCTCATAATTATTGCAACATCCTTTTCAATTTCTCCCATAAACTATGGTTACACACAAAAATAAAAAAGACAAGAATTTAGCTATAGATCTCAAAAAGATATAACATCTAAATTTGAATTATGATTTAATAATATAATTATGTATTTTTTTATGTATATCTATCAAAATTTTAAATCACTTAATGGGACAAATTAATCAATTTTTCAAAATTATTGATTTTTAATTTATAAAATAGATTAAAAAAAACTATTGACTGATTTATTTATTTAATCTATATCTATACTATATATTAAGTAAAATGGGATTTTTAATCCCAAGCCTTGTGGGAGCTCCAATCTCCCAATCTAAATTTTCTGATTTTTTGATTTTAAAAAAAAAATTAGCGTTTATTAATTTCTCCCAACCCCCAAGTCTTACCCTCATAATAACACTTTAATGCATTAAGAACAAACATAAAAAAAATTCTTTGAAATCCAACACATGAATTTCTTGAAAAGTCCCAACACATATGATTATTATCCCTCATAATAACACTTTAATTTAATACATTAAGAACAAGCATAGCAAAATTTTCTTGAAAAATCCAACACATATGATTATTATCAAAATATTAAATTTTAATATAATATAATAAAAAAAAGACATTTAATTATTTAAAAAGTCTAACACATATAATTATTATCAAAATATTAAATTTTAATATAATATAAAAAAAGAAAAAAATAAGACATTACAAAAAACGAAGAAGACATTTAAAAATCACAATTCACATATATAGATAACTAGCCTACCACCCGTGCTATGCACGGGATAATTATAGATATTTATATTTATTTTAGATTTTTTTTAATATATAAATTATGTTTTTTAAGATTTTTTATAAAAATAATTTAAAAATCTTATCATTAGACATAGTGTATGAGAGAAGTTGAAAACGATACTGCAGTAACTATACACGGATTATATCTATAATTATTTGTATAAGGGGATTTTAAATGCTGATCAGAAAATTTTGACCAAATCAATAAATGCAAGCATGTGGAAAGACTGTAGATTGAAAAAAGTTAGTAAATGCTGATTAGGGGATTTTGACCAAATCAATAAATGCTGAGTTTTTTTTTTTAAATAAAAAATAAAAAATATAGAAAATTCAGATTGAGATATTGAACCTCCCAAAGGCCTTGGGGTTAAAAATCTCATTTTACTTAATATATAGTATAGATTG
Organism: Camellia lanceoleosa; assembly: GCA_025200525.1. Lineage (NCBI taxonomy): Eukaryota > Viridiplantae > Streptophyta > Magnoliopsida > Ericales > Theaceae > Camellia > Camellia lanceoleosa. The sequence continues at coordinate 109,009,391 of CM045772.1, read as the reverse complement.
TAAACACAATCCGTGCATAGCACGTGTGATATGCTAGTCTATACTATATATTAAGTAAAATGGGATTTTTAACCCCAAGACTTGTGGAAGCTCCAAGCCCCTAATCCTAATTTTCTAATTTTTTGATTTAAAAAAAAAAATAAAAACCTCAGCATTTATTGACTTCTCCCAACCCAACCTCTGCATTTATTGACTTTTCTCAACCTACAATCTCTTTTGACTTCTCTCATAATTATTGCAACATCCTTTTCAATTTCTCCCATAAACTATGGTTACACACAAAAATAAAAAATAAAAAAGATAAGAATTTAGTTATAGATTTCAAAAAGATATAACATCTAAATTTGAATTATGATTTAATAATATAATTATGTATTTTTTTAATGTATATCTATCAAAATTTTAAATCACTTAATGGGACAAATTAATCAATTTTTCAAAATTATTGATTTTTAATTTACAAAATAGATTAAAAAAACTATTGACTGATTTATTTATTTAATAACAAACTATATATTAAGCAAAAGGGGGTTTTTAACCCCAAAGCTTGTGGGAGCTCCAATCTCCTAATCCTAATTTTCTAATTTTTTGATTTAAAAAAAAATAAAAATCTCAGCATTTATTGACTTCTCCCAACCCAACCTCAGCATTTATTGACTTTTCCCAACCTACAATCCCTTTTGACTTCTCTCATAATTATTGCAACATCCTTTTCAATTTCTCCCATAAACTGTGGTTACACACAAAAATAAAAAATAAAAAAGATAAAAATTTAGCTATAGATTTCAAAAAGATATAACATCTAAATTTAAATTATGATTTAATAATATAATTATGTATTTTTTTTAATGTATATCTATCAAAATTTTCAATCACTTAATGGGACAAATTAATCAATTTTTCAAAATTATTGATTTTTAATTTACAAAATAGATTAAAAAAAACTATTGACTGATTTATTTATTTAATAACAAAAATATTTCATAATCTCTCCCTCCTAATCTCTCTCACAAATTTTCAAAAAAAAAAAATATTAAAACTTGCATTCATTTTCCCTTTCCCAAAAAATCAGATAGGAGCTCCAATCTCCTAATCCTAATTTTCTAATTTTTTGATTTAAAAAAAAAAACCTCAGCATTTATTGACTTTTCCCAACCCACAATCTCTTTTAACTTTTCTCATAATTATTACAACACCCTTTTTAATTTCTTCTATACACTATGGTTACACACAAAAATTAAAAAAAAAAAAAGAGATAAAAATTTAACTATAGATCTCAAAAAGATATAACATCTAAATTTGAATTGTGATTTAATAATATAATTATGTATTTTTTTTTATGTATATCTATCAAAATTTTAAATTACTTAATGAGACAAATTAATCAATTTTTCAAAATTATTAATTTTTAATTTACAAAATAGATTAAAAAAAACCTATTGACTGATTTATTTATTTAATAACAAAATATTTCATAATCTCTCCCTCCTAGTCTCTCTCACAAACTTTCAAAAAAAAAATATTAAAACTTGCATTCATTTTCTCTTCCCCAAAAAATCAGATAATATTTTCTATTAAAGTTGTAGATATCTACCTATATTTTATATATTATATTATAACATAACAAAAAAAAAAAAAACTAAAAAACTAAAAAAAAAATCTTTAAAGTTTATCTAAATAAAATTTAAATCAATAAAACTCACATGTCTATCGCATATCTAACTCACATTATAACTTACCTAAATAATAATAATTAAAAACAAATGGAAACCACAGATAAATTAAATTTTTAAAAAAAAGGTACCCACAACTCCATCTTAAATAAATTGAAAAAAAAAATATCCGAATAGAAACCACACAAAAATAAAAATAAAAAGATATATCTATCTATCTATCTATCTATCTATATCTGTACTATATATTAAGCAAAAAGGGTTTTTAACTCCCAAGGCCTATGGAAGCTTCAATATCCCAATCTGAATTTTTTAAATTTTTTATTAAAAAAAAAACTCAGCATTTATTGATTTGGTCAAAATCTCCTGATTAGCATTTATTAACTTTTTTTAATCCACATATCTTTCCACATGTCTGCAATTATTGATTTGATCAAAATCCCTTGATCAGCATTTAAAATCCTCTTATACAAATAATTATAGATATAATTCATGTATAGTTATTGCAGTACCCTTTTTAACTTTCCCCATACACTATGGTTAGTGATAAGAAAAAAATCTTAAAAAACATAATTTATATATTAAAAAAAAATCTAAAACAAATATAAATATCTATAATTATCCCGTGCATAGCACGGGTGATAGGCTAGTCTATATATTAAGGAAAAGGGTCTTTTAAAACCCAAAGCTTGTAGAACCTCCAATATGCCAATCCTAATTTCTTGATTTTTTAATATTTTTTTTAAAAAAAATTGACTTGGTGATTGGTGATTGGTTCAAAGATTGTAATAATTACACTATTGATTACAATAAATTCAAAGATTGTAATAATTATACTATTGATTACAATAAACACTTAATTTATAATAATTACACTTATTAAATGAATAACGCAATAAATGAAATCTTAATTTCTTTACTTTTTGCATCACCAAGAGACCCATGTAATTATTGTGTAAATGCCTCTTAAATAAATAAATAAACACTTATTAAATTCTTTCAAATTCTTCGGTCAAACCCCATGTATTTAATTTATATATTATGTAATTATTGTGTAAATGCCTCTTAAATAAATAAATAAACACTTATTAAATTCTTTCAAACTCCTCGGTCAAACCCCATGTATTTAATTTATATATTAAAAAAAATGAAAACAAATATAAATATCTATAATTATCCCGTGCATAACACGGGTGATAGGCTAGTATATATTAAGCAAAAATGAGTTTTTAACCCCAAGTCTTGTGGGAGTTCCAATCTTCCAATAATGCATGACTGAATAAAGACCCCAACCGATAAACTCTTGACTGGGAATCGTGATCGTGGAAAATTGACATGACTGTTGGAGTTGATCTGCGAGCCTATGCTTTAGTGACTATATGACTGATTTGGAACCCTTGTAAGACAACTCACCATTATGTGCCACCAAGAACTTTGTGTGATGTATTATTGTATACCATATGCTTATATGAAGGATTTAATTGGAAATTGCTATATTGACTGTGATGCTTACCTCTCGATATGACTAACTGCGTGTCTGTGCATTTGTCTGTAAACTTATTGGGAGGAACACACTGTATGTGACCTATACTGCTTTGATATGAATTGTAATGGTACTGGACTCTGATGTAAGTTTGATAATTGATGAACTCAGACTGATGGTGAAACTACTATAAAATCGAAATGACCGAGTATGAACAAATGTTAACCGATCCGAAATGATAAGAATGGAACTTTGATTTGAACTAATCGATGGAACCGTGGGTTAATGAAACCCTTTTGTGTGGATGGAACTTTTGTTTGATGCTTGCGCTTCGAACTTTTATTTGATATGTTTGGACAGAACTTGCATCTGAAATGACCTAGTCGAACTTTCATCGATTTGATCTGAGAAAACTCTTATTAAGAGCTATTACCGGATTTGTTTACAATGTAGGAAAAACTGGGTATGTGGCATGTGATTAATTACCCGGTATTACCGTTATAACCATGAACTTATTTGACTAGGGAATGATTGTTTGGGTGATTACTGTACTTCAGAACTGGTGGGATCTGTTGACCACAGACCGGTTTTGATCATAACCTCTGACTGTCTGGAAGTATATGTAATCTGTATGACTGCTTTCGTATTGACATGTGCTATGACCGAATCGGTAAGGACTGGCACTGATGAATAGTAAATGAATGCTTAAGAACTCTGCCTACTGCTGTGGGAGTAATGTAAAAATTCGCCTTATGTTCCCGATAACTCCCAAATGAACTGGACTGACAGTGATGGCTTACCGAATCGAGAATCAAATTGAACTAAGACTGGGTGAACAACTCGGGAGAGAATGAATCGAAACTCTGTAACTTAACGGGGGAAATTACTTATGAAACTGAGACTAGTGCAAATCTATAACTCCGATAAGTACTTGATTTAAGTAGTGTGAATACTACTATACCGCCATCAGATCTTTATCAGATTGTCACCGTCATCATTCTTTCAGATCTTGTCATCAGATCGACTTAATCGCCATCGCATTGTACCTGTTGTGTACTACTGTGCCACTTTATTCATATTTCGTGTCACGAAATAAGTTTTGTCTCGAAAATGCTACATGCTGTTTATTGAATGATTGTTCGACCCCTGTTATATATTTGTGACTCTTAGTATTATGTGATATATGTTAGCTGCCCGGTATCGGAGGTTCCTTTATGGAACTTATATCTGTCTGCACTCTGTTACCCGTACCGGAGGCCTCGTCATGAGGGCCCACCACATACTATTACGTTACATTGCGGATTCGGATTCCTTATGGAACCGTTATTCATAACCATTATGTAATCAGATCTGCATCTTCTTGCATCAGTCTGCTGTATGTCAGATCTGCTTGCCATGTCTGCATCATCTCCGCTCTAGTAATGCACCATGTATACATAAGCCAGGATTGTGCATCTACGTATGCTCTAGACAAAAATATGCGAATGAACATGTATCCGAATCTGTCGTTGACTGGAAACTAAAAGTGCATAAGATTCTGTTTTAATATGAACCCCAATCCCTATATGTGATTCCTGATTCTGTTATTGTGCATTGTTAAGATTGGGAATGGGTCATGAATCCGTTTTTGTATATGATTGTGCTCCTGTTATAGAGTGAAAGTTACCTTTATGATAGGCATCATCTCTGTTGTCATATGTTAACCCGAGTTTGGAGGACCAAACACTTTATAAGGAGATCAGAATAACCTCGCATCGACATTAATTATCGATTATTCTTGAATTAACCACGATTACCGATAATCGAGACCGATAATGACCGATAGTGATAATAAATGCGAATCGATCAATCAAATTGAACCTGAAATAATTGTGTATATACATGGTATTGCATATTTTATCTGTTTGATTGATTGTTTATCTGTTCAGGTTTTATGTTTAAACTGCTAATTAGAGGCCTTATCGGCGGCCAAATCCGAAATTGACTGATGTTTTATAATCATCATAGTTAATGTGATTTTATAGTGTAATTATCTGAAAATCGATTTAGTATGATTAAACTAGATTAATTTAAGCCAAATGAATAGAGTTGCCTTATTTACGGAATTGCCATCTAGTGGGGCCTTTGTTTATTATTATGTTGAGGCTTATTACACCTTGAAGCAACATTTCATCAGCTCATTTTGAGATTACAACCGAATTAGAGAGAGTGAGGAGATTTGGCTTCAATTGGGAATTGTCTTGGAGATTTAGTGGATTTTGAAGAAAGATTGCAAATTTAAGCTTCCCTTCTTATACTCAAGACCTAAGGTAGATCATTGACCTTCTTCATTGTACATTTGAGTTGATTTTGCATGTTTCATGTTCAATTTATGAGCTAAGCCATGTTGTAAGCTTAACATGTTGTATTGGAGCTTAATTGTTGCATGCATGTTAATATTGTTAAGTTTTGAGGTCATAGTTCATGATTTCATTACATGCATGTCCATATTTTGAAAGTAGTCCATGAATCCATCTTGTTTTGAAAGGAATGAGCTCATTTGAGCAAGATTTGAAGCTTCAATTGGTTTTAAAACTCATGCATGGCATGGTTGAAGATTGTTCATGAAAATGGGTTTGAATTTTGGATTTAATTGACTCACCTTTGGGGCTTGAATTCATAAATTGGCTTTTGAAACTTGTTATACATTGTTTTGGGATGTATTTTCCAGAATTTGGGCCCAAGAGGTCGAGAATTGAGTTGAGAATGCTTGGTTGGAGCTTGGAAGGCAAATCTGGAAATTCTAGATTTGGCTTCTTCGCTCGAGCGAAGGATTCCTCGCTCGAGTGACCAACGTTTTCTCTGAGCCACGCTCGAGCGTAAAAATCGAGCATCCAGTACTTTTACTGTTTCATCAGACCGCTCGAGCGAAGGATTGTTCGCTCGGGCGAAGCCTTTGATTTTGCAAACTCGCCGAGCGGCGAAGGCTCGCCGAGCGAGACCCTTTTCAAGACAACTTTTGAAAAATGCCTTCCAATCGTATTTTTGCATCCTCATCCCATCCTAGGCATTCTTAGGCCTAGTTTAAGGCATCTTAATGAGGATTTAGACATAGAACCACACGAGGAAATTTAGGGATTTAATTACCATCCTTCCATTGTGAAACTTAGTGTGTGTTCTATTTGTTAACCGCTTAGGTTGGTTTCTCTGACGCTCTAGTCGCTAATAGCCCAATCTCGTGAGTAACGATTGTGTAAAGATATGTTCAAAATGGTTATCTTTTGAATCTGAATCGAATCGCTTATTGAACTGCTATTGTTTCTTGAATGAATGTATGTCTGTATTCTCAATCAGACAGGCATCCTTAGCAATTCTTTATCACATAGAGCTCGCGGTTCCTTGTGGAACCATACATTCTTGATTGATGGCCATCATTCTTTGTTGGGTTCTGTTAAGACGGTCCGTTGGACCTCTTGTTTATAGGCTAATGGATGTACCACATATGTGATTAATCGAAATCTTGAAGAATGAAATCTTGTTTAATGGTGGTTTCATTATCAGAAGGACATTCATTCATAACCCCTTTACGCATTATGTTATTCACTGGGCTTTAGCTCACTGCTCATATATATATGTAGGTGTCCAGGCACCAGACTGCAGCTAGGAGCGTCAGGCAAGCTTTAGTTTTGTCAAGCCAACCACTGTGCCTCACTGCGAGGTTCCGAGTATAATCAAGCTTAGACTGCTTGTGGGGTGTCTTAGCCTCACCCAACCGCTATTGTCTCGCATAGATCGATTCAGATCTTGTATGGATCGATAACATCAGATCGCACTGCATCGTAATGTTACTAAGGATTAGGTCCCCGTACTGAATGTTGTATTTGATTGTATAGACTGTATGTTGACCGTACTGTATGAATGCATGGAAAATGTTTTTGGCATACAGATTTTCACAGCTCAATGGACACTAGTTATTTACTGTATTGGCTTCCGCCAGGCCCTGTACTCTGTTTAACTGTATTACTGTTAAAGAGCCTTGGTAATCTCGGATTCTTGGCGATTCTGATGCTAAACCCATAGGGCCGGGTTTGGGTCGTGACAATTGTAAACACAATCCGTGCATAGCACAGGTGATATGCTAGTACTATATATTAAGCAAAAGGGGGTTTTTAACCCCAAGCCTTGTGGGAGCTCCAATCTCAAAATCTAAATTTTCTGATTTTCTGATTTAAAAAAAAAAAAAATCTTAGCATTTATTAACTTCTCCCAACTCCCCAATCTTACCCTCATAATAACACTTTAATGCATTAAGAATGTAGCAATCCTGGTTTCAATCCCTCTTTTATGTTTAGCCACTTGACCGGGGCCGGGGTCCAGGCGGCCCCTTGGTCGAGGGTCGAGGCGCCCTTTCATGAGATCAAGGGCGCCTAGCGGGGTTGAGGGGCAGCACCACTCAAAACAAAAATTCATAATGCATTGGAAGTTACTTGATCTATGTCCGCAATTTACCACTTTATAAGCATTTGGTCACAAAAATGTTTCCTCTCTCAGCGATGTGGGACTCAAAGAGTAGACAAAAGTGTTGTGCCAAACGACGTCGTTTGGTATGCTTGTTGGAAGTTCCACATCGATTACAAGATACATTTTAAGGTAGACAAACTTCTATATAAGTGCAAGTGTTGAGGGTTAGCTTATTAGTTTCTATGGTTCTTTCTTGGTTTAATGAGCCGAGTTCGAGTTATAAATTTTAGTTGTGCCGAACTGGATTTTGGCCATAGTTCCATTGGGATTTTGGCTATAGTTCCTTCGCCAAAGTTGTGTAATTTCTCGAGGGCTTTGTGGTGTGTGGTGGAGATCGAGTTTTAACTCTTTTCATCTTCTCCATTTGAGCTACGAATTTGAGGCAGGGATATCCTACTCTTCCTTATGAGTTTTGTCTTTAAATTTTGGTATTTTGATATGTTGGAAGTTGCTGTGTAATTTTCAGAAAGTTTCGGTCTTTGTGAAATTTTACAAAAGTTGGGGTTTTAAATATATAAAACCTATATGCATGTTTAGCATGAAGAAATGGAATTAATGTTAAAACATTGATGAAAATGGAACCTCAGGGTTATAATGTTAATTATGAAAAATGCCCTAATTATATTGGTTAATTAATTGGTATAATTAATTGCGAGAAATGAGGAATTGAATTAGGAATGTTGAGATTGGGAATGTATGGGATTAAAGGGTGTAGTTGAATTATTTATCGCTCACCTAATTGAAATGTTGATATATTATCCATTTTGTATATTTATTTTCTGTTTAGAAATAACTGCTTTGGGCTATCGGTGGAGGATAGTCTTGATTGTTGTAGACAATGCATGATGATTAGGCAAACTAAAACTAATCACTGGAATGTGTCATTGAGTATGACGATTGAAAGGATACATTAACTTTATGTATTGATTGATGATGTGTATAATAATTGTTTATATGCATTGTGTTGTATTGGAGGAGATAGGGGATGTACTCCACGGTTTAAGGGAAGATAGGGGATGGATCTCTGAACCGGATGTTGTTTGGGAGGAGATAGGGAATGGACTCCGTAGATACAGCTCATTTGCTTATATTTAGAAGTGTGATATAGCTCATATGTTTATCTGTTGATGTGTTGATATAGCTAGTATGCTTATCTATTGTAAAATGGGAAAATGTTTAATTTGAGTCTTTATCTTAATTGAATTGGAAGTACTGTTGATATGAGATGTAATCTCTCTTAAAGGGTATGGCCAGGTTCTGAGCCATGGTTATGAGTTGAGAACTGAGTAAGAAATGGAAAATGAAAAATAATATGGACTTGTATGTCATAAAACTATAATGTGATATAAGTGGATGTATCAGTGTTGACCATCTATCAAATACTAATCTTTTAGTCATTGTTCATAACTGGTTTAGTGTATTTCTACTGGGCTGTTAGCTTACCCTATACGGGAATATCATTTTCAGGTACAGGTGAGATGTTACCTCCAAGGCAATAGTATGGATGGACCAATGGGAAGCAAGAGTTTCCTTATTATGCTTTATGTGTGCATGAGTGTTATTTGTAAATCCAAGGGCTTAATATGTAATGAGCGAGACTCTATTTGTGTAACCAAGCAATGTCTTGAAAAGATGGAAGCCTATATGGCATTTAATTGTTTGCTAAATAGTGAACTCTGATATATGAACTTATGTTGTTTCTTTTATATTTATTCCGCATATGATTTGTCTTTATTGCAATATTTCGGGGCGTTACAAAGAACAAGTATAAAAAATATTCTTTGAAATCTAACATATATAAATTTCTTGAAAAGTCCCAACACATATGATTATTATCCCTCATAATAACACTTTAATGCATTAAGAACAAAAATAAAAAAAATTCTTAAAAAGTCCAATACATATTATTGTTATCAAAATATTAAACTTTAATATAATATAATATAAAAAAAGACATTTAATTCCTTGAAAAATCCAAATATTAAACTTTAATAAAATATAAAAAAAGAAAAAAAAGAAGACATTTAAAAAAAAAATTTAAAATTAAAAATCACAATTCACATATATAGATAATTGTAAACACAAGCCTGTGAGAACTCTAATCTCTTAACCTTAATTTTCTAATGCATTAAGAATAAGTATAAAAAAAAAAAATTAAAAAGTCCAATACATATGATTATTATCAAAATATTAAATTTTAATATAATATAATATAAAAAAAGACATTTAATTCCTTGAAAAATCCAACACATATAAGGGATAATAATCATATGTGTTGGGACTTTTTAAGAAATTCATATGTCTTGAATTTTACAGAATTTTTTTTATACTTGTTCTTAATGCATTAAAGTGTTATTATGAGGGTAAGATTTGAGAGTTGAGAGAAGTTAGTAAATGCTAAAAAAAAATTTTTAATTCAAAAAATCAAGAAATTTAGATTGGGAGATTGGAGCTCCCACAAAGCTTGGGGTTAAAAACCCCATTTTGCTTAATATATAGTACTAGCCTATCACTCGTGCTATGCACGGGATAATTATAGATATTTATATTTGTTTTAATTTTTTTTAATATATAAATTATGTTTTTTAAGATTTTTTATAAAAATAATTTAATAATCTTAGCACTAACCATAGTGTACAGGAGAAATTAAAAAGGCTACTGTAGTAACTATACACGGGGTTGTATCTATTATTATTTGTGTGAGGGGATTTTAAATGCTAATCAGGGATTTTAACCAAATCAATAAATGCAGGCATGTGGATTGGAAAAAGTTAATAAATGCTAATCAGAGGATTTTGACCAAATCAATAAATGCTGAGGTTTTTTTTTTTTTAAATCAAAAATTTAGAAAATTAAGATTGAGAGATTGGAGCTCCCACAAGACTTGGGATTTAGAAACCCCCTTTTTCTTAATATATTTACAATTATCTATATATGTGAATTGCAATTTTTAAATGTCTTTTTTTTTTTTTTTAAATGTCTTCTTTTTTTCTTTTTTTATGTTATATTAAAGTTTAATATTTTGATAATAATCATATGTGTTGGACTTTTCAAAGATTTAAATGTCTTTTTTTTTATTATATTATATTAAAGTTTAATATTTTGATAATAATCATATGTGTTGGACTTTTCGATAAATTTTTTTTATGCTTATTCTTAATACATTAAAGTGTTATTATGAGTGATAATAATCATATGTATTGGGACTTTTCAAGAAATTCATATGTGTTGGATTTCAAAGAATTTTTTTTATATTTGTTCTTAATGCATTAAAGTGTTATTATGAGGGTAAGACTTGGGGGTTGGGAAAAGTTAATAAATGCTAAGTTTTTTTTTTTTTTTTTAAATCAAAAATTCTGAAAATTTAGATTGGAAGATTGGAGCTCCCACAAGGCTTGGGGTTAAAAATCCCCGTTTGCTATGTGTTAGATTTTTCAAGAAATTAAATGTCTTCTTTTTTTATTATATTATATTAAAGTTTAATATTTCGATAATAATCATATGTGTTGGACTTTTCAATAAATTTTTTTTATGCTTGTTCTTAATACATTAAAGTGTTATTATGAGGGATAATAATTATATGTGTTGGGACTTTTCAAGGAATTCATATGTGTTGGATTTCAAAGAATTTTTTTTATGCTTGTTCTTAATGCAATAAAGTGTTATTATGAGGGTAAGACTTGAGGGTTGAGAGAAGTTAATAAATGTTAAGTTTTTTTTAAAAAAAAAGTCAAAAAATCAGGAAATTTAGATTGAGACATTGGAGCTTTCACAAGACTTGGGGTTAAAAGCCCCCTTTTGCTATGTGTTGGACTTTTCAAGGAATTAAATGTCTTCTTTTTTTTATTATATTATATTAAAGTTTAATATTTCGATAATAATCATATGTGTTGGACTTTTCAATAAAAATTTTTTATGCTTGTTCTTAATACATTAAAGTGTTATTATGAGGGATAATAATCATATGTGTTGGGACTTTTCAAGGAATTCATATGTGTTGGATTTCAAAAAATTTTTTTTATACTTGTTCTTCATGCATTAAAGTGTTATTATGAGGGTAAGACTTGGGAGTTGGGAGAAGTTAATAAATACTAAGTTTTTTTTTTTTTTAATCCAAAAATCAAGAAATTTAGATTGGGAGATTGGAGCTCCTACAAGGCTTGGGGTTAAAAACCTCCTTTTACTTAATATATAGTACTAGCCTATCACCCGTGCTATGCACGGGATAATTATAGATATTTATATTTGTTTTAGATTTTTTTTAATATATAAACTATGTTTTTTAAGATTTTTTATAAAAATAATTTAACAATCTTATCACTAACCATAGTGTATGAGAGAAGTTGAAAAATGTACTGCAGTAACTATACACAGATTGTATCTATAATTATTTGTATGAGGGGATTTTAAATGCTGATCAAAGGATTTAGATCAAATCAATAAATACAGGCATGCGGAAAGACATGTAGATTGAAAAAAGTTAATAAATACTGATAAGGAGATTTTGACCAAATCAATAAATGCTGAGTCTTTTTTTTTAAATAAAAAAATTAGAAAATTCAGATTGGGATATTGAAGCTCCCACAGGCCTTGGGGTTAAAAACTCCCTTTTGCTTAATATATAGTATAGATAGATAGATATTATAAGATAAGAGAAATAAAGTGTTATCTTATTAAAATGGAGGAGATCTTATAAAAAAAAAACGTGTAGACATGAATGCCCTCCTATTTTATTGTGTTTACAATTATCTATATATGTGAATTGTGATTTTTAAATGTCTTCTTTTTTTCCTTTTTTATATTATATTAAAGTTTAATATTTTGATAATAATCATATGTATTAGATTTTTCAAGGAATTAAATGTCTTTTTATTTATTATATTATATTAAAGTTTAATATTTTGATAATAATTATATGTGTTAAACTTTTCAAGAAATTTTTTTTATGATTGTTCTTAATATATTAAAGTGTTATTATGAGGGATAATAATCATATGTGTTGGGAATTTTCAAGAAATTCATATGTGTTGGATTTTAAAGAATTTTTTTTATATTTGTTCTTAATGCATTAAAGTGTTATTATGAGGGTAAGACTTGGGAGTTGGGAGAAGTTAATAAATGCTAAGATTTTATTTTTTTTTAAATCAAAAAATCAAGAAATTTAGATTGGAAGATTGGAGCTCCCATAAGACTTAGGGTTAAAAACCTTTTTTTGCGTAATATATAGTATAGATAGTATAGATAGATCGATAATATATAATATAATATAATATAATATATAGATTATAAGATGAGAGAAATAAAGTGCTATTTTATTATAATAGAGGAGATCTTATAATAAAAAAAAAAAAAAAAAAAAAAAAAACGTGTAGATATGAATGCCCTCCTATTTTATTGTGTTTACAATTATCTATATATGTGAATTGTGATTTTTAATTTTTTTTAAATGTTTTTTTTTCTTTTTTATATTATATTAAAGTTTAATATTTTGATAATAATCATATGTGCTGGACTTTTTAAGGAATTAAATGTTTTTTTTTATTATATTATATTAAAGTTTAATATTTTAATAATAATCATATGTGTTAGACTTTTCAAGAATTTTTTTTATACTTGTTTTTAATGCATTAAAGTGTTATTGTGAGGGATAATAATCATATGTGTTGGGACTTTTCAAGGAATTCATATGTGTTAGATTTCAAATAATTTTTTTTATACTTGTTCTTAATGCATTAAAGTATTATTATGATGGTAAGATTTGGGAGTTGGGAGAAATTAATAAATGTTAAGATTTTTTTTTACATTAAAAAATAATGAAATTTAGATTCGGAGATAAGAGCTCCCACAAAACTTGGGATTAAAAACCCGTTTTTGCTTAATATATAGTATAAATAGATAGATATAGATATATAGATAGATATATAGATAGTGGTAACCCGTGCTATGCATGGGATTTTATAAATTAAAAAAAATATTATAATTATTAGATAAGCTTTAAAGATTATTTTTTAGTTTTATTTTTTATTTTTTAATATAATATATAAGATATAGATAGATATCTATAACTTTAATAAAAAAAATATTATCTGGTTTTTTAGAGAAGAGAAAAAGAATGCAAGTTTAAATTTATTTTTTTTTTGAAATTGGTGAGACAGATTAGAAGGATAAGAATATGAAATATTTTTGTTATTAAATAAATAAATCAGTTAATATTTTTTAATCTATTTTGTAAATTAAAAAACTAATAATTTTAGAAAATTGATTAATTTGTCCCATTAAGTGATTTAAAATTTTGATAGATATATATAAAAAAAATGCATAATTATATTACTAAATCATAATTCAAATTTAGATGTTATATTTTTTTGAGGTCTATAGCTAAATTCTTATCTTCTTTATTTTTGTGTGTAACTATAGTGTATGAGAGAAATTGAAAAATGTGCTGCAATAATTATGAGAGAAGTCAAAAGGGATTATGGATTGAGAGAAGTTGATAAATGTTTAGGTTTGATTGGAAGAAACAATAAATGCAGAGGTTTTCTTTTTTTTTTTTGTTAAATCAAAAAATTAGAAAATTAGGATTAGGATATTAGAGCTCTCATAAGGTCTGTGAGTTAAAAACCCCCTTTGGCTTAATGTATAGTACTAGCATATCACCTGTGCTATGCACGGGATAATTATAGATATTTATATTTATTTTAGATTTTTTTTAAAATATAAATTATGTTTTTTAAGATTTTTTTATAAAAATAATTTAACAATTTTATTGCTAAGAATAGTGTATATGAGAAGTTGAAAAGGATACTGCAGTAACTATATATAGATTATATCTATAATTATTTGTATGAGGGGATTTTAAATGCTGATCAGAGGATTTTGACCAAATTAATAAATGTAGGCTTGTGGAAAAACATGTGAATTGAAAAAAGTTAATAAATGCTGATCAGAGAATTTTGACCAAATCATTTTAGATTTTTTTAAAAATATAAATTATGTTTTTTAAGATTTTTTTATAAAAATAATTTAACAATTTTATTGCTAAGAATAGTGTATATGAGAAGTTGAAAAGGATACTACAGTAACTATATATAGATTATATCTATAATTATTTGTATGAGGGGATTTTAAATGCTGATCAGAGGATTTTGACCAAATTAATAAATGTAGGCTTGTGGAAAAACATGTGAATTGAAAAAAGTTAATAAATGCTGATTAGAGAATTTTGACCAAATCAATAAATGCTGAGTTTTTTTTTTAATAAAAAATTTAGAAAATTCATATTGGGATATTGAAGCTCCCACAAGCCTTGGGATTAAAAATCCCCTTTTGCTTAATATATAGTACTAGCCTATCACTCGTGCTATGCACGGGATAATTATAGATATTTATATTTATTTGAGATTTTTTTTAATATATAAATTATGTTTTTAAAGATTTTTTTCTTATCACTAACCATAGTGTATAGGGGAAGTTGAAAATGGTACTGCAGTAACTATACACGAATTGTATCTATAATTATTTGTATAATGGGATTTTAAATGCTGATCAGGAAATTTTGACCAAATCAATAATTGCAGGCATGTGGAATGATATGTGGATTGAAAAAAGTCAATAAATGCTAATTAGGGAATTTTGACCAAATCAATAAATGCTGAGTTTTTTTTTTTAAAATAAAAAAATAAAAAAATTCAAATTGGGATATTGAAACTTTCATAGGCCTTGGGGGTTAAAAACCCCATTTTGCTTAATATATAGTATAGATATAGATACATAGATAGATATATCTTTTTATTTTTGTGTGGTTTCTATTCGGGTATTTTTTTTTTAATTTATTTAAAATGGAGTTGTGAGTATTTTTTGTTTTTAAAATTTAATTTATCTATGGTTTCCATTTGTTTTTAATTATTATTATTTAGCTAAGTTATGATGTGAGTTAGATATGTGATAGACATGTGAGTTTTATTGATTTAAAGTTTATTTAGATAAACTTTAAAGACTTTTTTTTTTGTTTTTTAGTTTTTTTTGTTCTGTTATAATATAATATATAAAATATAGATAGATATCTACAACTTTAATAGAAAATATTATCTGATTTTTTTGGGGAAGAGAAATTGAATGCAAGTTTTAATATTTTTTTTTGAAAATTTGTGAGAGAAATTAGGAGGGAGAGATTATGAAATATTATTGTTATTAAATAAATAAATCAGTCAATTAAAAATCAATAATTTTGAAAATTTGATTAATTTGTCCCATTAAGTAATTTAAAATTTTGATTGTTTTGTGTGGGAGGAGATAGGGGATATACTCCACGGTTTAGGGGAAGATAGGGGATGGACCTCTAAACCGGATTTTGTTTGGGAGGAGATAGGAGATGGACTCCATTAGCATCACTTTTATGTGTGCTTATTTATATTGAAGTGTTTTATTGATACAACACTAAAATGTGTATCAATCTGGAAGTATGAAGTGTTTTGATATGAGCCTGAGTCTCATTTGTGTTGTTGATATTGGAAGTAATGTGAATATGCTATATACTTCACTGTTGTAGGTTTGGCCAGGTTCTGAGCCACATTGATAATAATGGTTATTGATAAGTGTCATAGACATTAGTGTCTGAAAATTGTATATTGATATAACTGATTAGCATGTTTAACCATCTATTAAAATGCTATCGCTTTATTCAATGCTTATATTTGGTTTAGTATTTTTCTACTAGGCTGTGGCTCACCCTATATGGGAACATCATTTTCAGGTCCAGGTGATTCACTACCTCCAAAGACTTAGCTTTGAAGGATTTGGATTATGAAGCTTTGTTTTTAGTTATTTGTTTTGTTTGAATTATGTGTAAACATTCAAGCCTAGGGCTTTATTTGTATTTGAGTTAGAACTCATGGTTTTGTGACCAAGTGTTGGCTTGGCAAGATGTAAGCCCCTAGGGCATTTATTTGATGTTATATGTAATATCTTTATTTTGAAATACTTGGATGAATGAATTGTGGTTTATATACTTCAGTAATGCATCTTATTATTGTGTATGTTATGGGTTAATTTTGAGGGTGTTACATTTAAAATTTTGATAGATATACATAAAAAAAGATACATAATTATATTATTAAATCATAATTCAAATTTAGATGTTATATGTTTTTGAGATCTATAGCTAAATTCTTATCTTTTTTATTTTTTATTTTTGTGTGTAACCATAGTTTATGGGAGAAATTGAAAAAGATGTTGCAATAATTATGAGAGAAGTCAAAATGGATTGTGGGTTGGGAAAAGTCAATAAATGCTGAGATTGGGTTGGGAGAAGTCAATAAATGCTGAGGTTTTTTTTTTTTTTTTAAATCAAAAAATTAGAAAATTAGGATTAGGAGATTGGAGCTCCCACAGGCCTTGGGGTTAAAAACCCCCTTTTGCTTAATATATAGTATAGATAGATGTGAGTTTTATTGATTTAAAGTTTATTTAGATAAACTTTAAAGACTTTTTTTTTTTTGTTTTTTTGTTTTTTTTGTTATGTTATAATATAATATATAAAATATAGATAGATATCTACAACTTTAATAGAAAATATTATCTGATTTTTTGGGGAAGAGAAATTGAATGCAAGTTTTAATATTTTTTTTTGAAAATTTGTGAGAGAAATTAGGAGGGAGAGATTATGAAATATTATTGTTATTAAATAAATAAATCAGTCAATAGTTTTTTTTAAATTTATTTTGTAAATTAAAAATCAATAATTTTGAAAAATTGATTAATTTGTCCCATTAAGTAATTTAAAATTTTGATAGATATAAATAAAAAAATACATAATTATATTATTAAATCACAATTCAAATTTAAATGTTATATCTTTTTGAGATCTATAGCTAAATTCTTATCTTTTTTTTTTTTTTAAATTTTTGTGTGTAATCATAGTGTATGGGAGAAATTGAAAAGGGTGTTGCAATAATTATGAGAGAAGTTAAAAGGGATTGTGGGTTGAGAAAAGTCAATAAATGCTGAGGTTGGGTTGGGAGAAGTCAACAAATGCTGAGGTTTTTTTTTTTTTTTAAATCAAAAAATTAGAAAATTAGGATTAGGAGATTGGAGCTCCTATCTGATTTTTTGGGGAAGAGAAAATGAATGCAAGTTTTAATATTTTTTTTTTGAAAATTTGTGAGAGAGATTAGGAGAGAGTGACTATGAAATATTTTTGTTATTAAATAAATAAATCAGTCAATAGTTTTTTTTAATCTATTTTGTAAATTAAAAATCAATAATTTTGAAAAATTGATTTATTTGTCCTATTAAGTGATTTTAAATTTTGATAGATATACATAAAAAAAAATACATAATTATATTATTAAATCATAATTCAAATTTAGATGTTATATCTTTTTGAGATCTATAGCTAAATTCTTATCTTTTTTATTTTTTATTTTTGTGTGTAACCATAGTTTATGGGAGAAATTGAAAAGGATATTGCAATAATTATGAGAGAAGTCAAAAGGGATTGTGGGTTAGGAAAAGTCAATAGATGCTGAGGTTGGTTTGGGAGAAGTCAATAAATGCTGAGGTTTTTTTTTTTTAAATCAAAAAATTAGAAAATTAGGATTAGGAGATTGGAGCTCCCACAGGCCTTGAGGTTAAAAACCTCCTTTTGCTTAATATATAGTATAGATAGATTTTTTATTTAAGAAAAAAAAAACTCAACATTTATTAATTTGATCAAAATCTCTGATCAGTATTTATTAACTTTTTCCAATCCACATATCTTTCCACATGCTTATATTTATTGATTTGTTCAAAATCTTTGATCAACATTTAAAATCTCCTCATACAAATAATTATAGATACAGCCCATGCATAGTTACTACAGTAGCCTTTTTAATCTCTCATATACACTATGGTTAGTGATAAAATTGTTAAATTATTTTTATAAAAAAATTTAAAAAACATAATTTATATAGTAAAAAAAATTTAATATAATATAATATAAAAAAAAAGACATTTAATTCCTTGAAAAATCTAACACATATGATTATTATCAAAATATTAAACTTCAATATAATATAAAAAAGGGAAAAAAATACATTTAAAAAAAAATTAAAAAATCACAATTCACATATATAGATATATAAACACAAGCTTTGTGGGAGCTCTAATCTCCTAACCTTAAATTTCTAAATTTTTTATTTTAAAAAAAAAAAAAACTCAGCATTTATTGATTTGGTTAAAATTCCCTGATCAGTATTTATTAACTTTTTTCAATCCACATGTTTTTCCACATGCCTGCATTTATTGATTTGGTCAAAATCCCTGATCAGCATTTAAAATTCCCTCATATAAATAATTATAGACGCAGCCCATGCATAGTTACTGCAGTAGCTTTTTTAATTTCTCATATACACTCTGGTTAGTGATAAAATTGTTAAATTATTTTTATAAAAAAAAAATTAAAAAACATAATTTATATATTAAAAAAATTTAAAACAAATATAAATATCTATAATTATCTCGTTAGTAATTTTTTATTTTAAAACATATGGTTAGTAATTTTTTGTTTTAAAAAAAAAACTCAACATTTATTGATTTGGTCAAAATCCTCTGATCAACATTTATTGACCTTTTTTTAATCCACATGTCTTTCCACATGCCTGTATTTATTGATTTGGTTAAAATCTCTTTATCAGCATTTAAAATCCCCTCAAACAAATAATTATAGATACAATCCGTGTATAGTTATTACAGTACCATTTTTAACTTCTCTCATACACTATGGTTAGTGATAAGATTGTTAAATTATTTTTATAAAAAATCTTAAAAAACATAATTTATATATTAAAAAAAATCTAAAACAAATAAAAATATCTATAATTATTCCGTGCATAGTACGGGTAATAGGGTAGTTTACTATTAAACCCAACATAGTTTTTCATTGTCAAAAAGACAAAAAAACAAAACACTATTTTTAAATTTTACTCAATTAGTTGGAAAAGAAATTTAATTAATTTTTTTTACCAAAAACAAAAAAAGTTAAAAATAATTCAGTATGTTTGGTTTTAGTTTTCTGAATTCAGTTTTCTAAAAATTAAATTTTTTATTTTTCGTGTTTTTTTTTTAGTGAATATTTTTAAAATTTTAAGCAATTTTTTATATTTTTTTAGATACACCTTACTTAAATATATCTAAATAGTAAAATATTTGATAAAAAATATTTTAAAAAATTAATAAATACACAAAAATACAAAAAATGTATCATTTTTTATTTTTTTGTATTTTTGGTATTTAGAGATTTTTTTTTAAAAAAATTCACAAATATTATACATTTTTAAATTTTTTCATGTTAGGTGTGTTTAAAAATTTTAAAAAAAATTTGCTTAAAACTATTAAAAAAATTCATTGAAAACAAAAATATAGAATTTTCTGGAAAGTGTTTTCTAAAAACCAAAACCAAACAAGCTAATTGGGTTTTTTTTTTTTAGTAAATCTTTTTTCTCAACTTTTTGAATTAATGAGTGTTTTAGGAAGTTTTAAAAAATATACTTTTTGACTTTTTTAGCTAAAAAAGTTGACTTTTTGTAATTTTTTTGTGACTTTTTTAAAAAGCCAACTTTTTTAGCTTCTTCCCAAAAGACCTCCAAGTTAACAAAAATATTAAACATTTTTAATATCTTTTTCTTTTTTTTTTTTGTATTTTTGGCATTTAGAGATTTTTTTAAAAAAAATTCACAAATATTATACATTTTAAATTTTTTTTTATGTTAGGTGTGTTTAAAAATAAAAAAAAATTGATTAAACGATTAAAAAAATTCATTGAAAACAAAAATATAGAATTTTCTGGAAAGTGTTTTCTAAAAACTAAAACCAAACAAGCTAATTGAATTTTTTGTTTTTAGTAAATTTTTTTTCTCAACTTTTTGAATTAATGAATGTTTTGGAAAGTTTGTAAAAAATAGACTTTTTGACTTTTTTAGTGACTTTTTTAGATAAAAAAGTTAACTTTTTGTAACTTTTTTGTGACTTTTTTAAGAAACTCTAAATAATTGACTTCCCAAAAAACCTCCAAGTTAACAAAAATATTTGAGGCCTCTAAATAAAAAACTCTACAAATAAACCCCATCTTATAATTTAATATTTTAACTTATAATATTACAACTTTTTTATATATTATCACATCACTAAAATTGACATTAAAACTTCAATTGTTAACTTCAATTGTAACGCTCTCGATCATTCCTCATCATATTATTCCCTCCCACTTTCATTCCGACCTAAACTTCCACTTCCACTTCTCTCTCTCTCTCTCTCTCTCTCTCAACTATAATTTCTTTCACTGTACGCTCTCTCAATCATCCCTTCCACTTTCACTTCCACTACCACTTTTCTTTAGTCCTTTTTTGTCAGAAATAAAATAAAGAGGATTCATGATACAAAAATTAAATAAAATTATATTTATTTTTATAATAGTTATTAATGTAAGAATTATTAAATTATTTTTATATAAAATAATAAAAAAATATTAAACATTAATGTTCCAAAAAAAACACCTAACATGTAAAAAATAAAAATAAAAATAAAAATCCGACAAATTATTTTTCTAATATCAAGTGCTGGAAGCCCATCTGAATCTCCTCCCCAAGGGAATTGATAATCCGAAAGGGATTACGAATCTCTTCTCTATCTCTCAAAATAAACACAAAGATAGTGGGTCACACTTCACTATCAATTAAAATCCTCTCTCTATAATTCCAAACAAACAGACCTCTCTCTTAACTTTAATTTCTTTCACCGTACGCTAGCTTTCGTTTGAGATATGGATTGACTTTTAACTTTTTAATTTTTTGACTATTTAAACTTGGGAATAAAAAGCTTCGTTTGAGATAAATTTTTTGACTTTTTAAACTTTTGTAAAAGAAAAAATTAAATAATTATAATTTAAACGTAATATTTTATCTTATTAAACTAAAAAACTTATTTTTTTTTTATACGATTATTATAACACAAACATGACATGCCAAACAAAGCCTCTATCATCCCTTCCACCTCCACTTCTCCTTCTTCCTCTCTCTCTCTTAACTTTAATTTCTTTCACCGTACACTCTGTCAATCATCCCTTCACAGCATGTATCACACACATTCACTCTATATAATCTGATCCAATTTTGCTCCTCATGTGTCAGTTTTTAGGAAACCATTTGGGTCAAATGTTTTGATTGTCCTTGTTTTCTGATTTATTTTGGTAGGTGTGATTGATTATACTCAGAGAGAAGTAACTCACAAGTGAGTGAGAGTTGTTGTGAAAGATGGCTCAGATTCTGCTTCATGGAACTCTTCATGTTACTATCTATGAGGTCGATAGGTTGCATACTGGTGGACCTATGGACATACTCAAAAGGGTAAAATTTTCATTATAAATTTATTACACTAATGATTTCATTACTTTAGTTTCCCTTTAACTGTTTATTTTATAAATGAAGTCATTAATTAGTTCACAAAATTGTGTGTTTTGCGAATCCAGATCCTTTTAAAGTTGGGTTGTGCAATATTTTATAAAGTAAATTATTAATTGGTTTCTAGATCCTTTAAAAGTTGTGCAATATTTTATTAGGGACTTACGTGTAGGTATTGTTGAATGAGGCAGGTTAGAGAGTTTAAATATTTTATCAAATATCTTATATATAAGTGTAGGATCCGTATAAGATTTGCATGGTGTGAGTCTCATATTCATGTAAGACATTTGTTAGAATATTTGATAAAATATTTAGGGTTCTTAACATTCTTCTTGTTCAATAAATTCTATGATAATTAATAATATTTTTCATCATACACTATTAAAAAATATCACTAATAGTTAATTTTTAGCGTCAGTTTAAAAATTTTGTTACAAAATATTTCACTAATTTATTTTAGTGACAGTTTAAAAAAATCGTCAAAAAAAAGTCACTAATTTTTAACTTTCAACAACAGTTTAAAAAATTCGTCATAAAAAATGTGCTAATTGTAAATTTTAGCAACAATTTATAAAAATAGTAACAAAAAAGTTACCAATTGTCAATTTTTAACGACATGTAAAAAATTGTCACAAAAAATTATTTTTAACGGCGATTGTGATAAGATTTATTTTCAATAGACTAGATAGAAATTAAATCTAACTATTAGACCTATTAACACTTTACTCATCTTTTAGGTTAGTGATTGGTTTACATAATTTTTAAACAATGCTCGAGTGCTTAAGTGTATATATTCGTGTATTTTCATCCTTATTTCGAATCTTAGGCCTGTTCATGTTCAAAATTTATTGGTCAATCAAAAATTGCATTATAATTGGGCTTGGGGATACCTAAAGGGCAGCAGGAACTGCGGTGCCTTCCAACCATACAATTTTGACCCTTTTTTTTTTTTTTTTCACTTAAACGTAGTCACAAGACATCACTTTGTTAATTGCATACAACTTTTTTAGATATGTGCATTACATGTAGAGAATTTAAAATATGTATATAGAGTATTTATATAATTCTCAATACCAAAAAGTGTTTCATAATTTATTCACTTATTAAGGTATTAATATTATTTAATTACTTGATTTCAAATATTTTATATTTATTTTTAAAATTAGCTTAATAAAATATTTAAAAATTTATGGTTGATATTGCAATTTTTTGTTACGTTAATTTATGATGAGATTATGTATTTTGTAGTCAATACAAAATTTTGTGAAGAAATTATGCATTATTCATTCTCAATTCATTATAAAAAATAATTATAAATATATTACAAATAAAATTATTGTAAAAGAATAGTAATTCAACTTCATTCTATTTTACCCTAGTGAAAGGATTAATAATTCCATAAATTGGTGTAGGATTAATAATTCCACAAATTAGTGAGAGAACCATTTATTATGTATTCATTAGTTTTCTTTCATACTTGAAATCATGATCCTCAATCCCTCTCAGTATTAAAAATTCGTCAATTTTGTCAGATTGAATATCTCCTGTAGATGTAATTTGATTAATAAAATTTGTAATCAAATATGAGATTGTGAGTTCATAGACTAACAATCTCAATCCTATGCTATAATCCTTGTAATCAAACATGCCTTAAATGTTCAAAATTCTATATATTGTGCATGTGTGAAATTAAAATATAGTGTATTTAGTTGTAACAATATTTTATAAATTATTATGATATGGAGATACCTTGTTGGTCAAAAATGATGAATTATGGGTATAATATTCCGCTCATGTATTATTTTAAGAGTTAATTATCTAAAAGTTTTATTTAGAAATGTTATGGTAGCTTATGTCCTATTTAAGATTTTTTAAACCAATAAGTCCTATTTAGTAAAACTAAAAATATTATCATTTTTTTTAAAATTTTTAAAACTAAGAACATTATCAATTTTGCGTAGTAATGTTTCAGATAATTGTTTCACTAACTAATGAAAAAAACAGACCATGAGATTAAACGTTTTTGCCCTTCTACCTATTGATTTGATTCAACTATTCAATAAAATCAAGAATATTAACAGTTTTTTTTCCAGTTTTAAAACTCAAAACTTTATCATTTTTTTTATTTTTGAAGTTTTTTTTTTCAACTTTGCACTCAATATTCCATCATCATGCTCCTTTTATAGACACAAAATTTTCAGTTTTGCACAAAAAAAATAATTCATTTTTTACAAAAAAAAAACTTCTCTTTTTTTTTTTGTACATAATTTTTCTTATAGTTTTTTTCAATTTGAAAATATTTTAAAGTTTTAAAATCAAAATAAATGTCAAATTATTATGTTCCTTAATAAGTAATCATAAATGATGAACAATCATTATTTGAAGGATAATTTCAACTATTAAAAATTTAATGAGACTTGAAGGTTCAAAAAATCTTAATTAGGACGTAATGGACTATAAGTTCATAAATTAAAATTTGGGTGTAAATGTCTCTTATTTTAATTACAGCAATGATCGAGACCCTCACTCTCACAAGACCCCTACAAATCTGGATCACTCATGATATGGACCCCACACATACATTAGTGAGCCCTACACATACATAAAGAGTCAAGATCACTTTAGGGGTATGGGAGTCATCCCCAAAGGAGGTTCCAAACATTTTTCTTTTAATCATGCTTGCTCACTAACTTATTCACAAGTAATAACTTTATTTTCTCAAACGCCGTAACTAAAGTCACAAATTTTTATAATATCAATCATAAAATTTTAAACATTTTATTATGTAAATTTTAAAAATAAATCTAGAAAATTTGAAACCAAGTAATTAAATAATATTAATACCTTAGTAATTTGGTAAATTGTGAAACACTTTTTGGTATTTAGAATTATAAGTAAATATATATATATTTTTTTTTGAATATTCTCTACAAATAAATATTGGCTTTGTTCTCTATCTGAATGTATAATTCTCTATCTTTGGTCAAAAATAAAACAAAACAAAAAAATAAAAATTGTCAAAATTGTGCCGTTTGATGGCACAGCAGCTCCGGTTGCCGTTCAGGGGCAGCAGCATCCCTAAATCTTTACTAATTAATCATAGAGAAGTGAGATTCATGTTTTGCAACTATGAGAGTCGAACACGAGATTTGAAAATTATACCATAGCGAGATGAAAAATTCCTACTGCTTGCTTCCTGACGGTTCACTTTCTATCACTTAATTAGGAAAACCCTGAATCCACTTTCAATCAAGAAGTTATTTGGTGGTTTTGGGATACGGCCACATGGTGTGCCTGGTACATTTTGATTGATGGAGAGAGTGAGACTCATGAAGAGGGGATATGATGATTTGTGATTTGCCAGGGAGGGACATGGCCACATGGCGTTCCTGGACGAAGAAATAATTTTTCCATTCAATCTACCTGTTTCATACCTTGATACTCTATCCTTTGCAACCCTTTTTCTTTTCTTTTCTGTTTTTTTATTAAAAAAAAAAAGAAGCAATCTTCTCTGACCACACTTCGAGAAATCTGTTTTCTTGAAAAATTCTATTTATGGACTACATTTGGAAAATTATATCCAATTTATGTTTGTTAAGTGTTCGTTTTAATCTTCCTTGAAATTTGGAGATCATTACTTGGAGGTTGGAAAAAAAATTTAATGTTAAAATTAGCAGTTAATTAACTTAATTTCGATTTGTTTTATTTCTTTGTTTACATTTCGGATTGGTGAATGAATTCTTGTAGATTACTGGTTTGGGCATAGGGACTCCCAAAATCTATGCAACTATTGATCTAGAAAAGGCTAGGGTTGGCCGAACCAGAGTCATCGAAAATGAACCTCAAAACCCTAGGTGGTACGAGGCTTTCCACATTTACTGTGCTCATATGGTTTCAAATGTAATATTTACTGTCAAAGATGATAATCCGATTGGGGCAACTTTGATTGGAAGAGCTTATGTACCTACTCAAAAAATTTTGGACGAGGAAGAAATTGATGAATGGGTTGAGATCTTGAACGAAGAGAAAAAACCTATACGTTCTAAGCTTCACGTAAAGCTACAATATTTTGATGTCACGCGAGATCTTAATTGGGCGGGTGGCATTAGAAGTTCCAAGTTCCCTGGAGTTCCATACACATTCTTTCCACAGAGACAAGGATGTCGGGTTTCTTTGTACCAAGACGCTCACTTGCCTGATAAATTTGTCCCGAAAATCCCCCTTGCCGGAGGAAAGTTTTATGAGCCCCATAGATGTTGGGAAGATGTTTTTGATGCAATAACTAATGCGAAACACTTGATTTACATTACGGGTTGGTCTGTATATGCAAAAATTTCATTGGTAAGGGACTCGAGGAGGCAAAAGCCGGGAGGAGACATGATGCTGGGTGAATTGCTTAAAAAGAAGGCGAGTGAGGGTGTTCGGGTACTTATGCTTGTTTGGGATGACCGGACTTCTGGGGGTCTTTTTAAAGATGGACATATGGAGACCCATGACGAAGATACTGAACAGTATTTTGAACAGAGCGAGGTTCATTGTGTCTTGTGCCCGCGTAATCCTGACGATGGTGGAAGCATAGTTCAAGATATAGAAGTTAAAGCGATGTTCACTCATCACCAGAAAATTGTGGTGGTGGACAGTGAGATGCCTAGTGGGGGAACGAAGAGGCGGAGGATTGTGAGTTTTGTTGGTGGTATTGATCTTTGTGATGGAAGATACGATACCCCTTTCCATTCGCTTTTTAGGACTTTGGACACGGCGCATCATGATGATTTTCACCAACCAAACTTAAGCGGTTCTTCAATTACAAAAGGCGGACCAAGGGAGCCCTGGCACGACATTCACTCCAAACTTGAAGGACCCGTTGCGTGGGACGTTTTGTTTAATTTTGAGCAGCGATGGAAAAAGCAAGTCGAGAAGAATGTACTCGTTAATTTGAGAGAGCTCGAAGATCTTATCATTCCTCCATCTCCGGTTATGTTCCCAGATGACCACGAAACATGGAATGTTCAATTGTTTAGATCAATTGATGGTGGAGCGGCTTTTGGGTTCCCTGACACCCCCGAAGAGGCTGTAAAATCTGGGCTAATTAGCGGTAAAGACAACATAATTGACAGAAGCATTCAAGATGGTTACATTCACGCTATCCGAAGAGCTAAGAACTTTATTTACATAGAAAATCAGTATTTTCTTGGAAGCTCTTTTGGGTGGCACTCTGATGACATTAAGGTTGATGATATCGGTGCTATGCATCTAATCCCAAAAGAACTTTCTTTAAAGATCGTTAGCAAGATTGAGTCCGGTGAGAGGTTCACTGTCTACATTGTGGTACCAATGTGGCCCGAGGGAAAGCCAGAGAGTGGAGCGGTTCAAGCAATATTGGATTGGCAGAGGAGGACGATGGAGATGATGTATAAAGATGTTATTGAGGCTCTTCGTGCCAAAGGCATTGAAGAGGACCCTCGGAACTATTTGACGTTTTTTTGCCTTGGCAACCGCGAGGTGAAGCGAAGCAGTGAATATGAACCTTCGAATAAGCCTGATCCTGACTCAGATTATTCTAGAGCCCAAGAGTCTAGGCGATTCATGATCTATGTTCATGCCAAAATGATGATCGGTGAGTTACTGTTTTTACTGCAATCCTAATTTTGTTTTGGAATTTTCATACTTCAAAAGATATAATTCCAATATGAAAAAAAAAAATTGGGTTTCTTCTGATATAATTTTAATCTTTTTGTTTACTACTTTGTTTGGAGTCAATCTAATAAATTGACCAATAAAAATAACAAACTTGGGTATAGTTTTTTGAAATTGAGGGAAATTAAATTGAGTAAAAATTAGACATTTCTTATGAATAATTTCATTTGGTTTGATGTAAGTCAACTTGTTGGGGGGGGGGGGGGGGGGGGGGGGGGAAATACCAATGTCTATTGCAGTTGATGATGAATACATAATCATTGGATCCGCCAACATCAACCAGAGGTCGATGGACGGTGGTAGGGACTCCGAGGTAGCCATGGGAGCATACCAACCATATCACTTAGCAACAAGGCAGCCAGCGCGGGGCCAAATTCATGGGTTTCGAATGGCATTGTGGTATGAACACCTTGGCTTGCTTGATGACACATTCCTCTATCCACAAAGTGTTGAGTGTATTGGGAAGCTAAATCAGCTGGCCGATAAGTATTGGGATCTCTACGCGAATGAGAGTTTTGACCGTGATCTTCCTGGTCATTTGCTTCGCTACCCTATTGGAATTGGCATTGAAGGTGAAGTCACTGATCTTCCAGGGAGTGGGGAGTTCTTCCCTGACACCAAGGCTCGCATTCGGGGTGCTAAATCTCCTTACTTCCCTCCTATCCTTACAACATAGTGAAATTTCATACTTGAATTTTAACTTGTTCTACTGAGTTTGCTGTTGTAGTCATCCTAAGTTGTGTGCCATATGCCTATATTATGCAGATATGTTGTAGTCATCCTAAGTTGTGTGCCATAGGCCTATATTATGCAGATATGTTCATATAAGGTTATTAATGGTGTTGTGTGATTTTGATGCTGAACAGCATATGCAATTTATGAGATGTGTTTTGGTCTATTTTCTAGACATGCAATTTGCCATTTTTGTTACAATTCCTGGTTTTTTTTTACTTTTTTTAAGAGTGATATTAGACTATCAAATTAAATTAATCATTTAAGTTCCATTTGTTTCGACGTAAATTGATTTTATTGATTTTTTCTTGCAAATTGATTTTACATAGAAAAAATGATAATGATTTTGTTTTTGTTTTTGTTTTTCGATATTTGGTTGATATTTGAAACAAAAATATTTTATTGCTTAAAAGAGAAATTTTGATCCAATAAAGTGTCATTTATGATTTTTTAGCGAGTTAAGATATTTACTTGAAAATGCTAAATGTTTTAAAAATATAGTGAGTGAGATAAAAATTGACTTACGAAACTTTTAAAGATAAGTCATTTTAAAAAAAAAATGATACAAAAATATTTTACTTGCTTTTTCTTTAAACAAATAACGAAAAATGAGTAAAATATTTTTAACACATACATTTTATGTCAAAACAAACAGAATGTTAATGTTGGACTTTACATGGCTCTAGCAACATTACCTGATTTGCCCATCTTTTATTTAGAAACATCAACATTAACATTAATATTTTGTACAGTTTAGTAGATGATGTGATTAGTACAATGTAAAATTCAAATATGGTTAGTGTGTTTGGTTTTAGTTTTTTAAAATTTAGTTTTCAGAAAATTAAAAATTTTTTTTTCCTTTTTTTTTTTAGTGAATATTTTTAAAATTTTAAGTAATTTTTTATTTTTTTAAATGCACCCTATTTAGATGTATCTAAATAATAAAATATTTGTAAAAAAATATTTTAAAAATTAATAAATACACAAAAATATAAAAAAATATATATACTGAATTTTTAATTTTTGGTATTTAGAAAACTTTTAAAGATTTTTTTTACAAATATTATACTTTTTAAGTGTATTTATATTAGGTGTGTCTAAAAATAAAAATAACAAATGCTTAGAATATTTAAAAAATTAGTGAAATCAAAAAAATACCAAAAGAGAAAACATAGAATTTTTAAAAAAATGAATTCTAGAAACTGAAACCAAACATGTTAAATTTTGTTGCTATGAATAATGTTAGAGTGACCATTGGTTCACTTACTCCACCAATTCGCATATTTTAAGATTTGAGATTAATATCTAAATTCATACAACCGAGTTAGGGTGAACTTTTAAACTCTTTACTTCGCAAGTTTTAAGGTTTGAAATTGACATCTAAGTTCATACAATTGAGTTGAGTTGAACTTTTAAGCTTTTTATTAAGCTTTCGTTTGGCATATCATAAAATAGAATTTTTTTTTTGTTAAAATAGTTACAAAAAGATAAAATAAATTTTTTAGCTTAATAAGACGAAAATGTCACATTTAAATCATAATCATTTTATTTTTTCTCTCACAAAAATTAAAAATACCAAAAATCCTATCCCAAATAAAACTTTTTAACCTCAGATTAAAAAAGATTAAAAAGTCAACTCACATCTTAAACCAACCCATGAGTTGGGTTTGAAAGCAATCTTTGAATTCAACTTGGCTTGATCTGATTATTAATATATTTTATATAACTTATATATTATATAAATGAATATATATTATTTATTAAGTTTTAATGAACCAAAGTTAATTGTTTGTTTCAAATTAATTGCAAAATTAAATTTTTTGTTTTTGTTTAATATATTGAGTTATTCGACGGCTCGTGATTGTAAATTGTAATGTACATTTATGGCCCGTCTAGTAGGGATTGAACTTTTCGAGCTGACAACAGGCTCAGCCGGACTTGGACACGATATTTTTTTTATATTTTTAAAGTTTTGTTTGGTACAATCTACAAAAAGTTAAAAAGTCAAAAAATTATTTAAAAAATTTAAAAATTCAAACCATTTGAGAAAAGCTTGTTAGGAAAATCTAGAGGACAAAATTATTATCTTGTCATTTGAATTCAACTACCCAAAGTCAAAAAATTAAAAGTTAAAAAGTCAACAAGGTTAGAATGGTCATTTTGATTTTAATACACATCTTTTTATAAAAAATCAAAAAGTTATGTAAAACATACATATTTTTTTTTTCTCTATTTTGTTAGCCAAAAAATCTATATTATAAGACAGAAGGGTTTTTAAAAATATATAAAATGTATCAGAGATACATTTTAAATCAATGGTCTATATCAATTCTGAGTATATATCAATGGCTTAGATCTATGTAGTTCCCGCTCAAACATTTAGGCTTCCACCTACCCACGTCTCCTCTTCATTCTCTCTCTCTCTCTCTCTCTCTCTCTCTCTCTCTCTGTGTTCTCATCTACGTATCCCTCTCTCTTTTTCTTCTTCTTCCATACCATCTCTCTTCACTCGCTCCCGACGCTGCTCTCCAGTCTCGACTCACAAGGTAAGATTTCTACTATCTCTCCCTCTCTGTCCTTCTTTTCTACTCTCTTTTTGCGCTCGCTTCCCTTCTCTCTCTGTTTCCCTAGCATTTTTCATTTTCCTTATCTGGGTTTATAACCTGTTTATCTGGGTTTGATTGTTTAACTATGTTTAAAATGGGTTTGATTGTATACAAACTGATTTTGTCCGGCAATCAATTTTTTGCATATTATTTGTGTCTATACATCTAATTTTTGGCTTGCTAATCAACCATCTTCTGTGAATTGGTTTGTATCTCTGTATCTAATTGATTGGGGTAAATAATTTATTTTCATTTTGTATTGTTGGGTTTTATTTATATCTCTCTATTTGATTGATTAGGGTAAATGATTTCTTTTCATTTTATATTACTATCAGTTTTTTACATATTATTTGTGTCTATACATCTAATTTTTTGGCTTGCTAATCAAAAATATCTTCTGTGAGTTGGTTTGTATCTGTGTATCTGATTGATTGAAGTAAATGATTTCTTTTCATTTTATATTGTTGGGTTTGATTTATATCTCTCTATTTGATTGATTTGGGTAAATGATTTCTTTTCATTTTATATTGTTGGGTTTGATTTATGTGGTGCTTCTGGGTAATCTTTTTTGCCCAAAAAAAATCCTTAATCGATTGTTAGGCTAGGAGTTTGAGGTATTCTGCACACACTTGCCTTTTTTCTCTTTTTCATTTGCAATATATATATATTTTTTGATTATTTTTTTGGGTTCGGCAACAAAGAAATTTGGTTAATAAATTAAAAGAGAATATTCAAGAGAATGTGGAGATCTAGAAGTCATTTTCAACAATTTTACTAGTTTGGTTTAAACTAATTCTTTTCTATTATATTAAAATTGCTGTAAATTAGAGGATGATTAGTCAGTTGCAGATTTCTTCATGGCAAAACATGCACTCAATGTTACAAACTGATTAAATGTGGTGACTATAATAGGTACATACTTCAAAGCCAGTTAATTGTGAAAAAAAAATGTAATGTTTGGACAAAATAGGTTGCAGTTTATTCACGCCAAAAGAAATAGGTTGCAATTTACAGCAATTTTAGGTACACACTTACCTTTTTTCTCTCTTTCATTTGCAATATTTTTTTTGGTTCAGCAACAAAGAAATTAGGTTAATAAATTAAAAGAGAATATTGAAGAGAATGTGGAGGTCAAGAAGTCATTTTCAACAGTTTTTGTTGTTTTTTTAAGTTCATTTCCATGTCCTGTTACTATTACCACTTAATAGTTTATTTATAATTAGGTCAGCTGGTCTTCTCTCTCTATTAATGCATGGGCTACATTCCGGTGTTTGTGAATGCATAGGACACATTCCAAGCTCATCATTGGTCAGTTGTATACATATGTGTCAAAACCCTTAATTTAATAGTAATTCTACTAATTGTGTCTCTGTATCTAATTTTTTTGGCTTGCTAATCAAATATGCACACACTTACCTTCCCTTCGAACTAGCAAGGTAAGATTGATTGTTTTGATTTTGGTTACTTCGCGAAAAGGAGTTTTTCAGATGATTTATTGTTTAGTAGTGTTAGGTATACGATTACACCATTTTTGGAAATCCACTAATACAGATAGGATTAGTAACATTAAGTGTAGATACACAGAAATGCGGATTATAAATGGTTTTGGTTTATGCTTATATGGTGTTTGATGAATTATCTCTTCACATAACTGCGTAACACTCTTTAACTACTACTTTTTCCGTGAATCGTATAGTTATATGTAAATGAGGTCTGTTGTTAGCACTTACCCAATTTGATATGTTGGTTTGATGCTCAATAATATTTAGGAGCAATCATGTATGTATTGTTTAAATGTGTTTTCAAATATAATTGTTTATTTATTTTGGATATGCAATGATCTGAGACATAATTTTGAATGTGAAGAATGCATGAACAAATGAGAGAAATAGGGAATTTCTTAAGTAGGTAGGAGGGTTTTTGAAACATGTATCAAAATGTATTAGAGATACAATTCTGATCAATGGTTGAAATTCAAACATGTCTAAACTTCAAATACCGATTATTCTTTATTTTTTCTTTTCCGCTTCCCTTTCTGCATCTGTTACATTAATTTTGTTTCCTAGCTCTTTAATTTTGTAGCTCTTTTTTATTTTTTAGATAACTAAATAAAGAATTTTGTTCGAAATCAAAATTACAGTGCTGATAGGAAATTGATTGACTGGAATACAGGAGAGACTGAGCCTGGGCTTCTCCTAATGATGGTTTATCGGACAAACTTATGCCACTGGGACTCAAGCATGTGTTCCAACTCTAAGGTTTATTTGGCAGCACAGCTCACATTGTTGTTTATTGTTGGTTTTCAAATAATTTCTTCTTTTATGTTTTTGTTTGTTCTTTTTTTTTTTAATTTTTTAATTTTTTGTTTTTAATTCAATTGGCCTTCCATGTGTTGTTCATGTGTTTTGTATTCAGTTGGCCTTGTTGGACAATCTTCACTGTATTTAAATAAATTAAATTCTGTTGTGTACTAAACAACAACCAGAATAAAAAGAAATAAAGGAAATGAGAGAATTTGTTTGATTACAAAAATCAAACTTGAAATAAAAATAAAAACAGATTTTATTTTGTTACAAAAATAAAATTAAAATCTGATTTAAATAAATAAAACAGAATAATAAATTAAACAACTTACTTGATTAATTTCTTTAAATAATTATCTGATCAAGTCCAGTGTTTGACACTGTGTCCTTAAGACAGATTCGTCCTCTCCACGGTACTTTCAGAATTTGGACGTCTATCTCCCAAGATAAAATGATCTACTACAAACAATAGCAGCACTACAAATTGTTTGCTTAACGAACACACTAAGTGTTTATACTCTCTCTGACAAGAAAAAAATGCAGCAACATAAAGAGAATGTTTTCAGAATTATGAAGGACGAAAATTAGAGTTCTATAAATCCAAATAAGGGCTATCCTATTTATAGATGGAATGGTGGCTCTAGGTTTCGAATTCAGATACCTATTGGTTTTGAATTCAAACAGATTTGAATCTGTTGGGTTACAATTCAAACAAATAATAAAAACGGGAAGGGCCTTGTTTTAGTGTACAATAAATCCGGATCAGATTATTTTCGGTTTAATACGGGAAGGGCCCTATTTGGATGTACAGAAAAATCAAACCAGTTTAATTTGAATTCTGGATTTTATTTTACCAAAAATAAAATTAAATTCAAATGTTTTTGACCCAAAAAGATTAGTAGCCCAACCCAACCACACACCCGTGTCCAAGCCCAACCGACCGACCGAACCGATGGCGGCGGCCGCGCGCGCACGTGTTTGGTGATTTTTGTGTCCAATGGGTCTAGCCCATAACCTCTCCCTCTAAAACACTTGGTTACCCCTTGGGGCACACCCCAAGTACCAAACCTATGCCTTATAAACCCATTCAAAACTTCCCACCAAATCAATATGGGACAAGTCTCATTCAAACCTTTAAGGGTTTTCCACCAAAACTCCATTTCCATGGAGCACACTTTGGCTTCAATTTTCCATTCACTCGGTAATGGTTTTGAGCAACCAAATATACCACGTGAATCACAACGCGGCATAGAACGCGTTACCACTTTGACCGGTGAAAATCAACGCATGGGGCTCACCTAAAAAATAGACCAAACTTAGGATAAAATTTTGGTTTTACCCAGAATTTATAACCATTTCCAACAATTCCTTACATGAATGGAATTTGATGACAACGGAAAATGCAACAATATGCAAACTTTATCGAAAGAGTATAAGTCGAAAATATCTTGCATCAGGATAGGTATTTTTCGGCCTTAAACCTTTCCTAGTGATAACCTATCGGACTTACTGGCTAACCAATGGACTCGATGCCTTGAATTGTTCAGCCGTTTGTGTAAGCCAAGACAATAGATTTCACACAAAATATCTTCTAACACATCGTGGTTCTCACTGTTGTGTTCATTTTGGCCTTGAACGCTCCTGGTTTTCATGAGTGTTTCTAGAGAATGTAGCCTCATTCATTCTCATAGAACCGGCCCCAATTCAACACTCATATAGGTGATTCTTATTGGGAGTATCTCCTTATACTCGTCTTGATTTTATACCTTAATCAAGATATAAGTAATCATTAAAAGCGAAGCTTATCTTTATGCCCCTACAGACAACATATGTTGCAGATATCACTCTCACCATAGGAATGGGTAGGAAAAATTAATCCCTTGGTGATTTCTGGCGAGCCATACATAACTTAGTTGTCCCTTTGAACTTAGTTCTTGGGATCTCCAGTCATATAAGTAGGGTTATGTTACGACCCAAACCCAGCCCTATGGGTTTAGCACTGTAACCGGCCATTAATCCGAGATTACCGAAGGCCTGCTTAACAGTAGGACAGTAAAAACAGAGTTCAGGGCCTAGCAGAAGCCAATACAGTAAATAAATAATGTCCATTGAGCTGTGACAGTCTGTATGCCAAAATTTTTTTTCATGCATTCACACATTCAACAGTACAGTCTATACAAATATTTACAGTCAGTCGGTAAAGGGACCTAATCCCTTGGCAACAGTACAGTAAAGTAGATAACAGTCTATACAGTGATCCCAAAACAATACAGAGACAGACGGGGGAAAACAAAACACCCCAAAGCCATAGCATGGCAACTCGAAACCTCGCAGTGAGGCACAAAGGCTGGCTTGACAAAACTGGAGTCTAACCCACGCTCCTGGCTCCGGTCTGGTGGCTGAGCACCCACATATATATATAAACAGTGAGCTAAAGCCCAGCGAATGACATAATGCATAAAGAGGTTAAGAATGAAATGTCCTTATAGTAATGAAAACAGTTCATTAAACAATATTTCAGTCTTTCAGTCGGAACAGTTATTCAGTCATATGTGGTACATCCATTAGCATAGCAAGAACAAGAGGGTCTTAAAGACCTAACATAAGAATGATGGCCATCGGTAATGTGATAATGGTTCCACGAGGAACCGACAGAGATCTCAGAATAAAGAATAGCCAAGAATAAGAGGTGCTACGGATGCCACAGTATAGTTCAGAAATAAATGACATACATTCATTCAATAAATAACTGCATTTCAGTAAACAGTTCAGTTCAGTAATCAATATTCGTTCGGTAAACAGTTCAGTTTAGTGTTTAGAAATTCATCATTTGAACATATCTTTACACAGTTGTTACTCACAGAGTTTGGGCTACAGTATGCTAGAGCGTGTCTCCCCAGTCGCCAACCCTACACAGTTCACAGGTTGAACACACACTAAGCTACGCAGTTGGGAAAGATCATAATTTAATTCGTAATTTGCCTCGGTGTGTTCTACATCAATATCCTCATTAAGATGCCTTAAACTAGGCCAAAGAATGCCTAGAATGGGATGAGGATGCAAAAATACACTTAGAAAACATTTTGCAAAATTTGCTGAAAATAGGACCCTCGCTCGAGCGAGCCTTCCTTCGCTCGAGCGAGCTTCCAAAATCAAAGGCTTCGCTCGAGCGAGAAATCCTTCGCTCGAGCGGTCTGATGAAACAGTAAAAGTACTGGATGCTCGAATTTTACGCTCGAGCCACCAATCCTTCGCTCGAGCGTAGCTTCGAACAAAGGTTGGTCGCTCGAGCGAAGAATCCTTCGCTCGAGTGAAGAAGCCAAATTCTTGAATTTCCAGATTTGTCTCCTAAGCTCAAACCAAGCATTCTTTCACTCAAAACTCGACCTCTTGGGCCCAAATTCTGGAAAACACATCTAAATTCAATGTATAACAAGTTTCAAAGCTCAATTTGTGAATTCAAGGCCCAAGGGTGAGTCAATTAAAACCATTTTTCAAACCCATTTTTATGAACATGGGGATTATGCAACATGCATGGATTCAAATCAAATTCAACCTTCAAAGTTTGTCCAAATGGACCCATTTCTTCAAGAACATGATGAATTTATGGACTCAAGTCTAGTTATGAACATGCATGTACAAATTTACCATGAATTCAACTCAAAACTCACCTATTCAAACATGCATGCATGAATTATGCTCTAATTCAACATGTATGAACTAATTCATGACTTAATTTTACAATGATGTATAAACCATGCAAGACTTAACTTAAATTCACAATTTGAGGGTTGTATTCTCTTACCTAGGTCTTGTATTCAAGGTTTGGAGGCTCAATTATGCCAATTTACACTTCAACTCTTCAAGATTCAAGCTAATTCCCCAAGTTGAGTTCAATTCTCCCTTAATTCTCACTCTCTCTAGTCTTGGTCGGCTATGGCTCTCAATTGTGGCTGAGGGAAATGTTTTGGTTAAGTGTATACAAGGCTCAAATGACAAGAATAAACAAAGGCCCACCTAATGGCATTTCCGTAATTACGACAAACTCTTTAATTGGCTTAAATTAATCTAATTTAATCATTCCTAATCACATTTTAAATAAATATACCATAAAATCAGATAAATTCTACTGATCATGAAGCACTAAACGATTTTCGATTCACGATAAGGCCTTCAATTAACAGTTTAAACATAAAACATGACAGATAAACACATCACCAAACAGATAGAAATGCAATGCAATAGATATACTTAGTCAATTCGGTTTCATTTTCAATCAATCGCTCAAGATTTCCAGTTAGTTCAATTATCAGTCATAAGCCGTCCAGTTTAGCAGTAATCAATACGTAATTCAGTAAATTATCGATAAACAGTATGGGGGTTATTACAGTCTCCCCTCCTTATAAGGAGTTTAGTCCTCTAAACTCGAATTACCTTCATTCTGGAAGAAAACAGGATTCAGCGGGAACAAATCAGGGTATCGCCTAGCCATGTCATCTTCCCTTTCCCAAGTGGCATACACACCACCATGGTTCTGCCAATCAACTTTCACCAACGGGATCTCTTTGTTTCTCAGTTTCTTGATTCGTTTGTTTACAATCTATATAGGCCATTCCTCGTAAGTGTAATCATCACTCAACACAATACGAGTAGGCTCAATCACGTGGAAGGGATCCCGGAGATAATCTCTCAACATTAAAATGTGGAAAACATTATGCATATGCTCCATTTCAAGAGGAAGCGCAACTTGATACGCCACCGGATTGATTTTCTCAATAATCTCGTACGGTCCGACATATCATGCGGCTTAACTTTTCATCGGTCTTTCTTTTTGTCAGACGCTTTTATCTTTTCGCCGTTTCATATACAATCTTGCCCAAGCAAAGGCCCATCTCCAACTTCCCCAAAGAATCGGAGATCGACATTTCCTGCCATACAATGCCTCGAAAGGCGCCATACCAATACTCGAATGGTAGCTGTTGTTGTAGGCGAATTCAGCCAATGGCAAATGACTTTCCCAGTTTCCCTGAAAATCAAGGACACACATTCTCAATAGATCCTCAAAAGTCTGGATGGTCCTTTTTGACTGTCCATCTGTCTAAGGATGATAGGCACTACTCAACCTCAATTCAGTACCCAATGCAGTCTGTAGGCTTTGCCAAAACCTTGATGTAAACTTCGAATTCCTGTCAGAAACAATAGACACAGGCACTCCATACAGTCTCACAATTTCATCAATATAGATAACAGCCAATTTTTCCGCATTATAGATTGTTTTGACGGGTAAGAAGTGTGCAGATTTGGTTAATCTATCAACAATAACCCAAATTGAATCCATACCTTTTCTGGAGCGAGGTAACCCAACGATAAAATCCATCGTGATATGCTCCCATTTCCACTCTAGTATGGGTAAGGGTTGCAATAATCCGGCAGGTCGTTGATGTTCAGCTTTGACTTGTTGGCAATGAAGACATTTAGACACAAAGTCGGCAATTTCTTTCTTCATTCCCGGCCACTAGAAATTCTGTTTCAGATCTTGGTACATTTTCGTATTCCCCGGGTGGATAGACAATTTTGAATTGTGGCCCTCTTGTAGAACTCTTCTTTTCAGTTCAGTGTCATTCGGCACACACAGTCTTTCTTGAAATTTCAGTACATTATTCTCAAATTTGAAACCCGGTCTCAGCTTAGATTCTCTTTCCTCGATGATCTTTTTCAAAAAGTCATCCAGTTGTTGTTTCTCTTTAACTTCTTCAATCAAGGCTGGTTGAGCAGTAATGGTAGCTATTGTTTCACCTTGTTCTCTCAAAACAACTTCAATTTCAAATTTTTCAAGGTCACAAAGCAGCTCTTTCTGTCCAGTGAGCAAACAAGCTAGGTTGGCAATTGACTTTCGACTCAATGCGTCGGCAACAGTATTAGCTTTTCCCGGATGGTACAAAATCTGTAGGTCATAGTCTTTGATTAGTTCTAGCCATCTGCGCTGTCTCATATTTAGTTCTTTCTGTGTGAAGAAATATTTCAAACTCTTGTGGTCAGTGTATACTTCCCATGTCGCCCCATAGAGGTAGTGACGCCAGATTTTCAGTGCAAACACTACTGCAGCAAGTTTCAAATCATGGGTCGGGTAGTTCTTTTCATGTGGTCTCAACTGTCGGGAAGCATAAGCAATGACTCTCCCATTCTGCATTAAAACACACCCCAAACCCTTATGAGAAGCATCACTAAATACAGTATAACCATCCGTACCTGAAGGTAAAGTCAGAACTGGTGCAGTCACAAGTCGGGTTTTCAATTTTTGAAATGCTGATTCCCTTTGGTTAGTCCAGTCAAATGATGTCCCCTTCTAAGTCAACTGAGTCAATGGTAAGGCAATTTTGGAGAAGTCTTTAACAAACCTTCTGTAATATCCAGCCAATCCCAAAAATTTTCGGACTTCAGTCACATTCGTTGGTCTAGGCCAGTTCACTACAACTTCGATTTTCTGCGGATCAACAGAAATTCCATCTTTACTAACAACATGCCCCAAAAACATAACATGATCAAGCCAGAATTCACATTTAGACAGTTTAGCATACAATTTCTGTTCTCTTAGGGTCTGCAGGGCAAGTCTCAGATGGTGTTCATGTTCTTCTCTACTTTTTTAATAAATCAGTATGTCATCAATAAATACTACGATGAAATCATCAAGGTATGGTTTAAAAATTTTGTTCATAAGGTCCATAAATGCAGCAGGGGCATTCGTCACTCCGAATGGCATAACTAAAAACTCATAATGGCCATACCTCGTTCTAAAAGCAGTTTTATCAATGTCTTCTTGTTTAACTTTCAGTTGGTGATACCCCGATCTGAGATCGATCTTGGAAAACACTTGTGCACCCTGTAACTGATCAAATAAATCATCAATACGTGGCAATGGGTATTTATTTTTCACAGTTACCTTGTTCAACTCACGGTAATCAATGCACAGTCTCAGTGAGCCATCTTTTTTCTTTACAAACAAAACAGGTGCACCCCACAGTGAAGTGCTAGGCCTGATAAACTTCTTGTCTAACAGTTCTTGCAGTTGCACTTTCAACTTCTTCAGTTCAGTTGGGGCCATTTTGTAAGGAGCTTTAGATATTGGCTGTGTACCCGGAACCACATCCATAGTAAATTCAATTTCCCTGTCAATTAAATCCCCTGGCAGATCATCTGGAAATACATCTGGAAATTCTCTGACTATAGGAATACAACTCACGTCAGTTTTAACACTATCATCAGTAGATACAGTCAGTACAGAACACAGATATCCTTTACACCCCTTTCTAATCAGTTTAATAACTTTCACAGAGGAAATCAGATACGGAGGAGGTACTACTCCACTCCCATTAAACACAAATTCAGGCAAACCAGGTGGACGAAAAACTACTTGTTTTGTTACACAGTCTATCGTGGCATGATATTTTTGCAACCAATCCATCCCCAATATTACATCAAAATGATCAATGTTCAATGGCAGTAAATCAATAAACAGATGCATATCCCCAATAAGAATTTCACAAGCAGGATACATATATGCACATGTCATGGATCCCCCTACGGGTGATGATACAACTAGCAAGTAATTCATGGGCTCTAAGGGTCTATTCAATTTCCGTGAAAAAGCATGCGACACATAAGAATGTGTAGACCCCGAATCAATCAGTACATATGTACTTTGAGCACAAATATAAAGAATACCTGACACTACGGTCTCGGTATTTTGCACTTCTCCCGATACTAGGGCGAAGACTCGGCCCTGCCTCATAGGCTCTTTCCCGGTAGCTTTGGGATTCGGTTTTTGTGTCACGGTTGATGCTGTCATGGCCGTCACAGCTTTACTATTACTCAGAGCAGTGGAGGGGCAATCTTTCACCATGTGGCCCACCTTGCCACACCTGTAACAAGCACTAGAAATTTTATAACATACTCCCTTATGGTTCTTACCACATTCGGGACATGGCGGTATAGAAGCACTCCCTTGGCTGGGGCTATTTGTTGACCCCGTATTCTGTTTCTTGTTCAATTGATTATGCTTGCCTTTCTTGAATTTGAAATTCTGTCTTTTACCACGCAGTCAGACGCTGGTGTTTCAGATTGTTTCACAGCTTCGATGTTCGACTCGGCCATCAATGCTCGGTCAAGAACACCAACATAAGTCGGTAGCTTTAAAACATTTATCCTGTCCAGTATTACAACATTCAGGCCGCCTTCAAACCTTCTGGCCTTTTTGTAATCGGTATCCACCATATGTGGTGTGTATCTGGCAAGTCCAATAAACTTTGTTTCATACTCAGCAATAGACATTGTGCCCTGTTTTAGCTGTTCAAATTCAGTGACCTTCCTGTCCCTAACACACTGAGGGAAATACTTTTCAAAGAAGGCTACTTTAAATTGAGCCCAAGTCATAACAATGTTGTCATCCCGAGTAAGCATCCACCACCTTCTTGCTTCCTCTTGCAGAGTAAAGGTAGCCAACAGTACCTTATGTGCCTCCGAGCACGGAAACACCTCAAACAGTTTCTCAGTCTCCAGAACCCATGCTTCAGCCTTTAATGGTTCAAGGCCTCCCTGAAAGGATGGCGGTTTTAGTTTGCTGAACTTCTGGGTAAGAGCAATTATGTCCCTATCATTAACATTCACATTCTGGTCCCATGCACGGAGGAGGAGGAGGGGAAATTTGGTTCTGTTGTTGATCTAGTCTTTCAGTTATTCGTTCCAACATTCTTTCCAGTCTGGCCATTCTGGCCTCAGATGATTCAGGTTCAGTAGCAGCATTTGCATTATCCATTTCACTATAAACAGTTATGACAGTTATAACAGTCATCAATATAAACAGTCATTTCTTTAAACAGGTTAACACATTGGCATATAATTAGTCATGTCATAACCACACACTTTTCATGCTCATGTAATGCCCTATTACTTTTCTAGGACACCCTATAGCTCATTTGGACACGTGTGTGGGGTATAACTCGTGGTTAAGTATCGCTCTGATACCACTCTGTCACGACCCAAACCCGGCCCTATGGGTTTAGCACCGTAACCGGCCAGTAATCCGAGA
Organism: Camellia lanceoleosa; assembly: GCA_025200525.1. Classification (NCBI taxonomy): domain Eukaryota; kingdom Viridiplantae; phylum Streptophyta; class Magnoliopsida; order Ericales; family Theaceae; genus Camellia; species Camellia lanceoleosa. The sequence goes on along the minus strand of CM045772.1, from coordinate 108,966,877 downwards.
TTACCGAAGGCCTGCTTAACAGTAGGACAGTAAAAACAGAGTTCAGGGCCTGGCGGAAGCCAATACAGTAAATAAATAATGTCCATTGAGCTGTGACAGTCTGTATGCCAAAAAGATTTTTCATGCATTCACACATTCAACAGTACAGTCTATACAAATATTTACAGTCAGTCGGTATAGGGACCTAATCCCTTGGCAACAGTACAGTAAAGTAGATAACAGTCTATACAGTGATCCCAAAACAGTACAAAGACAGACGGGGGAAAACAAAACACCCCAAAGCCATAGCATGGCAACTCAGAACCTCGCAGTGAGGCACAAAGGCTGGCTTGACAAAACTGGAGTCTAACCCACGCTCCTGGCTCCGGTCTGGTGGCTGAGCACCTACATATATATATAAACAGTGAGCTAAAGCCCAGCGAATGACATAATGCATAAAGAGGTTAAGAATGAAATGTCCTTACAGTAATGAAAACAGTTCATTAAACAGTATTTCAGTCTTTCAGTCAGAACAGTTATTCAGTCATATGTGGTACATCCATTAGCATAGCAGTAAACAGTAGGTCTTAAAGACCGAACAGTAATGATGGCCATCGACAAGAAATGATAATGGTTCCACGAGGGAACCGACAGAGATCTCTGTAATGAATCAAGAATAATGAGGTGCTAAGGATGCCACAAAGATAGTTCGTAAATAAATGACATACATTCATTCAATAAATAATTCGATTTCAAGAAATTCAAGAATCAATATTCGTTAAATTAAGCGATTCGGTTTAGTGTTTAGAAATTCATCATTTGAACATATCTTTACACAGTTGTTACTCACAGAGTTTGGGCTACAGTATGCTAAAGCGTGTCTCCCCAGTCGCCAACCCTACACAGTTCACAGGTTGAACACACACTAAGCTACGCAGTTGGGAAAGATCATAATTTAATTCGTAATTTGCCTCGGTGTGTTCTACATCAATATCCTCATTAAGATGCCTTAAACTAGGCCTAAGAATGCCTAGAATGGGATGAGGATGCAAAAATACACTTAGAAAACATTTTGCAAAATTTGCTGAAAATAGGACCCTCACTCGAGCGAGCCTTCCTTCGCTCGAGCGAGCTTCCAAAATCAAAGGCTTCGCTCGAGCGAGAAATCCTTCGCTCGAGCGATTCGATGAAACAAAGAAATCTTGGATGCTCGAATTTTACGCTCGAGCCACCAATCCTTCGCTCGAGTGTAGCTTCGAACAAAGGTTGGTCGCTCGAGCGAAGAATCTTTCGCTCGAGCGAAGAAGCCAAATTCTTGAATTTCCAGATTTGTCTCCTAAGCTCAAACCAAGCATTCTTTCACTCAAAACTCGACCTCTTGGGCCCAAATTCTGAAAAACACATCTAAATTCAATGTATAACAAGTTTCAAAGCTCAATTTGTGAATTCAAGGCCCAAGGGTGAGTCAATTAAAACCATTTTTCAAACCCATTTTTATGAACATGGGGATTATGCAACATGCACGGATTCAAATCAAATTCAACCTTCAAAGTTTGTCCAAATGGACCCATTTCTTCAAGAACATGATGAATTTATGGACTCAAGTTTAGTTATGAACATACATGTACAAATTTACCATGAATTCAACTCAAAACTCACCTATTCAAACATGCATGCATAAATTATGCTCCAATTCAACATGTATGAACTAATTCATGACTTAATTTTACAATGATGCATAAACCATGCAAGACTTAACTTAAATTCACAATTTGAGGGTTGTATTCTCTTACCTAGGTCTTGTATTCAAGGTTTGGAGGCTCAATTATGCCAATTTACACTTTAACTCTTCAAGATTCAAGCTAATTCCCCAAGTTGAGTTCAATTCTCCCTTAATTCTCACTCTCTCTAGTCTTGGTCGGCTATGGCTCTCAATTGTGGCTGAGGGAAATGTTTTGGTTAAGTGTATACAAGGCTCAAATGACAAGAATAAACAAAGGCCCACCTAATGGCATTTCCGTAATTACAACAAACTCTTTAATTGGCTTAAATTAATCTAATTTAATCATTCCTAATCACATTTTAAATAAATATACCATAAAATCAGATAAATTCTACTGATCATGAAGCACTAAACGATTTTCAGTTCGGCCGCCGATAAGGCCTTCAATTAACAATTTAAACATAAAACATGGACAGATAAACACATAAGTCAAACAGATATAAATGCAATACAATAGATATACTTAGTCAATTCAGTTTCATTTTCAATCAGTCCGTTCAGTACTTCAGTTAGTTCAATTATCAGTCATAAGCCGTCCAGTTTAGCAGTAATCAGTACGTAATTCAGTAAATTATCGATAAACGGTATGGGGGTTGTTACAGGTTACCATTATGACGACTCTTATGTAATAGGCTTTAATCCCATCCCCTTCGATGAACTATACACTAGCTCTTTTGTCAAACCTTTTGTTAATGGATCCGCAATATTCTCTTTAGATTTTATATAATCTATTGAGATTATTCCATTTGACAACAATTGCCTTACAGTATTATGTCGACGACGAATATGTCGTGACTTACCGTTATATGATTCTGTGCCCTGCCTATTACAGATTGACTATCACAATGAATGCAAATAGCTGGCACAGGTTTTGGCCACATTGGAATGTCTTCTAAGAAGTGACGAAGCCATTCTGTTTCTTCTCCTGCTTTGTCTAAAGCAATGAACTCGGATTCCATTGTGGATCGTGCGATGCATGTTTGTTTCGTGGATTTCCAAGAAACAGCAGCACCTCCTAGAGTAAAGACGTATCCACTTGAGGATTTTGAATCTTTAGTATCCGATATCCAATTTGCATCACAATAACCTTCAAGTACTGCTGGATATCGGGTAAAGTTCAAACCATGATCACGGGTGAATCTTAGATATCTAAGAACCCGAATGATCGCTTTTCAATGGTCTTCTCCGGGGTTACTAGTGTACCTACTCAATTTGCTGATAGCATAAGCTATATCAAGACGAGTACAATTCATTACATACATTAGGCTTCCAATGATTTATGAGTATTTTAACTGAGACATTGCATCACTTTTATTTTTCGATAAATAAAGACTGATATCTTCAAGTGTTCTAGCTAAATTCAAATCATTCTTGATAAATTTATCAAGAATTTTCTTAATATAATGAGATTGAGATAATACATATCCGTCAGATGTTTTAGTAATTTTCATTCCTAATATAACATCTGCGACCTCCATATCTTTCATATCAAATCTTTCGTTAAGCATTTGCTTAGTTGATTTGATCATGTTGTGACTGCTTCCAATGATAAGCATGTCATCCACATAAAGACAAACTATGATATATCTTTGGTCAGTGTTTTTAACATAGACGCATTTGTCATATTCGTTTATCTTAAACCCATTAGTAAGCATTGCATGATCAAACTTTTCATGCCATTGCTTAGGTGCTTGTTTTAATCCATAAAGGAATTTTACAAGTCGACAAACTTGCTTTTCTTGCCCTGATACTACAAACCCTTCAGGTTGTTCCATATAGATCTCTTCATTTAGATCACCGTACAAGAAAGTTGTCTTAACATCCATTTGATGTATTTCTAATTTAAATAACGCTGCTATAGAAATAAGCATGCGAATGGATGTTATTCTTGTCACAGGAAAATATGTGTCAAAATAGTCCAGACCTTCTTTTTGTTTGTAATCTTTAACTAGAAGTCTTGTTTTATACTTGTCAATTGAACCATCTGCTTTCATTTTTCTCTTGAATATCCATTTATATCCAAGAGGTTTAGAACCTGGTGGAAGATCCACCAATTCCCAAGTATGATTCTACATAATGGACTCAATTTCATTATTAACAGCCTCTTTCCACAAAGGTACTTTAGGACCTGTCATTGCTGCTTTAAAGCTTTGAGATTCATTTTCTAACAGGTATGTCAAAAAATCTGGACCAAAGGATTTTGATGTTCTTGCTCTCTTACTTCATCTTGGTTCATATCAGTTAAATCCTGTTGGTCGAGACCATTACTAGTCTTTTCTATTTGATTGTCATTAGTCTCTTGACTTTGTATACAATCATAAGTTCTTTCCTGTGAACTTAATTCCTGTCCTTTCTTGTAAAGAAAGACATGTTCAAAAAACACAGCATTCCTTGACTCTATAATAGTGTTCACATTTATATTAGGTATTTCTGATTTATAAGTCAAAAACCGATATGCACTACTATTCTGAGTAAAACCAATAAACATACAATCTACTGTTTTTGGTCAAATCTTAGTCTTTATAGGAATAGGAACTTCAACTTTTGCCAAACATCCCCACACTTTTAAGTATTTGTAGAAAGACGGTCGACCTTTCTACAATTCATAAGGAGTGCTGTTGGTTTTCATGTGGGGTATTCTGTTAAGAACATAATTAGCAGACAATATTGCTTCCCCCCACAAGTTCTGTGGTAAGCCTGAACTTAGTAACATGGCAATCATCATTTCTTTTAGGGTTCTATTCTTTCTTTCAACAATACCATTTTGCTGAGGAGAATAGGGTGATGTAGTTTGGTGAATAATACCATGTTGTGCACAAAATTTATTTAATGGTGCATCATATTCACCACCCCTATCACTTCTAATATAAATCAAAATATGACATCCATTACTTGTTGTCTATGATGTGCTTGATTCATAAATTCTAAAACATGATTCATGAAAAATCCAAAATAATTATGATTACACAAATCAGAATTAATGTTTTGACAAAATCATATCCTCATAAAGATTTTGCCTAAAAATCAAACAAGTCAAAAAACCCATTTGATTGTATACATACTTGCAACTCATTTACGAATAAATGTCACTGTCATAAAAAATATTTGTGGCAGAAGAAAATTAATATATCTCATCTAATGCAAGAGATACACCCCCATATAAATAAAATGGTTTATGGTTGAACAAATTCTACTACGCAAGTAAAATAATAATTGACAACATTTTATGTCACATATTCAACAAATAATAATCCACATAAAAGATTTTTCAAAATTTACCTCCAATTAAATCGAACAATATAACTACATACATCTTCATGTTTAAATTTCTCTGGTGTTTAAACACCCATTCAAAATTGATTGGAAAAACTCAAATTAATCAACATATCAATTTAACATTCCAAATCATATGAAATTGTTGTTAGGAAATAACTTGAATTGATATCATACATGCATATCAAACACATCAACTAAAAATAATGAATTAACAAAATAAATTAATCATACATGATCCCAAAACTTGCATCATGAAATAAAAAGATTCTCAACTCATAAATAAAATTCAATGCGTTTTGAATTTTAAACTCCAAAATGACAAAACATATCTTCATTTAATCAGTTTGATTTGTACATAAATAAACTAATTAAATATGCATTCAAATGTTCTTGTGAATATATATATTTTTCCCACTCATGTGCAGAAACTATTCACGACTACGGATCCATACACAGAAAATAAAGAATGATTCAGAAAATTAATAAGAAAATAATCTTGTTACAAATGTTTCTTCATAATAAAACTGAAATTTAGTTTGTAAAACTAATATATAACTCCAGAATTAAATACTTCCATATATACTCATAATGAACTATGAAAAAGTCAAAAGAATTAACACATTTTCACAAAGGGTTCAAAAATTAAGTGATCTCCCAAATGAAACCATAAGTCACGTACAATATTTACAGATTGTAACCGAAACACAAAGTTACATGATTGATTAACAAAATTAATTTTCTAGTTACTAAAACCACAAAATAAATTATAATACAAAATGATTTTATTTTTCTTGTTACTAAAACTAGAAAATAATATAATTTTATTTTCCTTATTATTAAAACTAGAAAAATAAAATACCGAAATAATATCTGATTACAAAAATCAGAAAAACAAAAAATAATTTTCTAGTTACCAAAACTAGAAAATAAATTCTAATAACAAAATAATTTATTTTCCTTGTTACTAAAACTAGAAAATAAAATAACAAAATAATTTTTTGTAACACCAAATAATATTCTGCAATTGTTAATGACACCAGTACATTACTACTAGTTGTCAAAGAAAATAGACAGTATATTACTACTATCTGTCAAATAGTTTATAAATACTGTTTGTATTTTCCAACCAGAATATTACTTTGAAAACACACAAAATTAAACACAATGAAGACACCAAAAATAATCTATCTTAAGATTGTTGGACAATCTTCACTGTATTTAAATAAATTAAATTCTGTTGTGTACTAAACAACAACCAGAATAAAAAGAAATAAAGGAAATGAGAGAATTTGTTTGATTACAAAAATCAAACTTGAAACAAAAATAAAAACAGATTTAATTTTGTTACAAAAACAAAATTAAAATCTGATTTAAATAAATAAAACAGAATAATAAATTAAACAACTTACTTGATTAATTTCTTTAAATAATTATCTGATCAAGTCCAGTGTTTGACATTGTGTCCTTAAGACAGATTCGTCCTCTCCACGGTGCTTTCAAAATTTAGACGTCTATCTCCCAAGATAAAATGATCTACTACAAACAATAGCAGCACTACAAATTGTTTGCCTAACGAACACACTAAGTGTTTATACTCTCTCTGACAAGAAAAAAAATGCAGCAACATGTAGAGAATGTTTTCAAAATTATGAAGAACGAAAATTAGAGTTCTATAAATCCAAATGAGGGATGTCCTATTTATAGATGGAATGGTGGCTCTAGGTTTTGAATTGAACAGGTATGATACCTGTTGGTTTTGAATTCAAACAGATTTGAATCTATTGGGTTACAATTCAAACAGATAACAAAAACGGGAAGGGCCTTGTTTGGGTGTACAGTAAATCCGGATCAGATTATTTTCGGTTTAATACGGGAAGGGCCCTGTTTGGATGTACAAAAAAACCAAACCAATTTAATTTGAATTCTGGATTTTATTTTACCAAAAATAAAATTAAATTCAAATGTTTTTGACCCAAAAAGATTAGTAGCCCAACCCAACCACACACCCGCGCCCAAGCCCAACCTAGCCGGACAGTGGCGGCGGTGCGCGCGTGTGTGGTGATTTTTGTGTCCAATGGGTCTAGCACATAACCTCTCCCTCTAAAACACTTAGGTACCCCTTGGGGCACACCCCAAGTACCAAACACATGCCTTATAAACCCATTCAAAACTTCCCACCAAATCAATGTAGGACAAGCCTTATTCAAACCTTTAAGGATTTTCCACCAAAACTCCATTTCTATGAAGCACACTTTGGCTTCAATTTCCCATTCACTCGGTAATAGTTTTGAGCAACCAAATATACCACGTAAATCACAACGCGGCATAGAACGCGTTACCACTTTGACCAGTAAAAATCAACGCACGGGGTCCACCTAAAAAATAGACCAAACTTAGGATAAAATTCTGGTTTTACCCAGAATTTATAACCATTTCCAACAGGCCTTCCATGTGCTTGATAAAAAGATTTAGTTAGAAGGATCATTTGTTGACAGATGTATTATCATGTGCAACATGTCTCCTATTTGGAACTCTAGAACCTTTGTACACTTGAGAAAAGTCTAATATCTATATTGAAACATATTATTGTGATTTGTGAATATGGTACTGCAAGTCCAAGGAAAAATCAAACGCTAAATTTTCATTATTGATGAGTTCGTTTTTTAACTTTTTCATTTGATTCATTGTTTCTAGATTTATAGATGTTTATTTAGGTGATTTTTGTGTAGTTAGTTCAATTTATAGTTATAGTTATAGTTATAGTTAGTTCAGTTTATAGACAAAGAGTACAGTTAGTTTAGTTTAAACCTATTTTTCCTTAACCTTTTGGTATGATGATGTTGAGAGTGGAATGAACAAGAGCCTAATTATAAAGGTTTCTTCATTTTCATTTTGGTTTCAGTTTGAGAATGGAATTGTTGTCATTGTCTTGTGAAGTAATATTTTCCTGTCATTGTCTTTTGAATATTGCAAACATATTGACAACAAATTAAAGGCATTGTTTGAGAGTGAAATGAAATTGTTGTCATTGTCCTATGAAGTAATATTTTCTTGTCATAGAGGAGATATTATATAAATTTTTCTTTCCTCTCATTGCAATAGACAGTTATTACTAACAATTATATATAATTTGTTACTCAATGGGTTTGAATCATTAATTTTTGAAATTCCTCGCTCCTCTTTCATTGTTGATTTCATTGTTTTTCCCAATTACCAAATAGAAATTTCTGACTCTAAGAGCAGGAACTGAACTCATTCTCACCAAGGTAATCTCTTTTTCCTTCTCTTTCTGCTCTGTTTTGTTACCCACAAAAGGTACAAAATAAAAACATTTGATTTTTGGTATTATGGATTTTTAATTGCCACGCCCTCAAAATAATACATATAAACCCCACATTATTAACATATATAGACATGAGTGAATAAAACATATTTCCATTTATCAGAATATTAAGTATAAAAGTATTACATGTTGACATCAAAAGTAAATGCCCTATGGGCTTACACCTCTCCAAGTCAACACTTGGTTACAAAAAGGAGAGTACTAGCTCAAACACAAAATAAGCTATTGGCTTGATTTACATGTAATACAACAAGAAAACAAAAAAAAAAAAGTCATTCAGCCTCTAAGCCTCCCAAGCTACGCCCTTGGAGGTGGCATACCGTCTATACTTGAAAATGATGTCCCATAAAGGGCGAGCCAAAGCCCAGTAGAAATATACTAAATCAAATATGAGAAATAACTAAAATATTAGTATTTGATAAATGGTCAACACTTGCAAACCAACTTACAACACCTTCCAGTTCAACGACAAATACAACCATTTTTCATTTCATTTTCCTTTACTTATCCAATTCAGATTCATAAACATGGCTCATTATCTAGCCCAACAATATCATGAGACCACAACTCATAATAAAACATTTCCATTATCCACAATTCAAATGAGACTACATCTCACATTAAACACTTCCATACTTCAATTATTTACGTTATGCAAACGTAATCAAGATTTCGGGACTTTTACCCTGGACACTCCGGTCAACTTAGTTATCAATGGAGTCCATCCCATATCTCTTCCAAAACAGGTTTGAAAGTACATCTCCTATCTCCTCCCAAACAATATATATATACAATGTATTTAACACCCATCATATGCAATGACCAATCAATATGCATATTCGATGTATTATTCCAACCGTCATAATCGATGACATATTCCAGGTGATTAGTTTCAGCTTTCCCTAATCAACATACAGTGTCTACAATAATCAAGACTATCCTCCACCGATAGCCCAAAGTAGTTATTTCTAAGCAGATAATACATCAACATTTTCATAGGTGAGTGATTTATTTATCCAACTACACCATTTAATCTCATAATTTCCCAATTTCATGATGTTTAACTCAATTTCATATTTCTCCAAATTAATTATTCAACATACTTAGGGCATTTTTTCATTTTTTCTCAACATTGACCCAAAGGTCCAAGTATCATCAATAAACATCAATAACCTCATTTTAAGACCCATATACATATGTATAGTTCAAAAGCACCAAAACCCCTCTTTATACATTTCAAGTTTTGAAACCCTAACACCCAAAAACCCCAAAACAACACCATTTACACAAAATACCTAACATCTATGTCAAAACTCATAGAAATGAGTAGGTAATCCCTACCTCAAATGGAGAGACCCAAAGGTGATGATGAGAAAACTCGAGGGTGCTCCAAACCCAAAGATTTTCGGATCCAAACGTAGCCCACACCAAGCTCTACACTTCTTACAAAGGGACAAGGGTGGAAGATCACTAGAGCTAGATGATTTCGTAGAGAGAAGATGTATTCTAGAGCAAGGAGCTCTCAAATGAGGGTTTTGAAAAGCTAGAGAGAGAGAGTGGGTCGAAAAAGTGATTCAAAATGCTTCAACTCGGACTGATATACAACACAGTCCGCTCGAGCATGAAACACCCCGCTCGAGCGTGAAAAGCGACGCTCGAGTGTCGAATGCACACTTCCAGAAGTTCTGCAGACGAAGGTTCCCGCTCGAGCGTGAAAGTGGACGCTCGAGCGTGAAAGTGACCTATACGAAAAGTACTGAACGTGGGATAATCCCGCTCGAGCGTCAAACTCCCCGCTCGAGCGGAGGAGCAAAAGCAAAGGGGCCCGCTCGAGCGTCAAAAGCCCCGCTCGAGCGTGAAGGCCAAAATCTGGGCATCAACTTTATGTTTCTAAACACAACCAACCTATTTCAAACCTGCCCAACACAACCCAAAACTCAAATACAAAGAGTAAATGATGGAAACGAGAATAAGACAACAATACACATCCACGGAACCGAGTCCGAAATACACTAAACAATGAAAGGAAAACTGGGATCGCTATATTAATTCTTGGAACTCTAGAAAATGAAAACCTCAACATTATTTTGATAGATAAGAAAGCCCACCATTTTGATAGCAATTTGTTAGAAACCTTTTTTTGTTCTTCAAGTCACTACCTCACTTCTTAGGGGTTTGTTTGGTTGTTCACTTTTAATTCTGAATAATTTGAACTGCTAATCCCAATTCTTGACAAAACTTTACCTTTTTGAAACATTCATATATGTGGATGCATGCTTAAGTATTTGGTTGTAATCTTTGTTTAAAAAAAATAATACAGTTAATTTTATTTAACGAACCTTGGATTTAATTTTAGTTAGATTTGCCCATTAACATTGATTTCAAGTTTGATTCTTTTTTTGTTGCCTACTAATTGTTATACATAATGCTTACATTATCACAAGGATAGAAACGCAAAGGAGCGTAATCATCTAAAAATGGATACTTCACACAAGGTAAGCTTTAATTGTTTTAAAATTTAATTTTGTTTGGTTTTACAGCCTTCAAAAATTCTTTTTCCTTATAACAAGACTCTCTTAGTCTTAATAAATAAAATTATTCACTCCCCTTACAAAATTTGACTTTAATTCTATTTGGATGTTTGTATGATATATCGGCATTCTCAATTGGTCTATCTATACTATAATTTGCTTTTCTATTCATTTGTTTACTTTAGTAATGCATACATATGTCTATTTTCATTTCGCCATTGAATGACATAATAGTTATGTTCAATTCTTCTTAATTCATAACTATTGATTTTCCTATTTCTCATATATATTTTGATGTTATTTTTCATGTTACAGTTTCTTTTGATGCAATTATTCTTCATTACAATTTCTTCCGATTTCTCATATGCATTTTGATGTAAATTTTCATAGCTATTAATTTTTTGAAGTGAATTTAAGTGAGTGATTTTGTTGCAGGTGACTGATCCATATTAGAAACATTGGATTACGTTGCTTCTATTTGTGTGTCGTTGGTTGGCTCTCTCATGTTATTTTTTATTATTATTTTTATTTTATTTTTTTGGGAGGGGGGTAGCTAGGATTGAAAGGGTTACCGGTTATAATACTAATTAAATAACATTCTTTTATTGAAGGTTATCCCATTCTAACTTACTATAACGTATAGATGTGTCATTTTGACATAGATAAAAATCTAAAATTTGCTATTTGGACTTTAATTTTATCAAATATTTCTAGATTCTTTGTTTATGCTACATTCAAATATATAATTCATTTTTTGGACTTTAATTTTGAAATTTGCTATTTGAAATTTATAAATGTTTTTGCTAATTCGATGTGTAGAAACAATTTCAGTTTCTTATATGTGAAGTTTTAAATCGGAGTGATATTACCATTTTGAATTAATTTATTACAATTGAGTTTCGTAGCACGTGATACCAACAAAATTGTTGGCAGTGCCTTCAGGCACGGATTATCCCTAATAAACTTATATAGCATATCCCAAACAACCCGAGGCTCCTACTGAAAACATCATTTCTAAATTGTGGCAAGTGATTATAAACGAATTAATAATTCATATGCAACTATCCAGGTCGTTAGAATAAATTTATGGTGATATTTTAGAAATTTTAAGTAATTTTAAGATAAATTACAAATACATCTTTTAAAATTTGTTTAAAATATAGCTTCATGTGATTTGAAAATTACAAATATCCCTTATTAAAATTTTGGATTTTGATTTGTGGCACTAAAAAGTTTGGCACTAATGCCCCTAATTTCCATATAAGGCAAAAAAAAAAAAAAAACAATTACCCAAAATGGAAATTAGGGGCATTAGCGCCCAAGTACGAGGGGTAAATCATATTTGAAACAAATCTGAAGAGTGTATTCAATGTTGTTTCAGAATTCAATCTTTGTAATTTGTAAACATGAGAAATACATAAATTGGGGAAATGAGGATTCTCTGTTACCTAGAAATCCATGTCCACCAGATGAGAATTTTGCCCACCTTTATGCATTTGTTGTTTCAAGTTTAAGCCACCAACTTAAATCAACACCCCCTAAAAATATTATTCAAATAGTCCTAAAATATCATTTTAATACATTGACATTGTGATTAAAAAAACACACACACACACAACCAAGTCAACAATCAAACAATCAATTTACTGGGGAAAAAAAAAAAAATCAACTTTTGATGTCAAATGTGCCCTAGTGTAGAAATTATTAGGTGAATCAAGAATTTCAACATGGTTGCATGCTCATTGAGTTATTAATAACATATATTCAAATTATTTCAATTTTTTCTAAAAAATATAATTGCATGCTCCTATTATTAAATGAATACATAGTCACATATCTAAGGTTTTCTTAGTTGATTTTCTTATATAGTTCAATAAAAAATAAGGACTCCACACTTGTTTTTAAATTGTTGTCTAGCAAGAAAAATATGGTCAAACAAATAAATTTATATAGTGCTAGCAAAAGGCAAAAAGACGGAACACCCCCCCCCCCGCGGGGGCGTGGCGGCCGCCCGGGGTTCTTTTCTATTGTCATCCTTAGGTTTCATGTGACTACAATTAAATTGTTAGCCTTTTTTTTTTAAAAAAAAAAAAAAAAAAAAAAACTTATTTTTGTCTTTTTGAAAAATTTTAATTTTGAGCATAGAAAAAATTTACTTCTAAGGTCTGCCTCAATTAGGCGATTCTTAAAAAAAATTAAAATTAAAATTAAAGTTCACTAATAACAAAAATAAGTCATATTTGATCAAAATTTGGTTTATTTTATCTTTTCTGCACATATTTTTTGAATTTTAAAATAACCTAGTCAAGACCGAAATAAAAAGTAATAGAAAAGGACATAATTTACAATAAAAAAATGAAAAATTCACTGAAGAAAAAGACGAGATGAATTTTAAAAAGGCAACAATGATGCTTTTTTTTTTTTTTTAGAATCATCTATAAAAAAAAAGGGGGGGGGGGGGGGGCCTTTTTTTAGATATAGAATTTGATGAGGAAAAGAAAGAAGAAAGAGAAATGAAAATACTTCTTATTGGTTTTTTTATGATTAACTAAATAGAAAATTGATTTTTTTGAAAAATGTCTATCAATTTTTCTTTATTTTTAAAGGAAATTTAACTCTATTAGTTTTCCTCCTTTTCACTTTTTGTTTTAATATTTTTTTTTAAATAAATACAAACTTTAAACTTCAAACATAGCATAATGGTCCTATAAAGGTTTCCACAGGAACCTAACATTAAACAAATAAAATAAAATAATTGTTTAATTGATTTTGTGATTTTTTTTAAATAAATTAATATGACAAAAATAACCATAAAAAAGACATATTTATTTTAGTTCCAAAAACGAAAAACTATATGAAAATAATAATTGTTTTCATATATATTTTTTTTACCAAACAATATTTTAAAAATATTTTTAATAGTATATCATATTTTTATTTTACATGTTTTGCCTATCTTGTGTATAATAATTGTTTATATATATATATATATATTTACCAAACTATGTGGGTGTTTGGGAAGTTGTTATTTTAATAGGCTAAAATTTTTATGTTTGGGAAGATAATTAGATTTATTTGTAATTGGATATGATGTTTGTGAGAGAAAAAATAAAATGATTATGGGTTTGATATGATATTTTGTCTTATTAGTTATTTTAGTTTATTTTGTCTTTTTGTAAATTTTAACCTAAATTAGGCTAAAATCCCACTTTCCAAACATATATTTTAAAAATAGTTTTTAACAGTACATCAATTTTTTTTTTTTCTCACTTTTTTAGCCTGTCTCATATATACAAATCTAAAAAGTAAATTGTTTCAAAGTTTTCTAAAAAAATTTTAAATATTCAAAATAAACCCAAAAAATCTACTATTTTTTTTTGCTTATTTTCATCTTTTCTAGATTTTTTTGAAATTTTTTATTTTTTTAATTTTTCAATGAATAATGTTATACAAACAAAAAAAATTATGCATAATAATTTGGTTAATTATAAATCTTTCACTTCAAAATAAAATAACATTGAAGATGAGTTTATTTATAATAATGGCATTATCCTATTATTTTTATAAGATTTTATATATAAATAAAAAAATTCAAATCATCCCATCGAGTAAAATCTAAAAATATAAAAAAAAAAAAAATTTGAAAATTAAAAAAAAAACCCCAAATACCGGCTAAGAAAAATCTGCGAGAATTTACAAGGCAGTGTTTTCCTCCCAAAAATAATTACTGACTCATAGAAAAATATGATTTTAATTTGTAACATTTATAAAATTTATCATTAATTTAGAATTATTTTTATAAATGTACATTGACCTGTTAATTCTCCACAAATTTATCTATTACGTTTGTGTTTGGTTGAAGAACTTGAAAAAGAATTTGAAAAAGAAAGGAAAAAAATAAATGAAATATGAATAAAATATATTTATATTTTACTTAATTTTATATATATTTTTCTTTTATTTTTAAACCTCTTCTCAAATTTTCAAATCAAACACAATATGTAATTCAATCAAACAATTTAGGGTGATACTACATATACCAATTAATATATTAATACTAGTTATGATATTATTATTGATTCCATTTATTAATTACATTATAAATCTTAAAAATTTCTTAAATTACGCCACATTATCAATTGATACATTTGACGAATACATATAGTATTATTTAACAATTTAGATTCCTTTTCTATCCTTTCGTAATCCATCTTTCTAACCAAGTCACGTGTAGAAGCGGAGTTGCAAGACGCGTGGTGCACTACGATTAGCTATACCGATCGAGGTTACCATTCTCACAAGTGTTAAAGGTCCAAAGTACCACGTGTCAATCAGCTATCCGCCACTAAACTTCCACGTGTGGCAACCTGCAAATATACACTATTTAGAGTTTTTTCTATTTATTAAAAAAATTAATTTGTTAAACTCAGGAAAAAGAATATTATAATGAGGAAAATATTTTTAAATATGATATTCTTCATAATGTCATGATAGGGGTATATATAAAAAATAGAAAAAATTAGTGCAACATTATTAATTTTGAGTAATAGAAGAGATCTAATATATTTTTTTTTTTATTAGTTAAGGTCCCTCACCACTAACCTAGCCAACTCTCTCTTTCTCTCTCTCACCTTGATGTTCATGGCCCAATTTGGACTGATGAACATATCGCTAGTGGCTTGTTTGACCATAGAATTCACTATCTTTGCTTCGAATTTCAAACCTCGTGAATATCGAAGATGATCGAAATCTAAAAATCTAATCAACAATGCATTTTTTCAGCGAGATCACGACTAAATCCAGAGAGGCAACAACTCTTTGCTTCGAATTTCAAATTATGTGAATGCCTGAGACAATCGAAATCTAAGAATCTAATCAACAGTACACTTTTTCGGCAAGATCATAACGAAATTCAAAGAGGCACCGATTCAATTTGAGTAGATCAAGCCGAAATCCAAAACCAAAGTAAAAAAATTTGCTAACTCAAAAATGAAAAACAAATCGAAGAGTCTTTAGACCACATTTCTCTCTTCTGTCTTTAATAATCTATTATCTCTCTTGTTCTCTTTGTGTGTGAAAATTATAAATTTATCCGTGGTTCAAATTTCTCTGTGATTGAAATTTTTTGTAAAGTTGAAATTTCTCTTTGGATCGTCGAAATTTCTCTCATCTCTCTTTAATAATATTCTCTCTCTCTCTCTGTTTGCGAAAGCTATAATTTTATCTATGATTCGAATTTCTCTGTGGTTTAAATTTTTATTTGTGATTTTTGGAGTTGTTTGGGGTGTCCTAAATAAGTGCACTTTTTGTCTTTTCGAACTAAAAAGTTAAGAAAAAAAAGATAGATGTTTGGATTAACTTTTTGTCTTTTTACGAAAAAATGTGTAATAAAAAATTATATAAATAAAGTGTATAGTGGAAGAAAGTTGAGTGGTTGTACGGCTGCCCTGCTGTCCTAGCATGTCTTACCTAGAAAAATAATTGCCTCATTCGGGGCAAAGTGTTTAAACAGTGATGATCGGTCTGTAGGAGTCACCATGGGTTTCATTTTAATAATCTGAACGGTTCAATACGTACAACTCATCGAGTATTATATTTTTGTAAAAAATCACGTTGATCGGATATCGATAGCTATATGATCGGATTAGTTTTTTTCAACAGTTAACTATTACACCATCCGTTTTGTTTATACAAAACTGATTTGATCATATAGTTAACGATATCCGATCAATGTGATTTTTAATAGGCATATATTACTCAATGATTTCTACATATTGAACGGTTCAGATTATCAAAAAGGAACTCTTAGTAAGCCCCTAAGGGCCCAACATTATCATCAAACTTTGTAACTTTACATATGTAATTTTTTTTTTTGGCCCAAAAAGTGTATAATGGCCTTCTTGTTTCATAAGTACGGCTGATAGCATCCATCAAACTTTTGTATTATAAAAATATATAAAATATTTTTTTAATATTTTTTATTTGTAAATAGTAATGACTCTTTTACTTTTTGTGTAATTTTTTGACTTTTTGGATTATTTTGAACTTGACAAACCGATTAGATGTATGGATTGAAAAATTAATTGGAATTGTGTTCAAATATGATTTTCTGTGTTTTTGTGGAATAGTTAGCAATTTTCTGTGTGTTTAACATGCTTATAAGTTTGTAATTTTCTTTGAATTTTTATTTGTAGTTTATAATTTTCTCTGGACATGCAAGTATGTGATGACCAAAGAAGATCAATATGGCAAAGAAATTTTCTCTGGTTTAAACTCAGAAAAATTTCAATTTTCTCTGGTTTGAACCTAGTGAAATTCTTTGGGAAGTCCAGAATTTCTTTGGAGAGAATTTCTCTAGGAAGTCCGGAGAATTTTTCTGGGATTGAAATTTCTCTGGATTGATATTGAAGGATCTTAAATATTATGAAAATATTAGATGTCCTTTATGCTACAAAATCTTAATATCAGGAATCCTAAAAAAAATCTCATGCTTCATCACAATTGTGTGTATTTTAATTTAAAAAGCTGCTATATATTATCAAAATATTTGTCATGTGATGTTATAATATATGTACACTTTTATTTTTTAAATATAATGATAAATCTTAGACAAACAGATGAATTTTATTACATGAATATAAATAGAAAGTAAACTGAAGTGATAAAATAATTTTATATCCTAATTGCCGGCATCGAATTATTGTTAACCAAATGATTTTTTTAAAATTATGTTAAATTTTTATAATTTTACGATTTGTCTAAATTAGACAATCATAAAAATTGAATAGTTCAAAGAATTTTGAGGGAAAAAAAACTTAAAAATAAAATGAGTCAAATTTTAATGAAATCATGATAAAAATTGACTTTTAGTTTTTGATTTCACTGAATTTTTTAAAATTGTTTTAAGACCATGTGGAACTAGAAAACAAAAGTTAAAAAAAATACTAAAATAAGAATAAATCTACAAATTATTCTAATATAGAGTCACAGCATTCATGTACTGTAAAAATTCTCTTAAAAAAATTATAACATTACAATTATTATCATGACTTGAGAAAAGTGTTTGAAAGAGGAAGAAAACATGAACCCTACGTCTTCTAATGATCACACACGTAGTAGTCAAGAGAGAGACAGTCAAATGATACACATCCAAAAAATCAAAAACACTTCCGGACTCCCAATTTGACCAATATTAATTATCCACCATTGATTCATAAAGAAGCTGACTCCCAACCTAACTCTCTCTCTCTCTCTCTCTCTCTCTCTCAAAAGCCAGAACAAATGCTTTTTTTATTTATAACCTTTATTTTTATTTTTTTATGAGTGACATGCTGGATAGGTTCTGCCTTCGTTTGTGAAGTAGGGTTAGGGTTATTTTAGTTATAAAATAAAATAAAATAAAATAGATTTTTTAATTTAATAAGATAAAATATTACATCAAATTTATAATCATTATATTTTTTTTCTCACAAAAAATCAAAAAACTCTTCTCAAACGAAACTTTTTAGCCTCAGGCTAAAATAGTCAAAAAGCCAACTCACTCCCCAAATGAACCCTCTGCAAATAAACAATTTGAGTTATATTAGGGATTTTAAATAATTTATTAAATTTTTTATATGTGTATGGAATTCATATAAATTTATGTGTATGTGGGTCTTACATCTATGTAAAAGATGTGGTAGAAAATTTAATAAATTATTTGGGATTTATAGCATTTTCCAAACAATTTATATTATTGAAATTAACATTGATATTAAAATTTTAAAATTAGATTTATTTTTTAAATTTAATGATATGACAATCTATTAAGATATATAAAATAATTTTCAATCTCATAAATTCTCTAATTATTAATCAAACATTTCTTACTTATTATTAAATTTAAAAAGAAATTTAAAAAGTAGACTTATATATTATTTTCTTATTAAACTAAGCTCAAGACGAGCCCAAGCAATTTAGGGGAAACTATTTGTTTTTGTGACCAAACCCCATTTGATTTGTACAACTCTAAAATTACTTTATGTAATTAATTCCGTATTTATAAATTTATTGACACAAAACGCATCATTTCCTATTGAATCTCCTTCTAGAAAAGTAAATTAAAAAAAAAAAAAATTACAACAAAATTTAACACAGAAAATATATATAAATTGACAAGACTTTTCAAATTAAACCTTTAATATCTTATCTATGTTAAAAGAAGATTTTTAGATCTTTTTAACGAACTCGATAATATTGTCGGCAGTAAAATTGAACAAAAACAAAAAAAATCACGTGTAGGTTCTATTAAAAGGCGATTTATTATTCAAGGAATCTTATGATGATTAATAATATTTTTTTATCATATATTATTTAAAAAAATTATTAATTATTAATTTTTAGTGACAGCTTAAAAATTGTCACAAAAATGTCATTAATTATAAATTCTAACGACAGTTTAAAAAATTCGTCACAGAAAAATGTCACTAATTGTAAATTTTAGTGAAAATTTATAAAAATCGTTATAAAAAAAAATTACTAATTATCAAATTTTAACAACATAAGTAAAAAAATTGTTATAAAAAAATTATTTTTAACGACAATTGTAACAAGGCTTATTTTCAATAGAGTAATGATACATAACTCTAAAGAAAATGTTATAGACCTCAAATTTTCTACCAAATAAATGACCAAATGTCTGGGGTCCACAAAATTGCGAACCCCACACTCATGTGAGACATTTGATCATTTATTTGGTAGAAAGTTTGGTATCTCTAGCATTACTCTAACTCTAATTCGAGAGCTCTAAATGGAGCTTTAGTGAGGTGGAAGAGAAAGATAGAAAAAGGAGTGTGGGCCCCCACCTTCACATAAGTACTCTCAACATTATTAGAGTTGCATTAGAACTCTCAAATTAAAACTCTGAAACATTATTTACATATAGGGTAAATTACATTGACACCCCTAAGGTTTGTATTTATTACAATTCCCTCTCACCTTTGGAAATTACATCCCCTTCCCTGAGGTTTAAAGTTTCATTACAGATTGCTCCTTCTAGTTATTTAATTTTTTTAAATATCAATTTTGCCCTCACTGGGTAAATTACATTAACACCCATCACATTTTAGAAATTACAATCTTCTCCCCAAGGTTTAAAATAGCATTACCAATTGCCTCTCGGCTAGTATTAGTTAAAAAAAAACATTTATTGAAAAAAAATTAATTGGAAGAAAAATTAATTGAAAAAAAAAATATTTGAAAAAGAAAATTAATTGAAAATTTTTTTTGTTAGTCAAAATTTTAAATTTCTGTTTAAAAATCAACGTAAAATAAAAATTACATTGACATCCCTTGAGATTTATGTTTATTACACTCAAAAGATAAAAATTATATAAAAATGATAATTATTTTTTATTTTTTATTTCTTAAGCAAATTAATTTTTAATTTTTTAAAAAATTTTTTCTAAAAATCAAACCATACATAGCCTAAGAATCTTTTGATAAGTCATTTTACGTTAGTAACTTATTTAATTATTTGTTAATTTTATGACATTTATACCATTTGAGACCTATTTAGTAACCATTTTGTTTTCAGTATTCAATATATATTTATAAAAAAAAATTTAAACTGTCATAAAAACTTATTTGATAATTTTTTTAGTTTACAAATGGTTGTTTTAGTTTGTAAATTTGAGAAAAATAAATAAATTAAAAAAATGAGTTTACGTTAATTTTTAAACAGAAATTTTAAAATTTGACTAACAAAACTTTTTCAATTAATTTGTTTTTTCAAATAATTTTTTTTCAATTAATTTTTTTTTTCAAATAAATTTTTTTCTAATCAATTTTTTTTTTCAACTAATACTAATCGATGGGGCAATTGGTAATGCTACTTTAAACATTGGGGAGGAGATTATAATTTTTAAAATGTGAGGGGTGTCAATGTAATTTACCCAGTGAGAACAAAATTGGTATTTAAAAAAATTAAATTACTGGAGGGAACAATCTGTAATAAAACTTTAAACCTCAAGAAGGAAATATAATTTTCAAAAGATGAGGAAAAAACTATAACAAACATAAATTTCAGGGGTGTCAATGTAATCTATCCTTATATATATATATATATAAGTATATCACCCGTGCTATGCACGGGATTAAATTTAAAAAAAAAAAAAAACTATTTATATTATGTCAAACATATTTATAAATTGTTAGCATAAAATATATGTAATTTTAAAAGAAAATGTTGACATTGCATAATTAAAGTAATAAAAATAAGAATTTATTACATTTGTTCGAAATTCACTGAATAAGTAAAACAAAAAAATAATTAAAATCTAAATTGTTGTGAGTATTCCATCAGCATTCTTGCATTGTCAACATGATAGTTAGGTGGTGTTTGGTTATCATATTTGGCTAAATAATCACAAAAAGACAAAAAAAAAAAAATTCAAAAAATCATAGAAAGCCAAAAATCACAAAAAGACAAAAAAAAATCCACTATTTCAAAGCTAAAAAGCCAAAAAAGATAATCAAGAATACAAAACGAATAAAAAAGTTTCATGCTAAAAAAGTCAAAAAAGTCAAAAAGTCAACTAAAAAAGTCATTGCCAAACGAAGGCTTAGTATTATAATTAATGAACAATACATATATTATGTATTTATAAAATGTTATAAAGTAAAAATGTTATATTTACATTTTTTTTTTTAACCTTCTGAAATGTATAGATGTTCTTCTGATCAATCTACATTTAAAAAAAATAATTGTTGAACTAATTACAATCACATTTTTCTCTTTGTGAGTGTTTATATTTATCTAACTTCAATCATATTAAAAAATCAAATTATAATTTTTTTTTTGGCTAGACCAAATACAAATAAAAAAATGAGATAACTTCAATCATACAAATCACAAATATTTTTATGCTATCTAACTACAATCATATTTTTTTCATAATAAAAAAATAATTATAAAGAAGAACCATTAAAGCAGTAAATAAAACGATTAAATCACATTAAAAAAAAAAATCATTGAACAAACTACAATCACATCACATTTTTCTCATAATAAAAAAAATAAATGAAAAAAAAGAACCATTGAAGTAACTACAATACAATCACATTAAAAAAAAAAAAACCATTGAACAAATTACAATCATATCACATTTTTTCCATAATAAAAATAAATAAATGAAAAAAAAAGAACCATTAAACTAATTACAATGTAATCACATTAAAAAAAAAGAACCATTGAACTAATTATAATCACATTAAAAAAGAACCATTGAACTAACTACAATAACATTTTTCTCTTTCTGAGTGTTTATATTTATTTAAATTCAATCATATTAAAAAATCAAATTATAATTTTTTTTAGCTAGACCAAATACAAATAAAAAAAGGAGATAATTTCAATTATACAAATCACAAATATTTTTATGCTATCTAACTACAATCATATTTTTTTCATAATAAAAAAAATAATTGTAAAGAAGAACCATTAAAATAGTAAATAAAACAATTAAATCACATTAAAAAAAAACAATTGAACAAGCTACAATCACATCACATTTTTCTCATAATAAAAAAAAGTAAATGAAAAAAAATAAATCATTGAACTAATTATAATACAATCACATTAAAAAATAGAACTATTGAACAAACTATAATCACATCACATTTTTCTCATAATAAAAAAAAAACAAATAAAAAAAAAGAACCATTAAACTAATTATAATACAATCTCATTAAAAAAAAAATTCATTGAACTAACTACAATCACATTAAAAAAAAAAAAAAAAACTGTTGAACTAATTACAATCACATTTTTCTCTTTATGAGTACTTATATTTATCTAACTTCAATTATATTAAAAAATCAAATTATAATTTTTTTTTTTTACAAGTCACAAAAGGAGATAAATTCAATCAAAAGAACCATTAAAATAGTACACAAAAAAAGAAATTGCTAAACCAAATACAAATTATAATTTTTTTTTTTTGGCTAGACCAAATACATAAAAAAAAAAGAGATAACTTCAATCATACAAATCACAAATATTTTTATGTTATCTAATTACAATCATATTTTTTTTCATAATAAAAAAAATAATTGTAAAGAAGAACCATTAAAATAGTAAATAAAACGATTAAATAATTATGAGGGGTTTTGACCAAATCTCCTAAAAAGGTATTGGGATTGGGAGATATTAATAAATGTTGAGATTTTTTTTTAAATCCAAAAATTAGAAAATTAGGATTGGGATATTGGAATTCCGACAAGACTTATGGGTTAAAAATCCTCTTTTGCTTAATATATAGTATAGATTTTTGTGCTGTCTAATTACAATCATATTTTTTTCATAATAAAAAAAAATAATTGTAAAAAAGAACCATTAAAATAGGAAATAAAACGATTAAATAATTATGAGGGGGTTTTGACCAAATCCCCCAAAAGGCATGGGGATTGGGAGAAATTAATAAATGCTGAGTTTTTTTTTTTTAAAATCAAAAAATTAGAAAATTATGATTGAAATATTGGAGCTCTCACAAGACTTGTGGGTTAAAAACCCCATTTTGTTTAATATATAGTATAGATAGATAGATAGATAGATAGATATAGATATAGATATAGATAATATAATATAGATAGATAGATGTGTTGAAATTTTCAAGAAATTTTGTTTATGCTAGTCTTTAATGCATTAAAGTTTAATTATGAGGAAGTTTTGACTAAATCTCCCAAAAGGCATAGGGATTAGATGAAATTAATAAATGCTGAGATTTTTTTTTTAAATCAAAAAATTAGAAAATTAGGATTGGGATATTGAAACTCCTATAAGACTTGTGGGTTAAAAACCCCCTTTTACTTAATATATAGTACTAGCCTATCACTCGTGCTATGCACGAGATAATTATAAATATTTTATATTTATTTTAGATTTTTTTAATATATAAATTATGTTTTTTAAGATTTTTTATAAAAATAATTTAACAATCTTATCATTAACCATAGTGTATGGGAGAAGTTGAAAAAGGTACTGCAGTAACTATACATGAATTGTATCTATAATTATTTATATGACGGGATTTTAAATGCTGATTAGGGAATTTTGACCAAATCAATAAATGCAGGCATGTGGAAAGGCATGTGGATTGAAAAAATTTAATGAATGCTGATCAGGAAATTTTGACCAAATCAATAAATGTAGAAATTTTTTTAAAATAAAAAATTTAAAAAATTTAGATTGGGATATTGAAACTCTCACAAGCCTTGGGGGTTAAAAATCTCCTTTTGCTTAATATATAGTACTAGCCTATCACCCGTGCTATGCACGGAATAATTATAGATATTTATATTTGTTTTAAATTTTTTTTAATACATAAATTATTTTTTAAAAGATTTTTTATGAAAATAATTTAACAATGTGTATAGGATAAATTAAAAAGACTACTGTAGTAACTATCCACGAGCTTTATCTATAATTATTTGTATGAGGGGATTTTAAATGTTAATCAGAGATTTTGACCAAATCAATAAATGCAAGCATGTGGATTGAAAAAAATTAATAAATGCTGATCAGAAAATTTTGATCAAATCAATAAATGTTATGATTTTTTTTTTAAATAAAAAATTTAGCAAATTAAGACTGAGAGATTGGAACTCCGACAAAGCTTAGGGTTTAGAAATTCCCATTTTCTTAATATATTTATAATTATTTATATATGTGAATTGTGATTTTTAAATGTCTTTTTTTTTTTTTAAATGTCTTCTTTTTTTTTCTTTTTTATATTATATTAAAGTGTAGGCATGTGGATTGAAAAAAGTTAATAAATGCTGATCAGAGAATTTTGACCAAATCAATAAATATTAGAATTTTTTTTAAATCAAAAATTTAGAAAATTAAGACTGAGAGATTGGAACTCCCACAAGGCTTGGGGTTTAGAAATCCCCATTTTCTTAATATATTTACAATTATCTATATATGTGAATTGCGATTTTTAAATGTCTTCTTTTTTTCTTTTTTTATATTATATTAAAGTTTAATATTTTGATAATAATTATATGTGTGGGATTTTTCAAGAAATTTTTTTTATGCTTATTCTTAATGCATTAAAGTGTTATTATGAGGAATAATAATCATATGTGTTGAGACTTTTCAAGGAATTCATACGTCTTGGATTTTAAAATTTTTTTTTTATATACTTGTTCTTAATGCATTAAAGTGTTATTATGAGAGTAAGACTTGGGGGTTAGGAAAAGTTAATAAATGCTGAGTTTTTTTTTTAAATCAAAAAATTAAAAAATTTAGATTGAAAAATTAGAGCTCCCACAAGACTTAGGGTTAAAAATCCCTTTTGCTTAATATATAGTATAGATTGCGATTTTTAAAAGTCTTTTTTTTTTTTTAAATGTCTTCTTTTTTTCCTTTTTTATATTATATCAAAGTTTAATATTTTGATAATAATCATATGTGTTAGACTTTTCAAGGAATTAAATGTCTTTTTTTTATTTATTATATTATATTAAAGTTTAATATTTTGATAATAATCATATGTGTTGGACTTTTCAAAAAAAATTTTTTATTGTTATTATGAAGGATAATAATCATATATGTTGGGACTTTTTAAGGAATTTATATCTGTTGGATTTTAAAGAATTTTTTTTATGCTTGTTCTTAATGCATTAAAGTGTTATTATGAGACTAAGACTTTGGAGTTGGGAGAAGTTAATAAATGCTAAAGTTTTTTTTTTTTAAATTAAAAAATTAAAAAATTTAGATTGAAAGATCGGAACTCCCACAAAACTTGGGATTAAAATTTTTTTTTTACTTAGGCCAAGTTTGGGAAGTTTAGAATAAGTGCACTTTTTGACTTTTTTTGTATTATGTGTAGAAAAAGTAGAGAGGAAATGTTATTTGATGTGACCCAAAAAAGATAAAAAGATGAAATAAGTGCACTTATATTTGGATGTCAAACTTGGCCTTAATATGTAGTATAGATAGATAGAGAGAGAGAGAAAAAAACTAGAGAAGTCCAGATTCTTACCCTTACTATTTAATTCTCATGTTAGAAAAACAATATGCATACATATATGTACAAGTCTCTCTCTCTCTCTAAATATATATTACGTGTCGTCTCTCAATCAAACTACAACGCACTTCAAGTTGTCCATATACATTGATGATTGATGTGTGTGGATATATATGTAGTTGTCATTTAGCTGTACAGTCCATATAATCGGTGTCATTTTTTTATTTTTATTTTTTCATTTTCATTTTCTTCGTCGGTGGTGAATTCTCATTTATATCCATTTTCTTTTCATTCTCACCTATCTCTACAAAAAATATTATCAATTTTTTTTATTTTTAAAAATTTTTTATATATCGGAATTCAACCAAACATGTCTTCGATTCTGAGCTCGCCTGGGGTAGTGTTGGCGACCGCCATGGCGGTCTCCGGCACCGTGATTTTCCTCTCGTTTCGCCGGGAAAAGAATTTCCCAACTACCCAGTTTTCCGGGAATCGTGATTCAAAGCAAATTCTTCGGTCCTGCCTTTCTTCAGGTACATATGGGTCTCTCTTCTCTTTCTCTCTCTTGTCTTTCATTTCCATTGATTAGTTCTAATTTTCTATTATGTTTGATTTTTTTTTTTCTTCTTTTTTTATGGCTAAAATTTGGAGAATCTTTTTGAAGGTTTTAGGAGAGCTAGATAATGAAATTAAATCGTTTATGAGTAATTTAGTAAATAAAATTTGTAAACTGATTTAGGGGAAAATACATGTCAGTGATTCTTAAAAGTTAATTACTAATTAATGCAAAAAAATATTATTTATTATTTTAATATTTGTGAAGTTTACCAGTAACTTATAAATATTTTCTTGAAATTTCCAGTGACAGTTAATATCCCCTAGAATTTATTTTAAAAATTAAAAGAAATCTTTTTTCGGAATTTACCATTTTAAATTAACAGATTTGAACTTTTTTTCAAAATTGGTAGGGCCTTTTATAATGTGGGCCTATCTGGGAAAAAAAATAGAGGTGGGTATTTTTTTTAACGTTGGGTGTGGAGTTTGTTTATTTATTTGTTTTTTTAAAATATTTTAATTGTGTGGAAGAATTGAATTCTTCAAACTAGATCTGCTGAAGACCAAAAAAAAAAATTTTCTTGGTTATGTTTAAAGAGTTTTGGGGTCTTTTCTAAAGACCACATCAAGTTTAAAATCAAAGTAGACAGCATTGTTGAGTCGTGATGGGCTCAATTTGGAATCTATTTTAATAATTCAAATTATTGAATATGTAAATTTTGTTGGGTACATCATATTTATAAAAAATTATATTGATAAGATATCGATAGTTATGTGATAGTTATATTTGTTTTAATGACAATTTTGATTTTAAAAATAAATTACAAACACAAATATAAATTGATTAAGTGTTTATTGATATTTGATTAATGTAATTTTATACAAGAGTGATATATTCGATGAGCTGTATATATTGAATAATTTAGATTATTGAGATAGATTCAAAATCAGACCCGCCACGCCAACAATACTATCCAATCTGTTTCCAAACTAGGAGGAACTAGATCCTTTTTCTAAAATGGGGGCAAAGGCGCTGTTTGGAAAGTTTTTTTTTTTTTGTTTTTTTACTAAAAGATAAATTGATTACAAAACTAAAAAAAATAAATTTAAACAAAATATCACATCAAACTCCATAATTATTTTACTTTTTTTTTTTCACAAATATCACATCCAATTATAAAAAAATTCAATTATCTTTCAAAATATAAAAAAAATTTCTTCAATAATATCTTACAATTAAAAAAACTTACAAAAAAAAAAAAAAAACTCACTTCTCAAAAATACCTACTTTATTGGCTTTACACTCTTAAACCGCCACCCTAATATAATATTGAGGTTATTTCACCGACGCTCTTAATTATTAATAAATATTATTTTATCTTATAATCTATACTCATATATTTTCATTTGTTTTAATTATAAAAATATATTATTTTCACTTTAAAAGTAGTATATTTATACGTTTTCATTAAAAAAAATTATGTACAAGTTTACTTTTTAGAATAATGATGTATAAGAAAAATGATCGAGTGGTAATTAAAAAAGATATGAGCATTTGTCACATTTGATATTCTAATTAGTTGATGCATCACTAGGTTTGAAAAGTGAATTTAATTTTTGGATTTGAATAGTAATATACTCTTTTCATAAAGGTCAATAGGGTAATGCTAGAGATACAGAGGGCTTGTTTGGTTTGTTTTTCATGAAATTTTTTGAAAAAAATTTTCTACAAATAAATTTTCAAGAGTAATCAAATCAAACAATTTTTTTTAAAAAAAATCTCAAAATTTTGTTGTGTTACCTACTTTCCAAAATCACTCTTTTTTATGCATATCAAATCAATCACTTTTTTTAAAACTCTCTCTTTAAAACAATTTTTCAAAACCATTTCTTAAAAAAGGCAAATCAAACAAGTTTTTGTACTTTTTATTTAAAAAACTATTTTACAAATACAAACCAAACATAATTTTTTACCAAATGAATGACCAAATGTCTCACAAAAGTGTGGGATCAACAAAAAATGTGAATTTTATATCTATGTGAGATATTTAGTCATTTATTTGGTAGAAAATTTGAGATCTATAGCATAATGTAAATCTTACATCCATGAAAGATATTTGGTCATTTATTTGATAGAAAATTTAGAGTCTATAACATTTTTCAGGTCAATATGTATGGATTCATAAATGAAGGGTAATTAATAATTACTAAGATCTTAATGTAATTAACCCTATAACATTATGGTATATCGGTTTAGACAAATTAAATTAGATTGGATTGATTAGTTGGGTTAGTACATGGACTATCAATTTTTTTGAATTATATATATACATATATTTTGACCGACAACTCTCAAGATCGAATTTACTTATGACCCGACCCTAAGAGTCAACCCACTATAAGAAGGTTGGTATAGGTTTTGATCCCGAGACTTGTGGTTATGCAAACCGTTGCCTTATCAACTTATCCAACCCTTTATATATCTGATTTCACATTTGGGTAGGTTCAAAGTTATGTTAATTTTCTTAATCAAATATAAAATTATATATTTGTATTGAATTATTAAGTGATTTTCTTGGTGTATACAGTAGATGACAAGAAAAAGCAGAGAAAGAAGAAGAGAGTTCAATTTGCAGAGAGTGTAAAGGACCAAACAGGGAATGGAGAGGAATACAGAAAGGAGCGCAACAAGAAAACCTCAGGAATTCAGAGGAGTTGCCGTCGTGGAATTCCTGGGAATCGGATGGCTTTGTACAATGGAATTCTTAGAGATCGTGTACAACGTTTGGAGTTCTCTTATTGATTCTAATAATGTTTCTCTGTTTGTACTTTCCATTGTAATTTAATGTAAAAAAAAAATAATTAATAAAAACATAACTTTGAATTGTAATTTGTAATTGTAATAAAGTAATTTGTAATTGTAAGCGGTCAGAAAAATTTACGACAAAGATAGGGATTGCAATTTTATGATTGATAAAGTTTACTTTACCATCAATTTAAAATTATTTTTTAAAACATACTCTGATTTGTAATTTTTTCCAAAAAAAATTTGAAAGCTAATTTAGTGAAAAATAAAAATAAATGAAATGCACTTATAATTTTCATATAATTTCTCTTTTTGAGGTGAAAATAATTTTAAAAATTTTAAAATATTTTATTGGTGTTTATTTTTATTAAATTAATTTTTTCAATAATTTTTTTTTAAATTGATGTGAATTATAAATACCGTAACTCTGGACATGATCTCTTGGTTTTCCTCTTTAAAAATATTCAAAATTCAAAAGTTTAAATTATATTGTTTTTATTATTGGGCAAAATATAAAAGATTAAATTACACAGACATCAATTCTGGAAAATCGCTCAAGCGGTCGTGGAGAGAGTATTTACATGTCAAGGTGAGTGAGATTTCATGTTTAAGTTTATGGAGAGACATTGACATACGTTATAATTTAACTGCTAACATATAGTTATTGTCTTAGTAAAAAAAAAAAAATTACACTAACATCTCCTAAGGATTGGATAAATATAGTAAATCTTATAAATTTAGCATGCTTATATTGGATTTAAAAAAAAATTAATTTACATAACACTTGTCTCATTTTTAATTATTAATTTGTTAGTTATATAGATGACAAAATAATATTATATTTTTTTGCATTGAAATATATATTTTATTCCGTTTATTTGTATCTTTACATTACCTATACTTGATTTTGATATGGACTCTCACAAAATTCAACCCCACTACCACTATGCACCTGTGAGGGAGAGGGGAAAAAAAAATACATACATACATATATACATACATATATGCCTTGTCCACGTCAATTAGAAGTTATGGGGATCACTCATTTTGGGGTTTGAAGCATTAATATCTATCTGTATTAGTTCTCATCCGTGCAACTTCCCAAAATAAAAAGCTTAAGAAATATTTGAAATATTTCCATTTAATTTAAAATATGAATTGCTTTCATAATATTGTTAAAAGTAGTTTTTGAAAACAAATTAGATGATTTTTTCGTGTCAGCTTTCTTATTTTTTACTTTTGGAATAGGAACAAGAAAATTTAGAAGGAAGTAGAAGAACTGTAAAAGCAACCAAGTTAAGTTTAATTTGTATATAGTTTATTAAAAATTTTCTAATTAAGCTTTTATATTTTAAAAATAAATCAAGCTTCCTTTTCTAAAAAATAAATGAATAAATCAAGCTCAAATAAATTCAAACTCAGTATTTTTTTGAATTTGACTATAATTCGACTGGATAAGGTTAACTACAAGAATTGTAACACTAAAAAAAATTACTCATAATAAATTTAAGTATATATATATAGATTTAAAAGCCCATCAACCCTTTAAATTAATTAATTTTTAAGGGTTTGGATTTTTTGAATTGGTCATTCAACTTGAGGGAGTGATTTGGGCTTAGTCAGTTCATTTTGGGATCGATTTCGGTAATCTAAATCGTTCATATTTTAAGATTCATTAAATAAAATATTCATACAAAAAATAAGATAATCGGACATCAATATCTATATGTTTTAGTTTGTTTGGTTTCAAAACTTAGGATTCACTTTTCAAAAAATTGAATTTGTTTGTTTTTCATGTTTTTACTGATTTTTTAAAATATTTTAAGGACTTTTTTAATTTTTAGATACACCTAATATAAATATACTTGAAAATTATAATATTTGTGAAAAAAAATCTTTAAAAAATTCACTAAATATCAAAAATATAAAAATAAATAAAAATAAAAATTCAGTACATGTTTCATATTTTTGTGTATTTATTGATTTTTAAAATATTTTTTTTATTGATATTTTACTTTTTAAATATATTTAAGTAAGATACATCTAAAAAAGTAAAAAAAATTGCTTAAAAATTTTAAAATATTCACTAAAAATAAAAAAAATTAAAAATTAAAAAACTCAACTTTTAAAAAATTAAATTCAGAAAATTGAAACTAAATTTGTATTAGAAAAAATAGATAATTATTCTTAAAATTATAATTTTTATCTATTTTTTAAAATAAATATGATTCAAATATATAATTATAAATATTTGATTATTCTGATTTTTTATATAAATATTCTATCCAATAAATTTTAAAAAGTACAGAAAATGCCCAAAATAGACCACTAAGCCCGATTTTTCTCTCAAATTTAACTAACTGGAGGAATCAAACTCTAATTTTAAATCCTTTGTAGGTGATTTGATTCAACAACAACCGTAGGACTTTATTCCAACAACAATATCTTTAGTGATACATATCTCATGATAAGCTTTTTTTAGTCAGTATCATTCACCAATTAGAAGTGGGTTTTTGGACTCGATGGGCATCTCCAGCGGTAATAGGTATTTTATTTATTTAAATATTATTATAAAATATATATTTTATTTTATCTATAAATTATTTCATGTTTCTATTTTAATCATGTTCTTTATTTTAGCTATTCATATAAATATTATTAATTTTATAAAATGTCATATCAGTAACAAAGATGGAGGAAAATAATTCTAATAATTAAATACATATTGTCTAATCTTGAAGGCTAGTTACATGTAGTTAGTGAATGTAAATTAAACTAAAATACCTAATTATATGTCTAATACATTAAAATTTAAAAAAATAAATTATATTAAATATTTTAATTAATAAATATTATATACTTAGTAGGTTAGAGAGGCAATAACAAGCTGATAATGCTGTGGAGTGACTCGGAAATGAATTAATCTTAAATGGGTCAACCTCTTCAATAATTGAGTCATCTCAACCTCAAAGCTTTACTTATCCCATCTCCTTTTTGTTGGTCTAGAAGCTCAACTAACTTCACCAAACCACTGTATTGGAAATGATGTATATATCAGTGTGGATGCAAACATATTATTACATTTATAATTTACATTTAAATGTTTAGATGATTTGAAGATTGATGGACAGTTTAATAAATGAAAAAATTGTTTAGCAACTTTAGACAAATTGATGAGAAAAAAAAATATTTAACGATTATTAGATGTGCAATTACTGTATGTGATGAAAAAAGGCAAAGCTCTTAAAGGGGAAAAAAAAATGTGAAAATGTGCATACTAAATAAAATGTATATTTGTAGGGAAAAGGTTTAATCTGAGCAGTGATTAGAGAGGCAAAACTATGTTAATGGTCCAATAATGATGGAATGATTGGAGAATGAGGAGCTAGGTGAGGGTGAAGCAAGCAACTCAAGAAGAAATGTATGACAGTGTACAAATGGGTAGCATCTCCTTCAAATCTCTAAAATTCCTTTTTTGGACCTTGGGAAATTGGGTCATATTTATAGGCTTTTTTTTGGTACCAAAAGGACACCAAGTGGCCAAATAGAGAGAAGACAGGTGTCCCTAAGGATCACATGGAATATTCTGCCTTGAACCACCAGGCTGAAGGTGCTATGCGTCCCTCTGCATTGTACTATGTACTATCTGTTTGTCTATACAACTACCTTTTTGAGCCTCAACAAGTGTAGTTGTAGCGGGAGTGTTTGGCGTTGCAAATATCTTTTAAGCCTCAACAAGTGAAGTTGTGGTGGGAGTGCTTGCCACTGCACTTTCCTTTTTAGCTCAAATCTCAGCAAGTACACTTGCAATAGTAAACCTTGTTGTTGCATTTGCCTTCTCAGTTCTATGTAGCAATTACATGCATTCTCAGGACTTTATAGCCTGCTATCAGCCATGTTTTTGTGTTCACCTTAGCAAAGCTTTCACCCTTAGTCACCTAATCACAAACTCCTCAATTTCCTAGGGCGAAGGCCACAACCAAGCTTGTTATCAGCCATGTTATACCTTAGTACTAAGCCCAATGGGGCTTCCTTAGTCTTGCTTATGCGACTAAGGCAAGTCTGTGACCTAGGTAATGGAAAGGGAGTCCCTTATACTCGTGCTACCTTGCTCCAATCTTCTCGGGGTCACCGTGATATATTGGTGTCTTTGGGCCTGCTATTGACTCCAACCAGTAAGCCTTAGGGCTTGCTGTCAGCGCCAAGCTAGTGAGCTTTTGGGCCTGCTATCAGCGCCGAGCTAGAAACGACTTTGGAGGGGAGGCCTAATAATGCCTCGGGGCCTGCTATCAGCGCCAAGCATTGGCTTCTACTTATGGAGGGGAAACTTCTCCTAAAGGCTGCTATCACCTTGGCAGGATGTTCCCTCTGCAAGTTAGTTGTGGTGGCTATAGTTGCTGCGACAATCATTTCCCACGGCAAGTTCAGATGGCGGTGCCAACAAAATGCCTCAATAACTTGGTCACTACAAGTGTTGCCTCTGCAACTTAGTTGCTTCGACTTTCTCTTTTCCTCAACAACTTCAAATGGCGGCGAAACCAAAAATATTGGGAATTGTGGCACTAAGACAAAGTGCCTTAGCAACTTGACCGCTATAAGTGTTGTCTCTATAACTTAGTTGCTTTGGTTTTCCCTTTCTCTTAGCAATTTCAAATGGCAGTAGACCTGGCAATATTGGGAATGGCAGCGCTGAGGCAAAGTGCCTCAGCAACTAGATCGCTACAAGTGTTATCTCTGCAACTTAGTTGCTTCCGTTTTCTCTTTCCCTCTGCAACTTCAGATGGCGGCGGAACCGACAATATTGAGAATGACGGCGCTGAGGCAAAGTGCCTCAACAACTTGACCGCTGCAAGAGTTACCTCTGCAACTTAGTTATTTCAATTTTCTCTTTCCCTCGGCAACTTTAGATGGTGGTGGAATCGACAATATTGAGAATGGTGGCGCTGAGGCAAAGTGCCTCAACAACTTAACCGCTACAAGTGTTGCCTTTGCAACTTTACTTAGACATTTTCCTTCGTGGAGTCTGTTCGGATCTTTGGCCGGTTGGACCTACTTTCCTTGGGCTTTGGCCCATGCTCCTTTAATCATTTCTAGTCACCTAATAGGGGCAACCTCCGCACTTAGATCCATACTTAATTTTGACTTTAATTTCTGACCCATTACATTTGCCTCCTGTACACGTGGAGAACATGTGTTTTTCTGGGCATGACCTCATCAGTAATGTTTCTTCATTTAGTACTCCTTTAACTTTGGTGGCATAAATGTGTTTTTCTTTGTCTAGGATCTGCTTATCCCAAAGAGGGACAATGTCTCTACTATTACTCTATTAGGCTTAGGTAGCTCATCCAGTATTGTGGGGCTTTTTTCAGACTTCGATGATAATGATGTACCCATTGGCTTGTTGTTTCATCGGTCCAAAACTCAAAGCATAACGACTTTTAACACTGAAAAGGGTAATAACAGTGGTCATAAGGAGCTTCCCTAATGAAGATGCGGAGGTAGTAGAAAGTGGTAGTGAAGACTTCATCCTTGTGACCTCTAGAGCTGATCATATAGTGAACACATCTCTTGGGTTGGAACCGCTCAATGTGGAGGTTGCTTATGGGATTCTTCTCTTGCCCAGTCTCCACTAGTTCCACATGCTGAGGTTGTTGGAAACCAAATTGTTGTGGAAGTTGAAAACATCGCAGCTGAGTTTAGTATTGCCAATCTAGGTTTGGCTCGCCTGGCAAAGTTGGCTATGAACTTAGAGGTTGTTACTGCTATCGTTGAAACTTCTGACCCCATTGTTTCTGCAACTTCTGAACAAGTTGTTGACTTTTACCTTACTCACTTCCCTAAGTTATCCTCTTAACTTGTGTCTCAAGACCTTTTTGTTGGTTTGAATGTGGATGATCTTGCCTTGCACTAGAAGGAGCTTGATGATGGGTTTCTTTATTTCAGAAGGGGGCAATGTCTCTACCATTCCTTCTTAAAGCTCAAGTGGCCCATCAATAATTGTTGGGCTTCTTTAAATTGCGAGGATTATAAGGAGCTTATTGCCTCATTGATCCCTCGACCTAAGACTTGCAGGCTGATACTTTTCAACATTGAGGACAAACTAGTTGGCTAGGTCCAAGTCATAGAGAGAGACCGTAGCAACTTCCCCGCCGAGGGTGATGGTAATAAGCAGCGCAAAGTTACAATTGACGCCCAAGTTGTGGGTGATGAGATAGCTGCTGAGGGTGTTCCAAACCTAGAGGTTTCAGACCCTATTAGCTTTGCTCTTATTCCAGATCTTTTTGTACACTCTGATCGCTCCTCTGTTAGCGGTGATGACTTCGTTCCTGAGACTTTTAAAGATGGCCATGGGGTGAATGTATCACTTGGCCTTGAGAACCTTCCTCTCAAATGGAGGTTGTCTATAGGGGTTCATCTTATTTTGTTGAATCTTCGTTGGTCGTACAGGCTAAAGTTGTTGACGGCTGAAGACATGGTAATTAGCCTCAGATAGTTGGGCATTCTGCAAGTTTGCCCCATATGACTCAAACTAGCAGTACTATGGTAGGATCTTTTGTGCCTTCTGGGAGGGTCTCCTTCTTGAACTAGTGGGTATTCACTGAGGCTGCCCCCATACTTGTCCTCATTCAAGCCTTGCATCTGGAGACTTTTACTGCTTTTAATGTTCCAGGCTCAATGGTGCAAATGGCGTTACTAGAGTCTTTCGCTGGTTTTGTTCGTGATCTTGTCACCAAGAGAGTTCTAACAACTTCAGGCAAGTTTATGGAAGGTGCTGAGGAAAACCTCAACGGGCTTGAGAGAAATAGCTTGAACTTGTCCTAGATGAATGCAAGGCTCCAGATGGTTGATGGGTTCTTTGAGCACGCTAGCCATGAATGCTTCTTTCGAGGAGACTATCAGAGATTGCGAAGGCGCCTGGGAGCAATAACGCCAAAACCTGGCTCAGTTCAAGGAGAAAGATTTTGCTCTTATTGCTCAGTTGCCTCAAAATGTTGGTTTGACAGACTCCTTGATGAAATGTCTGATATGATGTAGTTCTCTTTTCGTTTTTTCTTTTCTTTGTCATAACTTCTTTTCAAACATTATAATCATATTCTGAAAGTTTGACTTTTATGAAAAGTATGGATGTTTGGTAGTACTTTTGAGTTTCATTTAATCACTTTCTTTACATTGCTTTTACATAGCTTCTAAAGATAAACAAAACTTTTGTCATGAACAAAACTTCATCATGACTAAGTCTTTACATGGATAAAATTTCATTAAGTATGAAAAAATTTCTTCATACTAAGTGTAGACTTGAAACTGTTTGCTATCAAAATTAAAGAAAATATTCCTTTATATACTTGGCATTTACAGGACCAGTTCTGAATCCATCATCTACCCTTACCAACTTATTGTACTCACTGTTGCTTGCCTCAGCAACTTTGTAAGGGCCTTCCTACCTTGGTGAGAACTTGGGGATTGGTTGCCCCCGCATGATCATGTTGACCTTCTTCCATACCAAGTCTTCCTCTTTAAACTCCCTGTGTTGAACAGACTGATTATAAGCGTGGGCTATGGACCGATAATACTTTTCCATTACCAGCGAGGCTCGATCTCTTCTTTCTTCAATTGCCTCTATGTCGTTCCTTCTGCTGTATGGAACTAAGTATACCGACATAACCATTTTTGCCAAGGGTATTGTCAACTCAACTAGTAGCACAACTTTAGACCCATACACTAGAAAAAATGGGGTTGCTTGGATTGGCTTCCTCCTTAACGGTCTGTATGCCTAGAGTGCTATGGAGAGTTATTTAGACCATGTGCCCCCTGCTTCATCTATCATTTTACTCGGTATTCAGATAAAGGTTTTGTTGGTTGCCTCAGCTTGTCCATTCCCTTGAGGATAGTATGGAGTAGACTTGTGGTGCTTGATTTGGTGGTCGTCCAGCAACCTTCCCACATGGCGATTTACAAAGGGAGTTCCATTGTTAAACAACATTATCTTGGGTATGCCAAACCTACAGATGATGTTTTCTCTGATGAAGTTGGCCACTCCAGCTTCGTTTGCTTTTCTCATTGGTATGGCCTCTACCCACTTGGTGCTAACTTCAGTTCCTGCAAGTATCCATTTGTAGTCTTTGGATTACTGCGCTATAGGGTCTACTAAATCGAATACCCAAGTATGAAACGAGTAAGGGGACTTGATGTTGTACAGCTCAACTGTCGGTACATGTATCAAGTTCCCAAACTTCTGACAGGATTGACATCTTCTTACAAATTTTTTAGCATCTTCTTCCATTGTCGGCTAATAGTAGCCCAGGTGGATAAGGTGCCCATATAGTCACTGCCCTCTTTGATGCTCTACCTTGTAGGCTTCCTGTAGCACTTCGTTTGCCTCATCATTTGATAAATAAGCCAAAGATGCCCCTTCAACGCTTCTTCAGTACAGTTTGCCTTAGTCAAGGAAGAAATGCAGAGCCCGCCTCTTAACTCTAATTACATCGGCTTTGTTCTCAGGCAGTGTGCCATTTCCAAGATAGTCAATATATGGCTGTCTCCATTCTTCACTGCTTAAAGAAATAGGCTTCCACTTCTTTAGGATGGGATTGATATTTTGCACATTGCCTCTACAACTCAGTATTTTTCTTTTCCATCTCTAGCTAGTAATAGCCTTGCTTCTACATCTGTCATTATAGACTGATATCTCTACTTCTGCAAGACTTAGCATGGATCTGCTTAAGTCTGTAAGTTGCTTTTTTTTTTTGACCAACACACCTTGCTAATAGGTTGTTGGGACCACGAAAATACAAATTTGCTCTGAGCAATAGAAATGATGCAAGTTTTATTGGTCTGATTGTTCCTTGGCTTATTTTTAGTTGTTGGATTATATCTGCTTTCCATTTCTCAGCATCTTCCTCTGCATTTCGATGACGATGGCTATACTATCATCTAGTATGTTCATCTTTGCCCCCAGTGTAGCCAAGGCATCAGGGAAACAGTTGTATATTTTCGAGGAATGTGTTGGATTTGGACATAATCGAATTGAGTAAGCTATTTCTAAACTATAGTGCGATATGGGGCCAAAAGAGGTTCTTTCAAGGAAAAATCACCCAGTGTTTGCTTGACAACTAACTTGGATCGCCCCAAATTTTCAACTTGCGAAGGCCTTTTTTTTGGGCAGCAATCAAACCTAGTATCAGTGCCTCATATTTAGCTTCGTTGTTTGAACATTCAAAGTCAAGCTTATATGATAAATGAAACTTCTCCCCCTCTTGACTAGTTAGTGTTATGCCAGCTCCACCTTTCCCAGCCCCAGAGGCTCCATCAAATTTTAAGTCCTAATAAATCTCAACCGCAGTTGCTGAGATATGGACCTCACCAGGTAGGGATACCTTTGTAGGTTCATGTTTACCAGATAGGAATTGTGCTAGCAAGTTTACAAGTGTTTGGCTCTTAAATAGCCTTGGACGTAATGCAAATGATGTCATATACTTTTAAAGCCAAAAGCCATCTGACCATTCTTCCAGTCAGAGCGGGCTTACTCAGTAAATAGTGGACTGAATCACTCCTGGTCATAACTTGGATCGGGTGTGCCAAAAAGTAATGACGCAACTTCTGCATTGTGAATATTAAGGCCAAATAATGTTTCTCAATTGGGGTATACCGTGATTCGACACCATTGATTTTGCAATTGATGTAATAGACTGGTCTTTCAACGCCATCTATGTCTTGGACAAGTAAGGCTCCAATAGACCAAGGTGTAAAGGTAAGGTATAGTTGCAGAGGTTTTTCAGGTTGTGAGGCAATCATTATAAGTGACGAGGTGAGTGCGTTTTTTACCATATCAAATGCCTGTTGGTGTTCTTGTTGCCATTCAAACTTGTGATTCCCTTTTAGTAGTGTCCCAAAGGAAAAAAGTTATCTCAACAAGGGCTGGAATGAACCTCTTGAGGTATGACACTTTGTCTAGGAATTTCTTCAAGGCTTTTTGAGAGTGTGGCGGTGGCATTTCTATGATTGACTTGATTTTTTCTTCGTTTACCTCAATCCCCGTGTTGGTGTACCAGGAAGCCAAGGAACTTTCCTGTGGTAACTCTGAAGGCACACTTGAGAGGGTTCATCTTTAAGTAGAATTTTTGGCAATGTTGAAAAACTTTTTTCAAGTCGCGAATGTGTCGATTTGCCTCGGTAGACTTTATTACCTGGTCATCCATATACACTTCTACTTTGTGATGTAACATATCATACTGCAGTCATAGCCCGTTGATAGGTTGCCCCCGCGTTTTTCAAACTGAAGGGCATCACTGTATAGAAAAAATTTCCCAAGGGCATTCTGAAAGCTGTCTTTTCGGCATCTTTTGGTGCCATTTTTATTTGGTTATAACCACTGAACCCGTCCATGAAGGAGAACATCTGATGGCCTGTAGTAGAATCGACAAGTGTGTCGACATGGGGCAATGGAAACTCTTCTTTTGGGCAGGTCTTGTTCAGGTCGCGAAAGTCTACACAGACTTTGATCTGGCCATTTTTCTTCTTCACAAGTACAATATTTGCCAGCTAAGTTAGGTACTGTATAGGCTTAATGAA
Organism: Camellia lanceoleosa; assembly: GCA_025200525.1. NCBI lineage: Eukaryota > Viridiplantae > Streptophyta > Magnoliopsida > Ericales > Theaceae > Camellia > Camellia lanceoleosa. The sequence goes on along the minus strand of CM045772.1, from coordinate 108,927,024 downwards.
CTTGGCCCTCTGTAACTTTTTTACTTCTTCCTTAATCTTTGCCTCAAGATCAGGGTGATACTTTTGGGCATGCTGCTTTATTGGCTTGGAGTTGGAAAAAGTGTCAAGGTGATGGGTGACAAGAGATAGGTCAAGGCCAGGCATCTCGTCATATGTCCAAGTAAAGACATCACTGTACCGCCTTAGTAGTGTTATCAATTATGCTTTAGCTGCTAGAGCCATTGTATCGCTGATAAACATAGGCTTGCTCTGCCCTGGTGTAGACATCCATTTTTGACCGTCCTCAAGACTTAGACGTCATCGTTTGAACACTCAATGATCATCCATGCTCGTGTTCGTTTTGAGTTCCTGAAGGTCTCGGCTGCACGCCTTGCCTTGGAGTCTCTCAACTTGTTTGTTTTGTGCTTGGTTGTGGACCAAAGTTTGTGGCTTTGTTTTTGAGGGAAAGGGGTGGCCTGCTGGCCAGCCCTACAACCCATCGGCCAGGCCCTGTGCCTATCGGCCATGCCCTCTTTCCATTGGCCATCAGTGTTGGCCAGTCAGCCTCACTGATGGCCAGTCGGCTCCTTTAATGGCCGGTCGGCCATATCTTTTGGCCGAGGCCTTTTTCTTTGCTTTTGCAGATATTTTGTTACTAGTTGTGCCAGTTGATGAGCACAGAAAGCATCCTCCATACATGTGTATGGAGGGATTGTAACAAGCTCTTAGCTTGTCAAAAAAGCTTGAAGCTTGTGATTCTATATAAGAGGAGGCTCCTTTCCCCTTTCAAAGGTTCAGAAACTTTGGATTAGGGTTAACATATCCCTCTCTCTCTCTCTATATATATATATTTCTCCCCCCTCTCTATATTTGCACTATATTTGAACCAAAAGTGTCATTTTTTCACACTTTTGCACACAAACACCTACGCAAACACCTTCACTCTTGAGCTGAGGTTCTTGGAGGTTGCATTTGAGTGATTTTGGCCTGGTTTTGCGTCAGAGGTTGCTAACTTGCTGTTGTTCTTCAAGGGTAAGCATATACCCCTTTTAAGCTCTCTTTTGATTAATAGCTTAACCACCTTTGCATGCTACTTTAAGGCTGGTTTTAGCCTCTTTAAAACTTTGTTTTTAAGGCTTTGAAATGTGGGTTTGAGTCTTGTTTGGTTAGGGGATGTTTCCCCTATTTTGCTCTATGGCTTGTAAAGCCTCTTGAACCACCATTCTTAGCCTTTGTTGTGACCTTTGTTTGGCCTTTCTACCACTAAAACTCAGAGGAATTTCAATGGTAGAAAGTTGGTTTTGAGGCTCAAAATGAGAGGGGATGGTCCCCTCTCTTTATGTCTTGTTTGTATGCATAGAGGGCCTACCAAGTAAGCATGTATTTCTATACTCTTAAGGATTAGTTTGAGCATGTTTTTGTGAGTTTTTGAACCTAATATAACTCCGTTTTTAGCTGGTTTGGTTGTCTCTTGAATGCTTCATATACTTCTAGTGTAATTCTACTTGCTAGCCTAGCATGCTCTATGCTTTGGACCATCATTCTAGCCTTTTTTTTACTACACTCCAGCATGCTTTTTGCCATGATTTCACATGCTTTAGGTTAGATTTGGGTGGTCTTGATCATGTATGCTTTGCTTTGTATAGCCATAGTGTAAAGCCCCTCCACTAGCTTTGTGCTTTGGGTCCACTAGCATGCATTGCTTGGGCTATTTACATGATATAGCTCCATTTGATATATTATTTCAGAGCATGTTTCAATATCATACCCTTGTGTGTATCATTTTTTCAATGTGTTGGAGGGTTATGCTTAATGCCTTAATCATGAGCCAATTTGTATGCATGCTTGTCTAAGCTCTTGGGTTCCATTTCAGCATGTTCTTGGCCCTTAACTTGGCATGTTTGAGCTCTGTCCAGAGCTGGTTTGGTTAGTTGTGCTATGTATTGCATGCCTCTTGTATGATGCTCTTAACTAGCCTTATGCTTTAGACCCTCTAACATGCCTTGTTTGTGTTATTTGTGTGATTTGGCATCATTAAACACTTGATTTCAGAGCATATAGCATTGCCATATTCTTATGCATATCACTCTTTAATTGCATTTAAGAGTTGTGCCTTTATGCCTTGCTTGCAAGCTATGAGTTGAGTATGCATTCCTTACTTCTCGTGCCTAAGTTTTGTTGAGTTTTGGCCACTGTTTTGGCATGCATAACCTTTGTCCGGGGCTAGTTTGACCATTTGAGCATTGCAGTACATGCTTCATGTGTGATACACTTCACTTGCCTTGATGCCTTAACTCCTAAACATGTCATGCATGCATTGTTTGCACGTTAAGAGTCTTATGCATACCACCTTAATATGTCAAGATTAGCATGTGGTTTGCATAGCATGTTGTTTACATGTGTGTTGCATTGCATTGTGTTTAGATCAGATGTTGATCCAAACACGAGGAATAAGGGACGTTTCATACTCAAAGTAATGAAACATGCCTCATTCCTTAGGTCACTGACACCTTTGATCATGTATGATAAGGTGGAGGTTCATCGAGTCCTATGTGTTATTTGTGCATTCATCAACATTGTGCAAGCTTGACTCTTTGGCCATTATGCATCGAGATGTGTGATTGGTGGCTTGAGAGCCGAACACTACACTCCTTTGAGCTTGAGACATGATAAGGAGTGTGGTTGCACACACATTTCCTTGCAAATACACTACCACACCTCTGTTTGTGCTCTGCTGCAGCAAAAGGAGAAATTGCAGGAAGCAGTGGCTGATCGGCCATCAAAGCTGCCGACCGGCCACCAAGGCTACCAATCGGCTATCAAAAGTGGCCGATGGCCATCAACACTGGCCGATGGCCATCCCTCAACATGTTCCTAAGGTAGGTCAGAAACATTCTGGAACTTGGCATAATTTTTAGAAGTACAGAAGTGTGCAAACAGAGGCATCATGAGGCAAGGCGGTGGATTTCCGGGAGGACGCGACCGAACATGCATGCCTTCCTCGCCCGTGAGGCCATTTTACCGCTTTACTAGCTAGTTGTAGTTAATTACATGTGTTTGTAATTAATTAGTTTAATCTGTGTTGTAATATTTAATTAGCTTAGATTAGCTAGTTATTCAATTCATTTTGGTTTGTAATAATTAATTAGCTAAATTGGTTAATTAGTTAGCTTAATTAGCGTAGCTAGTTAGCTTTTGTTTCATTCGGATCCTCTGTCGAGAGGGCAAATTTTGTACTAAACGTGTGTGTGTGTGATGCGTGTCTTCCAACCCCATTTCTTTCTCCCTTTTACTTATCAGCTTTTGATGGTTAGTTTAGGGCATATTTCAATTAGCATACCTTATGACTGCATGCGTGCATCTATTTATCTGTCTTGCATGCATCGGGCTCGTGCATCATACAAACTACATTGTATTTCAATACCAATTTGAATACATGTTATCTAGTTGCATTCACATGACATCTTAGAATATCCGAGCCTATCTTAGTTGCATTTTGCATGCGTTGCATTAGGCATCTTAACATAGCTAGGATCATGCATTGATTACTAACTAGCTTCTCTTTTTTGGCTCGGAGTACACTGTGAGTATTTACGCTTTAGCATCCTTGCATGTGTGTAAGTGACTACCATGATAGCATGCTTACCATGAATGCCTGTGGATAAAGGCTTCATTACTTGAATTGGAACAATTCATCAAAATGTGCGTTTTAAGCCCACTTTGCGGAGTGGCAAAATCATGTTGTTTTCTAAGCCCACTTGAGGGTGGCAAATCCGCGACTTAGCCTACTTGTGAGTAGTAACTTCCAAACCATTTTCGAAAAACAAACATGAGATGTTTTGTTCCAAATCGAGTGATTTAGTCTATACTTGTGTGCTGTGCGCATCACGTAGTAATGATAGATTAATAATCGGAATAAGAACACACGTGTTTTCAAAAACAACATATCATGTTAGTAGAGGCTGATCCTTTGATCTGGCGAGCGGGAGTGCTCATTTCAAGACCTTCCCCTCTCGTACCTAAGTTCCCGAGCCGAGGCAACTTTGGTGATGATGGACACGTGGCTTTAGACACGAGTCAAGGTTTCCTAAATTTCCCAAAAACAAAATATTTAGGTGGCGACTCTGAAATCTGGCAAAGCAATCCATGTTTGACGCTTTTTGATTCAAAATTGGTTTTTCAAAACCAATTACCGGATTTGGACACTTTGGTGATTTATCAGTCTTACATTGCACTTTGTGAGATTAGATTCAGAACCATGACAGGAGTTTGAATTGTAGTAGCATGAACCAATCCGCGCCCTCTCCGAAAGGGGGGCGTGCGGAGGAAGTTCGGGCGGTCCACACCTGGTAAGTCGCTGAGGTTTACCTTAGCAAGTACTTCATGCTGCGGTTTGGGCTTGTCTTACATGCACTCAAAGGCGGGTTCAGGAGTCTTCACCAACCCTTCTTGGGACTCATCGCCATTACACTTGTTTGTCTCGAGCCATCTTCTCAGGGTATGAAGTTTGGCCCCTAAGACTGTCATAAGTAGTAAACTATCTTGCCATCCTCACGCACCTTAACAATCTTTGGCGAGGGACTTGTGGACTTGCTATTCTTCTTTTGCCCACTACTTTCTAGAGCAGCCTCTGTATCTCGAATGTCTTCCCACTCTGGCAACTTTACCCCTGCAACTTTTCCAGTCCTTGGGGTTTCATCTACTGACAGTTTAGTAAGAAAGACTGCATCAGAATAGTGTGTCGTCTCTACTCCAAATGGCTTTTCAAAGGCATTTATGGTCACTGTTCACTTTCTCAATTTTGCCTTCACACATTGGTGGTAACTCGACGGGATAGCCCCATATCGATGCATCCAAGCTTTGTTTAAGTATCATGTGGTAATTTGTGTCTGCTTCAATCACATGGAACTTAATTACGGAGCGGATCTCGCCAACTGCTAAGTCCACTACAACATAGCCCTTAGTAACTTTTTTCTCACCACCAAAGCCTCTCACAATAATGGGTTGGCAGACTATCCTGGACTCTGGGATACCAACTTTTGCAAAGGTGTCGGTAGTGATGATGTTTACAGATGCCATTCCATCAAGGAAAGCACGCTTAAACTCTATGTCATGGATATATGCTGTGACAAAAAGAGGACGGTTATGGGGGAATGGGTATGCTCTGTATCTTTTGAAAAAGTAATGGCCCCATAGTTTTCCTGGATACGCCGAGGCACATACTCCTTAGCCTCAGCAACTTCAGTATGATGCATTTCAAAAATGTTGATGAGGGCCTTTGTTGCTTTCAACTTGGCGGCTTGGCTCAGCCCCAGTTGGTCAAAGAAAGTACGAAACTTAATAGAGTTTTGTAAGGCCCAAGTATGAGTATCCTCTACGAGTTTTGCCTTCGTAGGTACTATCTCAGGGAGCTAGCTCGTTGCGATTTCTTCTAACTCATCATAGTAAGATGCCTTGTGCACTTGATCACGCATAGACCCAAGATACCCAATCATATGTACATTCTTTCTCTTCTCTTTGTGGTTAGGATAAAGGTCTTTTCTCATATCATGGTTACCGATATCTTTGAATTTCAGCTCATTCGTAGCAACTTTCTTCTTGAAGATACTTTTCAAAGTCCAACAGTCCCTAGTAGGGTGTCTAGTGGCCCTGTGATAAACCCAATAATCTGGGCTTGTTTTGTCTTTCCTGGTTAGAGGAACATCAACTGGAGGTAAAGTAAGTTCTCCATCACCTACCCATTTCTTGACCAAGGCTTTAACATTCTTAAGGTTGCAAGGATATGGGTTTCTGTTCTCAAAACTCTTCCTTTTCCAGGAGGACAATGCTTCTCCTTGTAAGCAACTCCCTTTTATGGAGGTTACTGTAGCAACTCTGCTACTGCGGGAGTAGCGGTGATTGTCGCGAGATCTATGCAAAGGACCTCATGGTACTGAGGTTTCTAGCTGCCTTAACCAAAGTTGAAAAAGTAGGCAGATTATGGTTCACCAAGAAGATTTTGTAGTCATGTATGGCACCCTCCACACATATACTAACTAAGTGGGCTTCATTTACTGGTTTATGACAATCAAAGGCCTTATCTTGGAACCGTTTGATATGGTCCAGTATATCTTCACCTTCTTTTTGGATGTCTCACCCAAGTGTGAGGGTTGTGACTTTCTCTTAGACTTGAAAGAACTTTGTGTGAAACTTGTTCACCATCTCCTCCCAACTCTTGATCGAGTTGAGAGCCAAGTTCACATACCAGCTGTAAGCTCTTTCAGTAAGTGATTTGGAGAACTCCCGAAAGCGCAGAGAGTGATCACTACCGTGGACACCAAGGGTTTCAATGAATCTTACCACATGTTCTCTAGCATTACCTTACTTTCCATCAAACTTGATAAACTTGGGTACTGTATACCCAGTTGGGTATGGTATGACCAATATCTCCTGAGAGTATAGGGGTTTTACATCCGGATCGAGGAGAGATGGTAGTTGTTTCTTGCTACGCTCTTGCTCGAGCATAGCTTGTGTGTTGGCTAGAGTAACAAAGTGAGTGGGCTGGAATGGACCAATTTGCTCCTAGGTAGCTGAACCGACAATCGTACCATTTGCTTGAGGTACTGCCGGAGGCACGTGGATCGGAGCCTAATTTTCAGGGAATAGATTAGGCACTGGGTTTGGGACTGCTTTAGGCGGAGGTGCCTATGCTGGAGCTGGTCTGGATGCCATGGCCATAATAGCTTCGGTGAGAGTTTTTAAAGCTGTTAGGATCTCCCTCTGCGTATCCTAAAGTGATTGGACTGCCTCAACCACACACTGTGGTCATGGGCCTCAGCATGTGCTGTTCTACCATTGAAAGAGCCTTGCTGTCGCGGGGGTTGCTGAACTTTATCCTCTGCCATTTTTTTTTCCAATGAAGCATGCAAGCCATTGCGAGTGTGAACCATTAACAAAGTAGCCTCCTTAGTGGAGTGGCCAGAAATGTAGGGAAAGGGTTCAATGTGAGTAGTGATTAGAGAAACAAAACTATGTTAATGGTCCAATAATGGTAGAATGATTGGAGAATGAGTACCTAGGTAAAGGTGAAGCAAGCAACTCAAGAAGAAATGTGTGGCAGTGCACAAATGGGTAGCATCTCCCTTAAATCTCCAAAATTCCTCTTTTGGACCTTGGGAAATTGGGTCCTATTTATAGGCTTTTCCTTGGTACCAAGAGTGCACCAAGTGGCCAAATAGAGAGAAGACAGGTATCCTTAAGGATCACATGGAGTATTCTGCCTTGAGCCACCAGGTTAAAGGTGCCACGCATCCCTCTGCATATATTGTTTATTATTTGTTTGCCTTCGCAACTACCTTTTTGAGCCTCAGTGTCATAACCTAAACCTGCCCCTATAGGTTTAGTGTCATAACTGACCAATAATCTGTGATTATCGAAGGTCTGTTTAGCAATAATGACAATATTACACTATAAAGGGGCTGGCGGAAGCCAATTAATAATAACATACATCGTCCAATGAGTTGTGAAGACTTGAATGGAAATAAACTTCTATGCACATACTCATAACCACTTATACCAAAAATACATATACAAGATAGCATGTAAGTTAGGGACATAATCCCCTTATCAAAAACTGTAAAAACAAAAATCTTAGACATTCTTTACATTTAGCAAAAGAGTGGATTTGAAACACCCAAAAAGTCTTGACTCGTGCAAGTTTGAAACCTCATTATGAGACACAATGGCAGGCTTGACAAAATGAGAGTTCAGGTCGGCGCCTCTAGCTCTGATCCGGTGTCTGGCCACCTACACATATATATAAACAATGAGCTAAAACCCAGTGAATAACAAATACGTAAAGGGGTTAAGAATGAATGTCCTTTCAGTATCTAAAACAGTTGTTTGCATTAGTAAATCATTTGATTGATTAGTATTTCATACTTCCATATCATGTCTATCTTATAGGAAACATAGCAGTTGTATGTGGTACACCTAATAGCTAAACAGTACAGTAGATCTTAAGAGACCAAACAGTAAATGATGACCATCATATCAGTAACACAGTAGTTCTAACATTGGAATTGACAGAGATCTCTGTAATAGAATAAAGAATAAAGGATGTAAACAATAACAAAGAATAAAGAATAAATACCGCTATGGATGCCACGAGTATAGTTCGCAAATTAGGACAAACTTTAGTAAACAATTTCATTTCAGAAAACAGTACAGTCAATCATTCAGAAAATAACTATAATTAAACATAGCTTTACAACATTGTTACTCACAGTGGGCTCCTCGATACACGGACGATAAGGCACTAAAGATGTGGCGTCCGACCTAACAAATAAATTCAAGCACAACATTTCAATGATATTCATATCACTAGTCAAACACTTCTATTTCTGTTCGCTTTGTTGTTATTTAGTCAATTTCTATTCATTGCTCACTTATTCGGTTCTAATTTTCATTCGTTCATATATGAGATGTGATGCACATGAAACACATTTTAAAACCATGTAAACAGAGGCCCAAAAGGTAGTAACAAGGAGCAAAAAGTAAATTAGGACTGCCCTGTTGGGTGGCTTGACCGCATGTGTAGTGGACTTGGCCGCACAAGCGACGGAAAGCAGTGTGCACCCTTGGGCCAATGAAGATGGGCCGTTTGTGCAGGGGCCCAATCCGCTCGAGCGGTCTGAGCTAAAGTGGTGTTCGAAATTTGCTCTGTTGGGCAATGCAATTCTTGTACAGAGACAACACTATTTTCATGCAATACACACCCAAAACTAGGGGTGGGCAACGGTTTATCCGATCCGCAAAAACCGCCCAACCCGCATATAAATGGGCGGTTTCGCAAACACAATGCGGGTGGATACGGTTTGAAATATGGCATGTTTGCGGGTTGCGGGCGGGTTATGGGTTTAACCTGCACCTGCAAGAAACCGTCCGCACTTTTATATTTATATATATATATATATTTATTTGTCTTAACCTTTGATTTCAATCCTATATCCCACCTAGATATTTTTGCCCAAAATAAAACACCCTTTATTCTTTGAACTTACTCTAGCATTACATTTGCTAATAGTATTATATCAAATAAAACTGAATAAATACTGATCATATTATTATTGTTACATAACTAAACTTGTCCGCACTTTTATATTTATATATATATATATTTTTTATTTATCTTAACCGTTGATTTCATTCCTATATCCCACCTAGATATTTTTGCCCAAAATAAAACACCCTTTATTTTTTGAACTTACTCTAGCATTACATTTGCTAATAGTATTATATCAACTAAAACTGAATAAATACTGATCATATTATTATTGTTACATAACTAAACTTGTCCCGGATGAAGTGTGATTTGGAATTTTAAATTCCTTAATGAATATGGAGTTCTAGTTTAGGATTTTAAAATATGTATTTGTGTTAGTTTATTATTTGATTTAAGATTTTGAATGATTTGTTTGTGTTACGAATTGACTTTGTTGTGTTTTTAATTTTATAAGTTTTAATTCATTAATTATTAATGTTAGAGCATTTTAGAAAATGGAGAGAAAATGGCTCAAAATAAATATTTACAAAATAGGAAAAAAAAATAAGGCTCAAAAATAAATTTTTGAAAAAAAAAGTCCAATCCGCAAACCGCCTGCACATCCATGAACCTTATCCGCACAAATTGCAAACCGCACTGCGGGCGGTTTCGGGTTGGCTTTTCCCTAAACTGCATAGATGTGGCCGGGTCCAAACTGATCCACAAACCGTCCAAATCCGAATCGCGAACACCTCTACCCAAAACCTCTGGTAATCATGTTAAAATTGAACTTTAAACATTGATTACATACCATGGCTTGAAAGAAACTCAATCATCCATTTAAATAATTCAAGGTTTTGAAAAAAAATATAAAGTCTTGAACTTCGAAGTTAGAAAATCAAAATCTTGAGTTTCAAGACTCAATTCCCATGGAATTTCCTTCAAGTTTAAACTTTCATGCAAGACAACAATGCATGCTCAAGAATTTCATATTAACAACACCATGCATGTAGAATTTAAGAATTAATTCACTCATTCTTTATATATGAAGCCATGCATGTAGTTAACTTTAAACACATGAACTAGCTTTCAATTAAACTTATATTTTTCTTGATTAATCTTGAAGTCCATAAGTTTTGAACATAAATCTACAAGAACATGAGGTTAAAGAGGGGAATTCTTACCTAATATGAGTGAATTGTGAAGAGTAGAGGGAAATTTCAATGCCTTCTTTAATTTCTTCTTCACTATCTCTTTCTTCTCTTCTTATTTCTTTTCTTCCTACAGCAGTTTGTTGATGTCTCAAGTCTCTCTCCCTCTTCTCTTTCTACGTGTAAGTCTATCCAAGTGCAAGGAGGCCACCACTACACTTCTTTTCTATGCTCAATTGGTAAGTGTAATGCATTAAACTTCAATTAATTAGATTAAATATCTTTAAAATCAATTTGACTCAAATTAACTTAATCTCATCATCTTATAATTTTTAATTACACTAAATTAAATTATGCCAAGGTGAATAAGGCCCTAATTCCTATCCAATTTTCTTAATTCTAATTTATTTAAATTAGCGATTCAGACATGTTAAATTTATTCCTTTACGTATCTGTTCACAATAACACTACTATATCAATCAATGCAAGTATATATCATATGGCACATAATCCACATAACACATAATCACATAATTAACAATAAGTAAATAATTAACTTAATTAATCGCTTAATTAAGGAGGTGGTTGTCACACTCAGCAAGTGTAGAGCGGAAGTGTTTGGCGCTGCAAATACCATTTGAGTCTCAGTAAGTGTAGTTACAGCGGAAGTACTTGCCGCTGCACCTGCCTTCTCAACTCGAACCTCAGCGGATACACTTACAGCAGTAAACTTTGCTGCTGCACTTGCCTTCTCAGTTCTATTTAGCCATTACATGTATTCTGAGGACTTTATAGCCTGCTAGCAACCATGTTTTCGTGTTCACCTCAGCGAAGCCTCCACCCTTAGCCACCTAACCATAAACTCCTAAGCTTCCTAGGGAAAAGGCCACAGCCAAGCCTGCTATTAGCCATGCTGTGCCTTAGTACCAAACCCAAGGGGGCTTCCTTAGTCCTGCCTATGCGACTAAGGCAGATCCATGACTTGGGTAATGGAAAGGGAGTCCCTTATACTCGGGCTACACTCCTTCCATCTTCGCGGGATCACCGCGATATAATGGTGTCTCTCGGCCTGCTATCGGCTCCAACCAGTAAGCCTTAAGGCCTGCTGTCAACACTAAGCTAATAAGCTTCGGGGCCTGCTATCAGCGCTGAGCTAGAAACGACTTTGGGGGGGCCTACTATCATCCCTAGGCTAATAATGCCTCGGGGCCTGCTATTAGTGCCAAGTATTAACCTCTACTTATGGAGGGGAAACTTCTCCTAAAGGTTGCTATCACCTTGGCAGGATGTTCCCTCCGCAAGTTATTTGCGGCAATTATAGTTGTTGTGACAATCATTTCCCCTGGCAAGTTCAAATGGCAATCCCGACAATATTAGAGGTGGCGACGTCAACAAAATGCCTCTGTAACTTGATTGCTGCAAGTGTTGCCTCTGCAACTTAGTTGCTTCGACTTTCTCTTTTCTTTAGCAACTTTAGATGGTGGTGGAACCGACAATATTAGGAATGGCGGCGCTGAGGCAAAGTGCCTCAGCAACTTGACTACTGTAAGTGTTGCCTATGCAACTTAGTTGCTTCGGCTTTCTCTTTCCCTCCGTAACTTCAGATGGCGGCGGAACCGACAATATTGGGAATGGCGGCGTTGAGGCAAAAGTGCCTCAGTAGCTTGACCGCTGCAACTATTGCCTCTGTAACTTAGTTGCTTCGATTTTCTCTTTCCTTCAGCAACTTCATATGGTGGCAGAACTGAAAATATTGAGAGTAGCAGCACGAGGCAAAGTGCCTCAACAACTTGACCGCTGTAAGTGTTGCCTCCGCAACTTTACTTAGACATTTTCCTTCATGGAGTCTGTTCGGATCTTTGGCGGGTTGGACCTACTTTGGCCCACTGTTAGCCCACTTCCCTTGGGCTTTGGCCTATGCTTCTTTAATCATTTTTAGTTACCTAACAGGGGCGACCTCCACACTTAGATCCATACTGAATTTTGACTTTAATTTCTGACTCTCTACAATATTTTATACAATATAATAGATGTATATTAGAATATGAATCTCTTGTAATGCATTGTCTGTAGTGCTCCAAAAAGATGTTTTGGGACAAAAAAATAAAATAAAAAATAGATTCCTTATTTTATCTTCCCCTTCACTTCCTCTCCGTTCCCATGGCCACCAACATCACCTCCGGTGACCCTTATCCTTAGCCCTATCTTCATTCATTTGTCATTGCAACCCTCATTCCAATAGCAACCCCTCTACCCTACCCCTTGCTGCAAGCCTACAATGCATCGCGCGGCCACTCTCACCGACCCCCTCTTATTCTCTCACATCACCATCAGCCTTTCCTCCTTAGCCATATAATCCTTTCTTCTTCTTTGCGATGGAAAAAAAAGAAGAAAAAAAAGCAAAAAGATAGCCAAAATTAGTGAGGGTTGCAATAGCCAGGAAGACGATGGTGACTCGCAAAACAATATGTTGTTTTTGTGTAATACAGAGAGCACTCAAAAAACCAGTGATGATGATTTTCTATTTATTTTTGTGATAAAGTTGGATGTTGTTTGTTTATTATTCTGTTTCCCACTTATCCATTTCTAATAATGTAAGGTTTGAAACATGGAAGATACATTTGGTTGAAGGCTTTTCAAAGCCAGGTGGTCAGCTCCATGGAGCTAGAGTGGCATGCTTTAGGAACCACTACGGGAAAAAAACAGTAATAATAGAAGAAGCTTTTGTTAGCTTAATACATCTATTCCATTATTAATTTGTCAACTAATAAAGTGGTAATGTTGGTTGAGGGTTATTTTAGTTTTTTAATTTTTTTTCCCATTTAATTTTTTTAAAAATTACAAATAAGTGGAACAGTTTTAAAATAATCGTACTATTAGTAATTTTTTTTAGGGTAACTTATAACTACACCCTCTAAGGTTTACTTAAATTACAAATTATTCCTTGTGATTCTAGAAATTGTATTATGTCCCTTAAGGTTTCTAATTTTATAACGAATAAGTCATTTTATTAATAAATTATCAAGTTAATTAACAATTTTTAATAATGTTAAAATTTTATTTCAATTAATAATTCAGATAATTTTATTATTATATAGGTGAACAGTTAGAAATTTTACTTTTTCAATTAACTCTGTTAAATAAAAAATTATGACAGAGAGGTATTTATAATTTTTTAAATCACAAAGGGTAATTTGTATTTTAAACAAATCTCAGTAGATGTATTTATAATTTATCTTTTTTTTTTTATGTGCAAGTCTAGCACAGGGAAAAAGACTATACTAAATATAGACTTGCACTATGCATAAAGAGTGATGTGTATACTAACTAATAGTTATGATATTATTATTGACCCTATCCATTACAAATACTAAAAATCTCATAAAGGAGTTACACTACCAAGAAAATAGAATTGGTTTTTTGTTGTCCAAGTACAATTTCTGCACTTCACTTTTTGTTGGAGTCCGGATCTTCTGCCATACATTCCTGCGGTGGTTCCTGCCGTGCATACAAAACGACGTCGTTTTGTGTTAAACTTTTTTTTTTGTTTTTTTTGTTTCTCGTTTCTTGTATGTTGCTTCAAAACCATCCTCTCTCTCCCTCCCGTCTGTTCAAGGCGATTAGGACAAGCACTGAGAGAGGTTTCAATGGTATGAAACTACACTCGCAACAAACAACAACACTACTAAACACAGCCAGCTAAGCGACTCTAGTAATTGATTGATTTTACAGATTTTCTGAGTAACCAAACATGGTGATGGAGGTCCTCCAAGAGGACATGGGTGAATCCACCATGCAATGCACAAACCACCCATTCAAATCCACCACCACCAACCCAGGTGGTATCTGCCTCCAAGAAAAGCTCGGAAAACTCGCTCCTCCTCTTTCCCCATCCCCTTCTTCCCTCCTCTTCCTCTTCCCCATCTCCTTCTTTCAGATCCGACTATGTCACCACCACCACCATCACTTCCTCACGACTCTATCGCTCGACAAAAGCCTCAACCAACCCAAACACCAATACCAACAACAATGGTTGTCACTATCATCACTACCAATCCAAGCGGACCGAATCCTTTTTCCTCACCCAAAAAGAAAAAAAGCCGACCTGTGGTGTTTTGTTCAAGCGAAGCAAATCCACCACCACCCCACGGCGGGGGGGCCATTTCATGGACGACCCAGACGAGAATAGTCCCCGGAAGAGAGGGTTCTGGTCGTTTTTTTACCTCTCGAAGCAATCTAGTGTTCGGAGAAATGATTCCTCGTCGGTGGATCCTTTGGTCGCCATCGCGCTGCTCCTCAGAGAAAAGGAGGGAAAGACGACTCAGAGAAAGAGAAAAGGGGGGAAAAATTCTATTTTCTGAATTTAAAAAAAAAAAAAAAAATTTAACACAAAACGACGTCGTTTTGTATGCACGGCAGGGACCACCGCAGGAATGTATGGCAGAAGATCTGGACTCTTTTTGTTGGGTGTTCACAAGACAAAAACAAGGCAAATGCTACTGAGTAATCTTAGGGGTGTAATTTGGATGGGTTTGGTTAAATTGGAAGGTTGTTTAGACTCAGCTTAAATTGTGTTGAGGCATGTTTAAGTCCGTCCAAGTCTAAATTATAACTTGAGATTGTCTGTCTAAATCCGACCTGAGTTAAATTCGAATTACCTGAATTGTAAATGAATTTTAGTTTTTTTTTTTTTGCAGTTACATTATTACATTATTAAAATTTGACTCTATTTATATTTATTTATTTATTTATGAAAAATCATTAATACCATCAAAACAAATAATTTATATAATGTAAGAGATTTTACTATAGTAGTCCTTATAATTTATGAGTGAAAATAAAAATAAAAATAAAAAGATTTTATATTATTTGTATATATAATATATATTCAATCTGATTTAATATCATGTAATGACTAATAATTTATACGTATATTTAATATTTTTATATATTTATATATGTATAATTCGGATTTCGAGTTGTTCGAGTTGTTTGATGTCTTTGCCCAAGCCTGCCCAAATTTAATTTGGACTTCTGAATTTTTTTCTAAGTCCGTACCGAATTTAAAAATATTTTGTCTAAGCCTTAAAAAAATTCGGGCTGAATTCGAGTTGCTCGGGTTAAACCTGCCCAAGTTACACCTCTAAGTAATCTAGACATTATTTGATATTGAAATTGGCGTAAAAAAATATTTTTTTAAAAAAGATAAAATTTAAAATAAATGTTTTTTGTGGGAGCTTTTTCATATGTGTTATGAATTGCTTTGTGAAGTGGTTCTTAAAGGTGCCGTTTGGTAATACTTATGTTTTCAGTTTTTTATTTATATTTACAAAAATTTTAAAAACTCAAATAAAAACTTGTTTGGTAAATTTTTGATTTATAAATCAGTGGTCTTAGTTTATAAATTTGGCCAAAAAATATATAAACTCAAAAAATATGTTTCCGTTTTGAGTTTTGAGTTTTTTTTTTTTTACCACCCAACACTAGCCACCACACCACCACCACCACCACCCCACCCACCCACCACCACCACCCACCATCCACCACCCACCTGCCACCACCACCACCACCACCATAACCCGCTCGCTACCACCCATCATCCGCTACCATTACCCACCGACCCACCACCCGCTACCCACCATCACCACTTTCCACCACCGTCTTTCGCCGCCACTTGCCATTTCTCACTCTTTTTTTTTATATTTTTAAAATTTTTTAAACATTTTGTCAATTACCAAACGCGTTTGTAGTTTATGTTTTTCTAAAAATAAACAAAAATTAGTTTATAAAATTTTTGTAAATATAAATTGAAAACGTAAACGTTACCAAACAGACCCAAAGTATTCACAAGAGACTCGTTAAATTTTATTTTTAACCGAAGCATATAAAATAGAGAAATTTATTTGTTTTACAAAGTTAAAGGAACTTATTTATTTTGATAATTTCAATAATTGAATTGAAATTATACTAAGACTGAAGTTTTAGCTGTAAATTTGAAGAATGCACATAATTTCGTAATTAGCCCTCATATTCACAATTTCAATCATAAATTGGAATTTCATCTATTATCCAACAGTGAAATTGCATAGCCTTGTTATCAAAACAGTGAAATTTCATAATTGTGTCACAGTTTTTAGTGAGAATTTTAATTTGATCATTTCGGAGCCCTCAATTGGAAAATTTTAGTACCCAATTTTTTCATTTGGTTCTCAAATTTTCATGTTTTGCTCCTCAATTGAAAATTTCACTATATTAAAAATTGAAATTTCACTATTTTTATCACAATGAACACAGTGAAATTTTATCCATTTCCCCTTTAAAATCTCATATTCATCATCGATCTTATTTGATAAATTTTCATGAGAAGATTCTAAATATGCAAATTATATATATATATATAATTGGAGATCTAAATCAAGACTTACTGAATTTTAATGTTTTCAAATTAATCAAGAAATGCAAGACATTACAAGCTATAGTGACAATGGCATTATTGTGTCCTGAGTATTTTGGGAAGAAATTGACCTTTTAAATATTAGAGGACTTGAGCTAGGAACCATTTTTTAGTATCCTTATACTAGCATAAATTTACAATGAGGAAGGTCTAACCAAAACTCCTTTTAAAAAATATAAAACTATATAAAACACCACAAGACATCCCAAAAAAGAAATAAAAAATTACACAAATATTACTTTTAATACTATATATATATATATTTACTTTTCACTTGCAGTGGATAATATGCTCAATAGTATTAGAGCATGGTTGTTTTGAGGGATAAGGGTGTGGGATTGGACTATTAGTCCTATCGGACTAATAGTTCATTGTTTGTTTGAAAATTTTTACTCCGAACTAATAGTCCCCCGGACTGTTAATCCCACAAATATGGGATTATCTTATCCCATGGAGGGGAGTGGGATAGAAACCATGGGATTGGTATCCCATGGGATTATTTTGTGAAATGTCTATTTTACCCTCCATGCTATTACTTAGTAAACAATTAGAAAAGAGTAAAATAGTCTTTTGAACATTTATAAATTATTTTTTTACTGTTGTTAATTTAAAATTATATATTAAATAAAAATTTAAATTATAAATTATAAATTAAATTTAATTAAAAATAATAAATTAAAAATTATGGACTTATAAATTAAATTTTTTTAGTGTTGTTAAAAAATTAAATTTACATATTAAATTAAATTATTTTTTTAGTGTTGTTAATTTAAAATTATATATTAAATAAATAATATAAATTATAAATTAAATTTATTTAAAAATAATAAATAATAAATTATGGCCTTATAAATTAAATTTTTTTAGTGTTGTTGAAAATTTAATTTATATATTAAATAAAATTATTTTTTTATTGTCGTTAATTTAAAATTATATATTAAATAAAAAATATAAATTATAAATTATAAATTTAATTTAATTGAAAATAATAAATTAAAAATTATGGCCTTATAAATTAAATTTTTTTAGTGTTGTTAAATTATAAATTATAGATTACAAATTTAAAATTATATATTAAATAAAAATTATAAATTACAAGGATAAAATAGTCTTTTGAATATTTATCCTTCTCCATAATATCCCAAATAAACATGAGATTCAATAGAATAGTCTAATCAAGACCTCTAAGCCCATGACTAAACAAACATATGATACAAATTTAGTCCAACCAAATAGTCCCGAGACAATGTATCCTAGGACTAATAGTCTGATGGATTACAATTTCCCTTATCCAGTCCGTCCAAACAAACGCACCCTAAGTTCTATAAAAATATCCAAAACAGAAAAACCATACAAATGAAAAACAAAAATAACTAAATATATTTTTTTGATGCAAACCCAAAATAATTTCTACAACAACTCTTTTCGTAATATGATTTTAACCACAATTAAACGCCTAATATTAAAGATAAAAGTTTTAAACACAAAACAATAATACGATTTGAACAATACACAAAATTAGAGGTTAGAGTTGACCATTTTCTAACATAAATATATATATAATACGACCTAATAATACCAACATTAAAAAAGTCAAGTTAATGTTAAATCTGCATAACACGAAATTAATACAAATAATCTATTTAAAGAAAAACTAATTACATCCATTAACATTATTTCCACCCAGGAATGGCATGACATTTTTAAATTTATTGTACGTATCCAACTTATTATAAAGTACGTAAGAAATAATTTAAGGCTAGTATATGCTTAAAAAAAACAATAAAGATAATGTATTTTGTCTATTATTATTTTAGAGTTAATCTATTAAAAAATATAAAAATAGGAATTTATGTATATTAAAAAAATCAAATTCAGTTAAAATTTTTGTGAACAATTTCATTTAATAGAGATTAATTTCATTAAATTTAAATTTTTTTCACACATTTTATATTTTTAATAATATTTTTTTTTGATCCGACACATTAATATGACACGAGTCATAGACGGACTAAAAATTACATGACATGATAATATAAAATAATACCATAGCAACTAGGAGTGATCAGCGGATATGATCTACCCAAACTGATCGAACCGAACTGAATCGATTAGTTGCATTTTGAACAGATGCGTATTGACGAGCGGACGATTACGGATTATTTTTTTCAATCCGCCTAGTTTTAGACGGATGACAGATTTGAGGTTCCTTTGGACGCAACCGAACCACCGAACCGCCAAACCGCGAGCACCCCTAGTAATTTGTAAAACTTTGTATTTTTAATTTGTTCAGATATTCTGTTTGTATTTTCAATTGAAAAAGAGTTTAGATATTCTATTGTGTTTTCAATTTGGAAATCTTTTTATCAAATGGCAATAGTTGATATTTGGTATTTTCATGTGGAAAATATAAGGTTTAATTTTGTTATTTTTTAAAGAATCAAATTAAATAGTTTTTGAATAAAAAAAAGTAATGAAATAATTTTGATAATGCATGGTTTTCTTATATGTATTTATTATTGGTATTTGATAATTTACTTAATAATCTTTTGGTATTATTGGTATTCGCCCAAACTAATCGAACCGAACCGATCAGCTGCATTTTGGACAGATACGTACTGACGAGCTGACGGTTACGAATTGATTTTTTCAATCTGTCTAGTTTTGAATGGATGACAGATTTGAAATTCCTTTGGACGCAACCGAACCACCAAACCGCAAGCATCCCTAGTAATCTGTAAGATTTTGTTTTTTCAATTTATTCAGGTATATCTAGTTTGTGTTTTCAATTGAAAAAATGTTTAGATATTCTGTTGTGTTTTTAATTTGGAAATCCTTTTATCAAATGGCAATAGTTGATATTTGGTATTTTTATGTGGAAAATATAAGGTTTAATTTTGTCATTTTAAAAAAAATTAAATTAAATAGTTTTTGAATAAAAAAAAAGGAATGAAATAGTTTTAATAATGCATTATTTTTTTATATGTATTTATTATTCGTATTTGATAATTTAAGTAATAATCTTTTGGTTGTATTAAGTTGGATTGTTATCCGAAAAAAATGTTGACAAATTATTGTATTATGTTCAAAATTTACAAAAGTTTAAACTGTCAATCCGCATCCTTCAACCTGACGAACGGATGTGGGTTGATTTTTTCTAATCTATCCATTCGTTGGACGGATGGCGGATTGGAGGTTCCCGGCTACAATCGAACCGCGAACATGGCGGATTGGAGGTTCCTAGCTACAACCGAACTGCGAACACCCCTAATAGTAACTTACGAAATATGAATTTTACTTTCGTTTTGTAAACATATTTGTGTATTAAATTTTTTTAAAGAAAAAAAAACATAATAACATTTCATATTAATAATAAAAAAAAATGACTTATAAAAATTAGCAAATGTTACGACAAAAATATATATATATTTTCACAATCTTATATTATTCTCAAATTTTAATTATCATTAAAAAATAAGTTAATATTTCTCACCTTAATACTAAAATTTTTAAAAATAAATATAAAACTAAAAAAATAACTAATCGTCTTACAATAAATTAAAATTAGATGTCAGAAATGAAAGATAAAGAAATTATTTGAGAATAATAAACTATTTAAATTTATCATTTCTTACATCTAATTTAAATAGAATTTTACTTGAAGAAATAAATTATTTGAAAATAATAAAATACTCAAATAATTTGTTATTTATTACATCTAAAATCTATATCTCCATCTTTGTTTCTTTCATTAAATTTTTTTTATTAAATTAAATCTCAAAATTAATTCAAATAAGAAACATGAATATTTTTTCTTAATTTCATTAATGGATGATTTTTTTTTTTAAAAAACTTATAAAAGTTCAAAACTTAGAGTGGAAAAAAAAAATACAAAGTAAAGGAAATACAAAAAAAAAAAAAAATTTGTGAGAAATAAAATGATAATTTAATATATAGATAAATTACAATTAAAGGGTGTTAAGTGTAAAGGATAGTATGGTCATTTGTACAATCAAGTTAACACCGTTAGACTTAAATTAACGGGTAGGGAAGAATCTTGACAATGTTAGAAAAAATAAGATTTTTTTTTGTAATTATTAAAACAAGAGAAGAGGTTATTGTAATTGACAGAATTCTTAAAAGAGGTGAGTGTAATTTATTCAAATTTTATTTTTTTCTTAAACCATACCGAACTGTATGGCACACACCCTAACCATACCACCTAATATGAAATTAATAATACTATGGATACAGATGTAAAATTCAGAAATTATTAAAAATTTTACATCAATAATTTAAATTTATTTTATATATGAATCTCACATTTTATCAATTCAATTTCACTATATATACCCATTTTTCGATAATTCTGAGTGGATAATTCCGAGTCTCAAATTTCTGGGCCTAACTTTTTTGAGATTGAAGATACAATAATTAAAAAAAAAAAAAAAACTTTGCTTAACTAATAAACTAATAAGCAATATTCCCCATCTTAAAAATAATAATAATCTATATATATCCATCCAATGTCCACCTGTACAATTTCTTTTTTTCATTTTTTCCAATTTAAAAAAAAAAAGAAAAAATCAGAGTAGAAGACGAACAGAGGAAGAAGCTAAAAGGAGGACCTTGCTAGGGTAAACGAAGGGTAATCGGATTCAGAAGGCGATCGATTTCGGGAATCTGAGAGATTACGCAATGGCGGACTCTCTCAGGTCTCTCTCTCTCTCTCTCTCTCTCTCTCTATACATATATAGGTGAATTTGTATATCTGGATTTAGAATTTGATATTGTTTGTATAATGGTTTGATTGCAGAGGTAGGTGATCTTCCCTTCCCGGATTCGATGTTTTTGGTAGGATCGCTGTTACGTTTCGGATCTGTGATTGTTTGGATTGTTCATATAGTCGCATGCATGGGGTAAGTCTTTCGATTCCTTCCTTAGATTCACTCATCCCTACATATTTCTATGATTTTTGAAAATTTGGTTTGAGATTGGCCTACGATTGGGGTGGAAAATTTAATGGCTGATTTGTTACTTGCGACCAATTTCCTTGTTTGCAGAAAAAATAACTTTAAAAAAAAAAAATAATTAATTTATAAATCCTATCTTATTACAGTGTTTTTGTTTCCCAACAGATGATTGAGGTTTATATGGTGAAATATTTAGTGTGATCTGAATTAGTGCCTTTTGTTTGTCTAATTGGAGAATAAATGTGTAATTGATAACTTGGTAATCTGTCTTTCTGGTCTAGGCTTGATATAGATTTTATAGTTCTATTCAATGTAAAATTATAAAGCATGGTTGGAAATAAATGCACGGTTGTTCGAAGATAAATCTCGGGAAGTTAACTGGTTGTGGGATAAAGTTTGTCACTTAACTAACTTCCTTTTGTGCTTTGGTGCTTTGGTGAATTCTCTCTTTAAGGCGGTTCCACTATTTCTGTTAGTTAGAGATTGGTTGTCGGCGTGTGACATGAAGATTTTTACTTGAGATGGCAATTTGGGAATTTCGTAAAAAGCCAGCTTTTTGGCTATTTAGTTTTTTTACACAAGAAAGCCACAAAAAAGTCAACTTTTTTACACAAAAAAAAGCCAAAAAAGCCAAAAAGTAAGCTTTTATCAACTTCCCAAAACACCTTTTTGGGTTATGTATTTCGTACTTTTATTTTCCTTTTGTAAGAGGATGCCTTATGCTCGTTCCTTTTTTGATTTATCAATAAAATCTTTTATTGTTGATCCAAAAAATTGTAAATTTATAAATCAGAGAATTTCCTCTTCTGCATGATGCCATTTTGTGGCTTGTTGGATTTAATAGGGCCTTTCTGTAAAATCATGATGTAATATTTATTGGTGGAACTTCACACTCTCCAACCATAATGGAACACAATTTTTGTTCATCAAGCCCCTTTTTAGAGGACTTGTTGAGAGAAATCAAATATAATTTCGAGTAATCCGACTGTTCTTTGTTGTCTGCATGTTTAGTATTTACCAATATATGGACTCTGTTTGACTATATTTCACAAATCAGGCCTGTCATTAAATAGATGGTATGGCTATAAGGAAGTGCTGGGGAAGCAAAACTAGATGTGGAAGGGTGTTAAGAATTTTGTTTGCACCATCAATTGTAATATGCAAGAGTAAAAATGCAGATACGAAGTGAATGAATTTTATGGTTTGAGGTGAATTTTATGATTTGAGTTCTTAGTTTTTTTTAAGTTGTTGGATTTGTTATGCCTATTGGTTTTCTGATCTCGAGATTTTCAATGAAAATCTAGGGATTTCAATGTTAAGTTTGGACTTTGAAATGTAGGCTATGAAATCTAGTTAAAAATTGGAACTTGAGTTGGTGACTCTCAGCTACTACCTGACTCATGACTTAGGTATTAGGGGGTTTGGGTCAATTATTTTTATAAGATTTTGTTGCTGGTATAGACCTCTTTTTTGGTTCTTGTTTGTGATTTTGCATTTGATTGTCTTTAAGATTTTTTTCTTTTCTTTTTTAGTTTTAAAATATTATTGAAACCCTAAGAAAGGAGACAATATAAGTTTAGTGTTTCTGGTATTTTTAATCCCTCTTCACCCGTGCACATTGTGTGTGTGTGTGTGTGTGTGTGTGTTTCATGCTTTCTTTGCCGTCCTTTGCCTGGATTGGTTGTGTTCAACTAGTATATCAATTGTCTGGCATCGAGTTTTATCCAATCTTATTGTTGAACAAGTGTAATTGCTTACCGTCATGAGTTGAATGGTGTGAATTTGTTGCTAGACCTGATTTGTATTAAGTCGGCTCCTCTCTCTCTCTCTAGATAGATAGATAGATAGATTAACAATACTGGTAGTTTTTATCAGTTTTTAACGCTTCAAAATTTTTAATAAGTTAAATTTTTTAATCCTTCAGGTTTGATTTAAGATATTTAGTTGGTTGTGGGTTAATGTCAAAAAACCTGTATGCGGTGGATTATTGTTGCTAACATGTGATTTGTGATCCTTTTGGATTACTTGAGTTCTGAGAATTTTGAATGAAGAACACCATCAAATATTTGAGCCCAATGAAAGATCAATATCTCATATGATTTTAGATCATTTGAGTTTTCTTGCATGAATGCAGTCAAGGCATTTAGGCAATTAGCAATGATGTAATTCTGCATACCCTTGTTCATGTGACTTTCAAACTCCCTGAAATATTAGTTTTGTGAAAAAATGTAGGAGTGTGTCTACTGAAACGACGACATGCAAATTACTTCAATATCTTATTATATGGACAAATTTAGAGCTATATATATTATAGATTTTAATTATTTTATTTCACTAAAAGGTTTAATAGGAAAGCATGGTTTCTGAAGACAATTGGGGACTTGGCATTAAGATTCATTTGTGGTACAGCAGATTCAGATCACGACAGGAGCAATCTTAACTGATAAATCTACACTGTCAATGTTACATTCATGATTTTGGGCCATCTGACATTACTAATCAATTCAGTTCCTATAATAAATTACTTCAAAACTTTGACAAATTGATTTGCCTAAGATCATCCCATCACATTAATTCTTAGCCTAGTGTCTTTGCTTATAAGTCATATATTCAAGTCTACTCTACAAAGCCTTGTCTCAATTACTTAGGGTCAGCTACATGAACCCTGTTTCGTCATTTTGCTCGATCAAGGGCCATAAGTTCAATTAAAGCTAACATGCCTTTCTTTGTTATCTCAACTTATATTGATTTTAGTCTCCCTCATCTGGTAGGATTACCCTCAATGTGGACAATGTGACTTTTCCTGACTTGTGAAACTATCAATTTTCGCTATACATGACCAAACCATCTCAGTGAATTTTCCTTCATTTTACCTTCAATAGGTGTTTATCTTTAGCAACCCTTGGATTTGTTCATTCGTACCCTGTCTTTTCTAGTTTTCCACAGATTCACTTCAACTTTACTTCTCTCATGTACACTCACTTTGTGAACATCTTAGTCAAGTTTCTTTTTTAATCTCATAAGTATGCATCGATCACACTAGACACTTTGGTGGTATATACCAAAATTTTATCAGATTGCCTTTTAAATTGCAGGGCTTGATTTTTTGTTGAAAAGTGCTTCCGTGGCATTTGTAGTTTTAAAGAAGCAACGAGCTTGCCAAGAGAGTAAGGCTGCCTCATATTAATGATTGGTGGCTCAAGTCATCTTGAACGCGTGCGGTTAAATTAGTGTTAAACATGGTTTACTGGGGCTTTTTGTGGATGGCTTGCACCCCCTTGATGCCTCTTTTATATATTTCTATACTTATCAAAAAAAAAAAAAAAAAAAAAAGAAGAAAAAAAAGAAGGAAAAAAACTCAACGAGTGTTTTGGGCTTGTTTGATTTGGATGTTGCTCATGAAATTCAACTTTGGTGTTGCTTCTATATATATCTTGCTTATCAAAAAAGGAAAAGAAAAAACACTCAAAAATATTTTAGGCTTGTTTGATTTGGATGTTGCTCATGTAATTCAACTTCCTGGTCTGATTCACTTGGGGTGTTTTTTTGTCCAAATTAAAAAAAAAAAGTTCCATATCCGTTGTTATAACTATTCTATTGATTTTTTGTATTATTTATTCTTATTTTATTTTTAAAAAAGAAACTTGATATGCATTCTTTGATCTTTAACCAGCTAGATTGTTCCATACCAAAGCAAAGCCTGCAGTTGATCTTCTTAGCAACCTGGTAGAGGACATTAGATGGTGAGTTGCTTCTTGGAATAACATTGAGAATAATCAGACCTCTAGGACTCCCTAGAATCCTTCATGGATATATTTCTTTTTGATGTAATTGTTAGCTTAGGGAATGCCCTGTTGGAGCATGTGTAAAGATGAGAGTCCCATGTCGGATAAAAAGTAAAAGAGATGGGTCTTAATAGACATTAGATGCGCTCTCCACTTATGGGCTTAAGTTTTTAAGTGGATATGAGTTTCAAATAATGTAAGTTAGGCTATAGTGTTAGGTTCGTGGAGTCTAGAGTTTCTTTCTGATGAATTGGGCCGGTGTTGCTGTGCGCTTGTTGGCTCCCCGATTTCCTAACAACTGGTATGAGAGCCAATGGTAGACGATCTATGGACAGACTCTCCTAGAGCATTGATTTGATTTTGGTGGGCTTGGGCACAGAAACTCTTGATGGAGCAAAAGAAAAATTCCTAGTGCACGTGGAGGTTGGACCGCGGCCTATGAAGCATGGGTACTTCAAAAACACATGCCGTAACTGTACCAGGTACTTACCGACGTATGGTACTTCTGCATGGTTACACGAAATACGTAACCAAATTTTTTCTTCTTAATTTTTGCCGTACTTAGACGTACCTACTATATACCCAAGTCGTACCATACCTCAGTTGAAACAATATTTTCTTCTACTATAAAGATAAAACTTTTTCATTAGACTTGTTTTTTATTTTTGGTTTTATGCTTAGTGTGTTTTTAAAACTAAACTATGGTTTGTAAGTTATTTAATATATTAACATTTACTTTTGATTTATACCTTTACTTTTGGCATTAAGGGCCATTTTGGGAAGTGGGTTAGCTTTTATCCCACTTCCCTCTCTCACAAAAAAAGTCAAAAAAGTTAAAAAGCCGCTTTTAACCATCTTTCCAAAACACCGTTAAATGTTAATTGTAGGTTTAATCTTAACAAATTAAACCATTTAATTAATTTTTGCTTTACTCTAAATTAAAAAATAAATATTTTCTTAAAGAGTACCAAGCTTTACCTGTGTCGTACTTTTTGGGAATTTTACCGCATCGACATACCTGTATCGTATCCGTACCAGTACTCGTACCCATACTTCATAGACCGCGGCAAGGTGGCTCTCTTAATGGAGTATGGTAGCTCACGATGGAGTGTGTGTGAGTGGCTTGGGTTGGACTCGATGTTGAAGAATTGTAGATCAGGACTAAGGGAGAGTGCATATGATCTATGATGAACTTGTAGATGATAGATCAAGACTTGAGGGAGGAGCAAGGAGAGGCCTAATGTTTGCTTCACACATGAGGGGGAGATTGTTGGAGCATGTGTGAAAATAAGAGTTCCACATTGGATAAAAAGTAAGAGATGAGTCTTAATATACATTAGATGGACTCTCCACTTATGGGCTCAAGCTTTTAGGTGGGTATGAGTTTCAAATAATGTAAGTTAGGCCCTAGTGTTAGGTATAGATGTAGACTCTAGACTTTCTCCCCAATGAATGGGGCTGGTGTTGTTGTGCGTTTGTGGGCTTCCTGATTCCCTAACATGCCCTGGCTTCTTCTTCTTGATTGTGTTTTGTGCTTTATAAAGTTCTCACATATCACAAACCCCCCCCCCCCCCCCCAAAAAAAAAAAAAAAAAAAAAAAAATCTCTCTTCTAGACTTGTCTTATTATCGATGTATAATTGATCTAAGATTAACGAAATTGGCCACTTCTATGATTTGCTAGAGCTGGATTTACCATTTCATTGTGTATACTGTACTTCTGGTTTTTATTGTACCTCAAAATTAATGTTTATCTAGGTTTTGTGAACTTTAAGTCCGGACTATGGCGTCCATGATAACATATATCGTATACTCTCTTCCAAAATATGGCTTGTAAGTTCATCGCTGCCTAGGCAAAGAGATAAATGTTGATGTTTGATGCAAGTTTGCTTCGAAAATTCATCACCTGTGTACAAACTAGCATTTTTTTTTTCTTCTCTCTGAAGGTGCCTTCCTAAACTTCCAATTGTGTGACATTCACAGTTCTTTCAAACTCTCTCTCTCTCTCTCTCTCTCTCTCTGTATGTCATTTCTTTATTACTAATTTGCATTACTAATATTGTGAAGGGTTTTGACCTTGGAGTGGGGATTGCATATGTTGCTTGAAAATGTGTGAACTTTTTATAAACTGATAGCCTGTGTACACTCTGCAGCACGAGTGACTAATGAATGGCGATCATTTGAAATAAATATGATTTCTTACAGAACCTGATTTTTGTAACAGAGCAGTGGTTGTCTGGGAAGCCATAGTAAACCCGAACTGATTACCTCAATTGATGAGCCACTGAAAGGTCCAAAGCTTCAAGGTCAAAAAGCATCAAAACCTAGCGTATCAGAGGATTTCTGGACCACTAGCACATGTGAAATGGACAACAGTGCAATGCACTCACGAGGAAGCATCTCTTCAATAAGCACATCAAACCTGACCGTAGATCCCCATGCCACTAGCAGTGGGAGCATTCCTTCTGAATTTGTAAATCATGGCAAGTTTTGGTTGCTTCTTTTATGTCACTGACTTTATTGGGTGTAGATTTATCATCACAATGCAAATGCATTTTTCTTCCCCTGGTATGTGAATCTGTCTTTCTGGTGTTGTGGGTGAGGGTACAAAGACTCCAATGGAATTCAAAGCATGGTTAAATTGATTCTTTCCTTTTTTATACAAAAAAATAAATTATCACTGTTTTTTTGTCTGCCGGATCTTCTTTAGGTCTTGTTCAGAAATGGTGCATCATATCTGATGCTGAATGTCTTGGTTGTAGGTCTTCTTCTCTGGAACCAAACTAGGCAGCAGTGGATAGGAAATAAAAAGCCCGATAATCGGGAACAGGGGCTTCGTGAACCTAAACTGAGGTTTGTTGCTTTCATGGTTTTGAATTTGTGGAAACTAAACGGGTCTGTTATCTGGTTCCGGATGTTGATTTATCTGCCATCAATGCTAGTTAACCTCTTCAAAGTATATTATAATATTTTTGATAATCGGGTTCTGGGTGACCCCGACCATTCCCTGAGACCCATGTAAAGCTTCCCCTCCATGCAGATCGCAAAGTATATTATAATATAGCATCTGCATAAGGTACTTAATATGTGTTTGTCCCCTTTTGGTTATGACTAAAGGAAAAATGCCATAAACTGAATTGCCATTCTTTTTTGAGTTAGCATGTTACCTGGTGATGGTTTCCACTAGTTTATTTGACCTTGCTGCCTTGGTAGGTTCAGTCTTGTGAGCAGAATACGAAAATGCATAAACAATTCTCTTTTGTCATCCAAAGTTCTTTGTGATATTTCTTTTTGTTGGGACTCACCGGCAACTTTGTTTCAGTTCCTAGGTCGTTATCTTACAATCATATGTGGCTTGCGTTAAATGTGTGTGAATTCTTCTGGGGTTAGTTTAATATTTTTTGTTTGAAAAAGTATATTAAATATATGAAAATTAAATAATATTATTTACAATGGTAGTTGTGAGTGAGACCTCAGAAATGGTTGGGGTAGCCTCCATGTATGCATGCTAAATTATTGCCATGAGAGCTCCCCTGCTAGTTTGAACTGCATATTTGCTAACTGATGCTTATAAATGCCTTACCATCTGTGATACCTTTGTTTTTTTGTTTTTGGACGGATTCCTGTAGAGGCAAGTTGCTAATTTACTCAAGGTTTGTTTGGGAAGTGACTTTTTGGATAAAATATGAGGTGAACAAAACTTGAGTGTTGGTAATGACTTTTTGGCTTTTTATGAAAAAGTGTGCAAAAAGTAGAGAATGGAAAGGAATCTTTGACTTTTTTGTATATTTTTTTGACATTTTAGCTTTTTAGTAGGTGTATTTTTTTGACTTTTTTGCTAAAATACCATCCATCCGAAATGGACTCTCAGTCCTCTTGTTCATAATAAAAGCTTTTAGTTCCTTGAATAATTACTAATGCGTTTTTAGCTGCTTGCATAGAATTTTGTCAAAAATCTAAAATCACAATGGAAGACAAATTTGCAACATGATTTCTGCATGATTGCTCTTTATGGTGTCTTTTTTCTATTTTGTGGTTAATCTTATTAATTTAGTGTTGAGTGCCTGAAAGGTTTGTATTTGTCCAAATTGTTTTCTTTTTTTATCTTGGGGATACGGATAATGTTGGGATGCCTAATACACTTCATGTTAAGGTGTCTTCTTGATGCTACTTGTAGTTTAGAAAACCATCTGGTAATCTGCACCATGTTCTCTTCTGAAATAAGCATAGGTGATTCATGAAGATGTTTCTCATACTCTGTCAGACTTACCTGTCTTTGCCTGGTTAATTTTTTTTTGGGTTTGCAGTTGGAATTCAACCTACGACAGTTTGCTTGGGAGCAACAAGCCATTTGCCCAGCGCATACCTCTCTCTGTAAGTTTCGATCTTCAACAAGATAGTTTTTGAAAACTGCTTTTGAGTTTTTTTTTGTTTTTGTTTTTCGGAAAGACAAAAAAGCAAGGTGTGAAGTTTTGTCTGCTTGGCAACGTGCCCTGCTCATATATTTTAAACTAACAGGAAATGGTAGATTTTCTTGTCGATATCTGGGAGCAGGAAGGGATGTACGATTGAGAAAGCATAAGCAGGAAACTTTCTATGTTTAGATATTAGAGCCAACGACAACTGTTGTAGAATTTAGAATTGCTAAGGTAGCAAAAACTCGATTGGGCAGTATATGTATTAAACTGTGACATTATATCATCACATATGATGCCCATAGGGATATTTTTACTCTCACAGGCTCTTAGAACATAAGCCATATGGTATCACACACTGTATTGTTCTAATTTATAGAAGTAGCTGCCTCTGCCATTCTTGGCAGCAGATTTTGCGAAGTATCTGAATTTACTCTTGACTGGGAATTTGTTAAATGTGTTTTTGTTTTTCATATTTTATCTCTTTTTTATTTTAGGTATGGGATACATATAATTATTTTGTGAAATGATTGAGATAATATAACCACGGAAAATTAGAGAAGCCTGAATTGTGATATCTTTTTTGGTTCTTGGATTTGTTAAGGAAAGGAAAAAGTTAATTTAAAAACAAAAAAATGAGAAGCAAAAATTTCTTACTGGGGTTTGGTTGGGCTGGGTTTAGGGTTGCAAACGAACTGAATTGTTCATGAACAACTCGAGTTTGACTCATTTAAATTCGTTTGAGCTCGACTCGTTTACTAAATGAATAAAACTCGAGCTCAATTTTTAGGCTCTTTTATTAATTGAGCCGAGCTCAAGTAGATCTGAATTCGGTTCGATAAGGCTCAGTGAATATAAAAATAAATAAATAAATATTTATTTTTAATAATATATTAAATAAATTTTCAATAATCTATTTTATTTGTTATTTATGTTTGGTTGTTGTGTCAATTTTTATATTTGATTGATGAAATTTATTATTAATATAAGTATTATTATATATTTTAATAATAATTTTGTATTTTTTTAATTTTATTAAGTAAATTAATTTAAATTTGATTCATTTTTAAGTTCGAGTTTGAACTTGGCTCGTTTATGTAATTGAGCGAGCTCGAGTTCAATAAATATTTGACGAGTTGAGCTTGAGTTCGATTTTTGAAGCTCGATTAAAACTCGCTCGAGTTCGAGTCTGACTAATTCTTAATAAGCGAGCTTAAACATTCAAAATTTCGATTCAGTTTGTTTGCAACCCTAGTTGGGTTTCAAGATGAATGCATAAGAATTTTTCAAAACATAGTTTGGTTTTAGTTTTTAGAAAACAGTTTTAAGAAAATTCTAATTTTTTATTTTTCGTATATAAATGTTTTCAATGAATATTTTAAATATTTTAAGCATTTTTTTTTAATTTTTAGACGCACCTAACATAAATACACTTAAAAAGTATAATATTTTTGAATTTTTTTTTATAAAAAATACACTAAATACCAAAAAATACAAAAAAATAAAAATCAAAAAAATAAAAAATCAGTATATTTTTGCATTTTTGTGTATTTATTAATTTTTTAAAATATTTTTTCACAAATATTTTACTATTTTAGATACATCTAAGTAAGGTGCATTTAAAAAAGTAAAAAAATTACTTAAAATTTTAAAAATATTCACTAAAAATAAAAAAATATAAAAAATAAAAACTCAATTTTTAAAAAATTAAATTCAGGAAACTAAAACCAAATACACTGATTATTTTTTTTGCATGGGTACTAGAAGAAAAATGAATAGACACAAGTTAAAACGCTTTGGTATTGTTTTATTTTAATGTTTTGTAATCTCGAAAATAGAAAAAACGAAAACTGACAACATTTTTTTTTTTGAAGTATACTTTTTATAAGAAACACTTTAAAGTTGTTATTTGAATTTTTCAAAACTGTTTTTGCATAATAGTAAAAATGATTAGTGATTTTTGAACTTGGCATTAGTTTTATTTTTGAAATCACGAAAAATAAATGTTTGGTAGCAGCTACATATGCATATGAAAATTGGTTCTACATCTCATTGAGTGAATTTCAATTCAGTTATTTTTTGAAAAATTATTTATAAATACATAAAAAATTAAAATTTTTAATTATTAACGTTTATAAAATTTATAAAAAAAGTAGATAGATGAGAATAGTAGAACTTAAACTTTAAGTTTAATGAAAAAACTTACCACTTCAATAGCATACAATATATAATAAATATTTTATTTTAATTATACAAGTGTTGCGTGTGCCAACTGCTAGTCTATGCTATGCAAAGGTCTTCCCTGATGTCATAAAACCTTTATATTAAGCAAAGACCTCACTTATTAGTGTCTCAAAATTTTTGTTTCTATTCATGTCACGTGCATATTTGTCTCTATTGTAAAATATAAATTTATACAAAGAAGAAAATAAAATTTAAATTTAAAACTTTAGACAAACATATTATAATATTAATTTTTATATTATTTAATTTAATTTTTATTTGATTAAATTAGACACGCAAGTTGTTATTTGAACAAGAAAATGCCAAAAAAGGGTTGCAAAGAGACATGAGAACTCTAGCAAAACGTGAAAGTACGTGGCATCATCAGATGCATTTCCCTCTGGAATACTCTTGGGAAGTCCATAGAAGGAAAGCTTTAAAGCAAGAAACTTTTAGAAGCTCCTCACACATACATCTCTCTCTCTCTCTCTCCAATTGTAACACAAACAATCACTAACATCTATAAAATTCTCCCCCACCTCCTCTCTCTCTCTCTCTCTCTCTCTCTTAAAGTTTGTTGAATTAAAATGGCATTGGCCCGTTTGGCATTGAAGAATTTGGGACAGAGGGTGGTGGTGTCTCCTTCATGTTCTTCTTCACTGCTAGTAGTGTCTCAAAGAGTTGTAGAGAGAAGTCTCAGCACTGGGTTGGAGCAGAGGTGGGTCTCTAATGAACTTGTGAGGAGTTTCTCTACAAGAAGAACTAGTGATGGTAATGATGAGAAATCAGAGGGCAGAGAGGTGGCTGTGTCTGAAGAGGGTGGTGGCAAGAAATTCAGGCTGTTCCCCAGAAGACAACGCAGAAGGGGTCTCTGGAGGAACAACAACCACCATGGTACTCTCTCTCTCATAGGACCCAACTTTCACTTTATTTCTGTTATTTTAATTTCAACAATTTGATTGTGTAAGTTCAGTTTTAATTTGATCATTCTATTTAAATTTTTTTAATTTTGTCAACGTTTACACAGTAAAAAATTGACAAGTCCCCAAAATTTTTGATTGGAAGAATCAAATTAAAACTAAATCTTTAATTTAAAACTATAAGAATTAAAATAAATTTTATTTTAATCATAACTACCGAAGTAAAAAAGCAAGATGAAATCGTACAGTTGAAAGTTTATTAAATAACAGAGAAAATTTAGAGACATAGAATTGTGACTTGCAATAGAACATGAATTGTAGCTTCATAAGTTGTTAACCATAACATATTTTTACATACAGAAGAAATATGAAAGAAACTTTGGTAGTTAATTAAAAGAAACTGACAATTATTAATGCTTTCATTTCTTTAGAATTGTTTCGATCAGGGTTAGAAAATTCACTCTTTCAAGCAAACCCAAAACCTCAACAAGTTGAGAAATTTATCACCTTCAAGGCTCATAGGCAGAGTGAAAGAGCATGACGAGTGCTACAAGATACGATTCAGCATGCCGGGGCTCAGCAAAGAGGACGTGAAGATCACAATTGAAGATGGGGTTTTGAAAATCAGAGGAGAGCACAAAGAAGAGAGTGATCATGAACAAGAAGACTATGATGATGATGATGATGATGATGATGATGAAATTGATCGGTTTTGGTCGTCGATGAACTATAGATACTTGAGGACTAGCATTATGCTTCCTGAGGATGCAAAAGTTGATGAAATTAAGGCAGAGATGAAGGATGGTGTGCTGACTATTACCATTCCTAGGACTAAAACACCAAAGAAAGATGTTAAGGAGATTGACATTCAGTGATATGTGATTGTGGGTGTTTTGTGTCAATGAGACTAATTTTGTGTTTTTTGCGTTTGTTTGTGTGCTGGTAGAGAGACTCTGTGTAATGGAGATTGATCTTCTAAGTGCTCAGGGTGAATGAAAACAAAGTTTCTGAACATTTTGAAATTTGTATTGAAGGCTCCCCAAAATTTCTCTTACGCTATTTAAATTTGTGTCACCCGTGATCCTGATAACGTGGTATTACGAATCAATAATAAACTTACATTGCCACATATATATAATATGAACAATAATAAGAAGTTATTGGATGATAATATATGCTCAATTTTTTTTATCGTATTAAGTAAAAAGAAAAAAAAATATTTTTACTTATTGGGCCTCAAATAAATCAATAATACCAAAAATAACAACAAAAATTGGCGATTATTGGCACTAAAATTTATTTATTTTTTCTGTCAAAAAAGCATAATAAACACAAAAGCCATGTTTGATTCACAAGACTAATAGTGAGGTATTAATAATCTTATCAAATTAGTGTGGTATTCACTATCCAATTGGATTAATAGGATAAATTATCCATGTGATTAATAATCCCACCTCTATCCCATTACTAATAATCTTACAATTTTGTTAGATTAATTATCCATTAGATTAATAATCCCAAACCAAAATGTTAAAACAAACATAGGATAATTGGGCCCACGGATTAATAATCTCAGTCCCATGCTCTAATCCATCCAATCAAACATGCCCAAAGAATCGATCCAGTGAGTGCTAAGGGTGAAGATCACAAGTTTATAGAATGCAGAACAAGTAACAAAAGTGAAACAGTTAAATGAGGAGATGTGGCAGACACTGTTTTCTCCTGTCAATTCATTTGATAGTGCAGTGAGATGTGGCCAAATGTGGCCTAGGTGTAAAGCCATGAAGTTAGGCATACAGGTGATGCAGGGTACGTGGCTTGTTTGTAAGGGAAAAAGAATGTTGTAGCAAAGAAGCAGTTACCAGCGGTTATGGAGATCATAGGTAGTTATGTAGGAAGTGGAGGTAACTTGCTCCATGGTGGGACACGTGACAGTAGAGAAGTGGCAAGGCTAGCTGTAGACGCGCCCGAACGTCCCGGGCTTCGCGCGCGAAATGGGCGCGAAATCTTGTTTTGTTCTTAGGCTTACTACAGTTCGGACTCAATGTCACGGTTCTGAATCTGATCTCGCAAAGTGCAATGCAAGACCGATAAATCACCAAAGAGTCCAAATTCGGCAAATCGTTTTGGAAAACTGATTTTTGTAAAGAAGTGCCAAACATGGACTGCTTTGCCAGATACAGAGTCGCCACCTAAATATTTTGTTTTTGGGAAATTTAGGAAACCCTGACTCGTGCCTAAGGCCACGTGTCCATCATCACCAAAGTTGCCTCGGCTCGAGAACTTGGGTACGAGAGGGGAAGGTCATGCAATGAGCACCCCCGCTCGCCCGATCAAAGATCGGCCTTTACTAAGCATGATATATTGTTTTTGAAAACACATGTGCTCTTATTCTGATTAATTAGCTAATCTTACTATGTGATGCGCATAGCATACAAGTATAGACTAGATCACCTAATTTGGAACAAAATATTGAATATCCGTTTGTTTGAAAATAGTTTGAAGTTTGCTACTCGCAAGTAG
Organism: Camellia lanceoleosa; assembly: GCA_025200525.1. Taxonomy (NCBI): domain Eukaryota; kingdom Viridiplantae; phylum Streptophyta; class Magnoliopsida; order Ericales; family Theaceae; genus Camellia; species Camellia lanceoleosa. Next base: position 108,891,580 of record CM045772.1, on the reverse strand, counting down.
GCTAAATCGAGGATTTCAATGAATTGTTCCAATTCAAGTAATCCAACCTTCACCCACAGGCATTCAGGCAGTTATATCAACTAAGCAATTAGCCTCAGGGCAAGCATGCTTTCATGGCAATCAATAACACACATGTAGTATGCTAAAGCGTAAACATTTATAGTGTACTCCAAGCCAAAATAAGAGCTAGTTAGTAATCATGCATGATCCTAACTTATGTTAAGATGGCTAATGCAACATATGCAAAATGCAACTAGAAATAGGCTCGGCTATTCTAAGATGTCATGTGAAATGCAACTTGATAATCATGTATTCAAATCGGTATTGAAATACAATGCAGTTAGTATGATGCGCCGAGCCCGGTGCATGCAATACAGATGAATGATGCAAACATGCAAAGCATAAGTATGCTAATTAAAACATGCCCTAAAACTAACCATCAAAAGCAGGTAAGTAAAAGAGATAAAGAAATGGGGAATGAGAGACATGTATCACACACACGCACGCTTATTATAAAGTTCGCCCTCTCGACGGAGGGTCCGAATAAATAATACAAACCAACTAATTAACTAACTAACAAACTAATCAATTATTACACAACCAAATTGAATAATAAACAATCTACTTACTAATTATTACAACACTTAATTAATTAACAACTTAACTAATTAAATTACGAATTGAAGCTAACTAACAAGTAAGCATTAGACTTAGCTGCCCCAGCTCTGGTTGAAGGAGAAGAGTATGCATGCTCGGTTGCCGTCCCGAAAAGCTCTCCAAATGCTCTCTAGAGGCTCTGTTTGCAGGGTGTCCTTGAGAACTAACTGCTGGATCTCACCAAAATAGTGTTGAGGAGTGCACCAGTGGCCTGCCGGCCATGAGGAGTTGTTGCCGACCATCCTGCCGGCTAGAGATGCACACTGCCGGCCATCTGCAATGCACAGTCGGCCAACAATAAGGGGGGTGCCGGCCATTGGGGTGCTTTGACACCAAGCTGTAGTAGAGCACAAAATAGAGAAAATGGAGGGTCCCCAAGGGGTATGTACGCATGATACCACTCCATATCACCTCAAAACATCAAGGGAGAGGCATAATCGGATCCAAGACCATCAATCACGCATCTCGATGCATGATGGTCAAAGATCCAACATGTGCGACTTTCAATATGAAATGAATGCACAAAAACACATAAATACCTAGAACTCTATCATGCATCATCAAGAGCATCGGCGATTGAGCATTGAGGCACGTTTTATCACTTCAAGTATGAAACATCCCTCGTTTCTCATGTTTGGCTTAACACCCAAACCAAACACAATGCAATGCATGCAATATGGAGATGCCATGCAATGCAACATAAGCATGCCAAATGCAATGTAACAAGCATGCAAAATGCCAAGCAACCTAAACATGCAAACATGCAAAGTACCGAGCATGCAACAACATGCAAAAATCGTGTATGTGACATCATGCAATGCGACAAGCATGCGACAATGTGCAAGACAAGCATGCAACAATATGCAAAGATGGACTTAAACCAAGATGGAAAGATCTCAATCATGCCCAAATCAGTGGCCAATAGTGCTAAAATGATGGTATGAAAAGCATGAAAAGGCAAGACAAACATGCATGCCGATTGGCTCAAGGATTAAGGCACAAAGATGCGACTCTTAAGCACACTTAAAGAGTGAAAAGCATGGATATGTGACAGCACCATAAGTTCTGAAAACATGCATGGAATGGTGCCAAACCACCCTAGCAAGACAAGCATAGTATGCAAGAAAGCTCAAAGCTTGAAACTAGCAAAGGGAATTAAACCATGGCCATGCAAAGCAAGCCTCAAAGGGGCAAGGGCATCCAAAACAGTCCCAAGGTAGGTCAAGGTGAGACTAAAAACATGCTTGAACCTAGCCAATACAAGCTAGAACAAAAGGCCGAAAGCATGAAGCATGCAAGGCTACAAAGGGGTATTACACTACACCTATTAAAACCAAACATGGCATGACTTGGACAACATGAAAAAGAGTTACATCATGATACAACAAGACCAAAAATGCACTGATATGATGGCCCAAAGGCCTAGGCTTGATGGGATGCACAACAATTCATTCTTGAGGCATAAAGAGCCAAACCTCCAAGGCATTAAAAGAGTGACAAGCACAAGTGTATGACCATGAAATGAGCACTGATATAACATTTTAAATGATGCCAAAGCATGCAAACATCACAATTGTAGCATGGTAGGAGCCTCAAAGCTCAAGACTAGTCAATGCATTTGCACTACAACTATACGAAACATGAGTCATATGACCATGGCAGCCCAAAACAGTCCTAATATAGCCCAAAATATGAATAAAATCATGTTGGAGCATAGCCAAAATATGCTAGAATGATGAGCCAAAACCTCATGCATACAAGGCTAGTACGCAAGATTTGCACTTCAAGTATGGAGCATGCAAGAGGCTACCAAACCAACCCAAATTAGAGTTATGACATGTCAAATGATGATAAAAAACCTACTGAAATGGAGCCAATACATGCTAGAAAGACATGCTACTTTGATGAGCCACAAATGAGATTACACTACACATACAAGAAGCATGCATAAGGTGACCAAACCAGCCATGGACAGAGTTAAGGCATGTCCTAAAAGTCACAAAAAAGTGCCTGAACTAAGCCTCAAAAGTATAGAGATACATGCTTATTTGATAGGCCAATAACTTAAGCAAACAAAACAAAAAAAGAGAGGGGGTCATTCCCTCTGATTTGAGGCCTCAAAACCACATGTCTACCATTGAAAATCCACTGGATTTTAGTGGCTAAAAGGCCAAACAAAGACTAACTCAAAGGCCTTAAGACATGGCACAAGACAAGGCCAAACAAGGCACACAAGAGGGTAGAACACCCTCAACACCAAAGAGGCCTTAAACAACCATCTAAAACACTTAAAAATAGAACTTTTTCAGTTGAAAGCAAGGCCTAAAACAATATGCAAGGATGGCCAAAGTGATATACAAACAAAAGCTTAAATGGGAAAAACACTCACTCTTGAAGCCCAACTTCAAAACCAGCAATATCTGAGGCCAAAAACCAACTTTCAGAGCTCAAACAACACTCCCAAGAACCTCAGCTCAAAGATGATGGTGTATCACTATGTGTTGTAGTGCAAAAGTGAGAGAAAAATGCACTTTTAAGGCACAAAACAAACACAATATAGAGAGAGAATGAGAAATATATATAGAGAGAGATATGTCTTCTCCATGAAATGCTGAACCTCTGTAAGGGAGGAGGAGCCTCTCCTTATATAGAGGAATGCAAAGCAAAGCTTGTTAAACAAGCTTGAAAAGAGCTTCATTCCTCTATACACGTATGGAGGAGGGATGAGTGAAAACCAACTGGCACAAAAGATCTGGAGTGAAATCTGCTGAGACAAAGTGTTTTGCCGGCCATCAGTTGTGGCTGGCAGTGCCTCATTGATGGTCGGCAGGCTTCATCAATAGCAGGCAGGGACAAATGCATGGCTGGCAGTGGCAGAGAGTGGCCGGCAGTGCATCATGAGGAGCATGCTGAAAGGACCAACACATGGTCCAAAAATAGGACAGAAAGGATACAAGGTTTGGAAAGCTCAAACCTATGACGTTCTGCTGCGAAAGTCGAGTACTCGACGAGTAATCGAACTTGTGACTGGATGTACCTGCAAGCACAACCAAGTCTTGAGGATGGTAAAAAATGAGGTGTCTACACCAGCAGCATAAAGGCTGGAAAGTCGAAATACAGAAGGCTCAACAAAATTCACAATCCATGTGGAATTAAGAGTAACTTAACTTAATTAGAGTAGCTTTCATACTTAGGAATAGTTTGTTTTTAATTCAGCCTCTATAGCCAAGTTTTTTCTTCTGTTAATTGTTATGCACATTGAACTTATACTTTAATTCTTGTAATTAAGTGGCAAGTTTACTTCTTCTTCAATCAATTTTCAATTTATTTCCACTTGTTTCTTCACATTACAACCTCCAAAGAAGTCCTTGAATCTGTTAAGGCATAGAACACCAACCACAGTCACTTGATCTATTGTTGTTTGTGAAATTGTGGTTTCTCTGTCAAATCACCTCTGTTGATTTGACCCAAACCAAATTTTTGCTAACATATTTTGGTACACCCAGTGGGACCTGTCTAATTTTGAGTGATAGTTAGAAACAAACAGCACGAAGTCTTTGAAGACCCTAAGAAAAAGGTTGAAGATGGAGAAAAGTTTGATGGTGGGCTTGAAGGAGTGCAAGGCAATCTAGCTGATGGCCATTCAGTGGCTAGGTAGGAAATAGATCAAGGAAATGGCCAAAACTGGCCAATCTAGTTGCCCTTCTGTTGATCCGAGAAGGGTTCTTCTGTTACACACTTAGCAAGCAATTGGCTCTATGTCTGCATATGAGAACTAAGTGATGATAGATGACTTGCTGGCTTTGTTTGAGAAGCCCAACATCAAGCCCAGCCAATCAAGAAGGGTTGGAAGGAGACTCAGGTAAAAGCACAATTCATACCTCCTGTGGCCCCTCAATAGGATGAAAATGTAAATGAACTTGTATCATTTTATAGACCTTCCACACTCTAAGAAAGATAAGAGAAATGTATGACTATAAATCCTGTGTTTGAAAGGGAGTACCCCACAAACTCAACGTTTAATCACAACTTAAATAATATGGGAATGAGACCTAGGGGGCAACCAAGGCCACAAATATATGGCACTCATGCATTTGATGGGCCTGTAACAAGTTATCAGGCTATGGCAGAACAGAGAAATAGGCCAATTAATCACGTAAGGCCTCAAAATATACAAGATCATGCCATGCAACAACCATATTATGAACCCAACATAATGCATCCAAGGCCTAGGGGGCCTGGCCCCCATTTTCCTCACTTCTAACCAGAATTCCAAGGAAGGGAACAACAACAACAATATTTAGACCCTCAAATTAATAATAGGCAACAAATAATGAACATCATACAAGAAATGTATGGTCCAGGCCTGGGAAGGCCAGATAGACCTATGTTTAGAAGTCCTTATCCTCTATGGGTAGAAACAACTCTCATTCCAAGAAATTATAGGATTCCTGAGTTTACTTTATTTACAGGAGAAGAGAGATAATACATCATAGAGCATGTAGGCAGGTTCATACTCTAGTGTGGAGAACCTGGCTATGATGACAATTTAAAATTAAAACTCTTTCCTCATTTTTTGTCGAAAGTGGCGTTTACATAGTTTATTAACTTGCCAGAAAATTCTGTTCATACTCGGCAAGAAATAGAGAGTCAGTTTCATGCCCAATTCTTTAGAACTGAGCCTAAAGTGACGACGGTGGATTTGTCAAAATTTAAACAAAGACAAAGAGAAAGTGCTAAACAGTACATCGATAGGTTTAAGAAAGTAAAAAATAGATGTCATGTGTACATGCTTGAAATAGAAGTTATAAGACTAGCCCAGAATGGTTTAGATTTTGAACTTAGGAAAAAGTTTGAAGGTATGATGTTTAGAGACCTATTTGAGTTGCCTTCAAGGGCAACTAGCTATGAGGCCATTCTTAGAGAAGAGCAGCAGAGAAATGTAGCCTCATTAGGGACTTATTACCAAGAGGTCGAGTTTGACATGGATATCGATATAGATGTTGTTCAAGTAATAGGTAAAAAACCCGTGGTTTGTGAAACATTAAGGAAAGCTGACAAATTTGTAAGCATGCTAGCAACACAGCCAGCCAAAAAGATTGTGGTTGTGTCATATAGGCAGTAATCTTTTGATTTATCAAAAGCAGATGCATTATTTGATGAGTTGTTAGCAAGCAAATTTTTAACTTTGACTCTTGGCCACAACATTCCTAAAGAAAGGGACAGGGTTGGTAAGGAGTACTATAAATGGCATAATTCTTTCAGGCATTCCACTAATAATTGTGTTACATTTCAAAATTGTGTGTAGGATTTAATTCAAAACGGAATGATGAAATATGCTGAAAAAGATAAAGGCGTTATGGCAATCGATAGTGACTCATTCCTAAACATGGTGGAAATCAATATGATAGCAACTGATCTCCAGTTGAATGATCAAAAAAAGAAAGGGAAAAACCCCAGAGTTCTCTTGGTGGAGTTAGAAAAGCTTCATAAAGAGAGAATGAAGAAAATGGCAAAGGAAACAAGAGGGAAAAAAGTTCAGGAATAGCCTAGTGAGAGGTTCATTTGTTTCAGATGTGGTACTAAGAAAGAAAGAGCTAAGGCCATTGTGATTGATAGAATTCAAAAAATTGGAAAAGATGTTGGCTTGAGGTTTAATACCATGGGTAGTGGTGATCTACAGATTTTTGACAATGATTATTTGTTCTATGATGGGACAAACCCAGGGATATTTGGTCCTGCAGAGAACTATGGCAAGGATGATACTCCATTCTTGTTCCAAGAGGCTCCTGTTCATCCATGCTTTAGTGGATCAAGTAATGTCAGGGCCATGCTCAAACAACAAAAGGGTTCTAAGCCCTATGGAAATTCCAAGGTACTAACTAGGCCATACATTGGCCAACAACAACAATTTGGTGCACCACATAATGGCCATCAACAGACTGGAAAGCCATATGGGGGGCAGTAGCAGTTTGTGAGACCATTTGGGAGACTTCAACAGCAGTATCGTGGCCCACGAATAAGGCCAGATATGTAACAAGTTCAACCAAGGATGGTAAAGCCTCCAGTACCATCTTATCAATGGTGGCAAGGAGTATCTCATCTGAAGTCTCCCATGACTGGTTGGAGGCCAATGGGTGAAACAAGAACTCAGAAAAGGAGGGAACAAAGAAAATTTCATGCTATGATGTCTACAGCTGTAGGGGATAAGCCAATTAGAAGACAAGATTTAGTATAGACTAGAGATAGATTGGTTTTTGCTGTTGGAGGGAAGGGTTCAACTTTTAAACCATTTCAGATTTTGAAAAGGAAAATGGAGTCAGAAAAGGCAGATGACAGACCCATTGGGAAGCTTTATGAGAAAGCTTTGTCAAGGCAGAAGTTGAAAGAGTTAGAGAAGGATCTAATGTCTGATGAAGATGACAATAATGAGAAAGATGTGGCAATGAAGGATGATCAAAACCAAGATATGGTCACTGATAGCATGAATGTTAATGAGGGAGTTAGAGAAGATGAAGTTAAATCAGATAGTTCTGGTGATGACTTTGGAGAGAAGTTGGCTGCCATTCACTTTGGTTCTTTACCTCCATCCAAGGAGCGCAATATGATTATGGCTATCCTACAGAGGTTTCAGGCCAAGCCAAATCAGCCAGATAAGTTGGTAGGGGATGTTGAAGATTTGACTGAATTAGCAGTTCATATAGCAATGATTGAGACACAAGCCAAGCCACTGAGATCAATTGAGGTGGTTAGGTCTATCGATGGAGAAAATGTTATGCTACAAAAGCCAGAAGACAAATTCATCACGCATCTAAGGCCTTTATATGTCAGAGCTTGTCTAGATAGGATGCCAGTGGAAAGGGTGTGGTTGATAATGGAGCTATTGTCAACATTCTTCCTTCTAGGACACTGAAAGCTATTGGAAAATCTGTTGATGACTTGCTTCCTACTGATGTGAATGTAAGTAATTTCGCTGGTGGATCATCTGAGGCCAGAGGAGTAGTGGCTTTACAGCTTCAGGTTAGTTCCAAGTCAATGGGAACAACTTTCTTTGTAATAGATTCTACCTCTAACTACATTGTGTTACTAGGTAGAGATTGGATACACCTTAATGGTTGTGTACCCTCTTCTCCGCACCGGGCATTTATCTTTTTAACCAGTGGTGGTCAAGGTAAAAAAAGAGGAATGGAAGTTTACTGGGCAGATGCAAATCCCTTTATTGCTGATGTTAACAATATAGAAGCTGTGCTGTATGATGAGGATTTAGGTCTAGTTGTGATTGATGAGAAAGAGGTTAAGTCCCAGGGGAAAGATTTGACAAATGAAGAGTTCAAGGTCTTCATTGAGGAAGGTTTTAAGTAGATAGGCCAAGAATTGGCCAAGCCAAGCCTGATGCAGAAGCAAAAAAGGCCTGTGATAGAGGAGGTTACTGAAGATCAAGAGTAATGCAAGTACAAGTGATAGAAGAAGACAAGCTGGATGAGACAGCTAATGTAATTAGATTTACTTTTTCTAGGCTTTTTTTATTTTTTTATTTCTTCTTAGAAAATAAGTTTAGCCCTAAGTGTTTGCCCAATTGTTCTTGGGTAAAGAGGTACAACTGGAACATCTGAAGGCTGCTCTTGACAAGCTTGATGATCTCAAGGCAAATGTGTAGGACCCTTTAGAGGAATATAACTTAGGGAGTAAGGCCTGTAAGAGGCTCATCTATGTAAATACTAATCTATCTAATGAATGTAAAAGCAAACTAGTTGGTTTGGTTTCTGAGTATGTGGATTGCTTTGCATGGAATTACGAAGAAATGCCTAGATTAGATAGAACATTGGTAGAACATAGGCTCCCAATTAAAGGAAATTTCCTTCCTCATAAACAATCCCCAAGAAGGATGACCAATGATGTCACCTTATTGGTCAACGAGGAAATTAAAAGGTTGCTCAAAGCAGGTTTTATTAGAACAACCAGGTATATTGAGTGGCTATCTAATATTGTCCCTGTTATGAAGAAAAATGGTAAGTTAAGAGTGTGCATAGACTTTAGAAACCTAAATCTAGCAACTCCTAAGGATGAATATTCCATGCTAGTGGCTAACTTGTTAGTGGATTCAGAAGCCAAGAGCAAGATTTTGTCCTTTATGGATCATGTTGGGTGTAATCAGATTTTTATTAACCCGGAGGATACACATAAGACAACCTTCAGGTGTCCTGGTGCTTTGGGGACATTTGAATAGGTAGTCATGCCTTTTGGATTAAAGAATGCAAGAGTAACATACAAGAGGGAAATGAATTTCATTTTCCATGATTTGATTGGAAAATACTTGAAAGTCTACATAGATGATGTAGCCATCAAATCTGACAGTTTTGATAAGCATTTGGAATATTTACAGCAGACATTTCAAAGAATAAGGACTTACAAACTCAAGATGAACCCCTTAAAGTGTGCATTTGGGGTATCTGCTGGAATTTTTTTGAACTTGCTTAGTACACCACAAAGCGATAGAAGTGGATGCTAATAAAGCCAAAGCAATTTTGGAGGCAAAACCCCCAACCAACAAAAAAGAGCTGCAAAGTTTTCTTGGAAAAGTAAATTTTTTGAGGAGATTCATAGCCAATTTGGCTAAGAAAACTTTAGCATTTTCTCCTTTGATAAAAATCAAGTCAGACCATGAGTTTAAGTGGGAAGAATGCCATCAAGAAGCTTTTGATTTACTCAAAAAATATTTGGCAAACCCTTTAGTGCTTATGCCCCCAGTGGCATGTAAGCCTTTGAAGTTATACATCTCAGCCTCTAACTTGTCGATTGGTTGTCTACTGGCTCAAGAAAATGACATGGGTCATGAACAAGCCATTTACTACCTAAGTAAAAGGTTAAATGATGCTGAGACTCGATATAACTCTGTTGAAAAGTTGTGTCTGACACTTTATTTTGCAGCTATTAAACTGAGGCATTATATGTTGCCCACAGAAGTGTTTGTGATAGCACAAACAGATGTTATTAAATACATGCTGTCTAAGCTAATTTTGAGAGGGAGGCAAGGTAAATGGATATTAGCATTAATTGAATATTGTCTAAAAATATGTGCCATAGAAAGCAGTCAAAGGATAAGCCTTGGCTGATTTTCTAATGGAACACCCTTGCACATCTGTCGATTTAGACTTATATGAAGTCAATATGGTGGAAAATGAACCTTGGAAGTTGATGTTTGAAGGTTCAAAGACAGATAAAGGAGTTGGGGCAGCAGTTGTGCTGATCGCACCACACAAACAAATGTACAAATTTGCATATCAGTTGGAAGCACAACATGTTCAGTCTTGTAATCAGGCTGAGTATGAAGCCCTGATAATTGGCCTAGAGTTGGCCATAGAGTTCAAAATTAGAAGCCTTCAAGTTTTTGGGGATTCGCAGTTGGTCATTAAACAAGTCTTAGGTGAGTTCAAATGTGTAAGTGGTGCTCTAGAGGAGTATTTAACTGAGGTCAAATGGCTAATCAGTTTCTTTGACCATGTCATATTCTCACGTAGATATAAATTGGAGAATAGAGAGGCCAATGAGATGGCTCAAGCAGGTTTTGGTTTAAAAATTCCTAAAGGAGCTCAAGAAAGGGTGGTTCGAATTAAGAGAAGAAATTTTTCTATATTTAGGAATAGGTGTAGAAATTTCTTACCTATTTTTACTTTGGATGTGATAGAGGAGGATTGGAAGTTTCTTTTAATAAAGTACCTGTCGAATCCTAGTGAAAGGAGTGATAGACAAATAAGATATCAAGCCCTAAATTATGTTATCATGAGGGATGATTTATTTAGGAAGGCTTATGATGGTTTGACTTTGCTTTGTATTGGTAAGTTAGACCAAATGAAAGCCATGGTTGAAGCACATGAGGGAATTTGTAAGGTTCATCAGGCTGGTGATAAGATGAGATGGTTAATTAACAGGTATGGTTATTTTTGGCCATTTATCAGAAAAGATTACATAATGTATACAAAAGGATGTCAAAGTTTCCAGAAACATGGCAATATTCAAAGGGTACTAGCCACAAACCTTCATTCAGTTGTAAAGCCTTGGCTTTTTAGAGGATAGACAATGGATTTAATTGGGCAAATTTTCCTAGCATCTTCAAAAGCACATTCTTACTTATTGGTAGCCACTGATTATTTTACCAAATGGGTGGAAGCAGTGCCCTTAAAAGTGGTAACATAGACTCAAGTCATTGAGTTCTTAAAAAAGAATGTAGTTCATAGGTTTGGTTTACCCCAATCCATTACTATTGATCAAGGCATAGTGTTCAATGGGGATAAGATTAAAGAGTTAGCGATAGAATATGGCATTCAGATATTAAATTCCTCACCCTATTATGCTCAGGCAAATGGGCAAGTTGAGGCAACAAACATGATTTTCAAGAACACTTTAGAAAAGATGATTGAAAATAACCCAAGGGATTGGCATAATCTCCTGTTAGAAGTACTTTGGGTTTACAAGAAATAGAACAGGTACAACTCCATATGAGTTGGTGTATGGGTATGATACTGTGTTGCCTTTAGAAGTGACAGTGAGGTCTAATCAACTAGCCAGACATTTGGATATCCCTATGGATGAATATGCAGAAGCCATGTTGATTGAATTGCAAGACTTAGAGGAAAAAAAGATTATGGCCTTTAATCATTTGATAGCCCAAAAGAAGAAAGTTGAGAGGAGCTATAACAAGAAAGCGCAAAGTAAAATGTTTTCCAAAGGAGAGTTGGTATGGAAAACTATAGACACCCCATTTTTGACCGTCCTCAAGACTTGGATGTCACCGTTTGAACACTCGGTGATCATCCATGTTTGTGTTCGTCTTGAGTTCCCGGAGACCTTGGCAACGCGCCTCATCTCAGGACCTCTCGACTCGACTGTTTTGTGGTTGGTTTGGCACCAAACACTTGTGTTTTGCCTTTGAGGGGCAGGGAATGCCTTTTGAGGCATCCCCACACACCACCGGCCATGGCTTGAGGCCACCGTCTTTTTTGTTTCCATCGGCCAAATGTTTGGCCGACGCACTATTTTTGGCCGACCGGCCATAAGTTTTGGCCAAAGTCACTTTTGGGTCGACCATTGTTCATCTCGCTTAGCAGATATTTTGTGCCACCGTGATAGCGGCACCCACTGCTCTCTCCATACACGTGTATGGAGGGATTTCCCTCTTGGATGGCTTGTTTTGGAAGCCTTACAAGAGGGAGTTGCCTATAAGAGAAAGCTTCTTCTCTTGGTCAGGGGTTAGACATTTTTTTTGGGCAACGTTTTTAGGGTTTGAGTTCTAGGGTTAGGGTTTGTTCATCTCCCATCTCCTTATCTCTCTCTCTTGTGTGTGTTTAGGCTTAGATTTGCACACAAACACACACCACCACACCTTTTCTTGGAGCTGAGACCCTTGAGGGTTGTTTTTAGAGTTTTGAAGTTGATTTCAACCTCAAGAAGCTGCTGGAGCTCCATTGTTGAAGAGGGTCTTCAAGGGTAAGAAGTTTATCCCTTTTATTACCCATTTTTGCACACTACTTTTACCTATCTTGCAACCGTTTTTTGGCTTTGCATATAATATGTAAAAGTTCTGTTTTTAAGGCCTCTAAATAGTTTGTTAAGAGTTTTTTAAGCTTTGGGGTTGTTTGACCCCTCTTAAGCCTTGTTTGGCCCTTGTTTTGTGCCATTTTGTGTGAGCTCCGGGACCATAATGTTTGGGCCTCCTCACCACTGAAATCTTGAGGGATTTCAGAGGTGAGGATGGTGCCTTGAGGTCCTAGGAAGGAGAGGGCCACCCCTTCTCCTTGTTGTCCTTGAAAATGGCACTTTTTGCCTCTTGAGGGAGCACCTAGTTTAGGTTCATGTTGGCCATGCCTTAACTGATTTTTATGCTTATTATGCCATGAAATAGCATTGAGTTGAGTTGGTTTTGGTACACCGTGCTTGCTTAGCATACATGCCTTGTAATGCCATTTTGTTGCCTTAACATGCATCTAGGTTTTAACCCTTGTTCAAGCATGTTTTAGGCCTAGCTTTGTGAAGCTTTCATGTTTATTTTGCCATGTTTAAGGTCTATCCTTGGTTGTTTTGGTCGACCATAGCTTGCATTGCATGCCCCCTTTGCATTTTGGGTATGTTGGCCTTAAGTGTGTAAGTGTGTAGCATGCCTTGTTTGTATCATTTCAATGGTTTGGAACCGCTTAACATGTTATTTCAGTCCTTATAACATGCCTATATGCTTGCATTTAATCCTCCTTCAATGTGTTTAAAGGTTGTTACCTTATGCCCCTTGTTTAGGCCTCGGAGTATGCTTGCACTTTTAGACCACTTAGATGCCATCTAAGTGCACCCTTGGCTTTGTTTAAGTCTGTATTGGACTTGTTTTAAGTCCCCTTAGCCTTGTGAGGTTTGATGGACTTGACCTTGGTTTAAGCCTCCTTGGCTTGTCTTAAGTACTCGGGCCATTGTGGCATGTTTTGCTTGTCTTGTTTAAATTAATTTGGCATCATCTTATAACATGATTTTGGAGCTTAATGCATGCCATATGTCTATGTTTGCATCCTCTTGAGTGTGCTTGAGAATTGCTCTTTAATGCTTGGAGTGTTGGAGATCATTTGCATGCATGTTTGTGTGCTTATTAGTCCTTCATTTTTGAGCACCTTGGCCACTGTTTTAGGCCTAGTAAGGGCTGCCTAAACCATGTTTAAGTCCACCTCTTTGCTTGTTGCATGTACTCCTTGTATGTTGTAGCATATTGATGAGGTGTTGCATGTTTGAACTTACATGATTGAATGAAGTCACATGCTTGCTTTCATGCTTAAACACCCACATTGTACCTTGCATGCTTATTGGTTGCATTGTCTCATGCCTTGCATGTTTTGTATGCTTCTTTGCATCTCCATGTTGCATGCTAGCTAACATGCTTAGGTTGCATTGCATCAGCATGCATACTTGGCCTCTTGAATTGCTTATGATAGAGGTTGAGTTCCCCTTGGTTTGATTATGTGCATTATATTCCATATTAAATGTGCACACTTGGCTTCTTGGGTCATCATGCATGGAAATGCGCAATTGGTGGTCCGAGAACCAAGGTTCATGTCCCTTTGAGTCCTAAACATGATATGGGGTGTGATTGGTGCATACATTGCTTGAAATGCATTGCCATGCCAAGTATTGCCCTCTGTTGATGTCAAACCAGATTTTGCAGGAATTTTTGTCCGGTCGGCTAAATACAGTGCCGACCGGCTATCATTTTTGGCCGGTGGATTAAATTCATGGCCGGTGACCATTCTACATGGCCGGTGGTGTTCTCCTTCAGCCGGTGGTATTTCCCAGCATCCAGAGAATAAACCCTGAGACTTTGGCAGTCTTCAGAGGAGCAGAGCAGGGAAAACAGAGGCATCTTGTGCATGGTGGCTGATTTTCGAGCAAAACTGAGTGCGCATTGCATTGGGCCTTTATCCCGGGACTGTTTATTACTTAAATTAGATTAATTAATTTGCTTAATTAATTTAGTTGGTCTGTGATAAGTAATTAGCTAGGATAGTTGATTAATTATTCAGTCTGTATTATTCTTTCGGTCCCTCTGAGCGAGAACAAGTTTGTAATAAGTGTGGGTGAGTGTGTGAATGTCTTCCAACCCCCACTTCTTTCTCCCTTTTACTTACTTTCTTTGATGGTTAGTATTAGGACATGTTTACTTTAGCATACCTCATGTTATGCATGCGTGCATCATTCGTCAGTATTGCATGCACCGGGCTCGGCGCATCATGCTAATTGCATTATATTTCAAATTTAACTTGAATACATGCTTCCTGTGCATCTCACATGCCATCCTTAGATTAGCCGAGCCTATTCTAGTGACATTTTGCATGTGATGCATTAGGCACTTAACATGGACTTGGATCATGCATTGATCGCTAACATGTTTTTATTTTGGCATGGAGTACTTTGTAAGTATTTATGCTTTAGCATACCACATGCGTGTAAATGGTACCATGACAGCATGCTTACCATGTGGCTAGATGCTTATGTGATAAACTGCTTGAATGTCCATGGGTGAAGGTTGGATTATTTGAGTTGGAACAACTCGGTGAAATCTGTGTTTTAGCCTACTTGCGAGTAGCAAATTTCAAAACGTTTCCAAACAAACGGATATGCAATGCTTTGTTCCAAATTAGGCGATCTAGTCTATACTTGTTTTGCTGTGCGCATCACATAGTAATTCTAGTTAATTAATCGGAATAAGAACACATAACATTTTCAAAATCGGATATCATGGTTAGTAGAGGCCGATCTTCGGATCGGGCGAGAGGGGGTGCTCATAGCTGACCTTCCCCAATCGTACCCAAGTTCCCGAGCCGAGGCAACTTTGGTGATGACGGACACGTGGCCTTTGGCACCAAGTCAGGGTTTCCTAAATTTCCCAAAATAAAATATTTAGGTGGCGACTTTGTATCTAGCAAAGCAGTCCATGTTTGGCACTTCTTTCAAAAAATCTATTTTTCTCAAAAACGATTTGCCGGATTTGGACTCTTTGGTTCAGATTAAGAACCGACAACAAAAGGGAGTCCGAACTGTAGAGTGAAGCCCAAGGGCGCGTCTACAGTTTCTGCATTTTACCAATTGGTTTAAAAAGCCCAGAATATGGCAAGTGGTCCCCAAACTGGGAAGTGTAGCTCGACTTTCTTCGTACCCCCTTTCGGAGAGCTCAAATTGGTCCTATAGTTCGGATTCCTATCACGGTTCTGAATCTAGTCTCACAAAGTGCAATGTGAAACTGGTAAACACTAAAGAGTCCAATCTGGCAAATCATTTTGGAAAATCAGATTTTGAATCAAATAATGCCAAAACTGGACTGCTTTGCCAGATCACAGAGTCGCCATCTAAATATTTTGTTTTGGGAAATTTAGGAAACCCTGACTCGTGCCAAAGGCCACGTATCCGTCATCACCAAAGTTGCTTTGGCTCGGGAACTTGGGTACAAGAGGGAAAGGTCCTGAAATGAGCACCCCCGCTTGCCCGATCAAAGACCGGCCTCTACTAATCATGACATGTTGTTTTATAAACCTCATGTGTTCTTATTTTGGTTATTAGCTAACTTTACTGTGTGACGCACACAAGCAAGTATAGAAGTTGCAAGATTTGGAACAAATTCAACTCATGTTTGTTTTTGAAAATGGTTTGAATTTGCCACCCTTAAGTGGGCTAAAACACGGATTTGCCACATCAAGTGGGCTTAAAACATGATTTGCCACTTCGCAAAGTGGGCTTAAAACTCACATTCATCGAATTATTCCAATTCAAACAACAAAGCCTTCATCCACATGCATTCATGCAGTTTAGCAAATAAGCACATAGCCTTATGGCAAGCATGCAAAACATGGCATTATGGCAATCACACTTATGCAAGTATGCTAAAGCATAAAAACTTACCGAGTACTTCGAGCCAAAACAAAAGCTAGTTAGAAATATGTGTGATCCTAACTATACAAAATGCTTAATGCAACACATGCAATATGAAATTAATAGGCTCGACTACTAATTATGGCATATGATTTGATTTAATTTGATAACATGCTTTTAAACATGTATTCAAAGAAGTGTATTGAAATTGCGATGCAGTTTGAATGATGTGCTGAGCCTCGGTGCATGCAAGACAAATGAATGATGCAAACATACAAGCATACGGTATGCTAATCGAAATATGATCCCTAATCTAACCATCGAAAACGATTAAATAAAAGGGAGAAAGACGTGGGGTTGGAAGACATGCACACACGTATGCACACTTATTACAACATTGTGCCCTCGTGAAGGAGGGTCCGAATGAATAAGAGCTAAGTTAATCTAAGCTAAGCTAGGCTAACTAATCTAATTAATCTAATCAGACTAATTATTACAAACCAAACGAATAACTAGTAGACTAATTACTAATTATTACAACACTTTAACTAATTAGCAAACTAGTCAATTAAAACAAACATATACTAGCTAATCCTGCAAGATATTTAAACTACACTGGCTCAGCTTTGCCTCGGGAAATGGAGGATGCATGTGTTCGGTTTTCACCTCAAAAAGCCCTTTGGTTTGCTCTTGAGAGACTCTGTTTGCAAGGTTGATCATAATCTAGGACCTTCCTGCTCCACCTTACCAAAAACTTGCTAAGGATTGCACCAGTGACCTGCCGGCCATGGTAGGTTGCTGCCGGCCCCCTGCCAGCCAAAAATGTTCCTTGCCGGCCAAGAGTGAACCACTGCCGGCCACTAATGAGTCACTACCGGCCACTGGTGTTCTGAATCACCACACTGCAACAGAGCACAAACAGAGCAAAAAGAAGGTTTTTCTAGAGGTATGTGTCACGACCCAAACCTGCCCCTATGGGTTTAGCATCGTAACCGGCCAGTAATCCTGGGATTACCGAAGGCCTCTGAGACAAATTAACATAATATTAGGGGCTAGCGGAAGCAATTAAGAAATATACAACGTCCATTGAGCTGTGCCGACTTATATGAGACAGAAAAATTTTAAACTTTTTATATACATATAAATACCTTACCTTGAAATCATAACATATATACAGATCAAATAAAAAGGACTTAGCCCCTTTTTTAAAATACCTAAGAAGATGTTTAACCAAACAAGAAAACATAACTTAAACTTTAAATTACATAGCGATAGTCACTTGACATATCCGGAACCTCCACGGGAGGCACAGAGGTTGGCTGACAAAAACAGGTTCTAGGCAGATGCCTCTAAGCCTGGTCACGCGCCTGATCACCTACATACATAAATAATATAGTGAGCTAAAGCCCAGTGAATAATAACAGAGTAAAGGGTTTAATGAATGATGTACATCACAGAGTTAGAAATCAAATTCTCATCAAAAGCAGAGTCTTACGCATATTCAGATTCCAAATCATTTTCGTAATCATTTTCATAATCATTTCCATATTCAGATTTTGTATATAATCATACGTAGTACATCCATTAGCGTTAACAAATCTGATGACCCATAAAGGGACGGCCTTAAAGGCATTTTGATGACTCATGTGTACATAGATGTTTCTGATGACCCATGAAAGGACCTGATGACCCATGAAAGAACTTGATGACCCATAAAGGGACCTGATGACCCATAAAGGAAAGCATATCATGTAGTGCTAAGGATGCCATAGATAACTTTCAGAATCTTGGACAATCATTCATTCATTTCAAAACATAGCGTAGCATTTCATGTCATAATGTTCAGAAAATATTTAACATTGAACATAACTTTACAAAGTTATTACTCACAGATAGTTGCAGAAGCAGATCACAATCAGGCAGACAATAGTGTGTGACCTACACAAGCACATAACATATACACATTGAAATACAATATTACTTTCTTGATCAAACTTGACTTTTCTTATCTTTTTCCGTCTAAATAGTCCGAGGTTTTATTACGCTTATTCTTTCTCATTTAAATAAACCGGGTTCTTATTTCACATATTCATTCATTACTAAGTCTTTCTTTTCCAAATAGATTGATCCTTTACTTGGCTTCGTAAACAATTACCACTAGATTAATGATTCATTCCTTAACTAACTAATTCATGTTGATTAGTAGCTTATTAATCTTTATTTAGTCATAAATCATGTCTAGAATGCCTTGGAAAGAGATGAGAATAAAAATGTGAACTAAATGCAATTTTCCAAAACATGCTGAAAATAGGTCTCCGCTCGAGCGCCACTTTGGTCGCTCGAGCGGACTGCAAAATTTGAAAACTACTAGGAGCTCGATTTTCACGCTCGAGCAAGACTTTCCTCGCTCGAGCGGACAACACAAATTCTGAAATTCCAAAATTGAAATTGAAGTTCAAATTCAGTATTCAAAGCCTCAAAACATGTACTTTAGTATACAAACATGGAAAACCATTGTATAATTAAATAAACACTTTCAATTAGAAATCATTCCTTCAAAATCATGCTCCAATTGTCCAAATTTAGTTTCAACTCATCTTCTCTATGTCAAACCCAATTTCAAGCCCACAATTTTAAAATATGAATTAAACTTTCAAAACTCTTGGAAAATTCATAATGTACGTCCAATTGGAACTCAATTTCATGTTAGGACAAATAAATTCCACCCAAAGTAATTAATTTCTAAATTAAGTTTCATACATTTGATCATAGCTTCAATTTCTCATTTTCTCTTTAATTACATAAAATTGGCCTCAAGTTCTTTCTATTTTCCTTGAAATCATGAAATTGGAGTCATGAAACTTCTTATAAATTTTCCAATTAGTTTCCATAATCTTAAACTCAACTTAATTTGTAACCTCAACTTAATTCATAATCAAAATATGTTTAATTTAAATAAAATCTTAAATCACACTACATGCATGGATTAAAAATCTAATTATAAAATCAAAACTTTAACTAGCATTAGGATTAATTCTAATTTTTCATAAACTTGATGTTCATAAAACATTTTCTTTTTCTCTTCAAAATATGAGATTGAATTAATCCAAATCCTTCAAAATCCATGATGTATGTATCAATAGAGTACTAAACTTGTAAAATTTATTCATGCATATAACAAATAGAACTTAATCTCATGCAAGGTTACAAAATTAGAGTCAAAATAATTGGTTACTAATTTAATCTCCATAAATTGAACATAACTCCATTTATTCATCATCTTGCTAACTTCATCTATTTATATGAAATTGAACCCAAGTTTAACAAATTTAAGAAATCAATAATTCATACACTTGGTCCTAACTTGATTTTACATGCAAACCTCTCATAAGTCTTTTTTTTTATTTTTTTATTTTTACACATGAATTAAATCTAAAACTTTGAAATTCTAACATGCATGTTGGGATGAACCTCAAATTTATGAAGACTAATAAAAATCAAACTCAAACTAATTAATTTCTAAATTAATTTCCATAATCATGAATCTAATTTAATTCCATCATCTTCTTGCTAATTTCTTTCCAATTACATGAAATTGAACCAAAATCCCTTTTGATTTCAAGTATTAGGTGTAGAAGAATTAGACAAGAAATTTACCTCAACTTGTTGAATTTTTGAGCTCTCTCTCAATCTTTTATTTTTCCTTAAGCTTTCTTTTCCTCATTTCTCCTTTGCTTTCTTAGTTGTTCATCTTGCATTTCACTCTCCAGCAACTCTTTTCTAGGTGAGTTCTCTCTCTCTCTCTCTCTCTCTACCGATTTTCTTTCTTCCTCGGTTTTCATCTCTTTTTCTTTTTGAGTTCATTGACTCTTTCATCACATTATCCATAATACTCACATCCCCTGCTTTTGGCCTCATTACACGTGCACACACACACTCTCATAGCACTTCCAGCACAACACTTAACATGCACATACCCACAGAATTTTCTTTGCACACCCACACTCAAATACACCCTCAAATCTAGATTGTTTCATAAGACAATTTATGCTTAGGATTTATTTAATTAAGCAACACTTAGTCTTAATAAATTTCAATTAGCACATCAGTAAATTAATTATAACAAATCATAGATTTCTCATAATTTAATTAATCTAATTGATTTCCATTAGAGCCTAATTAATTATATTTAATTTTATTAATCCGAATCACATTTTTAGTCAGACTCCCAAAAGGCTCCAAATATTAAATTAAATTTATTATCATTATCAATTTTGATCTCCCAAATCATCTAGGCCTTCAATTTCTGACCGGACTCAAATTTTCATCAATAAATTACATCTTCAAATTGGGCACATCATAATTAAATTTAATTTATAACAACCACAATCCTCAATCCTCATGACTTAATCAACTCCAATTAGGACCTAATTAATCGAATCTCAATTTCACTAAATTGAATCGAATATTTAATTAAACTCCCAAATGGGCCCGTAATTAAAATTAGATTGATTCAACTTCTTAACTTCACTTCCTTAAGCCATTCGGACCCTTAATTTCTAATTCCAAAATAACTCTTTAATAGAATCATATACGAGTCGGATCCCACAGGTCTCATAAATCCCAAATTAAATTATAATACTCGGCAATTAATTTCAAATCCTCTTGATTAATCAAGTACTAATCATTGTACGCGATAGGGTTGTTACAGTATGTTTGTATTGTACCCCTCCTTATCATCTCAAAACATCAAAGGAGTGGCACTCTTGGATCCAAAACCACCAATCAAGCATTTTCAATGCATGATGGTGTAACAAGCCCGCGAGGGACCTCGCTACAGTTCGGACTCGATTTTGTCGCGGTTCCAAATCTTGAACCAAAGAGTCCAAATCCGGCAAATCGTTTTTGAGAAAAACAGATTTTTTGAAAGAAGTGCCAAACATGGACTGCTTTGCCAGATAACAGAGTCGCCACCTAAATATTTTAAAATGGGAAATTTAGGAAACCCTGACTCGGTGCCAAAAGGTCACGTGTCCGTCATCACCAAAGTTGGCTCGGGAACTTGGGTACGATTAGGGAAGGTCACATCGTGAGTTTCTCGCCCCGGTCAAAGACCGGCCTCTAGTAACCATGATATCTATTTTTGAAAACTTTGTGAGTTCTTATTCCGGTTATTAGCCTAGGTTACTATGTGATGCGCCTGAGATACAAGTATAGATGAATCGCTGAATTGGGCCCAACATCTCATGTTTGTTTGTTTGAAAATGGTTTGATGGTGCTACCCGCAAGTAGGCTAAGACGCGGATTTGCCACCCTCAGGTGGGCTTAAGAAAACAATGATTTTGCCACTATCTAGTGGGCTTAAAACAAACAGTCGATGAATTGTCCCAATTCAAATAACCCAACCTTCACCCACAGGCATTCAAGGCAGTTATATCACATAAGCATTTAGCCTCATGGTAAGCATGCTATTCATGGTAACACTCACAGGTATGCAAGGATGCTAAAGCATAAAACTCACCAAGTACTCCAAGCCAAAACAGAAAACTGATTAGGAATCATGCATGATCCTACATATACTGAATTGCCTAATGCAACACATGCAAAGATGCAACTATAGCAGGCTCGGCTATTCTAAACATGGCATATGATGATGTTACATCTAACATGTATTCAATTTGGAATTGAAATACAAATGCAGTTTGTATGATGCGCCGAGCCCGGTGCATGCAAAACAGATGAATAAATGCAAACATGCTATCATATTGTATGCTAATTGAAATATGCCCTATATCTAACCATCGTAAGCGGGTAAATAAAAGGGAGAAAGAAGTGGGGGTTGGAAGACATACATCACACTCATCCACACTTATTACAATTATGCCCTCGCGCAGAGGGTCCGAATAAATATACAGTCCGAATAAAAGAATATTACAGTCCGAAATATTACAGTCCGAATAAATAAATACAGATTCCTAATTAATTAACAGATTAACTAAGAAAGTCAGAATCGCATACAAGCCGGGGACCGCCTTTGCTTCCGCTTTGAATAATGAAATGATGCATGTTGTCACGCCGCTGAATCCTTTGGGATGCCCCAATTAGCCTCGCTTGCGCTTTTCTTGAAATGCGTGCGAGTTCAAAAAGTTGCTGATTCTTCATTTTGCTGCAACAGAGAGCAGGAAAGGGGCATAGCAATGTATTTCACAAATATACGCATGCCTCGATCCTCGTGCCACCAATCACGCATATCGATGCATGATGGCCGAGGAGTCGGATTGCATAACTCAATATAGGATGAATGCATATGAATGCTACAATAAAACCTAACTCCATCATGGGTAATCCGGAGTGTCGGTGACTTGGGAATTGAGACCCGTTCCGTCACTCGGAGTACGGAACGCACCTCGTTTCCCGTGCCCGGGCTAACTCCTATCCCGAACACAATGCAATATGCATGAGATGCAATCCTAACATACACAATGCTATGGAAATGAGATGCCTCGAAATGCGTGCACGCGGGCACGCAAACCGAGGCAATGGCATACGGAATGCAATGAGACTAAAATGCAAATTAGACTTACACTAACATGAGAGAGCCTCAGCCACACACACATAAGAGGCCGAGAGATGAACATGAGATGCCTCGAAATGCGTGCACATGGGCACGCAAACTGAGGCAATGGCCCTAAGGCATGAAATGACATGAAATATGATATACAATGAGACTAAAATGAGATGTCTCGAAATGCGTGCCCACGGGCACGCAAACTGAGAAAATGGCATATAGACATGAAATGGCACAAAGAATGCAAATTGGACTTACACTAACATGAGAGGACCTCAGCCGTACTCACATAAGAGGCCGTCGGATAAAAAAGAAGTGCCTCGAAATGCGTGCACACGGGCACGCAAACCGAGGCGATGGCACAGGAAATGCAAATGACATGAAAAATGCAAATTGGGCTTACACTAACATGAGAGGACCTCAGCCGCACTCACATAAGAGGCCGCTTGATGAAAAAGAAATCGTGCTGCAGACACATAAACCAAGGCAGTGGCATACGCAATGCAAATGACATGGAAAATGCAAATTGGGCTTACACTAACATGAGAGAGCCTCAGCCACACTCACATAAGCTGCCCTCGGATGAAAAAGAAGACGCCTCGAAATGCGTGCACACGGGGCACGCAAACCGAGGTAATGACATATGGAATGAAATGGCATACACAATGCAAATTGGGCTTACACTAACATGAGAGGGCCTCAGACACACTCACATAAGAGGCCGAAAGATGAAAAATGAAGTGCCTCGAAATGCGTGCACACAGGCACGCAAACCGAGGCATGGCCCGAAGGCATGAAATGATATACGAAATGCAATGTGGCATATGGCATATGGAAAATGCAAAATTCAGCAGCCAAAATGATGCACAAATAGCCCCTGAATTATGGCAAAATTACACCCGATGCTCGAAATGTAATGTTATGCACCCGAAACGGCCTATAGCCCTACTAAACATGCACAATATGGATATAACATGTAAAAAAGTAGCAAGGCAGCCCCTGAACTAGCATTTTTTCAGTACAAAGTATGGCCAAACAATGATCACAAGTATGGCAAAAATGGCTTGCAAAAATGGGGGAAAAGAGGAGAATTACAAAGCAAGTGGTATGTACAATGCTCAAACTGAAAAATACAGTTCTACAACATTAAAGAGTGACCAAAAATATGCACATTTACAAGAGATGACATCCCCCAATTCAGTATGTAGATAGGCTAAACATAGCATGCGAAATAATGAGCCAACAAAGGCTATAACATGAGGTACCAAAAGCATGCATCAAACAACCTTGGACCCTTAACAAAACATGAATAATGGGTCATTTTAAGACACTTTTTAAGCCTGATGAAGGCTGAAAACAGAAGCCAAGCAAGCCTAACAAAGCATGCAAAATAATGAACCAAAGATGGAGTACAACATGAAGTACCAAAAGCATGCATAAAATGGCCTAAGACCCTTAACAAAACATGAAGAAAAAGCCAAAAAAAGGCTCTTTTCAAGCCTGACGAAGGCCGGAAACAGAAGTTAAGCAAGCCTAACAAAGCATGCAAAATAATGAACCAAATAGGGGGTATAACATGAAGTACCAAAAGCAATTACCAAATGGCATAAGACCCTTAACAAAACATGAATAATGGGCCAAAATAAGACACTTTCTAAGCCTGATGAAGGCCGGAAACAGAATTTAAGCAAGCCTAACAAAGCATGCAAAATAATGAACCAAATAGGGGCTATAAAGAGAGGTCATGCATGGAAGCACCAAACAACCTAAGACCCTTAACAAAACATGTAGAGGGGATCATTTTAAGACTATTTTCAGGCCTGAGAATGGCCAAAAACAGAACAAAGAAAGGCTTAACAAAGCATGCAAAATTACGAAAAATATGAGAGATTATGAAACAAGTGCATGATAGAGTTACCAAACATGGTTGAGCCCTTCTTCAAAGTTGAAGAGGGGCTCAAAATAATCCTAAAACAATAGGGGTCGGAGCCCAAAACCACAAGCAAATAGGGTAGAAAAATGATACAAAAAGGTGCTAAAAAAGAGGGAAAAGGGACTCACCCTTGAAGACCACTTCTTTTGTTGCTTCTTGGACCAAATTTGTTGCTTCTTAGCCTCTGAAAAACCTTCCTTGCTGCTGGAAATGGTATGGTGATGGTGATGCTAGGTGTTGATGAACAAAATGGTGCCAAGACTTGGATGTTTGAAGCTTTTTAGAAGAGAGGAATGGAGGAGATGTATATGCAAGGCTCAAAGGATTTTTTTTTTAACCCTTAAACCAGCTGGTGGCCCCTGGTTTTTATGGCCAAGAAAGGGGTCAAAAAGGAGGGCAAAAGGGAGTGGAAAATACACCCAAGCATTCTCTCTAAAGATATTTTCCAAATCTAGATATTTTGAGGGCAACTAATGCATATCTGGAATACACTCAAAGAGAGGAATAGGGCCGGCCAACTCATAGGGGCAAAATCGTCATTTCACAAAAGGGGTGGCTGGCCAGCTAGATAAAAAAAACTGCCGAGAAGACCACTGGCTGTTGGGTGCTAGGGAAGTCCAAAAATGTCCATTCAAGTGTCCAAATTGAAGCCCCGGAAGTTAGCTTTCCAATGCCGCAAACCTTGCATCAAAATTCCTTCTGTAGAAAAAGTTATGCCAGTTTCCGTAAAGCTGCGCAGATTCAGTCCAACCGGACTTCAACCAACCATATCTCCTCCCCCCGGATTTGGACTTAGGAGATTCTTGAGTGAAAAATGAAGCCCCGGAAGTAATATTTCCAATGGTGGTGGCCTCATATTTTAATTCCTCTTGTGCAAAAAGTTACGCTTGTTTCGATGAAGCCGCGCAGACTTTTCTCCTTCCTGGATTCATGCTGAACCACTTTTGACCAAGCAGATAACTGGTTGCTGAGACAATTGCTGGCCTCCCACCCTCCAGTGATCTTCCTGGTGCTAAAACAGAGGTACATGCCAAAATTGAACAAAAACTAATGCAAAACGAAATCTCGGGGACCAAAACCGCTACGGTCCCGAAATGGGTCATGAGCACCGAAGTGGTGTTACCCACGAAGTGGGCATCAGAGGCCCCAGTGTCCCTCAGAATGATAAAACAGAGGCACTTGCCAAAATTGAACAAAAACTGATGCAAAATGAATGCTCGGGGACCAAAACCGTGCGGTTTAGGGTCCCAAAAATAGGCTGTGAGCACCGAAAGTGGTGTTCGGCCACGAAGTAGGTATCAGAGGCCCCAGTGTTCCTTGGAATGATAAAACAGAGGCACTTGCCAAGAACCAGAGAAATCGGAGATGGTTGGGCGGTCCCGAACCGAGGCACACGGCCTGACAGTCCCGAAAACCGGGAACCGGGCTCCGAAATGGGCAAAATGGCCTACGGGCACGAAACGTAGCCCACGGCCACTGAGAGATAGTCTACAGGACCACTCCCTCCCCTCAGGAAAGAAAACAGAGAAAATCGAGTCTGGTTCGCAAACCGAGACAAGGCACAGAAGAAGGTTCGGAAGTCCGGAGGCAGGGCGCACGGCCGCGACTCTGAGACTTCTGAATGAGCACAATATGCAACATCACCGAGCGCTCAATCGGTGACGTCTGAGTCTTAAGGTCGGTCAAAAATGGGGTGTCTACAGATGGCCAAAGATCCAAGTTGCACAATTTCAATAAGTGCACAAAAACAAGACTCTAGACCACTACCTTGTCTATCATGGATGATCAAAGGCAATGTAGACAAAGGAGATTGGCTTATTTCATCACTTTGAGTATGAAATGCTCCAATCTACCTTGTGTTCAATATAACGTCCGGTTGAACACATGCAATGCAAACACATCATGCTTAACTTGCTCAAGTTTTACTTGTCATGTTTTATTTACACATTTTAATTACCGATCCGTTCTTTAACCGGTTAGTCCAAGGTGAGTGTCCTCTAATGAGAGAGAGGTCAACCAAAGGATGATTTAAGACATGAGAGAGATCATGTCGTTGGTTAGTAGAAACCCTTAAAAGAGGATTAAAACCATTAAGCACAAGTCTCAATCTCAAGTTTAAACACAATCTAAAGGCTAACCAACCCTCAAAGCAAATGAAAAAGTGAAGAAATGAGGGAGGTTGCAGATATTTCAGTGCTGAAATGATATGCAAAATGATACTACAACATGCAAACAACTCATGCACGACATGTTTAAAAGCCAAAAACACCAAACTAGTGAAGATCACAACACTATAAGCATGCAATACAAAGCTCAAAACGTATAAACTTCCAAACAGTCCTAAAACAGCCTAAAAGGAGTCCTAAAACATGCTTGAAGTAAGCTAAAAATAGCTAGAATGAGAGGCCAACACATAGCACAAACTAGACTATTACGCATAATTGCATTACAAGCATACAAAGCAAGCCTCAAGTGACTTAACCAGCCCCAAACAGAGGTAAAACAAGTCAAAATAACAGCAAAAACATATTGAGATCAAGGTACAAAATGCTAGAAAATCATGCTCATATGTCAATCTATCTAGGCTTATAAACAAGACACAAAGAGGGGAGGTTAATCCTTTCACTTTTGGACTTCAAAATAGAGTTTTTGCCACTGAAATAACTCTGATTTTCAGTGGTTAGAAAGGCCAAAAAGTTTGATTTAAAACAACTTTGAAAGATGGCACAACAACTTAGCAAGCAAGATACAAGAAGGGTGGACCACCCCTAACTCCAAAATAGCCTCAAACCACCATTTTTAAGCCTAAAAAATAGAGGTTTTTGCAGTTGAAAACTAGGCCAAAAACAGTTTGCAAAGGTGGCAAAACAAGTGTGCAAAATAAGCTTAAAGAAGGTAAGTGTTATACCTTTGAAGCAAAGCACAACTTAGGCACAAATCCAAGCTCAAACCTCCTTCTAGAGCTCAAACAAGACTCCAAGAGACCTCAGCCCAAAGGTGGTCAAGTTTGATTAAGGGTTGATATGTTAAAGTGTGATGTATGCAAGCTTCTAAGCACAAAAGCTCTAGAGAGAGAGGATTGTAGAGAGAGAGGCTGCCAAAATTCTTCCAACCTTGAAATATGAGAGATAGGCCATCTACATATAGAAAACCATGAGCTTTGGTCGAAAATATCTCAAAATGGACAACTAGAATAGCTGGAGAACAAATATCTGCAAAAAACTGCCTTTTTGCATCAATGGTCGGCAAGGGATCATTGATGGCCGGCAAGGGTCCATTTTTGGCCGGCAAGGCACACTCCTAGATGGAACCTAGCCAGCATAGGCCATTCATGGCCGGCACATGGCCGGTAAAGCCCATTCATGGCCAAAAACTTCCACCTCTAGCTGGCTAGAAAAATCTATTTTTTGGGCCCGACTTCAACCGGACATATCTCCTTTATCTGGACTCCTTTTCAGGTCATTCTTGAGTCTAAAATGAATCCCTGGAAGTCTTCTTTCCAATGGTGGCAAACTCACATCAAAATTGTAAGTGTGCAAAAAGTTACGCTCATTTTAGTGAAGACTACTCAATTTCAGTTTAACCGGATTCATGCCTAACTTCTCGTCAGCTAGTTTTCTTCCCTCCTCTCCTCTTTTCTTCAACCCCAAACCCCTAAACAAGGTTTTTTGAAATGTTTTTCAAAGAGTTCACCTCTTTTCCATTCATTTCCACTTTGACCTTGCTTGGTTTACCGAAAAGCGCAATATTTAACGAAATGCGAGCCTCGGAACATTGTAGAATTTTTTTTTCAAAAATGTTTTGAAAGAGAGAGTTTTCAGGTCTAAAAATCATTTTGGTCAGAATGGTTTGGATTTGACGCTCTCCTTACCGAAGAAATCGAACCTTTGTACTACACAACTTTCATCACCAAGTAAACAATCAGTGGCGCCCAAGTCTTAAGGGCGGTAAAAAATGGGGTGTCTATAGGAAGGTCCATTTAAAATTCATAAGGTCCTTAGAGGAGGGGCTTATCATCTTGCTTCATTGGAAGGTGAGCCACACATGATAGTTATTAATGATAAATACCTAAAGAAATATTATCCAACCATGTGTGAGTGCATGAATAAGCCATGATAATATGAAAATAAGCATATGTGGCAAACCAAGAGAAGCCAGAGTAAATATGAAATATTAAAGATTGTGACAAAAGTACAAGCAAGATAATTACATTTAGTTTAATCTTTTTGAAAGTACATTGAAAGCCTACTTTAAGCTTGAAGGGTAGTTTGGTGCCTAATTTTATTTTGCCTAAGTTTGGTTTGGGCTTGTTTGATGGTAGGTGGGCCACCTTCTACTTGAATAAGAAGGTTTGGAATTTGTTGGGAAAGGCTTGTTCAACAACAGATTTCTGAGCTCTCACATGTGCCAATTGAGCTTCCAGTTGAGCCTCTTTTGTTATGAGGATGGTAAGCTGAATAGTAAGGGCTTGTGATCTGGTAGAGGCCTCAGTCAGAGCATTGATTGCTTTTCTCATTTGATCCACTTGAGTTTCAGTGTTTTTTGGCTCAGTATGAAATTGATTGATAGCTGCTAAGTGTTGTGGAAGCTCTGAAAGGAAGTTTTGGAAAGCTTGCACTTGGTCTAGGTCAAAAGTTCGGGCACTAGAGGTGCAATGGCTTCTAGGTAGTTAGTAAAAACTGTAGTGTGAGAAAAAGCCAGATCATTTAAGGGTTAGTCAAGTAAGTTGAAGAACTGATCCACCAATTGTTGGTTTTCACTAGTCAGTTATTTTACTCTTCCTTCAATAGAAAGATTGGCAACAGTTTCTTGTACAGTAGAAATGCCAGAGGCCAGTCATGGATTGTGGAATGAGGGACAACTGTAGGCTGTGGCAGCAAGGGAGTGAAGTTAACAACTGGAGTAAATTAAAAAGAGCAAAAAAATAACATATAGTATAATAATAGAAAGTAATTTCAAGTGTTGTTACCTTTGTTAAGGGTATGGTAGTAGCTCCAGTATGAGGTAAGATGGAGATTATCAAGGCCTCTCTTGAAACACTTTGGGTTGGTGTGGTTTGCACCCCAATTTCAGTAGTCAATGATATCTGAGAAGACATAGTGGCCTTGCAAAACAATATAAAGAAATGTTATTAGGCCATAGAGAGAATGTGAGAAGATAAGGTATATACTTGTAAGAAAATTGTTACCTGTGTTGGTAAGATTTGAGCAATAGAAGTATTGGTGGCCAGAACATCTGGAGTTGGTTCTTTGATAGGGCTATGAATTTGAGAGGTTTGAACCCCAATGTCCACGGTGATTGGTATGGATAAGGGTAAGGTCTCTTGACCAACAGGAACTTCAGGTGAGGGCTGAGTATAGTTGCTAAGAGGGTGTGTAATCCCCTCAGAGGAAGTCCTCTCTTCGTTTGAAGATGATTCACTTTCCAAAACTTCAGTATCAGTTTTGTCAACTTCATTCCGTTGATTGTAGAGTGAGGCATGATTGTCTTGATGAGTGTCATCATCTTGTTTAGGAATAGGGTAATGAACAAGAAAATTTCTGTCGATAGGAGATGTATGGCTATCAGGGTTGTCGGTTAAATCAATTGGACTTTCTCTGACATGGCCTGAGCCAATTGGAGTTTCTTTGGCATGGCCAGGGGTTTCTGATTCTTCTGAAGAAGAGGCCACACCAGGAAAAGTGATGACCTCATTTGTTCCATGGCGTACCCCTCTCAGAGGGAAGGTCATTAAGTCCCCTAAAGCTATTCCTTAGGGAATGTCAAACAGAAGTTGGGCTAATTCAGGGGCCAATTCTCTTAGACTTGCTCTTTCTTGACCAGCCTGCTCTTCATGTTGGGGATGTTGTTGCTTTAAGCTTGTTTGAGAAAAGGCAAGTTAGTCTGATTTTCAGGCGAAAAAGAAGGCATATTAATTTGGTTTTCAGGCAACTCTTTATGAGAATAATGAGACACAGCAAGAGAGAGAAGTTTTATCCTCTTGTATGTCTGAAAAGAAGAAAAGTCAAGGGATTGTCAGTATATTAAACATGATATATAGTGGTTCAGCAAGGTTTGAGTAAAATCCATACCATTATAGGTGGGGAGGAAGAACTGCTAGATGGAGAAGGAATTGGTGCAGTAAGAGCTCTAGTTTGAGGAGGAACTCATTGTTCTTGTTTCTTTTTTGACCTCTTCTCAAGGGTTGCACCACCCTCCAGTTATGGCTAAGAGGACAGAATTTCTTGAATTTCCTCTTGTCTATTTTTAGTTCTCCTTTCAACCTCAACACCTTGATTGTAAGGGTTGAATCTTTCATAGCTAGTTGTGTTCAAAGGATTGCCTTTGTGCTTCTTTGGTGGGTTCATTGGAGCCTTACCTTTGTTTTTAGTGGCTAGAACAGTCTGGGCATGCATTTCTATAGCCAAAGGAGTGGCCTTGACAGGAGACTTGGCTGCATGAAGGAAATATGGCAAATCAGTACTATTACACTCCTAAGGAAACCAATTTTAACAACATGTATAAGGAAAAAGAGGGTTATCAATGCTCATTTATACTCCTTTCCTGTTGTCAGGATGCACAATCCAGACATAGACTTGAACTTCCTTGTCAAAGATTAATGCACTTATGAGGAGCCACAATTATTTGAATCTTGTGGTAAGGTAGGGTGTGGTGTTGCAGTAGTAAAAGCTAAATTGGTCAAATAGCTTTTGATTCTCAGCTAACAGAGCCTCTACATCTGAATGATCTTTAAATTGAAGTCTGGCCCCAACTTGTTTATGAATCGTGGAGTGGAAATAAGGGTAAGGAACAACTTGATGCCTGGCCCATTAGTAAGGGTTATAGCTCTCAAAGCTGCAGTTTGAGAGTCTATTGGTGGAGATGGACCCTTCCACCAGAATATATCTAGGAGTGAGGATTTGAGCCCAAAAGGTTTTTTGTTTTTGTCTCCAGTCATCATCTAGAGTATGGGGCTCAACATTAATATATGTGAGTCTAGATGAAGTAAAATGAAAATGTTGGAAGGGGATAAAAAACTGGGGATCCCTGTTGATAAGTAGTTCATAGAGAGTGGTCAATACCTTGGTGAAGGAAATTAGAGGTAGCTGGTCTAAATGAGAGAAAAAAATTCAGCATAGCTTTCACATGGTAAGAGATATGGAGTTTAGGTGGTGGGCTTGATTTCAGGAAAATTGGCATAAAGCTAGGCTTGGAAAATCTAGAAGGGGCCATCATAGTTATGATCAATTTCCTTATCAACTAAGGAAAATAGACCTCTATATTGGATACCTAAAAGAAAAGGAGCAAAAGTCAGCTCTATGCCTTCTTGGATACATGTGGCAAAAAACCAGGAACACACAAGAAGTTTTAAGAAAGTCACAATAGGTAAAAGGCTGTTCTTTCTTCATCTGAGGGTTCAAGGCCAAACTTTTGATACTTGGTTTAGAATTTTCCATAACTAAGGTCGGTATTGAGTTTGATAGGTGTCTTAGGGGTTAAAAGTGCATTGATATGTTGACCATAAATAGGAAGGCCAGGTAAATGAACGACATTAAGAATGGTGGGAGAGATCATACCACATCTCAGGATGATGGAGTTGCAGGATACAGACCAAAAGCAGGCAGCAGCATTGATGGACCATTTGTCCATGTCTAGGGTAAAAGTTGATAGTCTGATGGCATCATAAATACCTAAAGCCCTCCAGAGATCAATATCGTACACCATCATTCTCTGGACCCATAGTCTCTAATCAGGGTTAGGTTTTTGCCATGAGCGCAGAGGGTTAAGGCTTGAGTCCCAATGGCGCCAAGCCAGTTTCGCCTTATTGAAGAGCATCACTTCGGTGTCTGCAATAGGGTAATAATGAGTAAGTTCATCAAGAATGGTTGCAGTAAAAGTAGGGCCTAATTTCCCTTGTGCAGAGCTGTTGTGGCGTGGAATAATGTAGCTATTGAAGATGTGACGGAGTAGTTGCTAGAACTTAGTTAGGAAACGTTGTACAGGTAATGTTTCTACTTGTTTCTTGCCTTTGGTTTGAGCTTGTTTGGGTGCCATAGAAGTATGTGAGCAAGAGAGTTTTGAAGCAGAAAGGTTGAAAAGTCAAAGTACAGAGCAAGACAGAGGAAGTAAGAGTAGTGAAGTGATGGTTTGAATTTTGGAAGTCAAATAATTTATGGTAGATCCTCCTAATTGAGCTTGGCCTGTCATTGACAATTGGGCTTAATGGTTAGGCCTATTTAATTCATGTTTTGGATCAATTTTAGCATATGGGTTTTATTATAAACATTTGGGCTTTGATACGTGGGTTTGTTTTTATAAGCCTAAATGTTCATTATTATAAACTGTCCAAGTATGTAAGTGTCAAGACTCTAAACAGTTCTTTCTGATATTCATTGAAAACAAAAACATCTTTTTTGTCCTGAATGAGGGGGCCATTGTTAGCACTAAAATTTATTTATTTTCTCTGTCGAAAAGCATAACAAATATAGAGAGTTGATCCAGTGAGTGCTAAGGGTGAAGATCACAAATTTACAGTAAGAGGTGGATCCCAGAATGCAGAGCAAGTGACAAAAGTGAAACAGTTAAAGGAGGAGATGTGGCAGACATAGTTTTCTCTTATTGATTCATCTGATAGTGCAGTGGGATGTGGCCAAACGTTGCCCAAGTGTCAAGCCATGAAGTTAGGCATGCGGGTGATGCAGGGTACGTGGCTTGTTTGCAAGAGAAAGAGAATGTTGCAGCAAAGAAGCAGTTACCAACGGTTATGGAGATCATGGGTAGCTATGTAGGAAGTGAAGGTAACTTGCTCCATGGTGGGACACGTGGCAGCAGAGAAGTGGCAAAGCCAGCAACATAAAGGCTAGAAAGTCGAAGTAAAGAAGGCTCAACAAAATTCACAATCCATGTGGAGTTAGGAGTAACTTAATTAGCAGTAGCTTTTGTACTTAGCAATAGTTTGTTTTTAATTCAGCCTCTGTGGCCAAGTTTTTTCTTCTGTCAATTGTTATGCACATTGAACTTGTACTTTAATTCTTGTAATTAAGTGGCAAGTTTACTTGTTCTTCAATTAATTTTCAGTTTATTTCCACTTGTTTCTTCGCATTACAACCTCTAAAGAAATCCTTGAATCTGTCAAGACATAGAACACCAACCACAGTTACTTGATCTGTTGTTTGTGAAATTGTGGTTTCTTTGTTGAATCACCTCTGTCGATTTCACCCAAACCAGATTTTTGCTAACAGCGATAGATTTAGAAACAAGTCAGAACACCTTCATGATGAATATATAAAGTAGAAGAAATAAGTGTTTGGTTTCAGTTTTTTGGAAATTGAGTATTTTGTTTTTCATGTTTTTTATTTTATTTTTAGTGAATATTTTTAAAATTTTAAGCAAATTTTTTTTTTAGATGCACTTACTTAGATATATCTAAACAGTAAAATATTTGTGAAAAAATATTTTAAAAAATTAATAAATACACAAAAATATGAAAAATGTACTGATTTATTTTTTATTTTTTATTTTTGGTATTTAGTGATATATTTTTTTAAAAAGATCACAAATAATATACTTTTTAGGAAAAATTATTGAAAAGTCCTAATTTGAAAAATGTTGCACCAGTTGGCCCCACTGTCCAAATGGTTAATTGGCAAGTCCTTTGTAATGGTAAATTGTAACCAAGAAGTCCTGATTCAAATGTAGCTTCGTATTGGTGGGACGATTATGCTCTCTTTAGTTTATTGGCAGGAAGTTCTGTGGTTTTGGAATGTGCAAATCAATGTTTGAATTGAACAAGCAAACGTGAACAATGTCACAAAAGATGGATTGACGAAGCAAACGAAATAAAAATGGTAGATCAACGTGAACAATGTTAGGAGGGAAACCAACGAACAAATAAAATCGACGTGAACAATGTTTGGAAGGAATTCGGCAGATTGACTTTGCCGACGTGGTACACCAACTTGACGATGTTCACGCTAGAAACAACAATGGCGGACTGTTACAGCAGATAGACTGGCCAAGCAAACAAAATCAACGTAAACGATGTTAGAAGGGATTCCGGTAGATCGACTTTGCCGACGCGGTACACTGAATGATTGGGTTGTTGAATGCAAAGACAAAGTCGAGACTGATGGACCCGCCGAAGCAAGATCAGAGATCTTAGAGGATGATGAAATCGGCTCTTTTGCCTGCAGTTTCTTGTGAATCAAAAGTACATAAACAAAAAATTGGTGTCATGCATCTCTTATCACGCAATTTCAAATAAAAATTCAGAAGGTAAGAATTTAAATTTCAATCAGTCAATCCACATCAAGAACACAGATTTTTAGCATATTCTAATAATCAAACCTTTTTGTCGGAATTGTCGAGGAAGAAAACCCGGTAGTCTAGGGTTTCGAATTGGCCTTCCTCTTGGATATGAATCTGGGGCATATAGAGAGCACTGCAAGTGAATAGCCTCCTCTTTGGTACTAATTTGTTGTTGAAGATAAGATTGAAAGCTTGAGATCTTCGCAATGGTGTCCCTTTGAAGAGT
Source organism: Camellia lanceoleosa (assembly GCA_025200525.1). Lineage (NCBI taxonomy): Eukaryota > Viridiplantae > Streptophyta > Magnoliopsida > Ericales > Theaceae > Camellia > Camellia lanceoleosa. Next base: position 108,856,516 of record CM045772.1, on the reverse strand, counting down.
AAGGCAGTGGTGCTGCTGTGGCTATCACTCTGGTGACCATCGCCATTGTTGATTTTGCTATGAACTCCAAAATCAGAGAGGGAGTCTGTGAAGACGAAGAAGAAATCTAGTAGGCTCAGCTCTTTCTCACTCTCAATTAGTAATTTTACAACAAAACTATGACGTTATGGTCCTTCTTTGGATGAAGATTTGCCTGAAGAGTACAAGACGATGAAGTTCAGTTTATGGTCTGTGATTCAATTGGCGAGTTTGATTTTGATTATTGGTGCTTTAGCTTGTAGCCTTGCAATTCCTAGATTTAGGAACAAAAGATTGTATGAACTTGAATTGTAGAAATGCGAACTCATGATTTTGGTTCTGATTTCGGGTTGTGAGAAATCCGAAATAGAAATTCGAAACCATTTCAATGTGTCTTATTTTGCGTGTTCACGTCATGTACGAAACAACACTATGACGTTACCACGTTTCATTTCTACGCATGTTACAAACCTACTAAATTAAAAAAGGTATTAGTGCGCTTTTTCGATCAACGTGACACACAAACACTCATTCACCTTTCCTATACAACCCACGCCAATCAACCAATAATACTAGTAGTGGCAAAATAGTCAACAAACAAATTAAGGGACCATTCAATCACCAAGAAAACATTTAGGATCTCATGGATTACAAGTCCACAAAATGGGATTTACTGGTCAATTCCCCTACTTTTTAAGTGTATTTATGTTAAGTGTGTCTAAAAATTAAAAAAATATTTAAAATATTAAAAAAATCAATGAAAAAAAATGAAAAATTTAAAAATAATTTTAAAAATAAATAAATTTTGAAAACTGAAACCAACAGAGTGGATAGACTTTTTATGTGAGAGTGTCTACCCATTCTGCTAGAATGTTTCTTTTGTAGGGAATTAAACAACTGCCTTTGAAATTGTATCTTCATTAGTTTGTGGATAATACCTCATTTTTTGGTGAGAATAAACAATATCTAGATGCACTGTTGGGATGGTCTCTCATTATTTGAAGGGTAAAAGCTTTGTAAATTCGGATGACCTATGATTAGGGGTGGATAAATATCTACCTGGGTTAGGTTCAGATTCGACCGTTATTATTTAGAAGGGGTTTGAAATGATTTAAATTGATGATGTAGCGTGTTCCAGACGGAATGGGTCGGACTGATCCACGCTTTCCAAACCGGTGTCCGAGGTAGCAAGCCCACAGAGGAACCTGCACAAGAGTCAAGACTATGCCATTCATTTTGGAACAATTTGATATCATGCATTTTGAAAGTTAAAAAATGATATGATCTTATATACAAAAAAAAATGCAAATTCATCATGAGATGCAAACTAAAGAATCGCTTCTAAAATATGATATGTGAATCATCTCAAGAACATAAACCAGAAAAAAACAAAAAAAATATGTAGGTGGGCTGGCTCTAGCACTAACTATTAAAAAAAAAAAAAAAAAAAAAAAAAAATAAAATAAAATAAAAAAAAAAAACAACATAAAAAAAACATAAAAAAAAAACAATAATACAATAGAAAGATAGAGACAGCAAGATTAAATATGAGACTAATACTAATAAAAAAAAAAAAAAAAAAAAAAAGAAGAGAACAAAGACAACAACAAACAAAAAAACTAAAAGCATTAAGCAAAATAATAAAATAAATAAAATAAATAATTAATAATTTAACAAACCACTACTATTAAGGAATATAAACAATATGAAAAATAATAAAAAAAAAAAAATAATAGATAAAAAACAAATTAGATTATAACAAAACACAATGAAATAAGAAAAGAATGAAAAAATATATAAATATAAAAAATAAATAAAAAAAAAACTAACAATTCACCTTCCAAAAAAGATTGAACTTTTGATTTCCAAACTTCCTCTTGATCGTATAAGTGGCTAACTCTCTGTTTTTTCTCACTTTCAATCACTAAACACTCTTCCTTATGATCAAGGCAATTGATCTTTAATTAACGGGGAACGGGGAGTCCCCTAGCGAACCCTCCGACGAGCAAATTAGAAAGAGAGATGGAATGTAGAGATAGATTAGAGATAGAAAAGCTTAACTTTCTTCTTATCTTCGACGTCTGCTTATATCTTTTGGTAATCATTTCGTTGTCCCTTCTGACCTGTCATCTTGGCCGAAAGTCTATGCTCTAGCTTGCCTTGTTCATGGTGAGGCCGTTCTGTCTCGACGGGGAGGGGTTATCGCAATAAATGCTGTAAGGGACTTCATTAATGGCTGATGTGCAGTGCAATAACTTTGCAGGATCTTTGTCTGCTTATGTGGCTTGTCCTTCTCTTGCCACGTGTTTAGATGTCATTGGTTCTTGATGCCATGTTGAGTTCCAGCCATGTTGGGCTTCATTAGTTGAATTATGTATTGGGCCCTAAGTGGTGGGCTTGGGTTGTTCATAGTGGGCTATAGCCTTTATGGGCTTACCCATGTCATAAATAAATATATTTTTTAATTTTTTATGAAAAGATATGTAAAATTGTAGAGAAATGATGTGATTTAAAAAAATAAAAGGATAAAAAATGTGTACTTAATTTATTTTTTTTAAATCTCAATTTTACCTTATTAAATTTATTATTTTTTAAAAGTCATGGAGAATTTTATATAAATCAATTATCCCTATATTTTTAGACTTGAACATTCAAAAACGATATATTTACTTCAAAAAATCCTATATAAATATAAACAAATAGTATTATTTCTGTTGTACCTAAAATATATATATATATATATATAAACAAACAATCTCACTTCTTATTAAAAAAAAAGGTCTTCCTATTTTTTACATTTATGATGGTTGAATAATAAAAAATAATTACTCTTTCTTATTTCCTGTACCTGCTTTTATTACTGATATACATAATATTTACAATTGTCCATCATAGTTTAAATTGTTGTGAATAATTTTAGTTGAATCTTAAAGTTGTATGCATCCATTCAAATTTAGATAGAGGAAAGCGCATAAGTTTTTAAAACAGAGATTTGTATTGCATCTTAAAAATTCGTGGATTATCTTCATACACTTTTTTGGTTTAGATTAGATTTTCTGAACTATAATATTTTATATGGTACTTTAATAACCAATGTATGATGTCAAAATTCTAAACAAGAATCACTTTCGTTTTATTTTTTAAATCTATTTTCTAGTTTATTATTTTTCTTATTCGTGTTCATTTTATATTTAAATTATACTTTTATATGAATATCTAATATCTAATAATCTAAATAAAATTAAAAATTAAAATGTTGGTAAAAAAATTTATAAATTCAAACATGTACTAATTTTTTATTATTATATATTTTTTTGTTATTATTACTATTATAATTTTATATTAATAATTTTTTTTTTCAAAAAGAATACACAAAAAATTATTTTCTAAGTACATTTAGATTAAGTGAACCTAAATCTAAAAGTAAATTAACAATTATTATTAAATTAAGTGAATTTAAAAAGAAAATAAAATGGTTATTAAAAAAAATAGTGTCAAAAACAACAAAAAATTAAAATCAAAAAATTTAAAACAAAACTTTGAAAAACAAACCAAACCAAATGCTGTAAATTTCTATTTTTAAAAAAAAAAAAAAAAAAATTTATCTTCACTAATCTCTAATTTTACATAAATTCCTTTCAAATTTTATGTGAATTTAATAATCTAATTAAAAAATAGTTTATATACCCAAAAAAATATAAAAATGTAACACTAAACATATACATTATGACCAACAATTTAATTATGAATAATGAAGTTCTCATTGTTATTTGTATTATATTGTTACAAAAGATTCATTTGCAATATCTTATATATGTCAATGTCTATATATATAAATATATATTAAAAAAATATATAAATGTAAATTTATATATGTCATTGTATTCATATATTGTCAATCCATAATGTTATATTACCATAAAATATTTTAATTTTCTAACATGTATCACTTTAGTAATATAGTTATATATGTTAAGAAAAAATTGCAAAATTATGTATTGTTCTCCTATCAACTTATGTTTAACATAAATATGCATACATGTCATTTAAATAAGTGTCCAAAATGAACACTTTTAATAAACAAACCAAGATTTTGCAAAACAGTTTCATCATGACAATAATTGTATTTATTTCCTTCATAGAAAGAATCACATTATTGAGAGAAAATGATTTTTAAAATTCATAATAATGTAATATCGCCTTCAACTCTTACTCATCAAAACATTTTTATTACAATGAGTTATAATGATGAGAAAGAAGAAAAATAAGATGGAGAAACAAAAACTATAGACGATCTATTGCAACATACTCTCCAAGTAAAGTTAGACGAGCTAAAGTAAGAATTGTCCTATCTGTTGTTAAATTAAAGAAAAATAATATATCTCAGGCACACGTTTAGTCAAATTATAAGGAAAAAAAATCAAATGATGGCCAAATATTATCGCAACAACTCAATGATGTAGAAAGTAAGTATATCAAAAAAAAAAAGTTTCGATCAATTGTTGTCACATACTGATTACTAATAGATGATATAATAAATTATGTAACTTGACAGTTTCATGAAAGTAACTCTGAAAACACTTATAAGTATAGATCTATAAATATCGTGAAAAAATTATGAAATTCCTATATCGATCAAAATATTAAGGTACAATATCATTTCATTTTCTTAAAAAAACTATTCCACATTTTCTACATAAATGAAAACATACTAATGATTAATGTTATATTTTTCATCATGCTAGATATACATGGCACAGGGAACGAGATTCAACAACTATTGATGTATAAAGATATATTATATATTGATATTAATGCATTCTTATACCAATAATATACAATATTGGGTTTAATGAATTTGTGTATTGTAATCTAAATGTATATTATTTATATTGGGTTCGGACTGTCTCTAGTCCAGATTTGGGACAGTCCGGTCCAGTTCGGCCCATTGGGCCCACTTTTGGGCCTTGTAGATGTGCCCGAACGTCCCGGGAAAATCCCGTTTTGTTCATTGGGCTCACTATAGTTCGGACTCGATGTTACGGTTCTGAATCTAATCCCGCAAAGTGCAATGCAAGACCGATAAATCACCAAAGAGTCCAAATCCGACAAATCGTTTTGAAAAACAGATTTTTAGAAAGAAGTGCCAAACATGGACTGTTTTGTTAGATACAGAGTCGGCACCTAAATATTTTGTTTTGGGGGAATTTAGGAAACCCTAACTCGTGCCTGAGGCCACGTGTCTGTCATCACCAAAGTTGCCTCAGCTCGGGAACTTGGGTATGATTGGGGAAGGTCATTTCATGAGCACTTTCGCTCACCCGATGAAAGATCAGCCACTACTAAACATGATATCAAGTTTTTGAAAACACATGCGCTCTTATTCCGATTTATTAGCCTAGAATTGTTACATGATACGCACAGCATACAAGTATAGACCGGATTACCTAAGTTGAAACAAAGCATCGCATATCCGTTTGTTTTGAAAATGGATTGAAGTTTGTTACTCGCAAGTAGGCTAAAACACGGGTTTCGACGAATTATTCCAACTCAAGCAACCTAACCTTTACCCACAGGCATTCAGGCAGTTATATCACATAAGCACATAGCCTCATGGTAAGCATGCTATCATGGCAGTCACTCACACACATGCAAGGATGCTAAAGCATAAACACTTACCGAGTACTCCGAGCCAAAGAAAGAAGCTAATTAGAAATCATGCATGAATCTTAACTATGCTAAGAATGCCTAATGCAACACATGCAACAATGCAACTACAATAGGCTCGGTTATTCTAAGATGGCATATGAGATGCAACAATCGATACATGTATTCAACTTAGAATTGACATACAATGCAGTTAGCATGATGTGCCGAGCCCGGTGCATGCAATACAGATAAATGAATGCAAACATGCGAACATATAGATGCTAATTAAAACATGCCCTAAAACTAACTATCATAAGCTGGTAAATAAAAGGGAGAAAGACGTGGGGTTGGAAGACATGCATCACACACACGCACACTTATTACAAAGTTCGCCCTCTCGTAGAGGGTCCGAATAAATAATACAGAACCAACTAGCTAAACTAAGCTAATTAAACTAGTTATTACACAACCGAAATGAATAACGAATTACAGCTAAATATTACACAACATTAATTAATTAACAAATTAAACTAAGGAAGCAAATAAATTAGCATGCAAGCTACATGAAATGGACTGCCTCAGCTCTGTTCCGAATGATAAAGGATGCATGCATGCTCGAGTCGCCTTGTCGGGAAATCCATCGCGATGTCTCAACTCGCCTTTGTTTGTAATTGAACTCAGAAACTTGCACAAAGCTCCAAGGAGATGAAACTCCACCCTGGGAATCTAGGGGAAGGCTACCAACCAGCTATAGACATTGGAGACCACATACCAACCACCATTGGTGGTGAAAACTATAAAAGGTGGTCGGCCTGCCAAAAAACCTGGTCGGCCAGCCAATTTCTTCTCCTGGTTTCTGCATTTTCTACAACAAAGGCAAGAGAGAGAGAAGGCAAAGTATTTTCAACATATGTGTACCCGACCACTCTCCCCGTCATTGCATAAGCTCTAGGGAGTGTAGTCCTCGATCCTCCTACCATCAATCACGCATCCTGATGCATGATGGCTGAGGAGTCAAATTGCACGACTCAATGTGAAATAAAAGCACATGTAAACACCTAAAGCCAACAACTCTATCATGGATAGTCAAGAGTGTCGGTGACTAAGAATCGAGGCACGTTTCGTCACTTTGAGTATGAAATGTCCCTCGTTTCCCGTGTTTGGACTAACTCCTATTCCAAACACAATGCAACAAGTAGAATGGCATGCACAATGCAACCTCAAGTATGCAATCCTAAGGCGATGCAACCAAGTTATGCAAACATGAAAAGGATGACGTGCAAACATGCAAACTAGCATACGCAATGCTACGAACTAACAATGGCATACTCAATGCACATGGATTATATGGCATGCATACATAATGCACTAACATAAGCAATGTTATGAACGAGGCATGCACAATGCAATGATCAAACATGCGATAACATGGACTATAGGGCATACACAATGCAAGATGGACTTAAACCAAGATGGATGGGCCTCGGCCACACCCAAATCAATGGCCAATATGATGAAAATGAGGCAACAAAGTACATGCAAACATGCACAAATACAAGGGACCAAACCTAAGGAACAAAGTGCAATTCTACCAAAGCATGACAACGATGAAATATGGCATACAATGACATGTTCCAGCTCTAAAATGACATACAAGATGGTCCCGAATCATGCAAATAACTCACCCGATACATGTTGGATGGCACAATTATCGAAACTAGTGAAGTGCATTACACTAGAGGTATACAAAGTGATACCCAAATGACCAAACCAACCCCAAAAAGTCCCTATGCAGACCCAAAATAGTGGCAAAATGGACTAAAATGATGGCTTGCAATGTACAAAAATGAAGCTCATGCAATAGCCCAAAAATGAGACATACAAGCACAACTCTCAAACGCATTTAAAGAGTGAAAAACATGGGAATATGGCACAAGTATAAGCTCTGAAATAACATGTTCAATGATGCCAAAACATGAAAACAACTCAAGTTAAGCATGCAAGAGGCTTCAAAACTCGAAGCTAGGCAAGGGTATTACACTAAAAGCATGCATGGCAAGCATCATTCGACCATGGGACTTCAAAACAGAGCTAAGTTAGCCCAAATCATGAATAAAATTAGTTTAGAACATGGCCAAAATATGCTAGAATCAAGGGCCAAAATAACATGCAATGTGAGCTAGTGAACATGGATTACACTACAAGCATATGAAGCATTCAAGAGGCCACTAAACCAGCAAAAGTCAGAGACATGACATGCCAAATAAAGCCCAAAAACCCACTGAAACATGATCAATGCATGCAAGAATGTCATGCTCCTTTGATAGGCTATAAGTGGGGTTATTCTACACATGCAAGAGACACACCCAAGGTGACAAAACCAACTCTGGACAGAGCCTAGGCATGCCCTAAAAGTCACTGAAAAGGGCCTGAAACAAGGCTTGGAGGTGTGCAAATGAAGGCTCCTTTGATAGGCCAAAATGCAAGCAAACAAGACCAAAAAGAGAGAGGGTCACCCTTCTCTGATTTAGGACCTCAAAACCACATGCCAACCACTGAAAATCTGCTGGATTTCAGTGACTAAAAGGCCAAGAAAGGACTAGCTCAAAGGCCCTATGGCATGGCACAAAACAAGGCCAAATGAGACATGCAGGAGGGTAGAAGACCCTCAACACCAAAAGGGCCTTAAACAAACATCAAAAGGACCTCAAAACAAGATTTTTTTCAGTTGAGAACAAAGCTCAAATATGCATGCAAATAAGGCTAAGAGATGGATCAAAATAAAGCTTAAAAGAGGGAAAAAGTGTGTTACCCTTAAAGCTCAGCAAGACAGCAATTTCTGGACCCAAAACCCAACTCCTTAACCTCTGAAAATGGCCTCCAAGAAGCTCCAAGCAATGGTGGAAGGGTTAGGCTATGAGGTGGTGTGCAAAGTTGCAAGAATAATACACTTTTTGAGCCAAAATAGAGAAATATAGAGGGAGATGTATTATATGCTTTCAACAAACTTCTGAACCCTCACAAAGGAGGGGGAGGTCCTCCGTTACAGCCAAAAGGGACCAAAGCTTCTCAAAGAAGCTAAAAACCAAGGTTGAAGATCCTCCATACACGTGTATGGAGGATCTAGTCTGTGCTTTCCAGCTGGCACAGCTGGCAACAACTCACAAAGACAAAACTGGGGAAAGCAGGCCGACCAGTTCAGGTGGTCGGCCGACCACTTCCCCTGGTCGGCCGACCAGTTCAAAAGGTTCAACTTAATGAAAGGTGGTCGGCAGCCCCATTTGATGGTCTCTACATTGAATGCAAGCTGGTGGTATGGTGGAAGACCAGGAAATGTGGCTCAAAGACCAAGGAGACCAGCTTTCTGACAAGAAAACCAGCGGGCGGGAGAAAAGGTGGTCTCCCACCCTTGTACCACCTCCCAAACAATGAAAACAAGGTCCATGCCCAAAATGAACCAAGATGGATGCAAAACGAGGGTTCGGGGGTCAAAACACGCAGTCGGGTGCCCCGAAAACAGGCTGTTAAGCATCGAAAATGGCGTGCGACCACAAAAGTGGTCGCCCGGGACATAGTGTTCCCTCTAGTGAGAGGAAGCAAGGTGTGTGCCAAAAATCGTGCCAAACGGAGAAAGTTAAGCGGTCCCGAACCGAGGCGCACGACTGATGGCTTTGAAAATCGGAAATTGGTCTCCAAATGGGAAAAGTGGCCTACGACCACGAAAAGTAGCCTACGGCCACTGAGAGATGGTCTACGAGACCTCTCCCTCCCTTTAGGAAGAAAAAACAAGACCTGGTTCGCAAACTGAGGCAAAGCACAAAAGGGTCCCATGGTCCAGGGGTAAGGCTCTTAGCCGAAACTCCGAAACCTCAGAACGAGCACAACATGCACCATCATCGAGCGCTCAATCGATGACGTTTGAGTCTTAAGGTTTGTCAAAAATGGGGTGTCTACAGTTGCCCATTTTTGACAGAACTCGAAAGTCATACGTGACGGGAGTGAATGTCAAAGCCCAGAGACAACCCATTTTTGACAAGGCCAAAGACTTAGACAAACAAGTGAGATAAGCAAGAGATGTGCCCGGAGGCACGGCCAAAATGTGAAACGATATGCACAAAGCTGAACATAACTCATGATTATGCAAAGCGAGCTGTAATGAAGCAAATATTCACAATAAATGCAACAGTTTTAAGCAAGAATGCCATGCAAATCAAACTACATTTCATGCAGTAAGAATCATGCAAAGAAAGCTGTAATGAAGCAAATATTCACAATAAATGTGACAATTTTAAGCAAGAAGGCAAATCAAACTACATTTCATGCAGTTATGATGTAGGAGAATTATACAACTCTTGTTACGTCTCACACGGAGAATACAATACCGTCTGGTTCGTCTGGTTGCACCAGCTTCAAATGAACCGAAAATACAATATCGCGCCTGCAAAAGAGAGAAACTTAACAGGCACAACATAGTTAGCAACATATGTTCAATGCTATATCAGACAAACATGATGCCGATGGAAAAGTGCATCGCAATGCAAGAGAAACGTGTGTGACAATGCAAGTTAAGTATGGATGTATGACAATGCCAATGAAATATGTACAACAATGCAAGCAATGTGCATAATAATGCAGGATAAGTGCAACTTCAACAGCAGGTTTGAAACAAAACGCTGAGTAAAGAAATGCAAGCTTTGAAGGGAGTATCTCAAATGCAACCTCCGATTTACCTCTCGGAGGAGTCGCAACGTACTCAAAAAGGATACACCTTGCTCTTGGCGAGTAACGATGAGCCATGCATCGAAGACTTGATTTGAAGTTCCCGCGGAGGCATTCGCGCTGGAAAGTGCACTTTCCTTGTACTTTCTCGAGAGCCGGGGGCTCCAATCACCACCAAAATTTGCAGGGAGAACAAAGAGACCTTGGAGACCACTCATGAGGGCCACCGACCACCTAGAGAGGCCATCAACCAGTGTTTGTTCAAGGCAACCAGCCATAAAATCTAGTCGGCCGCCCACTTTGCTAAATTCGAGGCAGTTTTGTCTTTTCATGCTTGGATCTTTAAGGACACACATCCCAAACACTGTTGCTCACAACTCCAAGTCCGAAATCAGTCCCTCTTCCCTCCTAGACCATTTTCTCCCTCAAATCTGTGCTTTATACACGTTTTCCAACGCCCCACGCAAAGTTGTTTCGCGAAAACTTTCAGTTTTCTTCACTTTGAATCGATTAAAATTTGATTTCGGAGCTTCTTTCTCCATTTTCACCGCTTGAGGTAAGTTTGTCTCGAAATTTGGAACATTTTCTCAGGAGTTGACTTTTGTTGACTTTTTTCAATTTTGGCTCGTTTTGCTCATTTTTGCAGATTTGTTCAAATGGCGGGTCATTTTCATCGTGGTGGAGGTCCTCCAAGTGCCAGGGATGAGCCAGATGTCACGTCCTTACCTCCGAGAGTTCGGCCTTTCGATCCTGAGAGGTATCGTCCTCAGGAGCACGTCCTACCTCCTGCCACTTTCTACCATTTTACTGATTTTGCTCGACGAGCACCCGCAGATTCATCGCACGGAGTCGAGTCTCACCTCTCTCACCAGGCACGAGAGGTACGTACTTCATTTTTACATTCTCTGCAATGTATTCTGCATTTCTTACGCATTTCCTGTTTTCGCTATATATGTTCATCTGTTCATTTTGAACACTTGCACACACCATCCGGTCCACCTGGCACACAGCTTATGTATAACCAGACTTTGCTCGTTTTAGCACACAGCTCACAACATAGAATTCTGTTTAGTTGGCACATAGCTTGTTCTGAACACTCAGTCTATAACACAACATTCTGTTTGCATTTTGAACACACAGCTCAAGCACTTGAATTTCTGAACACGCAGCTCATGCTTTTGGTTGTGAACACGCAGGCCACATTTTTGAAATCTGAACACGCAGCTCAAACTTTTGTCGTGAACACGCAGCCCACATTTCTGAAATCTGAACACACAGCTCAAACTTTTTGTCGTAAACACGCAGCCCATATTTTTGAAATCTGAACACACAGCTCAAACTTTTGTCGTGAACACGCAGCCCATAGTTTTTGAAAGTTGAACATGCAACCCAAACTCTTGATGGTGAACACACAGCCCACAGTTTTTGAAAGTTGAACACGCAGCCCAAACTCTTGATGGTGAACACACAGCCCACAAGTTTTGAAAGTTGAACACACAACCCAAACTCTTGATGGTGAACACACAGCCCACAGTTTTTGAAAGTTGAACACACAGCCCAAACTTTTTGTAATCTGAACACACAACTCAAACTTTTCACTTCTGAACACGTAGCTCATACTAAACACACAGTCCGTTTACTTCATTTGCCCGCAGTTCATACTAAACACACAGTTCATTTACTTCATATGCCCGCAGCTCATACTGAACACACAGTTCATTTACTTCACTTCTGAACACGCAGCTCATACTGAACACACAGTTCATTTATTTCATTTCCGAACATGCAGCTCATATTGAACACACAGTCCATTTTACTTCTGAACACGCAGCTCATAGATTTCATTTGCAAACCGAATACATCTGTTAATTCTGAATGCAGGTATCTTCTCGTTCTGCACGAGGCTATGGCTCGATTATCGCTCGGGAGTGGTATGCGGAGCTCCCAGAGACCGTTCGTCATATGGTTGACGAGGTAGGGTTTGGATCCTTCTGCGCGGGCCTATCACGTTACCCGGCAAGCAGGACCTTGATGGGGGCACTTGTGGAGAGATGGTGGGACACCATCAACTCGTTCCACTTTTCGGCTACCGGGGATATGACGATGACCCCGTTTGACTTTGCCATGCTGACTGGCCTTGATGTGGCCGGCCGACCGGCCCCCTACGACGCAGACATGGGCGAGTGGGAAGTGGCTTGGATTCATCTGCTGGGAGCCCGTCCGCCGATTGACAGATCTTCAGGTAGAGTCAGGTACACTTGGTTTCCCGTGCAGTACAGGGGGACTATGCCTGAGACTTTCGAGGAGATAGAGTAGTACGCTCGAGGGCTTTTGATGTTCCTCCTTGGGACCACTTTGTTCTCCGACAGGGGAAATACAGTTGGACTGTATTTGCTCAGTGCTTTAGTGGACCTATCACAGGTCAGCCAGTATGACTGGGGTGGCGCCGGCCTTGCTACCCTTTACTGTTATATGAGTGCGACCTCCCACGGGTGGGGAAACATAGTTGGTGGCTACTGGAGAGCCTGGGAGGTACTTTCTGCCCTCTTGATTTACATTCCTGTTTTTCATTAGTTGTGCACTACACACGGCACACCTTACATTCGGTATTCTACATTCTGCACTCAGCATTCTGTATTCTCCATTCTGTATTCATATTATGCATTCAACATTCTATATTCTCTATTCTGTATTCATATTATGCATTCAGCATTTTGTATTCTCTGTACATTCTGTATTCTGATGGCTATTGCCCTGTTTTCCACAGCTATGGGTTTACGCATACTTTCTGACGCTAGCCCTAGAGCTTGAGGTGGAGGTGTCTCTTGTGATTCCTTACTCTTACGTATTTTAGGGCCGGTACCGGGCGAGGGCTCGGGAGACTCTGCCCTACCTGCGGCAGTTCTTTGATACGGTGCGGGTGACTGAGGTAATTCAGAACTCTTAGTTCTTCATGTTTTCAGCTTTGATTCATCTTGCATATTTACGATATCTAATCAGCTCATGCACTGGTTATCCGCAGATCACTTGGCAGCCCTGGGCGCCCTTGGGAGGAGATATCCGTTTCTAATTCCCTGGAGGGTGGGCCTCTTCTCTATCCAGGACTTTATTTGAGAGGCCAGTTGGCAGGGCCTGGTTTCTGGGGGATCACTTTATGTGTCAGACGATGGGCGTCCCTGATCAGAGTATCCCCTTAGCACCTCCAGAGGACATGCGGTCCACTGAGGGACTCACTCCCGAGGAGGTCAACGTCGCTATGTTAGGTACTGATGCGATTCTACACACAGAGCAGGAGGAGTACGCGACTTACCGCCATACGTACCTGATGCCCCCACTGATAGGTATCCGTACTCCTGCGAGGAGGGCTACTGGTGCATCATCGTCAGCTTGAGCCCAGTCTGCAGATGCTCCTTCGACTAGCAGGGCCAGTATATCGAGGAGTGGGGCTAGACAAATTCTCCCGATTCCCCCGACTTATCAGCACGCTGGGTGGCCAGATCTTCCAACCAAGTTGACAAGATGGCGATACGGGACATCTTACCCGATCCCATTGGAGCCTCCATTGCTTGATCACCGATACGTCAGAGACCCTGACTCGCCACCGGTATGCTTTATAATTTTGATTTATCACTCAGATATTTGGACATTCATTCATTCACTGATAACTTGCACTTGCATCTGCAGCCTCCCAGTGAGTATACTGAGGGGTTGCTCGGGTTGGTGGCCTCACTCGAGGGCATGGTCTTGAGGAGAGAGACGCAGCTGTTCATCGCCGGTGTTTCGGTACTTTTCAATTTTCTTGTATTTATCATACTTCTGATGACATACTGAATTTGACCATTTCACTACATTGTTTGACTGTATGTGTAGAGCATATCTGATACACACACCACATTCATACACCGTATCTGCATACACCTACTCTATGTAGTTTTCTTGTCTCTGCATCTGGTACACATATTGGCTAATGTATTCAAATTGTCTTCTTTTTCAGATGCCACCACTACAGATTGGGCCATCCCAGTCTTCTCGAGGAACTGGGAGAGGGGATTCGACTCGCGGTTGAAGCAGGCGTAGAGCACCTATCAGAGATGATCCGGAGTCTAGTGAGGAGGAGGAGTCTGCGCATCCTCAATCGGAGACATCTGCTGGCAGAGAGGAGGACTCCGACTCCGGTTCAAGATGATGCCGAGGAGGGTTTCGAGGACGGTGGCTCCGATTCGGATGGTGATGGCACAGAGGTTGCTCAGCCAAAGAGGACAAAGAGGGCCTCTCAGTCTTACGCTTGATAGCACTGATGCAGATGTTCTTGCTTTATTTTCTTTTATTACTAGTAGTTGTAGCACATTAGCTTTTAGGCAGTTTTATTTTCTTTAAAACTTGTACCCTGTTGTACAATGTTGTAACAAAAGAAGCTATGATGGAATGAAACAGCTTTTTGTTCAAAAAGTGTTGTATTTTGTATTCTTAGCATTGCATCGCATTATTTTGCACAAAAATGAAATTGAATGAAAATTGAGCATTGTATATCACTAAGTCAGGTAGTGAATCGACGCAACAAACTAAACAACTTAACTCGATAAGAAAAACACGACAATGTTGATTAAACAAAGAGTAACAACTCGATGCACAAAACTTGACAACTCGATAAGCAAATTTAACAACTCGATAAACAAACTTAACAACAACTCGATAAATAAAGAACAACAACTGGATAAGCAAATTTAACAACTCGATAAAAAAACTTAACAACAACTCGATAAATAAAGAACAACAACTTGATAAGCAAATGCATTTTGGACAATCCGGGTGATGGAACGCATCCAAAACAGAGGTAAACACGGACCTTCAACACTCCCAACGCATGGAAAGGCTAGGAGCTCTCTTCTAGAGGCTAGGAAAAGGCCAAAACCCAATTTTCCTCCATGGCCGACCACCAAAGAAGGCTGGCCGACCAGCTTTCTGCCTTGGAGACCAGTTGTGTGGTTGGCCAACTAGAAAAACTGGCTGGCCGACCAGAAAAAGTGGTCGGCCGACCAGTTGGCCCGGCGACCTCCAGATTTTTGACACGTGTCTCCCGAACAGTGCCCTATCCTTCATAAAGGTTCCAACTTCGTGGTTCTCTCATTCCATCTCAGTTTTGCATCAAAATGGAGGCATTTCTCATCCAAAATCTCACAGCTTGGATTGCTACCTTAGATGGCTCGGAAAAGTTGAATTTCTGGGGCTTCGGCATAAATGCACTATTCACGCTGAGTCACACTCCGCTACATCTTCCGTTCCTCCATACCGTGGCAAAGTTTTGGAATCCAGCAACACATATCTTTAGCTTTGGTGGGCAAGAGGCGTGTCCTACCTTCGAAGATTTCCAAGCTTTGATGGAATCCGAGCGCAATGATGAAATCTTGCCCCAACTTCGCTTCGGCCACGTCCAAGCCTTAAGGCGAATGTGTGGGCTCACTATACATGACGTTCGATCTTTGATTTGTGACGGAATGCTGGATATTCCGAGTTTGATTTGTCAGTTTTTCGATGCCGGTGACCGCAGTGACCATCATTGGCAAGGCTTTCGGTGACATGCCCTTTGTTTGTGCATGCTATCTCATTTCTTGCTTGCCTCAGGCTCCAGAGGATCTAGTGTCCGGTTGATCGAGGTTGCCCAAGGCTTAAGGGAGGGCAAAAGCTGCATTGCCATGTCATTGGCCGAGACATTGATGGGCTTGGATGCTTTTCATCGCCGAGAGACGACCAGATTTGCGGGGAGTCCACTACTGCTACAGGTAATGTTTCCCACCCTATCTCATATATATATTGCTCACATCACTCGGCCCTCAAGCTCGGTTTTTCTCACAAAGCCCTTTTCTCACTTTTCTCTCATCATACATCTCTCTATTCTTTAATCTGTCATTTTTCATCCCTCCCCAGGTGTGGTTAATGGATAAGTTGCAGGTTGTGGACTCTTGCCCAGCATACTCAGCTCGCGACTACTTCTTCCGACGTCGTCTAGTCGATGCCCTGGATGAGGGATAGTGGTTCTATTGGATGTGCAATTTGTCCGCAGACCGCATTGCTTGGCGTTGTCCTTAGCTCAATCTACTGGCAATGAGCTATCGCATGTCCCGGCAGTTTGGGATTCAGTTGATTAGCCTGACACACTGCGTGTTCTACTTTCCTTTCCGATTCCAAAGGCTTGGCCATGATCGAGTTGCGGAGAGGAATAGAATACCAAGTGCATTTCCATCCAAGTGCATGACTTGCTCGGTATGCCACAGCATGGAGGACTAGAGAGCTCCTGGCCTCCACTCCCACTTTCAGTTGCACTTTGTCTGACGGGTGTGTAGATTGGCTCAATGAAGAGGCACAAGTTAGGCCCAACTTGGCATCAGAGGCTTCGACCAGCTCTGGGAGGGGGCGCAAGAACACCTGACTTATCTATGCCCCGGATTTATTGCTTTATCAGTACTTTCAAGTTTTCTTTATGAGTGTAATAAAAAGCAACTTCAATTTGTATTCAAGAGTAGGAGAACTTTGTATTGAAGTCAATGAAATTGAAGGTTGTGGGTACTGAAATTTTTTCGCTTTGGTCCAAAAATGGTCTAAGTTATAAAAAGATTAATGTGAACAAAAAAAAATCAACTTTTATTAAAACTTTTCAATACCATTTTCGATATGGATCAGAACTGGACACGCCTGAGATCTGTTACTGAGATGCATAACCTCGGATCCCAACAACTGGAAAGTTGCCCCTAGTCTGAATAGCACTGTACCGGAGATCACAATCGAGGCTCTTGCATGCGGGATAGACAAGGATGACCGAGATGATCAAATGGACAAAGTTGATCGGGGAAAAGTTTATGGCTGGACTTTAGGGTGAAGTTGCCTATGTGTCCCAAAGATGGAAATCAAGCCTTACGTAGTTTGGCTCAGGTTCACTCGTGTATTAACCCTCACCTTTTACGCTCTAACTTTTGCCAAGGCCGCCCTTTGCGGGTTTTCAATCTTGCGAGCTCAGTTTTTATAATTTCAAATTTTCTGTGCTCTAACTTTTGCCTAGGTCGCCCTTTCGGGTTTTCGGCCTAGCGAGCCACTCAAGGGTAATATTTCTTCAACTTGTCCATATTGATCGGCTGTGAGAACTCTAGGCCATCTAGGTCCATCAGAATGACAGCTCCACCTGACCAAATAGACTTGATGATGTAGGGACTGGTCCAATTGGGTCTGAACTTGCCCCTAGGGTCGTGGATGGGAGCTCGATTGTCCTTGAGCACCAGATCTCCTTCTTTCAAATTCCTGGACTTAACTTTCTTGTTAAAAGCCCTGGCAATTCGTTGTTGATAACCTTGAACATGGTATAGTGCTTTCAGCCTTCGCTTGTCAAAGAGCATAAGTTCTTCGAATCTGCTTTGCTGCCAATCTGCTTCGTCTATCTGACACTCAGCCAGCACTCGCAAAGATGGAACTTCAATCTCGATAGATAGAACGGCCTCCATCCCATAAACTAATGAATACGGCGTCGCCCCAGTAGGTGTTCTAATTGAAGTCCGGTAGCCCCATAAAGCAAATGGCAGCTTATCTGGCCAGTCCCGGTAGGTTTCCACCATCTTCTGCAGTATGTGTTTGATGTTCTTGTTGGCGGCCTCAACTGCTTCATTGGTCTGTGGCCGATATGTGGATGACTTATGAAAAGCCACGTTGTATTTTTCCAACAAGTCAATCACTTCCTTCTTGAAGTGGGAACCATTATCTGAAATGATCTCGTTCGGGACCCCGTAGCGATAGATGATGTTGTTTCTGATGAACTTTGCAACATGTGAAGCCTTTAACACCGCATAAGATTGGGCCTCAACCCACTTTGTGAAATAGTCTATCGCGACCAGAATGAACTCATGCCCATTAGACCCCTTCGGAGTGACAGCCCCGATCACATCGATTTCCCAAACTGAAAATGGCCATGGTGAAGTCATATTGTATAGCTTCGATGGCGAGATGTTCATGCGGTTTGCATGGATTTGACATATGTGACATTGCTGAACAAAGCCAATACAATCCTCCTCCATAGTGGACCAGTAGTAACCTTGCTGAGAATCTTTCGAGCTAGCATCACCCCACTCATGTGCGCTCCATACTCTCCTCCATGGATGGCCTCCATCAGGCTCTTCGATTCTTCGGCATCGACACATAGTTTATGCATTCCCAGATGACCTCTCTTGTACAGTTTACCCCCACAGATGATGAACTGAGCAGCCATTCTTCTGATTGCCCTTTTATCCTTGGCATTTACCCCTGGTGGATACGCTTCTTTCTCCAAGAAGTTCCAGACATCGTAATACCAGGGGTTCTTATCATGAACCTCTTCTATGGCAGCAATCGACTTGTAGGCTGACGTAAACTTCTGGTCAATGATGATTGGACGCATCCGGACTCCAAAAGGAATGTCTATCATGGAAGATAGAGTTGCTAGTGCATCTGCAAACCTGTTGTTCTCTCTTACCAGATGAGTGAAGTTCAACTTCTCAAACCGAGGAATCAACAAGTCCAAGGTCTGACGATAGATTCTCATCTTTTCTTCTTTGACTTTCCAGTCTCTTTTAGCTTGAGATACAACCAGGTTCGAGTCTCCGATAACGTCCAACAGTTTTGCCCCTAGTTCTAGGGCGGCTTCTAAACCAGCAATGCATGCTTCATACTCTGCTTCATTATTCGAGACCTTGAACTGGAGTTTAAATGCTAGAGGGATATGGGACTTGTCGGGTGCTATCAGCAACACCCCTATCCCATACCCGTACTGGTTTGACGCTCCGTCAAAATACATCGTCCAAAACTTATCGTCAATATGCAAAATAGCCTCATCTAAGAATAAGTATTCGACTTCTTCATCCCTTTGAACTGGGTGATCGGCTAGGAACTCCGCTACTACTATCCCCTTTACTGACTTGCGAGTCACATACTTCAGATCGAATTCGGAAAGCAGAAGCAACCAACGGGCTAGCTTACCCGTAAGTGCTGGTTTCACGAAGAGATATTTGATGGGATCTAATCTTGAAACCAACATTACAGAGTGAGCTAACAGGTAGTGCCGCAGCTTCCTGGTAGTCCATACCAAGGCCAAACAAGCCTTCTTAAGTGAAGTGTAGCGGGTCTCATAATCCAACATCTTCTTGCTCAGGTAGTAGATAGCTCTTTTCACCTTGTCCTCAGACTCCTATGCAAGCATGTAGCCCATTGTAGTTTTAGTTACTGAAAGGTACAAAGTCAACGGTTTTCCCGGCTCAGGCAGTGATAACACGGGTGGGTTCTGTAAGTATTGCTTGATCTGTTCAAAAGCAGCTTGGCATTGGCCGTCCCATTGGAATTTCTTTCCTTTCTTTAGGAGACCAAAGAGTGGTTCACAAGTCAAGATTAATTTTGCAATAAACCGTTTTATAAATTGCACTTTACCCAGAAAGCCTCGCACTTCCTTTTCAGTCCTTGGTGGTGGCATTTCCAAGATGACCTTGATTTTGGAAGGGTCGACTTCGATACCTCTATGTGTAATCAAGAACCCTAGCATTTTCCTTGCTGTAACACCAAACGTACACTTCTGAGGATTCAGCCACAACCAGAATTCTCTGATCCTTTGGAAGAACTTTTGCAAGGCGGTGTAGTGGCCCTCTCTTTCTTTGGACTTGACAATCATGTTGTCCACGTACACGTCAACCTCTTTGTGGATCATGTCATGCAATATCGTGGTCGCGGCCCGTTGATATGTAGCTCTAGGATTCTTCAACCCAAATGGCATCACTCTGCAACAGTTGGTCCCCCACGGGGTGGTGAAACCAGTCTTCTCCCGGTCTTCGGGTGCCATTACAATCTGGTTGTAGCCCGAAAAGCCATCCATGAACGAAAGCAAAGCATGCCCCGCTATGAAGTCTACTAACTCGTCGATATGCGGCAAAAGAAAGTCGTCGTTCGGACTGGCTCTATTCAAATCCCTGAAATCCACGCATACTCAGATCCTGCCATCCTTCTTCGGCACCAGAACGATGTTGGCCAACCAAGTTGGGTACTCAGATACCAGCAGGAACCTTACGTCAATTTGTTTGGTGACCTCTTCTTTAATCTTGAGAGCCCAGTCCGGGTGGATCCTTCTTAGTTTCTGTTTAACGGGTCGGGCCTCGGGGTCAAGAGAAATCCGGTGCTATACAATCTCAGGATCGATTCCAGGCATGTCTTCGTAGGACCACGTGAACACATCTTTGAAATCTTTTAATAAAGCAACTAAGCGCTCGCACTCCTCCGAAGACAACGTGGACCCAATCTGGACTAGCCGCAGGTCCTCTTCAGTACCCACATTAATTGTAGTGATTTCATCAACCAAGGGTTTAACAAATCTCTGCTGCTCTTGATCAATTAGACGTTGTAAAACTAGAGGAATTTCTTCCTCGTCGTTTTCATCAAAATTTTGAAAGTCCTGATTAATACAATAAATCAAAGGCACATAAAAGTACTTAGAAACCACAACCATTCCATTCTCATTAAGCAAATCCAAATCGTCCGATTCCTCTGTTACAACAGACTCAAAAGAGAAAGAAAAAGACGACCTAGACAGGACTGTGGTATTCGGGTTATCACCCCCAAGATTACCGGACTCAGACTCAGACTCAGACGAGTTGGAACCTGATTCTGACTCTACAGACTCGATGGAATCAGATTCCGGCTCACTACTTGACCCGGTGCTGCTTGACAAAAATCCCTCCTTGTACTGCCAGATGAGAGAGGGTGCGATAGATGCATCCAAAATGCTTGACGGTGGGCTCGCAGTCATTTCATTCCCAATCATGGACACTGAGAAATTATCCCCCAAGCACTTCTGTATGATCGGAGGATCTGAGAGTAGACAAGCCAGCGCTACCCCCATTTCGATTTTGGCGTTCTCAGAGTCCACTTTCTTGCATTGCTTAACCTCAGCTGATGGGTCTGTCTGCTCTTCGGCAACATCATCCCCAGATAATTGTAGGTCAAAGAAGATCTCAAACCCCGGCAGGCGCCTCCTCTTGGCATTCAGCCATGGCTCTGGGAAGCCACAAAATGGAAAGTCCTTCCCCTCCCGGACGAAGCGTCTGTTTAGGGTACCCTGGATGGGTTGATGTATTAACTCAAAAGGCTTTCCCGCCTACTTCACTCTGGCTCTCCCAGCCATCTCCTTACCTTTCCTTACCCAATCCTCTTTGGTGGGTAGATAACCCAAGCCAAAGGTATGTGGGTTGTGCGGCACTTCGGCCGATACTGGAATGCCCTTCCGGCCACTCTTCCCTAATCCCATCCCGGAGATGTGTTGGAGCTTGCTCATGAGGTACACTGATTGAGTGCTAACATACAACCCCTCATCAATAGCCAAGATGTTCTGTACAACCCGGGCCTCAGCCAAAGTAAACCCTGATAGGAATACATCCTCTGTGCCGTGCTCGATTTCCAAAACTGGTGTAGACACTTCTGGCGGCGGATGGATTGACGAATTCCCGAAAACAATAGCCACCCCATTCTTGTGGGGGTATTTCAACATCTGGTGTAAGGTGGAAGAGACTGCCTTTACCTGGTGCAGCCATAGCCGCCCCAAAAGTAAATTGAAGGTTGCAGGAACGTCCAAGACATGAAAGTCAATTTCGTGCTGTCTCGGACCAACTTGAGTCTGAATTTTCACAGTCCCCATCACCTCTCTACTTGTGTTATCATATGCTCTTATCACCTGAGCTGTTGGCACAAAGTCCGCAGGCTTCAACCCGATTGCATATGTCGTCCTTGACGAGCACATGTTAATAGCGGATCCCATGTCGACAAGAACCACCAGTATCCATTTGCTTCTACATTCTACAAAGATGTAGAGCGGTTTGTTATGGTTCGCGCCCTCAGGCGGCAGTTCTTTGTCAGAAAAGGTCAACGCCAGGGAACCTCCTCCCAGAAAGACCAATCCCACCAACTGTTCAGGCGTGGTGTCTATCGAGAGTTTGGCCTTGTCCATTGCCGCTAGCACAGCTTGTCTATGCACACGTGAAGCCATAAGCAGTCCCTAGATGGAGATGTCTGCTTGTATCTTTTCAGCTGTTTCAGCACGGCCTCTTCTTCAAGTAGCTTCTCTTTCTGCTTTTTCGCCTCCTTGTCCTTCTCGAACGCCTCTGGCTGATCTAGATGTGGGGGATTGAAATACCGCCCACTCCTAGTCATATGGTCAACTTTGCCAATATACCAGGTATCGTCCAGTTGATTGCTCCCCCAATCCTCATCTATGTGGGCAAGACATAGATTATCGTCCTCCCACCATATTCCATTGGAAGCTGACAGACACCTATCCGGCTCCATTGTAACTATCCCTGTACTCGTAGTACTTTCTGTCCAGGTGCTCGTAGCATGCTCTATCTTTGTGCACATAGCAAGTTCCGTCCCCACAGGGGCCTTGGCTTTTCTGGCTCTCTCAGAGTCTTCGATTCCTTCTTGTTACAATAGCGTCAGTACAGTTTTCTGTTCAACATTTCCTATATTCAAAATGCCCAAATCCCGAGCGAAATTCTTGGCACCGGCGCTGTCCAGCGATGCATTATGATCTCCGGCCCTTCCGGCGACAATTGATGTCCTTGCCCCTGGCAGGCCCTTTTCCAGCTGAGATTCTTCAACAATATCTGGTTGGTCGTCAAGCCACCATGTGACCTCTGCTGAGTCCTCAAAATCGAACCAGTTGACTGTCATGTCCCCTAGATCTTGTTTGTTGAAAATCTGAAGGTCAGCAATGTCCCATTCCAGAACTGCTAAGTCATCTATCCTCTGATCAAGTCCATCCCCCCGTAGTACACAAATTTTTGCCCTTACCGGCAATTCCACATTTGGCCTAATCTGACCCGCTGATGCAATGTAGCCACTCGGATTGTACACCTCCTCAGCAAAGCTCCTCAATTCTTCAGTCCCTGAATCCACTGTACCACTTTCCTCCGAAATCATCCCTATTCTATCTTCGACAGCCACCACCATTGGTTCGGGTTGGGTTCGGGAGATGTCCAACATGCACAAGTCAGTGCTATCAGGAAGGAACACCTCCGACTTGGGTAGGTGAGATGGGGTGATGTATATGCTAGGGTCGTATGACATGACCCCAGTTTGGATTGAGTTGATGCGTTTGGGAGGTGGAGCTTGGTTATGTGGTGGAAGAGGGTTAGTTGTGACATTGGGTTTCTCTGGAGGCACAATCACCCTGTTGTCAACGAGATCCTGAATCTCGTGATGCAATCTAAAGCAATGGTCAGTGTCATGACCATGTTGCGGGTGAACGGCGCAATATTTGGCTGGGTTATGGGAGGAGGGAAGTGTTTCTGGTAATGGCCGCGGCTCCAGGGGCTTCAAGTGCCCTTTCTTGATTAAAACCCCTAGAGCTTTGGACAGGGGCATATATAACAGAGTGAAGGTTCTTTGGCCTCGAGGTTGGTGTTTGGTTGTTTACGAGCTACTTCCGGACGCATCAGAGAATGGTGTAGCTGCAAGGGTTCTTGGGGGAGTGGTGGTGACCATGCTTACTTCTGAAGCTCTGGCAGTTGCGGCATTACTTGTGCCTGTATTGGTGTTACGGTTGAAGGTTCTCCTGGGTTGCTCTCTGTCTTGGTCAATCAGACCCTGTTTCATAGCATCCTTAATTTGTACCCCGATCTCATGTAAATCTGAAAATGTGGGGAAGGGGAGAACAATCATTTTCTATATAAGCTTGGGCTGGAGATTGGGCACAATCATCAAAATCTGATCTTTGTCAGTGGGCCTAGTGGTCATCATTGAGGCCTTGGCCCTCCACCGGGTTATGAAGTCAGAAAAACTCTCCTTAGGCTCTTGCCTAGTCGTCTCGAGATCACGGGTTGTGATCTCGATCTGTGTATTATAGGAGTATTGAGCGACAAAAGCCTTGGCTATCTCATCCCAATTTCTCTTAACATCATCTTCCAGTTTTGCATACTAGATGGCCGCCACACCCGACAAGGTCCGGCCGAATAAAGAAAGTTTCTGTAGTCTGGTGAGGCCCATCAGCCTTAATATGTCTGAAAACAGCCATAAGTGCACCATGGGATCCCCGGACCCGTCAAAGCAGTCAATATGTGGCATCTTAAATCTGTCCGACAGCGTCACGGCTGCGTCGGTATACCCATCCTCAATGTCCAGGATGGACTTCACACCCTGAGATTTTTTGAACAGCTTTTCAAGCTTGCTCACTTTTAATGCCGTGGGGTCCACCTCGAATTTGAAAGGAAAATCCGGTTGATTGATAGGAGTGGGTGCCTTAGATAGTTGAGGTAGATTTAAGAGTGGAGCCGGCCCTGTCGGAATGTCTGTACCTTCCTGGACATTTGGTGTCTCCCCGGGTATTGGGACCCTCGGTGGGGAAGGAGCTTGGTGTGAAATGGATGCCCCGGCTTGCTGCTGGAGTTTGGTGATTAGCTCTGCTTGCTGGGCCATGACCTTGGCCTACTGTTTGGCAAATTCTGCTTGACGAGTAGCGTCTTGCTGCATGGTTCTCATGCTCTCCTGGAGCTGACGTATCATTTCTTCGATTCTTGGCATACTACCCTGATTTAGCTGAACTACCGGTATATGTTCCCTCTCTGTGGGAGAAACAGAACTCTGATCCCTACTATACTCAGGTGGGGTAGACAAAGCCCTCTGAACTGACTGCTGAACTGATATCCTCTGCCTGATTGCCCTCCTTCTAGTAACCGGGGGTAAGGAATGGAACACTGGTTGTCCATCTACCAGATCCTCAGATTGATGGAGTCGACGACCTCTAGTCCAGAGTGCTTGGGGAACATCTGCTTGGTCGGAAGCAATTGTGCTAAACTACCTAGCAAAAAGATAAATAAAGCATAATAAGGAAATAAACAACCCTAAACGAACAACATAACGGCTTAAATAAACACAACACACAGTTGGCATGACAACACACAGTTGGCACGTGTAAGCTAAATATACTGTTCTCAAATACTGGTCATTGTTTCCCAAATCATTTGCCCCAAATCTGAATCTGATACCCGCGGATATACTGATTCTCAAAACACTGGTGCCCGCAGGCCTGATGCCCAAACTTGCAAACTGATGCATGCATTGCTGTAGAGACGTACTCTAAAAGCACATAGCAAGTAAGTGAGAGCCAAAAACACCCCTATGTTAGGGTAGGGTTTCCCTGTCCTATTTTGTCAGGAGCTAGGATTTCACTACGCACGCAACGGTTTTAAACAACCTACAATCAGGTAAGCAACCTGTCCAAGCTTGGGATAATCACTATGGATTCTGATATACACTAGGTCGAATGGTCAAAAAGGGTGCCCCGGTAAAAATCGGGGTTTGTGTTCCCATCGTGGCAGAGCTCAGAATCGTCACCTTTTATGGCACATGACCTCCCAAGAAATTGTTCAGGAATAGCAGATGGCAAACACGGTGTCCTAGGCGCACCAATGCAAATGCAATGCAAAGAAACACATAAGTGTAATCAAAACATGATATCATGACTTCGAGTCAAGTTCTCTAAGTCCCCAGTAGAGTCGCCAGAAACTGTAGACGCGCCCGAACATCCCGGGAAAATTCCGTTTTGTTCATTGGGCTCACTACAGTTCGGACTCGATGTCACGGTTCTGAATCTAATCTCGCAAAGTGCAATGCAAGACTGATAAATCACCAAAGAATCCAAATCCGGCAAATCGTTTTGAAAAACAGATTTTTAGAAAGAAGTGTCAAACATGGACTGTTTTCCCAGGTATAGAGTCGCCACCTAAATATTTTGTTTTGGGGGAATTTAGGAAACCCTGACTCGTGCCTAAGGCCACGTGTCCGTCATCACCAAAGTTACCTCGGCTCGGGAACTTGGGTACGATTGGGGAAGGTCATTTCATGAGCACCCCCACTTGCCCGATCAAAGATCGGCCACTACTAAACATGATATCGAGTTTTTGAAAACACATGCGCTCTTATTCTGGTTTATTAGCCTAGAATTGCTACGTGATGCACACAGCATACAAGTATAGACTAGATTGCTTAAGTTGGAACAAAGCATCGCATATCCGTTTGTTTTGAAAATGGATTGAAGTTTGCAACTCGCAAGTAGGCTAAAACACGGGTTTCGATGAATTATTCCAACTCAAGCAACCCAACCTTCACCCACAGGCATTCAGGCAGTTATATCACATAAGCACATAGCCTCATGGTAAGCATGCTATCATGGCAGTCACTCACACACATGCAAGGATGCTAAAGCATAAACACTTACCGAGTACTCCGAGCCAAAGAAAGAAGCTAATTAGAAATCATGCATGAATCCTAACTATGCTAAGAATGCCTAATGCAACACATGCAAAAATGCAACTACAATAGGCTCGGCTATTTTAAGATGGCATATGAGATGCAACAATCGATACATGTATTCAACTTGGAATTGAAATACAATGCAGTTAGTATGATCTTGGCGAGCCGGTGCATGCAATACAGATGAATGAATGCAAACATGTGAACATATAGATGCTAATTGAAACATGCCCTAAAATGAACCATCATAAGCTGGTAAATAAAAGGGAGAAAGACGTGGGGTTGGAAGACATGCATCACACACACGCACACTTATTACAAAGTTCGCCCTCTTGCGGAGGGTCTGAATAAATAATATAGAACCAACTAGCTAAACTAAGCTAATTAAACTAGTTATTACACAACCGAAATGAATAACGAATTATAGCTAAATATGACACAACATTAATTAATTAACAAATTAAACTAAGGAAGCAAATAAATTAGCATGCAAGCTACATGAAATGGACTACCTCAGCTCTGTTCCGAATGATAAAGGATGCATGCATGCTCGAGTCGCCTTGTCGGGAAATCCATCGCGATGTCTCAACTCGCCTTTGTTTGCAATTGAACTCAGAAGCTTGCACAAAGCTCCAAGGAGATGAAACTCCACCCTGGGAATCTAAGGGAATGCTATCGACCAGCTATGGACATTGGAGACCACCTACCAACCACCCTTGGTGGTGAAAACCAAAAAAGGTGGTTGGCCTGCCAGAAAACCTGGTCGGTCGGCCAGTTTCTTCTCCTGGTTTCTGTATTTTCTACAATAAAGGCAAGAGAGAGAGAAGGCAAAGTATTTTCAACATATGTATGCCCGACCACTCTCCCCGTCATTGCATAAGCTCTAGGGAGTGTAGTCTTCGATCCTCGTGCCATCAATCACATATCCTAATGCATGATGGCCGAGGAGTCAAATTGCACGACCCAATGTGAAATGAATGCACATGTAAGCACCTAAAGCCAACAACTCTATCATGGATAGTCAAGAGTGTCGGTGACTAAGAATCGAGGCACGTTTCGTCACTTTGAGTACGAAATGTCCCTCGTTTCCCGTATTTGGACTAACTCCTATTCCAAACACAATGCAACAAGTAGAATGGCATGCACAATGCAACCTCAAGCATGTAATCCTAAGGCGATGCAACCAAGTTATGCAAACATGCAAACTAGCATACGCAATGCTACGAACTAACAATGGCATACTCAATGCACATGGATTATATGGCATGCATACACAATGCACTAACATAAGCAATGTTATGAACGAGGCATGCGCAATGCAATGATCAAACATGCGATAACATGGACTATAGGGCATACACAATGCAAGATAGACTTAAACCAAGATGGATGGGCCTTGGCTACACCCAAATCAGTGGCCAATATGATGAAAATGAGGCAACAAAGTACATGCAAGCATGCACAAATGCACGAGACCAAACCTAAGGAACAAAGTGCAACTCTACCAAAGCATGACAAGGATGAAATATGGCATACAATGACACATGTTCCAGCTCTAAAATGACATACAAGATGGTCCCGAATTATGCAAACAACTCACCCGATGCATGTTGGATGACACAATTACCGAAACTAGTAAAGTGCATTACACTAGAGGTATGCAAAGCAATACCCAAATGACCAAACCAACCCCAAACAGTCCCTATGCCGACCCAAAATAGTGGCAAAATGGACTAAAATGATGGCTTGCAATGCACAAAAATGAAGTTCATGCAATAGCACAAAAATGAGGCATACAAGCACAACTTTCAAACGCATTTAAAGAGTGAAAAACATGGAAATATGGCACAAGTATAAGCTCTGAAATAACATGTTCAATGATGCCAAAACATGAAAACAACTCAAGTTAAGCATGCAAGAGGCTTCAAAACTTGAAGCTAGGCAAGGGTATTACACTATAAGCATGCATGGCAAGCATCATTCGACCATAGGACTTCAAAACAGAGCTAAGTCAGCCCAAATCATGAATAAAATTAGTTTAGAACATTGCCAAAATATGCTAGAATCAAGGGCCAAAACGACATGCAATGTGAGCTAGTGAACGTGGATTACACTGCAAGCATATGAAGCATTCAAGAGGCCACTAAACCAAAAAAATTCAAAGATATGACATGCCAAATAAAGCCCAAAAACCCACTGAAACATGATCAATGCATGCAAGAATGTCATGCTCCTTTGATAGGCTATAAGTGGGGTTATTCTACACATGCAAGAGACACACCCAAGGTGACAAAACCAACCCTAGAAAGATCCTAGGCAGGCCCTAAAAGTGACTGAAAAGGGCCTGAAACAAGGCTTGGAGGTGTGCAAATGAAGGCTCCTTTGATAGGCCAAAATGCAAGCAAACAAGATCAAAAAGAGAGAGGGTCACCCCTCTCTGATTTAGGACCTCAAAACCACATGCCAACTGCTGAAAATCTGCTAGATTTCAGTGGCTAAAAGGCCAAGCAAGGACTAGCTCAAAGGCTCTATGGCATGGTACAAAACAAGGCCAAATGAGACATGCAAGAGGGTAGAAGACCCTCAACACCAAAAGGGCCTTAAACAAACATCAAAAGGACCTCAAAAAAAGACTTTTTTCAGTTGACAACAAAGCTCAAATATGCATGCAAATAAGGCTAAGAGATGGATCAAAATAAAGCTTAAAAGAGGAAAAAAGTGTGTTACCCTTGAAGCTCAGCAAGAAGACAAAGAACCACGGACCCAAAACCCAACTCCTTAACCTCTGAAAATGGCCTCCAAGAAGCTCCAAGCAATGGTGGAAGGGTTAGGCTATGAGGTGGTGTGCAAAGGTGCAAGAACAATACACTTTTTGAGCCAAAATAGAGAAATATAGAGGGAGATGTATATTATGCCTTCGACAAACTTCTGAACCCTCACAAAGGAGGGGAAGGCCCTCATTTATAGCCAAAAGGGACCAAAGCTTCTCAAAGAAGCTAAAAATCAAGGATGAAGATCCTCCATACACGTGTATGGAGGATCCAGTCTGTGTCTTCTAGCTGGCACAGCTGGCAACAACTCACAGAGACAAAACTAGGGAAGGCAGGTCGACTAGTTCAGGTGGTCGGCCGACCACTTCCGCTGGTCGGCCGACCAATTCAAAAGGTTCAACTCAATGAAAGGTGGTCGGCAACCATTTGATGTTCTCTACATTGAATGCAAGGAGACCAGTAAATGTGGCTCAAAGACCAAGGAGACCAGCTTCCTGACAAGAAAACCAGCTGGTGGGAGAAAAGTGGTCTCCAAGTAGAAAATGTGGTCTCCCGCCCTTGTACCACCTCCTAAACAATGAAAACAAGGTCCATGCCAAAAATGAACCAAGACAGATGCAAAGCGAGGGTTCGGGGGTCAAAACACGCAGCCGGGTGCCCCGAAAATAGGCTGTTAAGCATCGAAAGTGTTGTGTGACCACAAAGGTGGTCTCCTGGGCCACAGTGTCCCTGTAGAGAGAGGAAGCAAGGTGTGTGCCAAAAATCGTGCCAAACGGAGAAAGTTAAGCGGTCCTGAACCGAGGCGCACGGCCGACGGCTCTAAAAATCGGAAACTAGTCTCCAAATGGGAAAAGTGGCCTACGACCACAAAAAGTAGCCTACGGCCACTAAGAGATGGTTTACGAGACCTCTCCCTCCCTTTGGGAAGAGAAAACAAGACCTGATTCGTAAACCGAGGCAAAGCACAAAAGGTTCTCGCGGTCCGGGGGTAAGGTTCTTAGCCGAAACTCCAAAACCTCAGAACGAGCACAACATGCACCATCACCGAGCGCTCAATCGATGATGTCTGAGTCTTAAGGTTGGTCAAAAATGGGGTGTCTACGGGCCTCTTTTCGATAATCAGAATCGTTCACATTTTAAGGTTTGTTGAGTACATTATTCTTGTAAAAAATCACGTCGATTGGATAATGGACACCATGTATTTAGATCACTTTTGTCTGGAAAAAAAAAAAGGACAGTTAAAAAATTAACGGTTCATAAAAAAGTGATCTGAATACATAGTATCTGTTATCGATCGTTGTGATTTTTTACAGGGATAATGTACTTAACAAACCCTAAAATGTGAAAGGTTCACATTATCGAAAAGGAGCACAAAAGTGGGTCCAATGGGCCGGACTAGATCCTTCAGTCTAGATGGTGGACTAGAGGCAAGCCCCAGCCATTTATATTCATCCTTTATTATTATTATTATTATTATTATTATTATTATTATTATTATTATTATTATTATTATTATTTTGTAGTAATTACTTACAATTTTTGATGTACTATGAGATGAACTATTAAACAAAATTGTGTAATTGTGCAACTAATTTTATACCTTTAATTGTATTATAGGTATGGATTATGAAAAGTTAAAGTGAAAAATTGATAGACAGAAATTTGTGTAACACTATATATTTAGATGACTTATTTATTATTTATTATTTAAGATAAGATTATGATCTCAACAATCTAACTATAAATTAAAGTTTATATTTATAAAATTTCGTATTTATCGTTTAAATTCTTTAGCCAAGTATGTATTCATTTCTTACTTAGTTGAATTTTGGGTACAGATAAATTTATCCACACAAAACTCTATACCTTGTATACATATCACATACTAATTTAAGAGACATGTATAATTAAAATTCTAATAGTTGATGAAAAATCACGTGCTATGTTGGGGAATTTTCAAAATAGATTTTCAAAATTTATTATTTAGTTTTGGGTGTTTTTAAAATCTTCTATGTTTTTCTTTGAAAGCATGAAATAAGCTTGGGGACTTTGTCCTACATTGGAAAAAGAGCAAAACATGGAGCACTTAATAGAGTGCTACATGGAATATGGTATTATGGGATGGATGCTAGTGTACATGCACTCACACCGTAAGGATGGTGCTTCGCACCATCTGCACACGCACGCGTGCGCGCATGGCGTGGGTTGTGTGGCGTTTGATGGTGCAAGGCGCCATGAGGGTGCTTTCCTATTTGCATTGGACAAGTTGGAGCGATGACATGGATCTAACGTGGCACAGGTGACGTGGAATATAATCAACTCCACGTGGTAGTGACGTGGCGTCCGTTGGTAATGAGTCAACCAAGCGATCGAATGATTGTGTGTCTGCTCTGGAGCGGTTTGATCATAGCCGTTGATTGGAGATGCACGCGATCTTATAGATGAGATGACACTCGATCATGATTAGGTTTGCACGTGATCTTATAGATGAGATGACACCCGATCATGATTAGGTGTGATTAGTCAAGGCATCTATTTGGTATGAGCATGATATGCACCATAGATTGTCGATCCAACAGTCAAATCTGATCGAATGTGATCAAAGGACATGACCATTCGATCAAATGCATCAAGGCCTATAAATAGGCTGCGAAATGAACCATTTCAATCCATCCAAAATCCAAAAATCATTACTACAATTCTCTGTCTCTCTCTCCCCCCTCTCGATGTAGAGTTTTCGATCAAGAGTTTCTTAATTAAGTTTCTGCTTTTCTTATTAGTAATCAAATTTTGCAAACTTGATTATCAGTGTCTTGGTTTTCTTGATTATGTCAAGAGTATTCTGATCTACTGTTGTTAGTGTAGATGCCGGTAGACTTGATCTTTAGATCAGGCTTCATCATATCCTGGAGGCGAATTTGCTGTAACCTTCTACACACCGTTTGGTGGGTGCAAATATTGTCTTTAGGAAAGCGACTAAGTAACGTGCAGTGAAGCACTAAATTTTGTTTAACATAGACAAGATCATCACCAAGTTTTTAAGACCCGAAGACCACCAACTGAAGAATTCAAGATGAATTATTCCAACAATCTAAAGACAATATTTGGATATAGCAATGTCTATTTAGAAAATGACTCGAGATTTCATGAAGCTTGACGAGTTTGATGGCAGAAATCTCCGACGCTAGCAAAAGAAGATGCACTTTTTGCTCACCACTCTCAAAGTGGTCTATGTGCTAATTACCTCCTATTCGGTGGAGCAAGAAAACGAGACTATGGAGCAAACCCGTACCAGAACCAAATGGGAGAATGATTACTGCATTTGTCGAGAACACATTCTGAATGCGCTGTCAGACTCTCTGTTCGATATGTATCAACATCTGGAAATGGAAAAGCAACTATGGGGCATATTACAGTCAAAGTACCTCACCGAGAATGCCACCAATAAGAAATTTCTTGTTAGTAATTTTATGCGTTTTACTATGATTGATACAAAGCCCATTATGGAACAATTCCATGAGATCCAACATATTCTAAGTCAATTTCGACAAAAGAATATGAACATTGATGAATCTATTATAGTTTTGTCTATAATAGAGAAACTGCTATCTTCTTGAAAGGATTTTAAGAAAACTCTGAAACACAAAAAGGAAGATCTAACTTTAGAGGAATTGGCTTAACACCTCCAAGTTGAGGAAGAGTTAAGACTTCTTAAAAGTAAAGAAAACCAATTGGCTCAGAGTTCCAAGATTCACATGATGGATGATGGCAAGAGGTTCAACAAAAGAAGTGTAAGTGCGGCCCCTAACCTGAGAAAGATGCTAAGAAGCCAAAAGGCACTTATTGGCATTGTGGCAAGCCAGGACACTTCAGAAATGAATTTTAGTTATACAAGAAGAAGCCAGAAGCATCAAATGCCAAGAACAAGTTTGTGGCTGTTATATCCAAGGTGAACAAGATGCTGATGACTAGTGGATTGACTCAGGAGCAACAAGGCACGTCTGCAATGACAAGAGCCTTTTCACTACTTATAAACAAGTGAGTGATGGAACAGTTTTCTACATGGGCAACTTTTCAACTACTACTATCAAAGGCAAAGGGACGGTGGATCTGGAGTTCACATCTAGAAAAGTCTTAAGTCTAAATGATGTTTATCATGTACCTAATGTCAGGAAAAATCTTATATCTGGAAGCCTGCTTAATAAGCATGGTTTCAAGTTAGTATTTGAGTCGGACAAATTTGTCTTGTCTAAGGATGGGATTTTTGTTGGGAAAGGCTACATGTATCAAGGAATATTCAAACTTAACGTTGTCGATAATATATCTATTTCTACTTATATTGTTGATTCTGTTTCTTTATGGCATGCTCGTTTAGGTCATGTTAATACTAGGAAAATGCATGATATGGTTAATTCAGATTTAATTCCTAAGTATGACATTGACATGTTTGAAAAATGCAAATTTTGTGTGCAATCTAAAATTACTCGCATTCCATTTCTTAAAGTAGATAAAATCACATCTCTACTTGAACTTGTACATAGTGATATATGTGACATGCACAGTACCCCCATTAGAGGTGGTAAGAAATATTTTGTAACATTCATTGATGATTTTTCTAAGTACTTTCATATCTATCTTTTGCATTCAAAAGATGAGGTGCTTGATAAATTCAAGATTTTTAAGACAGAAATAGAAAATCAGTGTAATGTCAAAATAAAGAGACTTAGGGTCAAATAGAGGCGGTGAATACCATTTTCTAGAATATTGTGAAAATGTTGGTATTATTCATGAGACGTTTGCATCCTACACACCACAACAAAATGGAGTAGCTAAAATAAAGAATAGGACATTTATAGAAATAATTAATGCTATGCTTTCTTACTCCAGTTTAAGTTCTAGTTTTTGGGGTGAAGCCTTGCTCACTGCCTGTCACATACTCAACAGAATTCCTCTAAAGGGAAGAAATGTTACTCCTTATGAACTTTGGAAAAACAAGAAACCTAGTCTAGGTAACTTGAAAACATGGAGCTGTAGAGCAATAGTCAAATTGTTTGAACCTAAAAGGGAGAAATTAGGTAAAAAATGAATTGAATGCATATTCTTTGACTATGCTATACATAGCAAAGCATATAAGTTTCTAGTAGTAGAGCCCAATGGTTCAGTGGAAACAAATACCATCATTAAATCATGTGATATGGTATTTTATGAGAATTGTTTGACAACCATTCCAAGGTTGGATTCTAATCAAGAAAATAAATCAACTCCATTGATGTCTATAGAGGAAAGTGAATGACATGAACCCATTGAGCATAATGAACCTAATGAGCCTGTTGAGTTAAGGAAGAGTAATAGGACTAGGACTGAGAAGTCATTTGGCCTTGATTTCAAAATTTACCTTGTAGAAGGAACTAGGAAAACTTATTATAAGCAAACAATGATTTTTTTTTAAATATGGATTCAGATCCATCAACCTTTAAGGAGGGTATGAAGTCTCAAGATGTTACTTTCAGGAAAGAAGCAATAAACGATTGTAGACACCCCATTTTTGACCGTCCTCAAGACTTGGACGTCACCATTTGAACACTTGGTGATTATCTATGTTTGTGTTCATTTGGAGTTCCCGGAGTTCTCGGCCACGCGCCTTGTCTCAGGATCTCCGAACTTGACCGTTTTGTGTTTGGTTTTGCACCAAACACTTGTGTTTGGGAATGCCTTTGAGGCATCCCCTAGCTAGAGGCCAAGTTTTTCTTTGCCCGGCAATATATATTTTTTGTCAAAATGACATTTTGATATTTTAGGATAGATGTTTGGCATTTTATTCCCCTCCATACACGCGTATGGAGGGATGCTCTTCTTGTTAGCTTTCTTGACAAGCTTTACAAGGTTGGTTGTCTATAAGAGGAGCCCTCCTCTCTTGGCATTAGGGTTAGACATTTTAGAGAGGAAAACATTGCTAGAAGCTCTGGTTCTAGGGTTAGAACTCATATACATTCTATCTCTATCTATTTCCTTTTTGAGTGTTCTAGGTGCATTTGTTCATAGTATTGCATACAAACACCTACCATTACACCTTTCCTTGGCTATTGAGGTTTTAAGGGATTATTTTCAGAGTTTTGGGGCTGGTTTAAGCTCAAGGAGGCAGCTGGTCTTCCCTTTGTGAAGAAGGTCAACAAGGGTAAGAAACTAGTCCTTTTTACCCCATTTTTGCATCCTATTTCTATCTATCTTAGAGCTGTTTTTGTGTTTAGTGTATAACATAAAAAAGTTCTTTTTTTAGGCCCTCTTGATTGTTTGTTAAGAGTGTTTTGTGGTTTGGGTGTGTTTGACCACCCTTAGGCCTTGAAAGGCCCCATTTTGTGCTATTTTGTGCAAGTTTTGAGACTTTGGTGTTTGGGCCTCTTCACCACTGAAATCTTGAGGATTTCAGTGGGGATGGTGCCT
Source organism: Camellia lanceoleosa (assembly GCA_025200525.1). Taxonomy (NCBI): domain Eukaryota; kingdom Viridiplantae; phylum Streptophyta; class Magnoliopsida; order Ericales; family Theaceae; genus Camellia; species Camellia lanceoleosa. Next base: position 108,820,619 of record CM045772.1, on the reverse strand, counting down.
TGAAGTCTCCAAAAGGGGAGGGCCACCCCCTCTCCTTGTTGTCCTTGAAAGGGACCATTTTTGGCCTCTTGAGGGAGCCTATGTTAGAGTGTGTGTTGATCATGTCTAGGCTGCATTTCATGCTTATTATGCCATAATATAATCATGTTGTGTGTTGGTTTTGGTACACCATGCATGCTTAGCATACCTACCATGTAATGCCTTGTAATTGCCTTAATATGCCATAGGTTGTTAGCCTTTGTTCGAGCATGTTTTAGGCTTAGCCTTGTGAATGTTTTGTGCTTATTTTCCCATGCTTTAGGTCTGTCCATAGTTTTTTGGATCGATTTTGGCATGCTTAGTATGGTTCCTTTGCATTTGTGGCTTGTCGGGCTTGTATGCCTCAAGTATGTGAATGTGTAGCATGTGTTGATTGCATCATTTTGGTGGTTTGGGACCATCCAACATGTAATTTCAGTCCCTTTGGCATGCTCATATGCTTGCCTTAGTCGCCTCTTTGTTGCTTTGAGAGCATGTGTTGTATGCCCTATGTTTTGACCATTGTGCATGCCTTTGAATTTGAGCCACTTAGATGCCATCTAAGTAATCCTTTGGCCTTGTTTTAACATGCTAAAATCTATTTTAGTTGTTTAATGCATGCCATGTTTGTTATGCTTATTGTACTTCAAAGCTTCATATCTTCCCTCAAGTACTTGGACCATGCTTGCATGCTTATGCTTGTCTCATTTCGGTTGCTTTGGCACCACATTTTACATGATTTTAAAGCTTTTCATTCCATGTCAATTGTCCATGTTTAGCCTCTTTCAAGTGTGTTTGAGAGTTGCTTGTTTAATGCTTGGGTTTGTGCCTTAACATGTGCATGCGTGTGTGCTTAGCCTTCATTTTTGGGCACTTTGGCTACTGATTTTGGGCCTATTTGGAGTTGCCTAATTCATGTTTAAGTCCCTCTTTTATTTGGTTTGCATGCTTGCCTTGCATGCTTGCTTGTATGTTTGTATAAGTGTCTTGCATTGTCCATATTGCATGCTAGCCAACATGTCTAGGATTGCATTGCATTGTGCATGCTTGGCCTCTTGAAGTGAGTGTGATAGAGGTTAGGCTTCCTTGTGTGATTACATGGTTTGCTTGCATTTGAAATTGAAAGTGCACACTTGATTCTTTGGGCCATCATGCATGGAAATGCGTGATTGGTGGTCCGACAATCGAGGCACATCCTCCTTTGAGTCACAAACATGATAAGGAATGTGTTTGGTGCATACATAGCTTGAATAGCATTGCCATGCAAGATTCGGCTCTATTTCTTTGTGAGTTCTGCGAGAACTCATTGCAATCAACACCGATGGATGAATTTTGTGCGGTGACCACAATTCTGGTAATTCTATTTAGCCGGTGGTATTCTCCAAGATTCAGAGAGGCATCCTTGAGACTTTGGCCTTCAGAGGAGCAGAGCAGGAAAACTATGCATGGCGGTGAGATTGAGCAAGTCCCGAGCATCGAGGGCTTTTTTAATTAGATTAATTAATTTGTTAGTTTAATTAATTTGTAATATTTAATTAGCTTATGAGTTAATTAATTTGTATATTCTTTTGGTCCCTCCGAATAAGCGTGTGTGAGTGGTGCATGTCTTCCAACCCCCACTTCTTTCTTCCCTTTATTTACCGCTTAAGATGATAGATTAAGGTACATTTATTTTAGCATACCTTATGCAATGCATGCGTGCATCCATACATTTGTGGACATGACATCATACAAACCGCATTGTATTTTCAAATCTAACTTGAATAATGATCGCATTCCACATACCATTTTAGGGTTAGCCGAGCCTATCCTAATCACATTCTGCATGCGATGCATTAGTCATTCTAACATGAACTAGGGCATGCATGTTTGCTAACTAGTTTCATTGTTTTGGCTTGGAGTACGATGTAAGTATTTATGCTTTAGCATATCGCATGCGTGTGAATGTTAACATGACAGCATGATTACCATGTGGCTAAATGCTTATATGAGATAAACTGTTTGAATGCCTGTGGGTGGAGGTTGGATTGCTTGAGTTGGAAAAACTCATTGAAATCCGTGTTTTAGCCTACTTGCGGGTAGCAAATTCCGAAGCGTTTTCCAAAACAAACGGATATGCAATGCTTATTTCCAAATTAGGCAATCTAGTCTATACTTGTCTGCTGCGCGCATAACATAGTAATTCTAGGCTAATAACCGGAATAAGAACACGTAATGTTTTCAAAATCGGATATCACGGTTAGTAGAGGCCGGTCTTTGCTCATAGTGACCTTCCCGATCGTACCCAAGCTCGAGCCAAGACAACTTTGGTGATGCGGATACATGGCCTTGGTTTCCTAAATTTCCCATTTTAAAAATATTTAGGTGGCGACTCTGTATCTGGCAAAGCAGTCCATGTTTGGCACTTCTTTTCAAAATCTGTTTTTCTCAAAACGATTTACCAGAGTTGGACTCTTTGGTTCAGATTGAGAACTGCAACTAACAAACAAAAAAGGGGAGTCCGAACTGTAGCAGCCGAGGTCCCACGCAGGCACTGTTACAACGATGAGATGGATTCAATTGTGGGTAACAATACCTGGATACTTGCTGATTTGCCACCTGGATCCAAACCAATTGGTTATAAATAGATTTTCAAAAGGAAAATGAAAGTTGATGGCACAATTGATAAGTTCAAAGCAAGATTAGTTTCTAAGGGTTTTACTCAAAAAGAGGGTATTAATTATTTTGATACATATGCTCCGGTAACCAAAATCGTTACCATTTGAGTGTTGATTGCCTTAGCCTTAGTCTACAAGCTTGAAATCCATCAAATGGATGTTAAGACCACTTTCTTAAATGGAGAGTTAGATAGGGAAATCCACATGCAACAATCGGAAGGATTTGTTGTACAGGGTCAAGAACACAAAGTGTGTAAACTCGTGAAGTCACTATATGGACTGAAACAAGCTCTAAAACAGTGGCATGAGAAATTTGACAAAGTAATAGTGTCAAATGGTTTTAGGATACATGAATCTGATAAGTATGTGTACAGTAAGTTTACTGGCAATAGAGGTGTAATCATAAGCCTTTATGTAGATGACATGCTTATTTTTGGTATTGACAATGATGTCATTAAAAATACTAAAAGTTTCTTGTCGTCTAACTTTAGTATGAAAGACATGGGCTTGGCTAATATAATTCTCGGTATTAAGATCAAACGAGAGGACAATAGTTTGATTCTTACCCAATTGCACTATTGTAGACACCCCATTTTGACAGGCCCTAAGACTTGGGCGCTATCATTTGATTACCCTATGATGACAAAACAAGAAGGTGTTTCTCACAGAATCCTCAATAAGAAAACTTAGAATTTGAGCCCTATTTCCAACCCTAAACAACCACAAATTACATTTCCAAGGGAATATTCTAACCTCATGGTTGCATTCAGAATAGTTCGTTTAGCTAAGATCAACCTTCACTGCACTTCTGGGTGTTTCATTGAAAAATTCTCCCAAAATTTGGATTATAGCACAAATATTTGAAACTTCTGGGCCAAATTATAATTTTCAAAACTCAAGGAACATTTTGTTATGTGAGAGAATATTCTGTTAAAGTCAGGAAATATTTCGTCCATATGTAGAATATTCCGCCAATGTTGATATGGCAGTCTTGCTGACGTGACATGACTGGATTGGTCCTTGCTAATAATTTCTCACCCCATTTCTTTCTATACTGTTCTTTTACTTGCTTTCCTTATTTGTGGATATGCATTATGTTTATTTTATTTTATTTTTTTCGTTATATCCATGCTTTGCATCCATGTTTCATGCATCTTGATTTGGCTAAGTTTACATTTGTGGATTTAATCAATTCCTATGTGATTATGTGCGCTACCTCATGTTTTTGAGATGATTCACATGTCATATCTTAGAAGTCGAATCTTTAGTTGCATCTCATGAGTGAATTGCATTAGGATTTTGTATATAAGATCATCAATGTTTTACTAACTTTGTTTTATAGTTGTTCGTGAGACGTCGGTAAATATTTAAGTTTTTATACTTTAGCATCCTATTTGTTTATGTTTTTCTTATTATGTTTAAGTATCCTACCATGTGGCTACTTGCTTACTTGATATAATTGTATGAATACCAGTGGATGGAGGTTGTGTCTCTTAATTTGGAATAATGTTGATTTTTCATGTTTGTAAACTCAATTTATTTGGGTTGTACATCTTCAAAACTCTTTCAAAATACATGAAATCAAATTATTCCAAAATAAATGACATAGTCTATACTTGTATGCTTTACATAGTAATTTTTAGGATTTATTAAATAATCAAAATATGAACATATAAAGTAAATAAAATTCATATCAAGGTTTAGTAAAGGCCGATCTTTTGATCGGGTAAGCGGGGGTGCTCAATTAATGACCTTCCCCTCTCATACTTAAGGTTCCGAACCGAGACAACTTTGGTTATGATGAACAGTGGCCTTGGCATGAGTCATGGGTTTCCCAAAATATTAGGTGGTGACTCTGAGATCTAATGACGCAGTTCATTTATGGCAAAAAGTTCTGCAATAAAATAGATTTTCTAAAAGTTGACAAATCTGGACTTTCATCTATGTTTCACATTGCACTAGTGAGACTAGATCAAAGAGACCGAGGGTCTGAATTATTTAATGTGCACGGGTACCCCTCGAGCATGTTATAGTTTCTGGCGACTCTGCTGGGGATTTTATGAAACCTTGACTCAAACTCCATGATATGACTTTTATTTTCAATTATATGTTTATTGCATTGCATGTATTGGTGCACTTAAGTCCCTGTGTGGGTCCCAGATACTGGTGGGAGCACAGGCACACTTTTTGTAACACTACACATATCTCTACGTTACTTTGGAGGCCGTATGTCATAACATTTTGAGATTTGAAGGTTCTCAGACTTCGAAAGTCTTCAGACTTCGAAAAGAGGCTATATTGACTCTTATGATTTCCTAGGATCTTCATTGGTTATGACCCAAAGGGCTCTTTGGTAACGTCACCTTGACTTCTACCCCTAGAGTACAACTAACCTTGTGCATATAATAAGCTATAGTACCTTCCAAAATTAGGATAGGATGCTCTTCTATTTCTAGGATGTATGATGCCGCTTGTTTGAATAGTGAAACTCTAGATCATTTCAAAGATAGAACAGGGTAACCCTAGCCCTTATAGGGGTATTTGTTCTATTTCCTGCTATTTGTTATGTGCAATAAATGGGGATTTTCAAATTCAGATGAGTGGTTCAGTCATTTTAGCTTTTGGGGTTGAGTTCAGTTTTTCAGCATGAGTTAGCAGTAATCAGTTGAGTTTGGATGCTAATAAAATTCTGATTATGAGTCCTTTTTTGTTTCAGCAAAGTAGTTGTAGCTCAATAGCTTCAGAACGGCCTGATATCTCTCAAGTTCTTTGGATTCGCGTTGGTAGACTCTGTAAGATCTCAGATCTAGTTGAGGGATATACAGTGTTAGTTTCTTTGCCACCAGTTACACGAAGAAGAAGAACAAACGCCTCATCAACTGTCCAGAATACCCTTCTTCACCTGCTAGATCATTATCACTCAACTCACCAGAATCAGTGATGGCTTAGATTCCAGAAAATTTAGCAAACATACTATTGGCCCTTCAAAGGAGCATGGATACCATTGCCACTACGGTTACTGCCCAAGGCACTACTCTTGCCGCTCAAGGTAATACTCTTGCTGAACTGCAATGCTCATCTGGGGCGTTCACTACTCAACCACCTCCGGTGACTCATCTAGTTCCATCACTACCTCTACGTCCACCAACTGACGAGTTTCTCAAACATAACTCACTAGAAGATCTGAGGGTTTCTGTACAAACTTCAGGAGGATCATTTCCCCTTTAACAACCAGTGGGAGGGCTCCTTTCCTTCGAGGCACCTAAGTCTGACCCAATTATATTGAAGCTGTCCAAGTTGGAAAAACTTTTCAAAAGGTCATAAGGAGTCAATTTAATCCCGGACATTGAAGACGGGTACACTGAGACAGCTGTGAAGTTTCTAGAACGGTTCAAAATGCCACACATTGATAGGTTTGATGACTTTGGCAACCCAATGGTGAACATTCGCCTGTTCTTTGATGTCTTCAAGCCTATGGGTTTGACTCGTCCGCAAACGCTCTCTTTGTTCGGACGAACTTTTTCAGGAATGGCTGCCATCTGGTGTGCCAAGTTAGAGGACTCAGTAAAACAAAGTTGGGAAGAGTTAGCCGAAGCCTTTATCACCCAGTATGCTTATAACACCCAGATTGAAGTGACTACTCGGGAATTAGAGGCCACCCATCAAGAGCCCAATGAAAGTTTCATGGCCTTCATCACCAGATGGAGAGCAAAAACAGCGATGATAACCAACAGACCACTTAAAAAGAACAAATCTGTATGATAGTCAGAAATCTGCATGGAATGATGTTACAAAAAATGATAGTCCTCTGTTCTTCACTTTTAAAGACTTACATGAAATAGGGGTCCAGATAGAGGATACCATTAAACAGGGAATCATTGTGGATGATAAGGAACTTGTTTGGAAGCCTTTTGCTCGTAGTTCCAATGCTACTATTGGTAGTAGTACAGTTGTAAGATCTTCTGAAGTCAGTTAGTTACAACTACCACCGTCAAAATAGCCGACCCAATTGGCAATGCCAGTCCACAAAAAACCAACTCAACCCGAACTACGGTAAAAACCTTTAACCCTCTCTATATGTCCCCGACCAAAGCTATGAAAATCTTGACAAAAAGAGGGTATCTCAAGCCTTTGGACCCCCGACCTCTTCCCGATCCTCTCCTAGCTAAACACGACCCTACCACATACTGTGCCTTCTATCAACAACCTGGACATGACACTGACCACTATTTTCGCCTTCACCATGAGATCCAAGACCTCATTGATAATAAGATCATAGCTCCCCCACAACCACTAAAACCTAGCGTCACTAACAACCCGTTGCCATCCCATGACAAAATCAACCACCTCTTCGCCTTAACCATATCCATACACTTCAACCCACCTTTAACCCTAGTATATACATCATACCTGTCCATCTACCCAAACCTGAGGTATGCATTCTAGAGAGCATTGATTTATATATGATGGATACACCTCTGATCCAGCCAAAGCCAAAACAAACCATAGTGGTGGTATTGTAAACTGAAGAAGAAAATACCATATTAAGAAAAGGACCCAAAGAAGACATAACTGAAGTACCCGTGATTGAGACTGGAAAACTGCCGGAAGAAACATATGATCCCAATAAATACATAGTACCTATTGGCCAGTTGAAACCGGAAGTTATCCTGCTTGACTCATGTATCATCAATGTCGTTAGAGAAGATATACTTGAACAGGGATTAGAAGACTTGGCTAATCTAGAAGAAGACTTGGACAATATCAAATTCTTTGAGAAATTGGACTTGGGAAATGTACAGATCGGTTGGTGGGATCCAAGAAGTGCCAATGCTACTCACGGTTGGGCCAGCGATGATGAAGGTCCTGATGGGAAAACTAAGGGAAAAGACGATAAACCAAAAACTGACACCGAAAAGTTTGAAAACAGTGGCAACGAAAAGGGTTCCAAGAGAGAAGAAGAATCATAAAGTCCACCAGAGTATAACGTGAGAAAGATTCATGTCGAGCCTGACAATTGCCTTTCGGTTATCGATGGTGAATGGTAAGATGATAACGATCTGCAACTCGCCCACACCGATGATGAATGGGGTAGTACTTTTCCTGATAAGACTTGGTATTCCGAGGAAATTGATCACCTAACTAGGAGTGGGTGTTACTTTAAACCTCCACAACTAGACCAAAGCGGATCCTCGGGCAAAGATATAGACATTGATAAAGAGAAAGAGAAAGAAGTAGAAGAAGACCTGGTTTTAAAACCGCAAAAAAAAAATCTAGGCAAGCATCTCCATTTGGGGACTTCTCATGGCTTCCTGAGAACACCGACAAGAAATGTTGTCAACCTTAAACAAGGCCAAGCTATCCATTGAGAGAATGCCAGATCAATTAACATCTTTCATCATACCTAGAGACATGACCCCTATGTTATCATTTACGAACAAAGAGTTACCACCTGAGAGGATTGACCACAATAAGCCTTTGTATGTGGCCTTGGAGTGTAGAAAGAAGTGGATTCTAATAGTTTTGGTTGATACTGGTTTAGCTATTAATGCGTGCCCAGCAAGGACTGCTTATGCAATCGGGTTAAAGCCGGCTGACTTCACGCCAATAAGCCAAGTTATCTAGGCATATGACAACACCAGCAGGAATGTTATGGGGACTTTCAAGGTCCAGATACTAGTTGGTCCCTCTGAGCATGAGGCAGAATGCCATGTCATGGATGTCCTGGCAACTTTCAACCTATTGTTGGGTAGGCCTTGGTTGCATAAGATAAGAGCAGTCTCTTCAACTGTACGCCAGTTGGTGAAGTACCCGCACAATGGAGGGATTGCCACAGTTTTTGTCAATTCTACAGTCCATTCTCCTCCAGAAGTCACAACGCCAGTACTGGAAATATAACATGGGAAGGAAGATGTTTTTCTCTTGGGGTTTTACCTTGGCAAAAGCACGGCTAGTGTAGACAATCATGACAGAAATAGAGGGTACACATCTGAGTGCTCAGTCAGTCTACATAATGAACAAGTTAGGATATATCCCAGGATCTGGATTGGGAAGGAGTGGCCGACAAGGCACAACAGAGATAACTAAGATAATCCACAACCCACATGCATTTAGGTTGGGATATGAACCAACAGTAGAAGACTAGAAGAAGAAATGGAAGGAAATAAGGAAGAGAATCAATGCAAAGAAGACGAGAAAGAAGTATGAGTTGATTTATAGGCCAATCCATGGGACCTTGAACGGACGCTTTGTCCGCCAAGGAGAAGACTTCCCTTTTTGTGGTTTTTCGAAGCCCTAGATTGATCAAGTAAAGAGGAAGAGATACCCTGGGTTTGACATCTTCTTCAATCATTAGCTCTCCGACAGTGATGAGGAGTGGGTAGATTCTAGTATCGACATCGAACAAGACAGAGAAGTCAGCTCGGAAAGCAGTACTGAGGAAGTTTTGGGTCTAACACTGGCTGATTTACTGACAGAGTCGCATACTAGAGCTGAACCGATGAATTTAGGAGATATGAACATTTCTATGATCGGGCAAGAGGCATCTGCTGACTGCTCAAGCTTCATCATGGATGCAATGAATGGCTCACAAATAAATTGGCATTTTGAAAAGAGTTGTATTGATAGTTCTGAATTGGTTGTTGAGTCTGAGTTCGGTGGGCCTATGCTGTTGGAGTCAGATTCAAGTTTGTCTAAGTTGTTTGAGTCTTCTTTTTCTTTCTCTTTTGAGTCTGTTGCAACTTGTGAGCCCGAGGCTTTGAATGAAGATGTTGTGATTTCCACTTACTTTTCGGTGCCCATAATTCATAACATTGACCAAAATTTTCAAAATCTTGATAAAAATGAAGAGGAAGAAATTCCTCGGGCTTTGAAAAATTTAATTGACTAGAAGGAAAAAAGGCGTGCTAAGCCATTACTGGATGAAATTGTTTCTGTAAATGTGGGTACTAAGAAAGATCCTCGCTTGATCTAGATTGGTTCTACATTGTCTTTGGAGGAACGTGAACAATTAGTTGCTTTATTAAAAGAATTGACCCTGAGATTGTACAACATAGGATCTCTCTCAACCCTGAGGCCCGACCTGTCAAACAGAAGCTTCGTAGAATTCGTCCGGATTGGGCCTTGAAAAATAAAAAGGAGGTTACCAAGCAAATTAATGTTGGGTTTTTGCTCATATCAAAATATCCTACTTGGTTAGCCAATATTGTGCCAGTTCCGAAGAAAGATGGCAAAATTTGAGTTTGTGTTAACTTCTGGGATTTGAATAAGGCTAGTCCGAAGGATGATTTCCCATTACCACATATTGACGAATTGGTAGACTTCACTGCAAGGCATGTCTTACTATCATTCATGGATGGTTTTTCAGGATATAACCAATCTTTATGGCTCCAGAGAATAGAGAACTATGGGGGACATACTACTACAGGGTTATGCCATTTGGTTTGAAGAATGCCAGGGCCACTTATCAGAGAGTCGCTACTACTCTTTTGCATGATATGATCTACAAGGAAGTTGATGTGTATGTAGACGACATGATTGTCAAGTCCAAAGATTAGGAAAGCCATTACACCGCATTGAAGAAATTCTTTAAGAGAATTAGAGAATGCAGGCTAAAGATGAATCCACAAAAATGCACCTTTGGGGTAGCTGTGAGCAAGATGTTGGGATTTCTGATCACACAGTGGGGAAGCAAAGTTAATCCATCTAAAATTAAGGCCATCTTAGAAATGCCGCCACCAATGACTGAAAAGGAGGTGCGAGGTTTTTTGAGAAAGGTGCAATTCATAAGGAGGTTTATTTCAAAGCTAATCTTGACTTTTGAACCATTGTTTGGTCTCCTAAAGAAAGGGAAGAAGTTTCAATGGGATAATCGATGTTAATTTGCGTTCGAAAAATCCACTTGTGTTATCATAGCCTAAGCTAGGAAACCCGTTGATCCTGTACTTATTAGTGACCGAATTAGCTATGGGATGTATGCTTACACAAGAGTCGAAAGCTTGTGGTTTAAAAATTAGAAAATTTAAAAGATTACAAACTGTGGGACATTGCACTTTTAAAATAGTAAATATTTTAATAAGCGGTGAGTGATGTTTTATAGTTTGGTGGTGAGATTTTTAGACGTGAACCTAATTTATAATTATACGTAATTTTAGAGATCATTGTGGATTACCAAAGAGGATGATGTAAATCTTTATTACTTGGGACACAAGTATAAAGTCTACATGTGGCATCACTTCTCATATACCAACAAAGTAGAAACGTGGCCGTAAATGAGAGGGGGAGCAACGTGGCAATAATAAACCTTAGGACCTTGTGTAGCAAGCAAGAAATTAGAGCCTATAAATAGTGAAGTACCAGTGAGCTTCAAAAACTAAGGAAGTATGCAAATAACTAGGGAACAACATGATAGTAGCTGGGAGCTGTAGTAGGAAAATAAAGCCTAAGGGTCAATATTAAGGTGAGTTATATTATACCTTGAGTTACAATAACATATTTTACATATTTATTTTATACAAGTTATGTTTTTAACTTATATTTAGATTTCAAGTACGTTAATTATTTTTCTGAACTCTATTTGCTGAAATTGAAACCCATGGATATGTTTGTTTAAATTTTAAAAATTATTTGATTTCATAAACAATTATGTTTTGTAAGTATTACCACGGGAGTCCCATGTCTTGGGGGACTTAAATAACCATTGGCCTCTGCTTGGCTACTTTATGGTCCTCTATTTGTCATAGATCCATTAACATCTGTTCTGATTGTCACTCCAGTGACCTCTGTTCTGTACCGTAGTTATGATTATTTGCTTACATGATTTCTACATTTTGCTTCTGTTATTTAAAATTAATTATGTATTTTAGTTACCAAACTAATCTCTATTTTTAGCCAAATAATTATCCATGATAATTTCTGTACCCTTATGCTCATTGTATAATATTTCTCACTCTGCCATGTGCTTATAGCTATTAACCCCTTTCAGGTGATGAGATTTAATGGGATCGAGATTGGAAATGAATTGCAGTGTTTTTTTTATTATTATTTATGATCTGTAATTCTGATCGGACTCTTATAATAAAATAAAGCCTAGATGACTATTTTCCTTTTTAATAAACTTTTGGTACCCATTTATTTTGTTTTAATTTATTTAATTTATTCGTTTGCGCTACTACTACAGAAATCTTAGAATTATTTTATTGTCTTGTTACGACGCCAAACTTTTGGGTACTGGGTTTAGATTGTGACAACATGTCCGGTTAGTTGTATAAGATCGCTAGTTCAAAGACAAGTCTACTATGCTATCTTGACTGACTTTGAGATATCTTCACTAAGTGAATGATTCAAATCGTAAGATATCTTCACCTATGCATAAGACTACCAAGTGAACCAAGAATCATCATCTGATATTTTGAAAATGGTGGGGGAATGTTGGGAATTCTCAAAATGGGTTTTCAAAATTTATTGTTTAGTTTTGGGTGTTTTCAAAATATTCCATGTTTTTCTTTGAAAGCATGAAATAAGCTTGGGGACTTTGTTTCACATTGGAAAGAGAGCAAAACATTGAGCACTTAATAAAGTGCTACATAGAATATTCTTTTGAATATGGTATTATGGGATGGATACTAGTGTACATGTACTCACACTATAAGGATGGTGTTTCGCACCATTTGCACATGCACACGCACACGCACATGCGCATCAGCATGAGAATGATCAGCTCCACGTGACATGGGTGACGTGGAATACAATCAGCTCCATGTGGCAATGACGTGGCATCCGTTGGTGATGAGTCAACCAATCGATTGAATAGTTGTGTGTCCGATCTAGAGCGGTTTGATCATAGCCATTGATTGGAGATGCGCGCGATCGTACGGATGAGATGGCACCCGATCGTGATCAGGTGTGATTAGTTAAGGCATTTATTCGGTGTGAGAATGATCTGCACTATGCTTTTCTATTTGCATCGGACATGTTGGAACGATGATATGGATCCAATGTGGCATGGGTGACATGGAATACAATTAGCTCTACGTGGCAGTGATGTGGCATCCGTTGGTGATGAGTTAACCAACCAATCAAACGATTGTTTGTCCGATTTGGAGCGGTTTGATCATAGCCGTTGATTGGAGATGTGTGCGATCGTACCAATGCGATGGCACCCGATCGTGATCGGGTGTGATTAGTCAATGCATCTATTCGGTGTGAGAATGATCTGCACCATAGATTGTCGATCCAACGATTAGATCTGATCGGATGCGATCAAAGGACATGACCATTCGATCAAATGCATCAAGGCCTATAAATAAGCTACAAAATTAGCCATTTCAATCTATCCAAAATCCAGAAATCATTCTTGCAATTCTCTCTCTCTCCCTCCTTCCCTTTCGATTTAGAGTTTCTTAAGCAAGTTTATACTTTTTTTATTGGTAATCAAATTCTTCAGACTTGATTATCAGTGTCTTGGTTTTCTTGATTATATCAAGAGTATTCTGATCTACTATCATCAGTGTAGATGTCGGTAGATTTGATCTTTAGATCAGGCTTCATTGTATCTTGGAGACAAATTTGCTGTAATCCCCTGCATACCTTTTGGTGGGTGCAAATATTGTCTTTAAGAAAGCGACTAAGTAGCGCGACTTAAAGCACTAAATTTCTATTTAACATAGACAAGATCATTGCCAAATTTTTAAGACCCGAAGACTACTAACTGAAGAATTTAAGACGAATTGTTCCAACATGCCATATGCAACGCACGTGCCCAACCACTAGCTTAGTAAAAGTATGTGTGTCATTCTAAACTTAATCCAACTTGACATCAGGGCTAGCCTAACCATCTCTGGCGCTAAAATAATGTCAAAATTCCAAACTCGCCCACTTAACTCAACTCAATAAATATGAACTATTAAATTTTTTATTTTTCATCTTGAAAGGCTATTAAATTATTTAAATCCTTTTGATAATTATTTAAATTTAAAATATTAAAAAAATTCAATTACGAAATAAATATGATCTTTTAAGAAGTGTTTTAGTTTTATAATTTATTTTGTAACTAAATAATATAAAAATTAATAATTTCTAAATAGTCAGGCCAAGTTAGGCTAAAACTATTTATCTCAAGCCTAGGTTGAAAATTAAATGAATTTAAAAATATTTTCCAACCTAACTTTATAGATTAAGCCACTCTTTGGGAAGTAGGTTTGCGGTTAAAATAGTCACAAAAAATAAATAGGCTCTTTAGCTCTAATAAGATAAAACATCACATTCAACCTATAATCATTATCTTATTCTCTCACAAAAAAGTCAAAAAAGCTAAAAGTCTTTCCCAAATCAAACTTTTTAGGCCCAGTTAAAATAACCAAAAAAGTTAAAAAAACAACCCATTTTTCAAAATCAAACCTAAATAGTTTTTTCAAGCTCTAAAAATATTAAGTTGAATGGGATGGATCATCGGACCGATAACCATCCCTATGATATTCTCAATCGAAAAATAATCTGAAATTTTAATTCTTGAATTTTAAAGTTAGTTCTAATGAATTGATACTGGGCCTTATCTATTGTGATTTGATATTCTGATCTTAATTTATTTTTATCTTTTTTTCCCTTATCATATTATTAGTGTTCTATTAAAACATCAAAATTAGTGATAATCATTATAGTTCTCAACCATAGTGGCCTAACAAAATGTCCCATTATGCCACGTGTCAAAGCTGATTTTAACTCCCACAACAACGAGCAATTATTTTAATGTGATTGAACTTTTCTGAGGTAGACCACACAACATTGGGCACCACTGAAAAACATTACTTATAAAAAGATGAGATTTACCATGACAATTCACCAACCATGCAGAGTTTTCTTGAGTGGTCTTCAATGAGGAGTTAAGGCCATGACAAACTGTACAAACAACTTTAGATTCGTTTGACCATATCTAAAAAGTTAATTTATTAATTAAAAAATCATAATTTTATTTAAAATTATTATTTAATAAATTCATTTCTTATTAAAGTATTCACTTTAACTATTTTATAAAATCATTAAAAAAGTCAAAAAAATTAAAAATTTATCAGATAAAATAATTTTGTTATAAACTTAATTTTAATCAATAAGTTATTTTAACTATTTTTTTTTTTAGCAAAGCAAAAACAGAGTTCCTTGGAAATTTGATGGAGAATTGAAAACAAAATACATACAGTTCCCAAGGGAGTAAGTTAATTTCCTTTTATTCACCCAAAAAGTTAATTTGCTTTTCTGTTTGAAACATGGCATTGCATTGGGTAGAACTTTATTGAAGACTTTAAAACAAAAAAGTCCAAAAAAGAAAGCCTGACTGACAAAGTTAAATCCTCTCTAATTTTTCAACTGTCAAACAGTTCTCAGTCAAAATAAATGTAATATAAAATTACTGTATCAGTGCACGCCCAGTTTGGATGCCTTGTAACAGTAGGGACTTTCAGTATGAATGCCTGATCTTTTATGACATTGGTTTAATATTTTATATAATCATTTACAATAATTCTATGTATCCCATCTTATTTTATCTGAATTCAAAATGAGGTTTTTATTTTTATTTTTATTTTTTAATTGAACCAAAATGATGAATGTTTTAATTTAAAATGAAGCACCATGCACAAAATTTAACATCATTTACATAGGAGAATTTAGTACAAATATTTTATTAGGTCAATTATATCTATAATCCTTATAATTTGTCTCTTATAATTTTAATTATATCAATTTTGTTTCTTAAATTTATATATTATGTAAGTTCAATTAATAGCACCGTTTAAAAAATTAGGCATGGTTTAAGAAATTAGGCACGGTATTATCAATTGGATTGCCTAACTTCTTAAACATTATTATCAATTGAACTAACACTTTGAGGAGAATGAATTGATTATTTTGTCTATTGATTTAAGACAAATTATAATGTTACGTTTCTGTCCATCTATCATTAAAGTTGATAGAATTCAAATGTAAAGGGACAAAAGTGAGATTCTTAAGTCAAGTTGTAATGTTACGTTTCTGTCCATCTATCATTAAAGTTGATAGAAATCAAACGTGGAGAGGCCAAAGTGAGATTCTTAAGTCAAGTTGTAATATTATGTTTTTATCCACCTATCATTAAAGTTGATAGAAATCAAACGTGGAGAGACCAAAGTGAGATTCTAGTAAAGTGTGAAAACTAAAGTAAGATTTTTACGAGTATAGGGGTTCTAATAAGGCAAGAAAATGTCACATATGACTCACATGATAAGTTTTGTCAACCACACAAACCTAGTGGAAATGTTGTAATTTGAATAAAATGTGCAAATGGTTTATTATTACAATAAAAAAAATGAGAGATCATAAAAATAAAAAGAGGGGAAATTTACAAAAAAAAATTATAGGGTTTGACCCTTGTAACAAATTAAATTTTTAATTTTTAATTTTGTCAATTTAAATCTTAAACTTTTGATTTATTTTCAATTTAAATTATTTGCCTATTTTTGTTAAATAAAATAGATGAAAAAAAATTGTATCTTAGTTATTAAACTCAATGAAAAATAAAGAAATTTTCTCTAAAAATTGAAATTTCTCTATGTCAGAGTGAAATTTCTCTGTGAAAATGTTGAGGGATCCCAACTACTGTAAAAATATTAAATGTCTTTTATCTTATAAAATTTTAATATCAGTGACTTTAAAAAAAATTCTCCTTTTACTTATTCAAAATAGATAAATAATTTAAATTGAAAACAAATTAAAAGATGGATTCAAATTGATAAAATTAAAACCTAAAAATTTATTTTATTATAAGCATCAAACTCTAGACTTTTAATTATTTTTTTTTTTTTTGGTTGTAATATCCCCCCAAAAAAATGTACATTAAAACTAATATATGATATGAGTGTAAAAAGAAATTTGATTCCTTCAACAAATGATTACTTTTACGGTGTGTTTAGAGTATCAATTTGGATAAGAATTTGAAAAGAAATTTTTTTTTATATGTTATTCACATTTACCTTATTTTTTTCATTTTCTTTTTAAATTCTCATTTAAATTCGTGATCTAAATATAATTAGCTGTATTAGAATAAAGAATTAAAAAAAAAAAAAGTAATTTGTGAATAAAAGCAAAAACAAAAAGTGAATTGAAAAAATAAATATATATGCTTTTACCTTTTATTTTCACTATGCAAATCCCCACAAATCTTGATCCAAAAAACATTTAAGTTCGGCTAGCAAAATATCACAATTAGTCACTTATACCGTCCACGAAAAACCTGATAAAAAGGCTAAAGTGAGTTTCATCATCACAAATATCATAATTTAATTTTGTATAAATTATAATTAAAAAAAATTATAACAAGATATTACATAAGATATAATAAAAAAAATTAAATAATAATAATAATTATAAATAGGAACTAAAAGGCTCCACATCAGATGGAATTTCTGTTTTTTCTATTCATACACAGATGAGATGCATTTATTAATTGGTCAAGAAGTCCTGGCGACAGAAAACTGTCCCTTCTAATGGAAACATCATATAAAACCTTGTCTCTGTGACTCTCAAATGTACACTTCTTCACAAACACCCAATCTAGTCTTCTTCTTCTCTAGACAATGATGGCTCCATCAGCTAAAACCTATCCACATGGCCTCAAAGTTGCAGTCACAGTGATTCTTCTCTCTTCTACTCTCTCATGTCTACCTTCAAAATCAGGTAAAACTAATCAACCCTCTTCAGCGAAAAAATATACTATATTGATAGCCTCTTCACACCTGTACAAAATGTATTAAAATCCATATTTCATAAATGCGTATTTTGATTTAGATGTTCAAGTTCCTATCTCTAACTCTAATGCTTTCTTTCTCTATTGTTTCTAAACACACACATATATTTATACTAAATCATATGATATAAATAAATTATAAATGTTGAAATTGGTGTGACATGCATTTTTTCATGATTAAATTGTCATTATGCTTCTGTCTCAATTTTTTACTTCAAATTTTGATTTCTCCAATTTTCTTTTCTTCAAATTTTGATGGTGAATAATGGAAGGTTTGATATCATGGGCCTCGTTTACGAGGATATGAGGTTGTTGTGCCTGTGAGACTCATTAAGACCTTTTCTCGGATATATTTTAATAATTTGAACCGTTAAGATTGTGAGGTTCGTCAAGTAAATCATCTATGTAAAAAATTAGTTTAATTGAATATTTCTATAACCCTATAACAAGACCATCTTTGTTTTTTAAAAAAGAAATGATTAACATGTTTTGATAATTTTTTGAAAAACAATGAGGACTTGATCATTGAACTATTGACATCCGATTAATTTGATTTTTTTCATGAATAACATGTTCAACAAACCCTACAATATAAACGATTCAAATAATCGAAAAAATGTCTAGAAAAAGGTCCCAGTGAGCCTCACAGCAAGGTTGTTAAGCCATGAGGCATAGCAGCATCCCAAATTCCTGCTTAGGAACCTTAATTTTTAGCCAAAAAACTACTTTTATGCAAGTCAAAAAAAATTACTAAAAAATTTAATTTCCAAACACCCTTAAGACTTATATATCTCTATTATACTACAAAGTACCAACTCAGATAGTTTGAAAACTTTATACTACTTTTTATTTTGTTTTGTGTTTATTGTAAAAAATATCTATATTGTTGACTTTTCATAAATAACTTCTAACAGTAATCAAATTCAACCAATCATTTTAATTTATCAAATCGTCAAAAACTTCATATGTTAAATTGCAAATACATCACGTTTGCATCTACCACACACACACACACACACACACATATACATATATATATGTATGTGCATACATATAGGCATATGTGTCCACTTTCTGATTGTTATGCTTTGTTTATCAGTTGGGTTGCAGTTGTCAAGTTATGGGAAGAGGATGGAGGAGAGTGAAATGGTGTTGGGTTCAAGGCCTCCTGGTTGTGTAAACAAGTGCATGAGTTGCAGACCTTGCATGGCTACTCTTGTGATTCCTCCTCATCATGTTCGAGACTCATCTCATGGACACGATGATAGCTATTATCTCCTCTCTTGGAAATGCAGATGTGGAGATAAGCTCTACCAACCTTAATAGTTAGAAATTTATATGTATATTTTAATTAGCATAGCTTGCTTAGTTTATAAATTAATTAGCTTTTGTATGTATTGCAACTCTTCCTCCTCCAAATTCTCTCATAGTGTTACTTAAAGTTGGGGATATATACAATCCAAGTCTCAATGACCATATGATATTTATGGTTTTTTTGTTGTTATGTAGTTGACTCATATGTCCCTAGCTAGAAGAATTGATGAAATAGAAGATGTTAACTACGTTACATGTGTTCTAAGACGTTAAGAGCAACCCCACCCACCCAACCAACCAAAAATCTATATGTGAGTTATAAATATGGCTTTGTTTGGGAATATGATATTTTAGTAATTATTTTACTATTTTAGCTAGGGGTGAGTATAGTCCCGATTGGATCGGATTGGAGTAAAATCAGGACTAATTCATTATCTACGGTTTCTGAAAAATTGGAACCAATCTAATCCGTTTAAATCATAGAATCAATCCGAACCAATCCATTTAAATACGGATTGGATCGATTTAGGACCACAGATTCACATAATTAAATAACAAAAATATATATATAACACTTAAATTTCATAAAAATATAAATATAGCGCTATATAAGTTCTACAATAGCAACATGTTTTTTTATAATAGCGACATACTGTTCTAAAATTTAAATAATCATAAGAAAACTAGTTTCACCATAAGTATTTAGACAATTACAAATTAAAACTAAAAACTAACAAACAAAAGTAATAAAAGAAGATATTATACGGTTTTAGGTTTGAATTTAGATTTTATATAGAATAAGAGAAGATACTATGGGGGATGATGTATAATAAAAATATAGACTATTTGTATACGGTTCGGATCGGTTCCAATCCGAAACCGTGGGGTTCAATCCGGAACTAATCCGTGGACTACGAATTTTTAATTTTTCAATCCGGAACTGAACCGTGGATTCAAAAAACTAATCCAAATCTATCAGATTGGATTGGACTGGATCGAATTACAGATTTCACGAATTCCTTACTCAGCCCTAATTTTAGCCCAGCTAAAAAAGTTATGTTTGGGATAATAGTTGACTTTTTTTTGTAGTTGATTTGATAATTGTGAGAAAAAAAATAAAATAATTATAATTTGGATGTAATATTTTATTTTATTGATTATTTTAGTATATTTTATTTTTATTGACTATTTTAACTTAAATCCAACTTTCCAAACAGCCTATATATAATAGACAAAATTGGTATGAAAACATGTTCCATATGAGGTGCTTAAATATGATGTGAAAGTGCCAAATTTGACATGATTGAGAGGTGTTAATTTTGATTCTTTTTATTACTTTTGATGGTCCATTTCAAATTTATAACTTAAATTTTCATATTTTTGACCTCTCCCTATTTTAAAGTAAAAAAATTATTACAAAAATGATAGAATAATAAATTTCGCATATCAAATAGAGTTGTTCTTTCTAGAGATATCAAATTTACATATATTAATTTGTCATCAAAGCTTTTAAAACACATTTAGCATAAATAATTTTAAAGATTTGAATGAAAATATTTTAATGCTTCAATGATATATTGCATAACCCTAATAAACGAGTCTTTTTTTTTTTTTTTTTTTGATTCTTTTTTCAGCCAATGGATCTTTTGACTCACTCTTATTTGTCTTTGTGTTTGAAATGCGTTTTTGAAAAAAATGAGTGAGACCGCTAAAAAGATGAGTACTAATAGCTCTAAAGTGGTGTGGGTCTCACATGATGAGATGTTGTGCTCTTGTGTTTTTTTTTTTTTTTTTCTTTTGAATTTCTACTTCATTAGTGGTCAATTAGTGCTCCCAAATTAGTGGGATGAATCATTGTTGACGTTTTTTATTGTAAAATCTATCTCTCTAATTCTAATCTTAGGAGACCAAAAAAAAATGAAAAAATAAGACAGAAAATTCAATACAAATTTTTTTGAAGAAATATCAAATCAGTGGTATTTATAAAAAATAATTACAAATCAATAAATTTTATAAATATTAATAATTATAATTATAAATTTTTTATTTAATTAGGTTTTAAAAAGTGAACTGAATTGAATATTTTTTTCTTTCTATTAATTATTTTTGTTTATTTTTTTTATCAGATAATATTAGGTGATTTAAAAATTCATAACTCGAATATTTTAAAATGATATTATTTTCGAGATAAAATGACATTATTTTTAATACATTTAAATTATTCGAGTCAGATAAGATCGAGCCACCAAATATTTTTTTCATTATTTTTGTTTGATGGAATCTTTTTTCACGAGAGAGTACACTTTTTTCTCTCTTTGGAAAGGACATCAGAAATGCATCCAAGCATGGAGATGTCATATCATTTGTAAAATCAACCACAGTGAAATGCTTTTGGAAGGGCATGCATAAGTATTTGTTGTTTTAGAAAGAAAGTTAAAAATTAATTTTTTTTTTAATTTTTAAAAAGATATGTAAAAAAAATGTGAGATATGATGTGATCTAAAATGAATTAAAAATTAAAAAATGACTTTTAACTATATTTCTAAAATAGCCCTATATCTATTGCTGAGGCAAACCACTACGGCCTCGTTTGGGAAGCGACCAGTTTAGTCAGAAAATTAAAAAATTATTAAAAAAATAAAAAAATCAACAATTCATACCAAAAAATTAAAGATTCTTTTTCTTTTTTACTTTTTACACATTTTTTTCCGTAAAAAACTAAAAAATCATCTCAAACATATTAATTTTTTTTACATCATATTTTAGCCAAAAATTTAAAAAGTTACTAAAAAAGTCTGTTCCTAAACGAGGCCTAAGCAATATTACAAAGTCAAAAAATAATTTAAAAAATTACTCAAAAAAAAAGGTAAATATATTTACATTTTATGAGATTTGTTTAAAATACAAATTATCTGTTATGGTTTTGGAAATTATATCATGTGCCCTAAAATTTCTAATTTCATATAGTTTAATTTATTAATAAATTATCAAGCCAATTAATAGTTTTAATAGTGTCGAAAATGTATTTTAATTAATAATATAGATAATTTTATTATTATATAGGAGAACAGCTAGAAATTTTATTTTTTTAATTAATTTTGTTAAATAAAAAATTCTAATAAGGAAATATTTTTAATTTTACAAATTACATAAGGTAATTTATATTTTAAATAAATTTAAAAAAATAAATTTATAATTTATCTAAAAAATTATAATTTATATTTATTGTAGGTGGAACTCAAGTCCTAACTTGCTTGTTTTCATTTTTCAAAAAATACTTTTCAGAAAATTCTACATTCTTATTTTTCGTGTTTTTTTATTTTTACTAAAGTTTTTAAATATTTTAAGTAATGTTTTTACTTTTCAGGCACATCTAAGATAAACACACCTAAAAAGTAAAAAAATTGTAAAAAAAATCTATTAAAAATTCACTAAAATACCAAAAATACAAAAAAATATAAAAATTTAGTACATTTTTTGTATTTTTATGTATTTATTAATTTTTTAAAATATTTTTTTCACAATTTTTTTACTTTTTAGATACATCTAACTAAGGTGCATCTAAAAAAGTAAAAAAAATGTTTAAAATTTAAAAAATATTTACTAAAAATAAAAGAATACGAAAACAAAAAAACTCAATTTTCAAAAAATTTAATTCAGAAAACTCAAATCAAACACACTGACTAGTTTTTCTCAACCCCATCCCACATTCATTTTTCAGAATAAAATTCAAAATAAAAGTTTTGTGATTGCAATATTTTTATTTCTACCTACCTTAGGCCAAGTTTGGCATGCTTGAAAAAAAGATAAAAAGTCAAAAAGTCACTATCCTATTTAAATCACATCATCTTATTTAAGTCACATCACCTCTCTAACACATCACTTCAAATCCAATCCAAACACAACTCATATTTCATAAAAAATAAAAAAA
This sequence comes from Camellia lanceoleosa, assembly GCA_025200525.1. Classification (NCBI taxonomy): domain Eukaryota; kingdom Viridiplantae; phylum Streptophyta; class Magnoliopsida; order Ericales; family Theaceae; genus Camellia; species Camellia lanceoleosa. The sequence continues at coordinate 108,797,926 of CM045772.1, read as the reverse complement.
TACACTTATTTAGATCATCCCAAACAACCTCGTACTGTCTCTATTCTATATCCAATGGGTCAAGCATGCTTTCATCAAATGATTTCAATCGAAAAAATGGAAGAGGAATTACTGTTCACGTCATAAGACCAAAAATAATTACAAAAGTATTAAGGGTGCAATTTTTCCTATGAATTTTTACACAGAACAAATTACACCCATCACTAATTATTTTTTCCACTCGCCACTTTCAAGTAATTGTAAGAAATTGTTTGGTAAAAATAGATTTTTCTTAAATGGTCTAATTTTTAGGTGGAATCCATACGCCAAAATTGACTGGTCTATATGGTAACGCATTCTTTACCACGTAACAATTCACGTCATATATTTAGTTGCTCAAAACCATTATCGGGTAAATGAAAAATTGCTGCCAAAATAAGCTCTATGAAAATGGTGTTATCGGTGGAATTTCCATAAAGGTTGGAGTTAAGATTTGTCTCATATTGGTTTGGTGAGCAAACTTTTTGTGGATTCATAAGCCTTGGGTTTGCAACTTGGAGAGGGCTCCAAGCTAGGGCGGGCAGGCTGGCCTTGAACTTGGGCTTGGGCTTGGGCTTGGGCTTAGGCTTGAGTGCGGGTGCGTGATGTGAAGTTGAGTTGGGCTTGTCCGGCCCGATACTTATCTTTTTGAACCAAAAACATTTGAATTTTTTTTCTTTCTAAAATTAAATTCTTACTATTTGGAATTTGAATTTTGGTTTAAAATTCAAAATTAATTCGTTTGGTCCAATGCACCTATTTCTCTTTACTGAACAGGTTTTTACCTGTTTAAATTAAACCTGAATAGGTTTTATCTATTCAAATTTAAACTCGAATGGGTACTGTACCTATTTTATCTGTTCGAACAGGTTTCTATATGTTCAACACTGTTCCGAATAGGTTTTTACCTGTTGAACCCTGTTATGAAAAACCACTATTTCATCTATAAATAGGTAGTCCCTTATTTGGATTTTGCACTCAATTTTCGTTCTTACTTCTGCTTTGCTCTCTGCATTTTGCTGTATTTATTTTTCCTATGAGAAGGTGTATAAACACAAAGTGTGTTCATTGTGCAAATAGTTTGTAGTGCTGCTACTGTTCGTTGTTGATCATTTTATCCTAAAAGATAGACGTCCATAATTTAAAAACACCGAGAAGATGACGAATTTGTCTTAAAGATACAGTGTTAAACAATGGTGTAGACACCCCATTTTTGACCGTCCTCAAGACTCGGATGTCATCGCTTGTGCACTTGATAATTATGATTGCATGTATCTGTTTTGAGTGCTTGAAGTTCTTGGTAGAGTGCCTTACTTTTGAGCCTTAAAACCTTATTGTTTTGTGCTTGGTTTTGGACCAATTCTTATTGTTTTTTAGTCTAAAACCTTTTGGTGACTTGTCAGCCACCACCATGGGCTGTCGGCCATGGATGATGGTTGTCGGCCAGAGGTGTGGCCGGTTGGCCACCAAGGCCTTTTTCCAGATATTTGTTGACAGCTGTGCCAGCTGTTAGCATAATAAGCTGCATCTCCCTACACGTATATGATGAGATGTTTCCAAGCTTAGAGGGTGTTTTTTCTATAAATATGGGGGTTCCTCTCCCATTTTGGGAGGTTTGCAATTTTGGAGCAAAATTCTCCATCTCTCTCTAAATTTCTCTCTTTCTCTCTCTCTCTCTCTCTCTCTCTCTCTCTCTCTCTTATAATTTTGTGCTTTGTAGTTAGTTTTCTCTACACTTTTACATACACTACCTTGATCAAAGTTACTTCTCTTTGAGCTGAGGTTCCTTGAGACTTGTTTTGAGCTTTAGCAAGTGGTTTTAGCTTGGATTTGTGCCTAGAGTTGTTCTTTGCTTCAAGAGGTAGTTTACTTACTTTGTTTACTTGTTTAATATACTTGTTTTCTCACTTTTTTAAACTGTTTTGAGGCTGGTTTTGAATCATAAGAAGCTCTATTTTTGTGTCTTAAAAGTGGTAGTTTAAGCCTTTTTTTAGTTAGAGGTGTTTCACCCTTCTTGCTTCTTTGCTTGTATAGCTTTTGTGCTCTTCATTCATCACTTTCAAAGCAAATTTTTTTGGGCCTTTTAACTATTGTATTTCAGAGTATTTTTAGTGGGCAAAAACTTATTTTGAAGTCCAAAATTGGAGGGGTTAGCCTCCCCTCCTCATGTTTTGTTTGCATGCCTAGTTAGCTTCACATGTAAGCATGTTTTTCTAGCTTAACTTAGCTCAAGTCCAGCATGTTTTTGCTTATGAAATAACCTATTTTAGCTCTGTTTTGGGTTGGTTAGCTTGTTTGAGTCTTGTTTTGCATAGTTGTAATGTTAATTCCTTCATTAGTTTAGTGTTTGAAGGCTTTAATCATCATTGGTGTGAGTTGGTTGCATGTTTTTAGTGCTTTTATCACTCAATTTCACTACATACAATCTCCGCAATCTCCCTCATTTCTTCACTTTTTCATTTGTTTTGAGGGTTGTTTCAACCTTAGGGTTGTTTAAGCTTAAGGTTGAGGCTCATGCTTAATGGTTTAATCCTCCTTTGAGGGTTCATTACCAATGGTATGAAGCTTCCCTCATGCCTTGAACTACCCCTTGATTGACACTTCTTTCACTTTAGAAGACACTCACCAATGGAGAAATTGACTAATAAATGGTTTGGTAATTAAAATGAGTAAACAAAATTGGTAAGTAAAAGTGTGCAAGATAAGCATTCATTGTGTTGCATTGCATGTGTTCAAATCGGACGTTAATTTGAACACAAAGCAAATGGGACATTTCATACTTAAAGTGATGAAATGTGTCATTTTCCTTAGTAACCATTGCCCTTGATCATGCATGATAGGGTGGTGATCTTTTTGGTCTTGTTTCACTACAAGAAATTGCACTTTTGGCGACTACTTTTGGCGACGACATCAATTTTTCATAGCTAAAAGTATATTTTTGGCAACACAGTGATGAATTTTGTTGGTAAAAGTAGTCCTTTAGCGACGCAATTTACTGCCGTCGCTAAAAAGCCATAACATTCACTAAGCGCCAAAATTATTGGTTGGCGCCAAAATTTCAAAAAGTTTAGCTACGAGGCTTATTTTTTAGCAACACAATGAGCGTTGCTATTAGTGTGCTTACTTTTGGCAATGACAAGTTGGCATGGGCAAAGAGTTAAACATTTAACGACGATAACGCTATTCGTTGGTAAAAGTTTTGCTAGTAAAATGAAGTGATTTAGTGGTTTGTGTTTTTATTATAACTTTTGAAAGAGTTTTAAATATTCTAGTTAAAATTAAAGTGATCATTGAATTAGATCACAAAATGAACCCATCAAACCCAATTATATTCTTAAGTTCAAATGGCTAATTCGAGATAATTTAAACTTTTCCAAAGAACGTGGTTAGATTATCAATTTCAATATATTTGGTTTTATTTTCAGAAACTAGTTTCAAATTTTCTTTTTCTAGAAAACTAAAAAAAAAATTTGGATGAAAAAATAAAAAAATAATTATTATTTTTTGAATAATTTTATCTTTTTGGAGGTCATAAAGAATTTTTAAAAATATTAAACATTTCACGACGCATAAAAAGTCAGTCGTTAAAAATTACACTTTTCACGATGCACAAAAAATCAACCGTTTAAAATATTACACTTTCCACAACATGTAATTTTTGTCGTGAAAGGTATAACCAAAAAAAAAAAAAAATAACACCAAAATAAAAATTTGGGGAGCCAAACACCAAAAAAAATAAATAAATAAATAAAAAATCAAAGCTTGTTCATTCTTACACCCAATTCATTCTCACACCCAACCCTGTTCTCTGTCTCTCTGTCTCTCGCAGTGGCGACAACACCAACGTGTGCAGTTCTCCCTCCGGTAACAACACCAGTGTAGGCAGTACCTCCTTCGACGTCTAGGTAACCCTCCTCTTCTCATATGCTCTCATTGTCTTCTATCGCTCTCACAGACGCTCACAAATCTCTCTCGTAGACCGGCGTTTACAGATCTCCCAACCCTCTCACTCTCTCGTAGACGTATATTGAGGTCGAAGATAATCTAGAAGGATTTGGATCTTCCGGAGTTTGATCGGCCTCCGGTGGGACATTCGTTGGATGAGAAAGTCATCATCTCGGAAATACGATGAAATGGGTTACATTGTTTAAAGATTTCAAAGAAAAAGTCGGTCTTTCTCAGCCTCCTTCCTCTTCTTCTTCATCTTCCTCGTCTTTTAACCAAGACAACAATGTCACTTCAACCACGCAAGACTCATCTGCAGCTTCATCATCTTCAAGGTTTGTTTTATCATACTATCTAATTATTAATGGGTTTTATGTTCTTTTGTAATGCCCTAAATTCAATTTTACTGAATGATTTTTACTGGGTTTTGTATAGTAGTGATTAGCTGTTGTTGGGAGATGTTTGAATCTACAAGTGTTTGATTAATTTACTCACTGATTAGAACAAAGCTATCAACTGAAAAGTGTTAGGGGTTTCTAATAGATGAAAAGGCATGAAAAGGGGGAATAAAGCAAAAATGAGGGTGTTTGGGTTTCCAACTTTAATTATCCACTAAAGTTAGTAAGGCCTTTTAATTAACTTGAGTTTATAAATTTCATTATCAAGTAGTGGTTTCTTATTAAGTAAAAATTCATGATTTATGAAGTAGTGGTTTCTAATTATGAAATATTGGTTCATTTTAATTATGATTCTGTGGGTGGTTTCCATTCTATTGTGTTAATTGGGACATTGGTTTAGTCTTTTATCTGTTTCGTTATTGTTATTATTTTTGGCGAAGTTCTGTTGTGAATGTAGTTGTTATTGAGGACTTGCGTGTTACCATCCTAAGACAAGCAAGCGTTCTTTGCGGTCATTTGGATTTGACAATATCTCTATTGAACATGTATTTTGGAACCATTTTTTGGTTTCCTTTTTTTTGATTAGCCCCATACTTGAAAAATGCCTTTGCATGATTAAGAAAGCAAAAGGTATAGGTGTGAATGGGCTAAGATGAGGTGCCCATCCTCTTAGAGCACCCAACTAGACTTGAGGCACATGCATATGAATTTTTCTAGTCTTATAAATGTTTCCAAGCCTGAGCCCTCATAAGTAGTCTAACTAAGCTGGTTTGTGACTTTTGGGCTTAAGACAAAGTTGTATTCCAATTTCCGTCCAATTATGCAAATTTGAACCTTTATAATGTAACTTATTGTAGGCACTTGACAACCTACCACATGTCCATTAACATTTGACACGACATTGCCACGTGTACACATCACCATATGTCAGTCTCATGATACACATATTTGTTTACACTAGATGAGCCCTTGGTGTCACCACTCATTGAACAACTTGACGAGCAATAATTTAGTGTGTGCTTTAATCCCTTATACTTCTAAGTTGTGACGACGAGGCACTTCTAGGATTCTAGAGTCATGTAACACCTTGGTCTCTTAGCCTAGCCTGGGAACAAGGCTAAGAGGCGAAAGCTCATCACAACATTTCCCTGCGCCTGGGTTTACCTATTTTAGGTCCATCAAATTGAAACTTCACTGTTTCTCTCTCTCTCTCTCTCTCTGTGGACTGTTTTGTTTCTCACCCAATCACATCTAGAGCCTCTAGGCCTTTGGCTTGCTTTGTCATCTTTCCACTGAACCTACACTGTATTGTACTATCCATATTTAGAAATCATTATTTAGTGGTTATGGTACATTCCATGAAATTAGACACTCTTATTTATCTTCCTAGTGTTGTAATATCATAATGCATGAAAAACATGCTCCTTGGTACTTATTACGAATTATTTTTCAATTTGTGCTTTGAGGTGGAATGACTGCAATTTAATGTACTTTTACTAGACTACCAGTGCCTTGAATTAATTGGAATCTTGAAGTATTACTATTACCTTCTGCGTGCAGATATGGCATAGCAACATGCCACACAATAAGTTAGCTAACAGGAAAGGCCATCAATGACGGATTAAAAAGGAAGGCCCATACTTCATTTTTCCTAGTGGTGGCACAATGTTCCCAGAAACTTAAACAGTATATTTCCATAGCTGGTGGAGTTCTAAGTACAACTCTTGATATGGGATGTGGGGTAGGAACTGTGATCTTTTGTTTCATTGAGCTCTAATTGATTCTTGATCCTTTTTTAGACATTTAATTCAATGCCCTTAAAAGTTGCTAGTTTTGGTGGATACCTCTTGGTTGAAGACATTTTAACCCTCTCCTTTGCTCCAAAAGATTCACACAAAGCACAAATACAATTTGCATTAGAATGAGGAATACCAGCATTTGTTGCCATGTTTGGCACTCGCCGACTTCCATTTCCCGCTTCCTCATTTGACTTGGTGCACTGCTCTCGATGTTTGATCCCTTTTACAACACATAGTGAGATCTCTGTAACTCGTGTGCCTCTCACATTGTACACTTCATTTATTGCTTCGGTTCTTATTATAAACAATGTCATACTTTGCAGATGCAACATATTTTATCGAAGTTGGTAGGTTACTTCGCCCAGGAGGGTACATAGTCATTTCTGGCCCCCCTATACAGTAACCTAAACAAGATAACGAATGGGCAGATCTCAGGCAGTAGCTAGAGCGTTGTGTTATGAGCTGATTGCTATAGACGGGAACACTGTCATCTGGAAAAAGCCTAATGGGGATTCATGTCTCCCAAATCAAAATGAATTTGGGCTTGAATTGTGTGATGAATCTGATGACCCAAATCATGCATGGTAGTTGTCCTTTCAAGGCCTCCGTTCTTCTTTCTTTTTTTTGATCTCTCAATTTATTTTCTTTTTAGTTTACTAATAGAATGTTGGTTCATGGAAACACCGTTATTTTGTTCCTTTTTTGATTATATGTTGTAGCTGCTTTAAAAGGATTTAAATGATTGTGGTCTTAGTTTCTAATCTCAGCATTGTAGCACTGATCAACAATATTGACTAAAGCTCATCTAAAGAACTTGTTGGATTTGGAATCTGAGTTCAAGTCTTTTACAGGTACTTCAAGTTAAAGAAATGTGTTAGCAGGAAATTTTAAACTTGGTGTTGTAGGCTTATACCTTAGTAAATCTAAATCATTTATGTAAAATTCTAAATATTTTCTAAGTCTTTGTGTCTGGGATTGTAGTATTGTTGTACTTGGGAAATGTACATACTCATAATTTTTGTTAAATTTTTTAGGAGAAATTACCCAACAGTGGGATTTTCAAAAAAATTATTGCATATGCATGAAAAACTTTATAAATTTAATTATTAATATGTTTCCTCATTCTCACACATGTTGGGTATAGATCCACTAGTTCATTGGTTTATAGCAGCTGCGACCCACACTGAGATGAAGCACCTCTTTTCTCTTCAACTCTTCCTTCACAGCTGTTGTTGATTCCTTCACCTCAGGTTCTTCTTCTTTTTTCTCATGTGTTTTTTTTTTTCCTTCTATAGATTTGCATTTTTATTTGATTTGTTCATTAGCATGTGATTTGATTTTTTTAATTTTTTTTTAAGATAAGAAACTCCTTATTTGTTATCTGTTGTGTGCTTGTTGTGGCTACTGTTATATTTGTTGTATATTGATTTGAAGTTGTGGGTATTGTTATAGGGCATGTTATGGTTTGTTTTTGGATTGTGCTTACTTCTAATTGGGTAAGGGCTTATGATCATTGTTATCTTTCGGATCACAATATTATTTTCTTAATAACTTCTATCAAGTCATTTAGTTTTGATTTTTTTACATCTTAACATCAAGTAGTATTGTGTGTCAGTATGGCCTCTGTTTGTGGTGGATGCTTAGCCTTGCAAGATGCTTGTGTCCTAGTGAAGCGCTCTTTTGCTGATATAGCAATGGGTTTGGTTTTGGACACTAAGGAATTTGGGGAGGATGGAACCCCACTTATTATTTATGACATAACTGGATCTGAAGATGCATCTGGGGATATGGATTTTAAGGTATTGCCTTTTGAATTTCTTTTATATTTACCATTACAATGTGTTCAGTTGGTTTTCAATTTAATTTTCTTGTTACATGTGAAAAAATCTCAAGAAGCTACACAAGTAGAAGTATGCCATAATGCAGAATCCGAAGGCATGGTAAATAATTAGATTAGTGATTTTAATGGTGCAGGTTGCTGGAAATGAAGATCGTATAACTGCGTTTCAAATGGACATAAAGGTCATACATCACTTACATTTGAGTAGTATGAGTTCCTTTAATATGAGTAATGTGTGTGTGCGCTCTCATCTTCATGTCTTTCTTTTCTCCAAAATGACTGTGTTGTTTTCACTAAAGATAGTTTACTGTTTTGTGTTTCTTGGCCACTTGTCTGCTATTTCATGACTTCCACAATGACTTTCATGGTTTCATTGAAGGCGACTTCATCGCTTAGTGTTTCTTGGCCATCTGTCAGATATACAATGGGTAACTACACTCAACTTAACACATTCTTCAATGACAGGTAGTAGGAATTACTTTGCCAATTATGAAGGAGGCGCCCCTACAAGCAAACGAATGGTTGAACGCACATTCTTGGTAAAATACATCAGCACCATAATTTATGATCAACATTCATGGGGACAACCTTGTTTGTATAACACTTGGCTGATGCTTGCTGGGCTGCTACAGCTGCAATGTTGCTACAGCTGCAATGTTGATCAACATTCAAGTCTTTTGCTTTACTGAAACCGCTATTAACGAATATATCAAGTCTTTTGTTTTAACTAATAATGTTTATATATCAATGGATTTTATGTGTTTCAGCATGCGTAGTGGTATTTTTAGGTTATTGGGTTAAATCATCTGAAAGAAAATTAGGGTTAAGTAAGAAGAGAACAAGGAAGAAGAAGAGCAGAGAAATAAGTTTAGGGCTTTATCATCTACTCTGCACCTCAGAATGTATTTATGTTAGTGCGATATGAGATTACAAAACTACCTTTAAAATAATATGAAAAACTAACAACTCTAACAATCTAGTTTAGATCAACTATACTTGCAGACCAGTTTATATATTGACTGTTTATCCTTGTGCCCTGTAAGTTCACAATACTGGTCTCTTATACTTAAAAAATGAGGCCTCGTGGTAAATAAGTTCTGTTGGGTATTTCCTGTAGTTTTAGTTATTAGTACATTTAGTACTTAGGGTGGTAGAATGTTTGGAAAATCATACTGTTTTATGTTATTGCCAGGTTATTTGCTATAGGAAAGTACCGTCGGAAGAACAAATCAAAGACCTGTTGCGCAAGAAGAACTTTGAGGAAGCCATCTCCTTGGTGGAGGAGCTTCAAAGTGAAGGTGAAATGACAAAGGAAATGCTGTCCTTTGTTCATGCTCAAGTGGGTTTCCTCTTGCTGTTTGACTTGCATTTTGAGGAAGCAGTAAATCACTTCTTGCTGTCAGAAACTATGCAACCTTCTGAAATATTCCCATTTATCATGCGAGACCCAAATCGGTGGTCATTGCTGGTATATACTACACTTGCTTATTTCTATGGTCATGATATATACTACATTTGCTTGTGATATTGCTTCAACACAAGGCTGCTGATTGTGCTAGTTATTGATCAGCAAATTTGGCTGGAAAATTTTCTTTCTGACAAATTATAAGTAGCTAATACCAAACTAGGAATGGTTTTTATGCTATACTTTGTTTTTCTTTTCCTTTTTTGGTTCAGTTTCATGGTTTCTTTGGAGTTTTAAACTAGGAAAGCGTGCATCACTTGCATAAACTAAAGGTTTCTTATGCTTTGTCACACTTAATTACAGATCATGATTGATGCAGTGACCTGTGAACTAATGCTTCATAGAGATTTTTTTCCTCACTAGTTTTTAATTTGAGAGTTTCTTGGTAATTCTACATGTTGATTGGTGTTAAAAGTAAGTATTTTATTATGAGGTGTTGTTATTTGCTCTATTGTTGGTAGTTATTATTTGTGTTGGTCTAGGATTCTGGAAAAGTTTTATTTGCTGAAACTAAGTATTCTTATGAGTGTATTTTCTAAAAGTTTCTATTTAATTTGAATGCTAACTTGAGCTGGGTTGTGAGTCTTTAATCCAGCCTGTTATTAACTTAAATAATTTCTTCAAAATTTGAGTTCCATCTGGTCATAACTTTGCTTGTGCCTTTGATGTAAGATGAGGTTTAAATACAATGAATGCTTTGTCTTGGTTAATGAACGATTGCGGAATTTTTTGTTGATTTGAATGGGGATGGCAGTCATGATTCATGGTTATGGTTCATTTCTTTCCCTTTCTTTTTCTTACTTTGTGAATTTCTTCTTCTATGGAACTTCTCAAAGCCCTTTGTATCACTAGAATCTAATCAAACACTTTGAATACTTTTGAACTCCCCCCTCATCTCCCCTTTTTTTCCCATCATTCAAACTGAAATATCTAGGTAATCTTGCATAAGGGAAGCTCTAATTTAATTCTTGTGGAGTTCATGTGATACAAACATTGTTAGAGAATCTCACTTGTACATGACAACTCGGAACTACTTTAGTTGGAGCCGCAACCCCCCCCCCAAAAAAAAGTATCCCCTTATTGCAATCAGAGAGGCACCCACACCACCTTCCATACTAGTATATCCCAACAATATTGTGACTGGGGGATTCTCTCTCTCCCACGTAGGCGCTTGCATGCTTGCTCACCATTTTCTTTATCTTTTTAAATGAAATTGAAAAGATAATAGATGGGTTGATTTGATATGAAAAAATGGTTTCAGGGGCTCTTAACCCAACATGATGTGAACTTGTCCTTTATCTCTTAGATTTATTTTATCTCTAGTTGCTTCGTTTTGCTTGGAATATTGTTTTATACACTCTTGAAGAGTTTGGTCTTTGATTTACTAAATTTGTGGGATAAGTAGTAGTGATAGCATTTAAGAAAGAGATTAGGAAATTGTATATCTTGGTACTTTTCATGTTGTGGAGCACTCCACTGTTACTTAACTTTGCATATAAATATTTGATGACTGGTCTTATTTGGGGCAATTTGTTGTGAAATTACTCGATTTCAAAGTAGAACAGAAACAGGAAGATGTTAGCTGGATTACGACTTTGTGTGTGTGTGTGTTCTGTTGCAAATATAATTTAAAATTCTGTGTGTGATTTATACTTCTTGAAATAGTCTACCTCTATCACTTAACCATTGGGACATGCTCTTCCTAAGTTATTGTATCTGCGACATTATCTCTGGAAAGTAATTCATAATAGCAAAGCCCATGCAGTTTTTCTGTCATAATTATGTTCTTATGACCTTCAGTCTTTTTTTTCTGCCATTTTTTGAGCTACTTGGATGGTTAAAATTCCAAACATAGGGGCTAGCATCTGTTATTGTCTGCATTTGTTTAATGGGATATTACCTTTTATCTTTTGTGTTTGTTTGATTTGTTACCGCAACTGCTAATGTAAACATGATATGAAAAGAATGGATGTTTTTGAACTTTTTATTATTTTTGTTTCTGAAAACTTGAAAAATGATAACATAAAAAATGAATCAATACCAATTAATTAATTAATTAATTTTTTAAGTTTTGTTTCTAGTCAAGGCTGCGGCCTCATAGATCTTCCAATTTCTGGTTGCAAGTATGAGTTAGTGGGTACATATATAGATTACTCTAGGCTTGATTTTTGTATTACTTGCATCAACTCTGATGCTTTTCTAATAAAGTTTGTTTATTTATCAAAAAGAAAAAAAAAATATGTAGATTACTCTTTGATGTGTCACATTGGAAACTTTTCATGAACTTTCCTAGTCAAAATGATCATTCTTAATGATTTTGGTATTTCTCAGTTCTGTTAACTGTTTTCCTGTTAGTATGGAGTATACTTATTCAAGCCCCATAATTTTCCATTTGGCACAGAAAGAAAAAAATATAGAGAGTTTAAAGCACAAAAAAAAAAAAAAAAAAGAATTTGAAAAGGGTAAAGTACATAAAACAGAGGAACTATATTTCATTCTCTGTTCTGTTATCTTTTTTCTTTTGCTCCTGTTCTATGTTTAAGCGACTTTTTCCTCATGCTATATTGTTTAATATCCCAAACTTTATTGATGCAGATATCTCCAGTGGTTGATTGAAGATCAAGACTTTGAAGACACTCAGTTCCATACAACATATGCGCTCTTGCTTGCTAAATCAGCATTTGAAACAGAAAGTACCTCTCAAAATTCTGAAGCAGGAAGTCTAGAAGAGACAAGCATGTCAATGTTTCAAAGTCCTATTAGAGAAAGATTGCACATCAACTTTAAGTGATTTCATATCAATGTTATTAGTTTGTAATAGTGGTGCCTGAGGGATGCCTTTTGTAAGTCTGTAAATCTTATAAAAATATATAATTATTTTCAATTATTTTTGTTAGTAAATGTGTCGCCAAAAGTTTATTTTTGCCCACTCATATTGTGTTACTAGAAGTGTATTTTTTACCAATGCCAATTTATCGTTGCCAAAAGTAAATCTTTATCGACAAACAAATTGTCGGCAAATGGCAATATTTACCGACGTAAATGTGTAGCCAAAAGTTTACTTTTACCCACTCATATTGTGTTGGTAGAAGTGTATTTTTTGCCAATGCTAATTTGTTGTTGCCAAAAGTAAAGCTTTAGCGACAAACAAATCGTCGGCAAATGGCATCATTTACCAATGTAAATGTGTCGCTAAAAGTTTACTTTTGCCGACGCATATGTTGTTGCTAAAAGTATATTTTTTGCCCATGCAAATTTGTGTCGCGAAAAGTGTCACACAATCATTATATTTGAATGACTTTTACCAACGCAAGGTAAATTGCCGACGATGGATGGAGGCTTTTAGCAACGACTATGTTCGTCGCTAAAGGCATTACTTTTACCAATGCAATGATAATTTCGTCGGCAAAAACTTTTGCCAACTCACTTTTGCCTACGGGTTGCCAACGTAGCTTTGTGTGTCGGCAAAACTCTTTACCAACAAATTTTCCCTTTTAGCAACATATTTTGTTGCGTTGCGAAAAATGCAATTTCTTGTAGTGTTTGTACATTTATTGAACTTGTATAAACTTGGTCCCTCAGTCATCATGCATAGAAATTGCTTGATTGATGGTTTGAGGGCCAAGAGTTTCTCTCATTTGAGCTTGTGTGATGATAAGGAGGGTAAACAATACAGACAACCCGAGAGAATACACGGTTTTGCTCTCTATTGCAGCATGGAAGTGTGAACCAAGAGTGGCCGACCAGCCATCAATGGTAGCTGACTAGCCCCTTGTCTCCCTTATTGGCCATCAGTGGTTTTTGCACAGTGTGTGATGTTTTGGAAGTTGGCAGAATTTTCAGTGATCAAATGTGCAAACAGAGGCTTGCAGCAGCAAGGCAGTGACTTTTCGAGTGAAGGATCAAGCATGCATGCATTCCTCGCTTCCCGGGATTAGCTAGTTAGTTTAATTAGCGTTAGATCAAACATGTGTTATAATTAATTAGTTGTAACTAATTAAATGTTATAAATAATTAGTTAGTTTAACTAGTTATTCATTTTCGATTTTTAATAATTAATTAGCTTGAATAGTTAATTAGTTTCGATTTGTAATAATTAGTCTAAATTAGCTTAATCTAATTAGTTTAATTAGATTAGCTTAGCTTAGATTAGTTTAGCTCTTATTCATTCGGATCCTCTTTCGCGAGGGCATAATGTTGTAATAAGTGTGCGTGCGTGTGTGTATGTCTTCCAACGCCATGTTTTTCTCCATTTTATTTAATCGCTTTCGATGGTTAGATTAGGGGCATGTTTTAATTAGCATATCGTATGCTTACATCCATTCATTTATATCGCATGCACTGAGGTTCAGTGCATCATTCAAACTGCATTGTTATTTCAATATCTTATTTGAATACGTGCTTATTGGATTGCTTCATATGCCATATTAGTAGCTGAGCTTATTAATTGCATTTTTTGCATGCATCGCATTAGGCATCTTAACATAGTTAGGATCATGCATCTTTCTATCTAGTTTCTGTTTTGGCTTGGAGTACTCGGTGAGTTTTTATGCTTTAGCATACTTGCATAAGTGTGAATATTGCCATGATTAGCATGCTTGCCATGAGGCTATGTGCTTAAGTGCTAAACTACATGAATGCCTTTGGATAAAGGCTTGTTGTTTGAATTGGAACGATTCAACATATGTGTGTTTTAAGCCCACTTTGTTCAGTGGCAAATGATGTTTTAAGCCCACTATGTTTGGTGGCAAATCCACATCTTTTAAGCCCACTTGAGGTGGCAAATTCAAACCATTTTCGCAAATAAACATGAGTTGAATTGTTCCAAATCTTGCGATTAGTCTATACTTGCTTGTGCGCGTCACATAGTAAAAGCTAGTTTAATAACCGGAACAAAACACATAATGTTTATAAAAAAAAACATATCATGATTAGTAGAGGCTGATCTTTGACTGGGCGAGCGGGGGTGCTCAATTCACGACCTTCCCCTCTCGTACCTAAGTTCCCGAGCCGAGGCAACTTTGGTGATGATGGACACGTGGCTTTCGGCACGAGTCAGGGTTACCTAAATTTTCCCAAAAACAAAATATTTAGGTGGCGACTCTATATTTGGCAAAGGAGTCCAAGTTTGGCATTATTTGATTTAAAATCGATTTTCCAAAAAAGGTTTGCCAGATTTGGACTCTTTGGTGTTTATTAGTTTCACATTGCAGTTTGTGAGATTAGATTCAAAACCGTAGGAGTCCGAACTATGAGGCCTTCTTTTCAAACCCTTTCCAAAAGGTAAGGCGCCAAAAAAGGCGAGTCCACAGTTTCTGGCGACTCTGCTGGGGATTTAGAGAATTTGACTCGAACTCATGATATGTTATTTTATCTACACGTATGTGTTTCTTTACATTTGCATTTGCATCGGTACACTTAAGTCACAGTGTTTTCCATTTACTATTCCTGAGCGGTTTGTCGGAGACTTGCTTGGAAAAGTTTGCCAAAAGGTTGACCGGTTGTGGACTCTACCAGGATGGGAACACAACCCTTGGATCTGGACTATCACTGTACCGCTTGATCTTCCTTTCACTTCTTGGTGTTAGGTGTGAGAGGTATATTAGGTAGTCTTGCTGAGGTACCCTTTTTGACCAATCGGCCTAGTTACATATCGGAAGCCATAGAGACTATTCCAAACTAGGACAGGTTGCTCACCCAAATGCAGGAATTCTATGAAACTACTTGTTTTGCGTAGTGAATCCTAAACCCTATGATAAAGCAAACCTCTTTCATGTCCCTGTTCATGACAAACATTTTGCTGGCATGCTCTGATATTTATTACAAATTTTTCTATGTGGCACCAGCTTTTTGCTGATTAAAAATTATACCAAATTTTTTGAAAATTACAAACAAAACATTGAGCTTGTTGTTAGTAGGCTAAAGTAGTATCTGCCACTACTACCCAAGAATGAAAAAAAAAGATTTGCCACCACATACTGAGTGTAATTAAAACAAAAATTTTGATATTTTTGAAACAATAAAAAACAACAAACTTCCACCACATAGCATTCAATAAAAATATATCACAAAGCATTCAATAGATTCATAACAATCAAGGATTTTTTATCACACATTCTTGCAAGCATAACTAAAGCAAAAAAATGCAAATATATAAAGCATAAAAACAGACATTCATTATAAAAAAATGATCATCCTAAAATGGCACGACTCTCTATGCAAAATAAAATGCAAAAATGCACTCACGTGAGTATAAAGATATAATAAAAAAAGTTAAATCTAACATGAGCATATAAAAATGCAGAATTGAAATATGCATATATAATTTGTATGATCTGAATGCATGAGTGATGAACATGTAGCATGATAATTTTGAAATAATCTATGATATATCTTGTCATGCATGATATAAAACATTGAAATATTGTAAGAATAAATAAGATAAATAAAACATGCAAAAAAAAAATAATAGGAAGACATACATTACATCACAATTTTGACACTTAATACAATTCCAAACTGCATAATAGTAATCTAAATATAAATAATAATAAATCTAATAAACAATACAATTAATATCCCAAAATAATACAATTAATTAATTAATTAACAAATAAATAAAAAAAGGCGTGCAAAAATAATAAAAATTGAATAGAAGTGAATATGCCAACACGAAAATATGGCGAAATATTTTAAATTGCTACATTCTAAGTGCGTGTTTTATTTTTAAATCGAATCATTGCATTTCCTTTGGTGGCGAGGAGCTTTATTTTATTAGGGATTAGCGAAATTAGGCATGCGATTCGATGGGCATCGCATCATGTCGCCAATCTTGTATCGATCTCACGCCACATCGGCTTGCAGCATGCGGGATGAATATGCAGGATGAATGAATAAAATGATGTACGAAAAAATGAATGCTACGAGCGAAAAATGGATGAGACGCCAGATGAAAATGAGATATGAAAAAAGAATGAAAGATGAAAATCGGCAAATGATGAACAGATGAAAAATGCGATGAATGAAAAAAAGCTCGAATATGCGAAAAGGATGATGCGCGCGGCGATGCGCGGCGCTGAAAAACCGAGGAAAAAGGAAAAGCGCGAAAGGAAGATGAAAGATGAAAGTCATAAGGAAGCGCGCCATGAAAAGCGGGCGAAAAATCGAAAAGTCGGAGAGAAAATCGTGCGTGGGAAGCGGCCGATCGTGCGATGGCGAAGCCGCAAAAAAAAAGGGAAAGCGCGTCGATGAAAAGTCGATGCGATAATTGATGAAAGTGCCGGCGGATGCGCGCCGCAAGGCGAGGGCAAAGCGAAGCGGCGAAGTGCGATGAAAAGATGGCGCGCGTGAAATAATCGAGAAAGCCGAGAAGCGAGGATAAGATGAAATAAAATGATGAACGGCGGCTCGGCGTGCGTGAAAAGCGCCGAAAAATGAGCACGTGAAAAAAGTGAATGACGCGCAAACCGGCAAACGATGGCGATGAAAGAAGAATAAAAACCGATTGAATGAAATGCAAAGAAGAAGGCGATTGTAAAAATGTGAAACAAAATATAATGGCGGAATGGTAATCAAGAAATGGACGTAGACAAATCGAAAAGGACTCAGCTCAAGTTAAGGCCCAAAGCGTGCCGGTAAAAATAAAGAAGACAAAAAAATCGATGGGAATATGCCCGAGCGTGCGAATGCACTCGCACAGAAACGCATGAGGCCAGAATAAGGCACAATGAACGCGTCACCACCACTCAACAGCGGTCGAAAAATGCAATAAATGCAAACATAAAGGAAATAAAACGACAAACGTAATAATAATAAAATGAAAATGCAAAAAAATAAATAAAAAACAGCAAAAATAAAATAAAATGCGCTATGTAAAATAAAATAAAAAAAATAGGGAAATAGCCCATAATATGCTATAGCCAGAGAAAATCATCAAGTGTGAAATTATGGCAAGAAAACAAGCAGATATGATCATGGCAGCAGAAAATAAAAAAAATAAACATGGCCAAATTAATAGCAATGATCAAAATGGAAAAGCATTTAAAACAAAGATTAAAACATTTACATGCAAAAATAAATATAATAAATAAACTCAAGCAAAACAAAAAAAAGCACAAAAAATAAAAAAAAATGAAAATACAAAAATAGGCTCAAAAGAAAAACCCAAAAAAAGATGCAAAAAATAAAAAATACAAGCAAATATAGAGCAAAAAAAAACCAAAAAATCCATACCAAAAAAAATAGAAAATATCATGAAAATAGGCAAAAAATGCAAAAATAAGCAAAACTACAAAACATCCAAAAAACACCAACAAAAAACCAAAAATGAAACATAAAAAAAAAGGCCAAAACCAAATTAACAAAAAAGGAAAAAACAAAAAGAACCACCAAAATAAAACACCCTCAACATAACAAAAAGAGGAACATGAAAAAGAAAAAAAAAACATATTTCAAAGCCTGAAAGAGGCTGAAAAAAAAATGAAGGTAAATAAAAACAACAACAGGCCAAAAACAAATAAGCCAAGAATGCAAAGAGGTAGAATATAAAATGGCAAAGAGAGGTTGAGCCCTGGAAATGTTGAGAAGAATTGCCAGAAATGCAAAAAGTAAAAAGGTTTCTACAAACCCAAAAAACAAAAAAAAAAAAACAAAAACTAGCATGCAAATTGGAAACCAACACTAAAAAATAAATAGGCTAAAACTAGCATGCAAATCAAAGACATACAAGATGGATCAAGAAAAGTTTCAAATAACATCAAAACAAAACAAAGAGCTCAAAGCAATTCTACAAAGAAAAGAAAATAGAAATGAATCAAGAAAAAACAAAAACAAAAGTTTTGAAGAAAATAGAAGAAGATCAACTTACCCTTGAAGACTTGTCTTTCTTAGCCTCTTTTTTTTTCAACTCTTTCTTTCGGTGAATTCTGATTTTGATTTGAAGCCTTGCTGAATGAGCTTAATTGTTCTAAGGCTTGGGAGCTTTGAAGGAAGGAAGCTTGACTGTTGGATGATTTAATTGTTTGACTTGGAAATTGAGGATTTGGGAGGGAGAGATGGGAAAGAGACCTTTTGAGAGGGTGAGGAGGAAGGCAAGACCTCAAAGAGGCAGGAGGGAAAGAGAGCAATCTTAGGCCAATTTGAAGGATATGAGAAAGTATAAAATCTTTCTTCTCTGTATGGAGACCCATGTCGGGCCGAGAAGCAAGAGAATTGAATGAAGATAGGTCGCCGAAATCCGAACAGGAAATGGAACCACCGAATAGAACCTCGACCACCACCAAACCTAAAGCCACCAAACCACTCAAACCCCAAACCACCAAGTGTGTGGTGGACAGTGTCTTCCCCCAAGACGATATGCAACCGAAATGTGTGGGAAGTCAACATCATCAGCATGAAGCACAGAACTTGACCAGAGGTCACAGAGAATGCACCCCAAGAAACCGAAACATAATACAAAGTGTGCGGAACCATGTGAAGATAAAACCCATCCAAAGCATCCTGGCAACATTGAAGAAGAGAATTCCAATATGCTTGAAGGAGAGAAAAACCAAAACCACATTCCATACCAAAAATACCAGGCCACCTCTCGAATCCGATGTTGTCATGATCGCATATTGTCCTTGGTCTTGGAAAAATACCCCAAAGGTGTTCAAACTAGCAAAGGTGAGCAAATGACTCGGCCGGAGGATGAAACGTTAGCGGGGACGCCGGCGGGAGCATGATGATGTTATTTCCGTAACAAAAGTGAAGAGGAAATGATCTTCGATGTTGAAAGCAATGAGAATTTGGAATGAAAAAAGCTAAAAAGAAAAAGAAAACAAAATGAAATGCCAAAATCGATCGAAATGAAACAAGCGGGTGACCGGACCCCTATGTCCTCTGGAATAAAGCGACGGTGGGTAACTGACAAGCAAACAAAATGGATCGCCAAAAACAAATAGCGCCGGATGAGAAATGCATTGAGGAAAATCGAGCAATGCAACCGGTCCGTGAAGTGATGAGAACCCATGCCCTGGACGAAAGTGGCATCTCGAAAATAAAAAATCTAAAGGTTCCTAAAAATAAGAAGGAATCATGAAAAAAACCGATGCTCGGGACAAAAAATATCGGGTTTGGGTAAAGCAGAGGGTTTGGGGAGCATGCACAGAAGTGGGCATCGCCAGCCGGGGGAGTGGGACGAGTGGTGTGGTTCTCGAAAGGTTAAATAGGGTTCCAAAAAAAGCCGGAGAACTCGGAGATGGTCAAGGCGGCCGTTCGGAGAGCGCGCCGACTCCAACGGTTCGGGCAGGCAAGCCCAAATGGGCAAAAATAGCCTCTGCACCTCCACCGGCCACCGGCCGCGACTCCCGGGAGATCCTCCTCCGAGAGAGAAGAAAGAAACCGAACTTCAAAACACAACAAGTGAAGAAGATGGTATGGGGTCAGAAGGCGAGACGCTTGTTGTCGCGACTCTGACTTGAACAAGCACACCGATGCAATATCATCACCGCGCTTTCCTGCTGGGACGTCTGAGAGTCTTAGGGTCAAAAAATGGGGTGTCTACACTAGCTCTTGACGAAATTAGAATAGAGTAACACTACCCCATCATAGGAGTGTTTTGGCTCTAACATGCTTATGTGCTTTTGGAGTGAAACTTTACAGGAATGTATCTATCAGTTGCAAGTCTAGGTATCAGTTTCGGGACAGAAATCAATGTTGAGTACAGTTCTCCAACTTATGATTGCAACTGCGTGTTGTTTGTGTCTGAGTCGACGTACTGTGCACTTTCTAATTTTTGTTTCTTTTTGCACGGTAGTTTTTCGCCATTGCTTCAGACAATTCATTTACCCCCCAAGCACTTTGGACCCGAGTTAGAAGGATTTGCAGATCCAGGGAGCTAGTCAGGGGACAACCAGTGTTTGTTTCACTTCCACCGGTTACCAGACGAAAGAGGATTAGGCAGAATTCACCAATTCAACAATCCCCTTTTACCTTGCCTGTGCCTAGTTAGGCCGAATCATTTACATCTACTCTAGACAGAGAGTATTCACCAGTTCCGGTAGTTCAAAGTTCTCCAGGCAGCATAGAAGATATTCTTCGTCAGCTCCAACAGACTATTGAGAACATACAGCTAGATGCGGCCCGGCAAGCTGAGACCGTAGCTCGCCAAGTCGAGGTTGTAGCCTTTCAAGCAGAAGTAATAAAAAGGCTTCATTAATAGCAACCACAACCAGCAGTGGCCTCAGCATCTTATGCACCTCTAGCAGGAATACCGGCACTCGAGGTCACAATTAATGTCCAGGAAAATGCGGGCATTCAGACAGATCCGATCCCACCTCAGACCTCCAAGGCACCGATTTACTCGACAGAGGCGCTATTTGAATTCGAGGTTGACCCTACCGCATTGAAGGTCAGCAAGCTAGAAAAACTCTTCAAACAGGCACAGGGCATAAATTCAATCCCTAATATCGAGGATGGCTATACTGATTCGGCAGTGACTTTGCCAGATAGATTCAAGATGCCGTATATAGACCGATTTGACGGTTCCGGGGATCCTATGGTCCATCTGTGATTATTCTCTGATATCCTATGACCAATGGGTCTCACTAGACTACAAAAGCTATCGTTCTTTGGCCGGACCCTATCGGATATAGCAGCCATCTGGTATGCTAAGCTTGAAGACTCTCTGAAAAGAAACTGGAAGGAAATGGCCGAGGCCTTTATAGCACAGTACTCCTATAATACCCAGATCGAGGTCACTACTCGTGATATCGAAGCGACCCGTCAGGAGCCGAAAGAAGGTTTCTCAGATTTTGTGACCCGGTGGAGGGCTAAGGCCTCCATGATGACTATCCGGCCATTTGAAAAGGACCAGATCAGAATGATGGTCCGTAACTTGCAAGGAAGATTATTATAGAAAATGATAGTCTTGCCTTTGTCTACTTTTGCTGAGTTTCACGAAATAGGGGTGCAAATTGAGGACATAATGAAATAGGGTCTGATAGATCATGAGAAGGAATAGCCCAAAAGGCCCTTTATATGTAGCTCCAATGCAGCCACAACTGGTGGCACTTCTATGCGGCCTTCGGATGTAAGCATGGTCACCACCACACCCAAGACTGCCAACCCCTTTGCCATTACATCCAATACAACTTCCTAAACCTCCAGCCATCAAGCCCAAGGCCAGAGGGTCTTCACCCTGCTCTATATGTCCCTATCCGTAGCCCTGAGGGTCCTAATAAAAAAGGGACATCTTAAGCCATTAGAACAACGCCCATTGTTTGATCATTTCCCTCCGAAACACAACCCGACCAAATATTGTGCTTTTCACCAACAGCATGGTCATGATACTGATCAGTGATTCAGACTGCGTCATGACATTCATGATCTCATTGACAATAAGGTGATAGCACCTCCTGAAAAACCCAACGTCACTACAAATCCTCTCCTCCCACATAATCATGCCCCTCTACCCTGGCAAATAAATCTTATTCACACACTGGCCATCCTTTACAACTATATCACCCCCTCCCACCTACCTAAGCTGGCGTTGTTCATCCCTGAGATCATAGACTTGTGCATGATAAACGTGTCCTTATTTCAACCCGAACATGTGGTGGTGACAGTGGAAGATGAAGGGAGGTTAGCCTTGGTGGAGAATGCCAGTCCGTTACCCGAGGGCTTTGAGGATTTGTCTGGAGGGACATACGACCTGAGCTGCTATGTTGTGCCAATCAATCAAGTTAAGCCAGAAGTGGTGTTGCCGATTGGGATAAAGGTCAGTGTAGTCTGAGAAGATGAACCAAGCCAGGGATTAGATGATCTAGCCGACCTGGAGGAGGATATGGACAATTTGTAGTTCTTTGATGAACATGATCAAGGGGACGTGCACATTAACTAGTTTGGTTTGAACGGGTCAACTAATAATTCAGGGTGGCTAAGTGATGAACTTGATATAGAAGAGGGAGTTCAACCGAAGTTGGAACAACAGAAAGTGGAAACTACAACAATGGCTGGAACAGCCGACAGAAAGGGTAAACAGCCGGAGAACACCGGTGCAGAGCAAGTGGCTCAGGAATTGGGCACGGTTAGTGCTATACATACAGAATAAGAAGTCACGCTGGAGCAGTTTAGACAGGAAATGAGTGAAAGTGATTAGGAAGCTGGAATAGCTCAACGCCCCATGGGAAATGTTACTATTGAGGGAACACTTAGACTGGAACCAGACAATTGCTTGTCCATTGTCGGAGGTATGTGGTGGGAAGATGTTGATCTGTATCTTGCCCACACTGATGAAGATTAGGGTAAAGGCCTTCCTGACAATACCTGGCATGTGGAAGAAGTTGACCACATGACAAGAAGTGGCCAATATTTCAAACCACTGCACTTGGATCAACCCGAGGCATCCGGAAATGACAAAGAACTAGAAAGAAAGAAGGAAAAACTGTTAGAGGAAAAAGCTGTGCTGAAACAGTTAAAGAAGATTCAAGCAGACATATCTATCTGGGGGTTGCTTATGGCTTCACACATGCACAGGCAAGCTGTACTGTCGGCAATTGATAAAGCACAGTTGTCCATTGACACCACCCGGAACAACTGGCGGGATTAGTCTTCCCAGGAGGCGCTTCGCCAACTTTGACCTTTTCCGACAAGGAGTTACCGCTAGAACGCTCTGCACAAAACAAGCCTCTATACATATCCGTAGAGTACCAGGAAAAGTGGGTGCCAGTTGTACTAGTCGACACTGAGTTAGCAATTAATGTCTATCCATGCCGCACGACTTATGTTATTGGCCTGAAATCGGCCAATTTTATGCTTACAGCCCAGGTGATCCGGGCGTATGACAATACAAGCAGAGAGGTGATGGGAACAGTGCAGATCAGCGTGCAAGTTGGACCCGCATAACAGGATATTGAATTTCATGTCCTGGTTATTCCAACCACTGTCAACCTACTACCTGGGTGACCCTGGCTACACCAAGTAAGAGTTGTCTCTTCCACCCTCCACCAAATGCTTAAGTACCCCTATGGAAAAGGGGTGGCCATAGTCTTCGGGAATTCATCTATACATCCTCTGCCTGAGGTCACTACGCCTGTGTTGGAGATTGTACACGGTGAAGAGGATGTGTTCATTTCGGGGTTTACCTTGGCTGAGGTCCGGGTAGTGAAGAATATTTTGGCTGTCGATGACGGCTTTTATGTTAGTGCCCAATCTGTGTACTTCACGAACAAGTTACAGCACATGCCCGGAATAGAATTAGGCAGATGTGGCCAGAAAAGCCTCGCTATATTGGCCAATGTGCCACATAATCCTCATGTCTTTGGTCTTGGCTACACGCCTACCAAAGAGGATTGGGTGAGAAAAGGGAAAGAAATGACCAGAAAAGCCAGAGCAAAGCAAAGCGAGTAGCACTATGAGCTTGTGCATCGACCTATTCGGGGAACCCATTTTGTTCGGGAAGGGAAGACTTCCCATTCTGTGGTTTTCCCAAACCTTGGTTCAACTCTAAGAAATAGTGGGTTCCCGGCTTTGAGATTTTCTTCGACTTGCAATTGCAAGAGAGTGATGTAGTGGAACATACTAAATTAACTGCTGAAGCTGCAAAGAGCACAGAAAGTGATTCTAATAGCAGTGAGCTTGAGGTAGGAGTAGCACTGGCATGTCTCCTTTCAGATCCTCGGATCAACCCGGAGAGCTTGGGGGATGACCTAACCGTTTCCATGATCGGAAACTAATCAGGTGTGGACCCTTCTGGTGGTATCTTGGATGCATCTAACACACCGCCCCCTCACTTGGCAGCTAGAAGAGGGCTTCATGTCCAGTAGCTCTGAGTCAGGTAGTGAACCAGAATCTGATTCCATAGAGTCTGTGGAGTCAGAATCAGATTCCGGTTCATCTGAGTCTAGGTCCGGTATTCCTAGGGTTGATAACCGGGATGCCGACGTTTTGTCCAGGTCGTCTTTTTTTTTTTTTTTTCTTTTGAGTTGGTTGTAATCGAGGAACTGGATGAACTAGACTTTGTGAATAAGAATGCCACTGCAAGTTTTGAGTACTTCTCTGTGCCACTTGTATATTGCATTGATCATAACTTTCAAAATTTTAGTGAAAACGACGAGGAAAGAATTCCTCTGGTTTTGAAACATTTGATTGATTGAAAAGATGAGAGGTTTGCAAACCCCTTGTTGATGAAATCATTCCAATTAATGTGGGTACTGAGAAAGATCCGCGTCTGGCCCAGATCGGGTCCACGTTGTCTTCGGAGGATCGCGAGTGCTTAGTCGCTTTATTAAAAGATTTCAAAGATGTTTTCGTATGGTCCTACGAAGACATGCGTGGAATCAATCTTGAGATTGTACAGCATCGGATCCCTTTTGACCCCGAGGCCCGAACCATCAAATAGAAGCTGCGGAGAATACCCTCGAATTGGGCTTTGAAGATTAAGGAAGAGGTCACCAAGCAGATAGACACAGAGTTTTTACTGGTATCTGAGTATCCGACTTGGTTAACCAATATTGTTCTGGTGCCAAAGAAAGATGGCAGAATTCGGGTGTGTGTTGATTTCAGAGATCTGAACAAAGCTAGTGCGAATGACGACTTTCCTCTACCGCACATCGATGAATTGGTGAACTTCACCGCAGGCCATACGTTGCTCTCCTTCATGGGTGGATGTTCCGAGTATAACCAAATTTTGATGGCACCCGAGGACAGAGAGAAGACTGCCTTCACCACGCCGTAGGGAACTTACTATTACAGGGTGATGCCGTTTGGTTTGAAGAATGCTGGGGCTACCTATCAACGGGCTACAACCATAATTCTACATGATATGATCCACAAAGAGGTCGAGGTGTACGTGGACGACATGATTGTCAAGTCCAAAGAAAGAGAGGACCACTACATCGCCTTGAAGAAATTCTTTCAACGGATCAGAGAATATTGGTTGAGGTTGAATCCACAGAAGTGCACTTTTAGCGTAACAGCAGAGAAAATGCTGGGTTTCTTGATCACACAGAGGGGCATCAAGGTAGATCCTTCCAAAATCAAGGCCATCCTAGAAATGCTACCACCAATGACTGAAAAAGAGATGAGAGGCTTTCTGGGTAAAATGCAATTCATAAGATGGTTTATTTCTAAATTAACCTTGACTTATGAACCACTTTTTGGTCTCCTGAAAAAGGAAAGAAATTCAAATGAGATGACCGATGTTAGTTTGCTTTTAAGCAGATCAAGCAATACCTTCAGAACCCGCTCGTGTTGTCATCGCTAGAGCCAGGGAAGCCGTTGATTTTGTATCTGTCAATAATGAACACAATGATGGGATGCATGCTTGCTCAGGAATCTGAAGATAGGGTAGAGAAAGCCATCTACTACCTGAGTAAGAAAATGATGAACTATGAGACCCGTTACGCCCCGCTGGAAAAAGCTTGCTTAGCTTTGGTATGAGCTACTAGGAAGTTGAGGCACTACCTGTTAGCTCACTACGTAATTCTGGTTTCGAGATTAGATCCCATCAAATATCTCTTCGAGAAACCAGCACTTACGGGTAGGCTAGCCCATTGATTGCTTCTTCTCTTTGAATTTGATCTGAAATATGTCACTCGCAAGTCTGTCAAGGGAAGAGCGGTAGCTGAGTTCTTGGCTGATCACCTAGTGGAAGGGAATGAAGCGGTAGAATGCTTATTCCCAGATGAAACTATTCTGTAGGTCGAGGAAGAGATTTGGACAATGTATTTTGACGGAACATCTACCAGTACAGTTATAGGATAGGGGTGTTGTTGATAGCACCTGACAATTCCCATATACCTTTAGCTTTCAAACTCCAGTTCAAAGTATCCAACAACGAAGCAGAATACGATGCACATATCACTGGTTTGGAAGCCGCCCTGGAACTAAGGGCAAAAAGGTTGGACGTCATTGGGGACTCGAACCTGGTTGTGTCTCAAGCAAAAGAAGACTAAAAGGTTAAAGAAAAAAGATGAAGATCTATCACCAGACCATAGACGTTCTGGTTCCTAAGTTTGAGAAGCTAGCCTTCACTCATCTACTAAAAGAGAACAACAGGTTTGCTGACGCCTTATCAACTCTATCTTCCATGATAGACATCTCATTTGGAGTCCGGATGCATCCGATTATTATTGAATAGAGGTACACGCCGGCCTACGAGTTGATCGCCGCAATAGATGAAGTGCAAGATCAAAATCCCTGGCATTATGATATCTAGAACTTCTTGAAAATGAGGTTTATCCACCAGAAGCAAATGCCAAAGATAAGAGGGCAATACGGCGGATGGCCGTTCAATTTATCATCTGCGGGGTAAGTTGTATATGAGCGGTCATCTGGGAATGCACAAACTGTGTGTTGATGCAGAAAAGTCGAAGTGCCTAATGGAGGCCATCCATAGGAGAGAGTGTGGAGCACATATGCGCAGAGTAATGCTAGCTCGGAAGATTCTCAGGCAAGGTTACTACTGGTCTACCATAGGAGAAGATTGTATTGGTTTTGTTCAATGATGCCACAAATGCCAAATCCATGCGAATCGCATGAATATCCCACCGTCAAAGCTGTATAACATGACTTCACCATGGCCTTTCTCAGTCTGGGGAATTGATGTCATTGGGGCAGTTACACCAAAAGGGTCAAATGGACATGAGTACATTTTGGTGGCAATTGATTATTTCGCGAAGTGGGTGGAAGCTCAATCTTATGCAGTGTTGAAAGCAGGGCTTGTGGCCAAGTTCATCCACAACAACATCATTTGCCATTATGGAGTCCCGAATGAGATCATTTCAGATAATGGCTCCCATTTCAAGAAAGAAGTGATTGACTTGTTGGAGAAATACAACGTGGCTTTTCATAAATCATCTACATATCGGCCGCAAACCAACGCAGTTGTTGAGGCCGCCAACAAAAACATCAAGCACATTTTGTAGAAAATGGTTGAGACCTACAGGGACTAGCCAGACAAATTGCCATTTGCTCTCTAGGGCTACAGACCTTCAATTCAGACATCTACTGGGGCAACTCCGTACTCTTTGGTTTATGGGATAGAAGCTGTCCTGCCAAGGCAAACCACTACGGCCTCGTTTGGGAAGCGACTAGTTTTGCCAGAAAGTCAAAAAGTTACTAAAAAAACCAAAAAATCAACAATTCATACCAAAAAATCAAAGATTCTTTTTACTTTCTACTTGTTACACATCTTTTCGTAAAAAACCAAAAAATCATTCCAAACATATTAATTTTTTTTACATCATATTTTAGCCAAAAATTCAAAAAGTTACTAAAAAAGCCTGTTCCCAAACGAGGCCTAAGCAATTTTACAAAGTCAAAAAATAATTTAAAAAATTACTCAAAAAAAAAGGTAAATATATTTACATTTTATGAGGTTTGTTTAAAATACAAATTATCTTTTATGGTTTTGGAAATTATATCATGTGCCTTAAAATTTCTAATTTCATATAGTTTAATTTATTAATAAACTATCAAGTCAATTAATAGTTTTAATAGTGTCGGAAATGTATTTTATTAATAATATAGATAATTTTATTATTATTTAGGAGAACAGTTAGAAATTTTATTTTTTCAATTAATTTTGTTAAATAAAAAATTTTAATAAAGAAATATTTTTCATTTTACAAATTACATAAGGTAATTTATATTTTAAACAAATTTTAAAAAATATATTTATAATTTATCTAAAAAATAATAATTTATATTTATTGTAGGTGGAACTCAAGTCCTAACTTGCTTGTTTTCATTTTTCAAAAAACACTTTTCAGAAAATTTTACATTCTTATTTTTCGTGTTTTTTTGTTTTTACTAAATTTTTTAAATATTTTAAGTAATATTTTTACTTTTCAGGCACATCTAAGGTAAATACACCTAAAAAGTAAAAAAATTGTAAAAAAAATCTATTAAAAATTCACTAAATACAAAAAATACAAAAAAAATACAAAAATTTAGTACATTTTTTGTATTTTTATGTATTTATTAATTTTTTAAAATATTTTTTCACAAATTTTTTACTTTTTAGATACATCTAACTAAGGTGCATCTAAAAAAATTTAAAAAAATGTTTAAAATTTTAAAAATATTCACTAAAAACAAAAGAATACGAAAACTAAAAAACTCAATTTTCAAAAAATTTAATTCAAAAAACTCAAACCAAACACACTGACTAGTTTTTCTCAACCCCATCCCACATTCATTTTTCAGAATAAAATTCAAAATAAAAGTTTTGTAATTGCAGTATTTTTATTTCTACCTACTGTCTCTATTCTATATCCAATGGGTCAAGCATGCTTTCATCAAATGATTTCAATCGAAAAAATGGAGAAGGAATTACTGTTCACGTCATAAGACCAAAAATAATTACAAAAGTATTAAGGGTGCAATTTTTCCTATGAATTTTTACACAGAACAAATTACACCCATCACTAATTATTTTTTCCACTCGCCACTTTCAAGTAATTGCAAGAAATTGTTTGGTAAAAATAGATTTTTCTTAAATGGTCTAATTTTTAGGTGGAACCCATACGTCAAAGTTGACAGGTCTATATAGTAACGCATTCTTTGCCACGTAACAATTCACGTCATATATTTAGTTGCTCAAAACCATTATCGGGTAAATGAAAAATTGCTGCCAAAATAAGCTCTATGAAAATGGTGTTATCGGTGGAATTTCCATAAAGGTTGGAGTTAAGGTTTGTCTCATATTGGTTTGGTGAGCAAACTTTTTGTGGGTTTATAAGCCTTGGGTTTGCAACTTGGGGAGGGATCCAAGGTAGGGCGGGCAGGCTTGGGCTTGGGCTTGAGCGCGGGTGCGTGGTGTGAAGTTAAGTTGGGCTTGTCCGGCCCGATACTTATCTTTTTGAACAAAAAACATTTGAATTTTTTTTCTTTCTAAAATTAAATTCTTACCATTTGGAATTTGAATTTTGGTTTAAATTTCAAAATTAATTCGTTTGGTCCAATGCACCTAGTCCTCTTTACTGAATAGGTTTTTACCTGTTTAAATTAAACCTAAACAGGTTTTATCTATTCAAATTTAAACTCGAATGGGTACTGTACCTATTTTATCTGTCCGAACAGGTTTCTATATGTTCAACACTGTTCCGAACATGTTTTTACCTGTTGAACCCTATTATGAAAAGCCACTATTCCATCTATAAATAGTCAGTCCCTTATTTGGATTTTGCACCTAATTTTCGTTCTTACTTCTGCTTTGCTCTCTGCATTTTGCTGTATTTATTTTTCCTATGAGAAGGTGTATAAACACAAAGTGTGTTCGTTGTGCGAATAGTTTGTAGTGCTGCTACTGTTCGTTGTTGATCATTTTATCCTAAAAGATAGATGTCTATAATCTAAAAACACCGAGAAGAGGACGAATTTGTCTTAAGGATACAATGTTAAACACTGGTGTAGACACCCCATTTTTGACCGTCCTCAAGACTCGGATGTCATCGCTTGTGTACTTGATAATTATGATTGCATGTATCTGTTTTGAGTGCTTGAAGTTCTCGGTAGAGTGCCTTACTTTTGAGCCTTAAAACCTTATATGTTTTGTGCTTGGTTTTGGACCAATTCTTATTGTTTTTTAGTCTAAAACCTTTTGGTGACCTGTCAGCCACCACCATGGGCTGTCGGCCATGGATGATGGTTGTCGGCCAGAGGTGTAGCCGGTCGGCCACCAAGGCCTTTTTCCAGATATTTGTTGACAGCTGTGCCAGCTGTTAGCATAATAAGCTGCATCTCCCTACACGTATATGATGAGATGTTTCCAAGCTTAGAGGGTGTTTCTTCTATAAATATGGGGGTTCCTCTCCCATTTTGGGAGGTTTGCAATTTTGGAGCAAAATTCTCCATCTCTCTCTCTCTCTCTCTCTCTCTCTCTCTCTCTCTTACAATTTTGTGCTTTGTAGTTAGTTTTCTCTACACTTTTACATACACTACCTTGATCAAAGTTACTTCTCTTTGAGCTGAGGTTCCTTGAGACTTGTTTTGAACTTTAGCAAGTGGTTTTAGCTTGGATTAGTGCCTAGAGTTGTTCTTTGCTTCAAGAGGTAGTTTACTTACTTTGTTTACTTGTTTAATATACTTGTTTTCTTACCTTTTTAAACTGTTTTGAGGCTGGTTTTGAATCATAAGAAGCTCTATTTTTGTGTCTTAAAAGTGGTAGTTTGAGCTTTTTTTTAGTTAGGGGTGTTTCACCCTTCTTGCTTCTTTGCTTGTATAGCTTTTGTGCTCTTCATTCGTCACTTTCAAAGAAAATTTTTTTGGGCCTTTTAACTACTGAATTTCAGAGTATTTTTAGTGGGCAAAAACTTATTTTGAAGTCCAAAATTGGAGGGGTTAGCCTCCCCTCCTCATGTTTTGTTTGCATGCCTAGTTAGCTTCACATGTTAGCATGTTTTTCTAGCTTAACTTAGCTCAAGTCCAGCATGTTTTTGCTTCTGAAATAACCTAATTTAGCTCTGTTTTGGGTTGGTTAGCTTGTTTGAGTCTTGTTTTGCATAGTTGTAGTGTTAATTCCTTCATTAGTTTAGTGTTTTAAGGCTTTAACCATCATTGGTGTGAGTTGGTTGCATGTTTTTAGTGCTTTTATCACTCAATTTCACCACATACAATCTCTGCAATCTCTCTCATTTCTTCAATTTTTCATTTGTTTTGAGGGTTGTTTCAACCTTAGGGTTGTTTAAGCTTGAGGTTGAGGCTCATGCTTAATGGTTTAATCCTCCTTTGAGGGTTCATTACCAATGGTATGAAGCTTCCCTCATGCCTTGAACTACCCCTTGATTGACACTTCTTTCACTTTAGAAGACACTCACCAATGGAGAAATTGACTAATGAATGGTTTGGTAATTAAAATGAGTAAACAAAATTGGTAAGTAAAAGTGTGCAAGATAAGCATTCATTGTGTTGCATTGCATGTGTTCAAATCGGACATTAATTTGAACACAAGGCAAATGAGACATTTCATACTTAAAGTGATGAAATGTGTCATTTTCCTTAGTAACCATTGCCCTTGATCATGCATGATAGGGTGGTGATCTTTTTGGTCTTGTTTGTACATTTATTGAACTTGTATAAACTTGGTCCCTCAGTCATCATGCATAGAAATTGCTTGATTGATGGTTTGAGGGCCAAGAGTTTCTCTCCTTTGAGCTTGTGTGATGATAAGGAGGGTAAACAATACAGACAACCCGTGAGAATACACTGTTTTGCTCTCTATTGCAGCATGGAAGTATGAACCAAGAGTGGCCGACCAGCCATCAATGGTAGCTGTCCTGCCACCATTGGTAGCCGACCGGTCCCTTGTCTCCCTTGTCGGCCATCAGTGGTTTTTGCACAGTGTGTGATGTTTTGGAAGTTGGCAGAATTTTCAGTGATCAAATGTGCAGACAGAGGCTTGCAGCAACAAGGTAGTGACTTTTCGAGTTAAGGATCAAGCATGCATGCATTTCTCGCTTCTTGGGATTAGCTAGTTAGTTTAATTAGCATTAGATCAAACATGTGTTATAATTAATTAGTTGTAGCTAATTAAATGTTATAAATAATTAGTCAGTTTAACTAGTTATTCATTTTCGATTTGTAATAATTAATTAGTTAGAATAGTTAATTAGTTTCGATTTGTAATAATTAGTCTAAATTAGCTTAATCTAATTAGTTTAATTAGATTAGCTTAGCTTAGATTAGTTTAGCTCTTATTCATTCGGATCCTCTTTCGCGAGGGCATAATGTTGTAATAAGTGTGCGTGCGTGTGTGTATGTCTTCCAACCCCATGTTTTTCTGCATTTTATTTAATCGCTTTCGATGGTTAGATTAGGGACATGTTTTAATTAGCATATCGTATGCTTGCATCCATTCATTTGTATTGCATGCACTGAGGCTCAGTGCATCATTCAAACTGCAATGTTATTTCAATATCTTATTTGAATTCGTGCTTATTGGATTGCTTCATATGCCATATTAGTAGCTGAGCTTATTAATTGCATTTTTTGCATGCATCGCATTAGGCATCTTAACATAGTTAGGATCATGCATCTTTCTATCTAGTTTCTGTTTTGGCTTGGAGTACTCGGTGAGTTTTTATGCTTTAGCATACTTGCATAAGTGTGAATGTTGCCATGATTAGCATGCTTGCCATGAGGCTATGTGCTTAAGTGCTAAACTACATGAATGCCTTTGGATAAAGGCTTGTTGTTTGAATTGGAACGATTCAACATTTGTGCATTTTAAGCCCACTTTGTTGAGTGGCAAATCATGTTTTAAGCCCACTATGTTTGGTGGCAAATCCACATCTTTTAAGCCTACTTGAGGTGGCAAATTCAAACCATTTTCGTAAATAAACGTGAGTTGAATTGTTCCAAGTCTTGCGATTAGTCTATACTTGCTTGTGCGCATCACATAGTAAAAGCTAGTTTAATAACCGGAACAAAACACATAATGTTTATAAAAAAAACATATCATGATTAGTAGAGGCTGATCTTTGATTGGGTGAGTGGGGGTGCTCAATTCACGACCTTCCCCTCTCGTACCTAAGTTCCTAAGCCGAGGCAACTTTGGTGATGACGGACACGTGGCTTTTGGCACGAGTCAGGGTTTCCTAAATTTTCCCCAAAACAAAATATTTAGGTGGCGACTCTATATCTGGAAAATGAGTCTAATTTTGGCATTATTTGATTTAAAATCGATTTTTCAAAAAAGGTTTGCCAGATTTGGACTCTTTGGTGTTTATTAGTTTCACATTGCAGTTTGTAAGATTAGATTCAAAACCGTAGGAGTCCGAACTATGAGGCCTTCTTTTCAAACCCTTTCCGAAAGGTGAAGCGCCGAAAAAGGCGAGTCCACAGTTTCTGGCGACTCTGCTGGGGATTTAGAGAATTTGACTCGAACTCATGATATGTTATTTTATCTACACGTATGTGTTTCATTACATTTGCATTTGCATCGGTACACTTAAGTCACAGTGTTTTCCATTTACTATTCCTGAGTGGTTTGTCGGAGACTTGCTTGGAAAAGTTTGCCAAAAGGTTGACCGGTTGTGGACTCTACCAGGATGGGAACACAACCCTTGGATCTGGACTATCACTGTACTACTTGATCCTCCTTTCACTTCTTGGTGTTAGATGTGAGAGGTACATTAGATAGTTTTGCTGAGGTACCCTTTTTGACCAATCGGCCTAGTTACATATCGGAAGCCATAGAGACTGTTCCAAACTAGGACAGGTTGCTCACCCGAATGCAGGAATTCTATGAAACTACTTGTTTTGCGTAGTGAATCCCTAGCTCTTGACGAAATTAGAATGGAGTAACACTACCCGATCATAGGAGTGTTTTGGCTCTCACTTGCTTATGTGCTTTTGGAATGAAACTCTACAGGAATGTATGTATCAGTTGCAAGTCTAGGTATCAGTTTCGGGACAGAAATCAATGTTGAGTACAGTTCTCCAACTTATGATTGCAACTGCGTGTTGTTTGTGCCTGAGTCGAGGTGCTGTGCACTTTCTGATTTTTGTTTCTTTTTGCTTTATTTTCTTTTTGCAAGGTAGTTTTTCGCTATTGCTTCAGACAATTCTATTACCCCCCAAGCACTATGGACCCGAGTTAGAAGGATTTGTAGATCCAGGGATCTAGTCAGGGGACAACCAGTGTTTGTTTCACTTCCACCGCTTACCAAACAAGGGAGGATTAGGCAAAATTCACCGATTCAACAGTCCCCCTTTACCTTGCCTGTGCCTAGTTAGGCCGAATCATTTACATCTACTCTAGACAAAGAGTATTCACCAGTTCCGGTAGTTCAAAGTCCTCCAGGCAGCATGGAAGATATTCTTCGTCAGCTCCAACAGACTATTGAGAACATACAGCTAGATGCAGCCCAGCAAGCTGAGACCGTAGCCCGCAAAGTCAAGGTTGTAGCCTTTCAAGCAGAAGTAATTGAAAGGCTTCAGCAATAGCAACCACAACCAGCAGTGGCCTCAACATCTCATGCACCTCTAGCAGGAATACCGGCACTCGAGGTCACAATTAATGTCCAGGAAAATGCGGGCATTCAGACAGATCCAATCCCACCTCAGACCTCCAAGGCACTGATTTACTCGACAGAGGCGCTATTTGAATTCGAGGTTGACCCTACTGCATTGAAGGTCAGCTAGCTAGAAAAACTCTTCAAACAGGCACAGAGCATAAATTCAATCCCTAATATCGAGGATGGCTATACTGATTCGGCAGTGACTTTTCCAGATAGATTCAAGATGCCGGATATAGACCGGTTAGACGGTTCCGAGGATCCTATGGTCCATCTACGGTTATTCTCTGATATCCTATGACCAATGGGTCTCACTAGACTGCAAAAGCTATCGTTCTTTGGCCGGACCCTATCGGATATAGCAACCATCTGGTATGCTGAGCTTGAAGACTCTGTGAAAAGAAACTGGAAGGAAATGGCCGAGGCCTTCATAGCACAGTACTCCTATAATACCGAGATCGAGGTCACTACTCATGATATCAAAGTGACCCGTCAAGAGCCGAAATAGGGTTTCTCGGATTTTGTGACCCGGTAGAGGGCTAAGGCCTCCATGATGACTATCCAGCCATTTGAAAAGGACCAAATCAGAATGGTGGTCTGTAACTTGCAAGGAAGATTATTACAGAAAATGATAGTCTTGCCTTTGTCTACTTTTGCTGAGTTTCACGAAATAGGGGTGCAAATTGAGAACATAATGAAACAGGGTCTGATAGATCATGAGAAGGAACAGCCCAAAAGGCCCTTTATATGTAGCTCCAATGCAGCCACGACTGGTGGCACTTCTATGCGGCCTTCGAATGTGAGCATGGTCACCACCACACCCAAGACTGCCAACCCTTTTGCCAGTACAGCCAATACAACTTCCCAAACCTCCAGCCATCAGGCCCAAGGCCAGAGGGTCTTCACCCTGCTCTATATGTCCCTATCCGTAGCCCTGAGGGTCCTAATCAAAAAGGGACATCTTAAGCCATTAGAACAATGCCCATTGTCTGATCCTTTCCCTCCGAAACACAACCTGACCAAATATTGTGCTTTTCACCAACAGCATGGTCATGATACTGATCAGTGATTCAGACTGCGTCATGACATTCATGATCTCATTGACAATAAGGTGATAGCACCTCCTGAAAAACCCAACGTCACTACAAATCCTCTCCTCCCACATAATCAAGCCCCTTTACCCTAGCAAATAAATCTTATTCACACATTGGCCATCCTTTACAACTATATCACCCTCTCCCACCTACCTAAGCTGGCGTTGTTCATCCCTGAGATCATAGACTTGTGCATGATGAACGTGTCCTTATTCCAACCCGAACCTATGGTGGTGACAGTGGAAGATGAAGGGAGGTTAGCCTTGGTGGAGAATGCCAGTCCGTTACCCGAGGGCTTTGAGGATTTGTCTGGAGGGACATACGACCTGAGCTGCTATGTTGTGCCAATCAATCAGGTTAAGCCAGAAGTGGTGTTGCCGATTGGGATAAAGGTCAGTGTAGTCCGAGAAGATGAACCAAGCCAGGGATTAGATAATCTAGTCGACCTGGAGGAGGATATGGACAATTTATAGTTCTTTAATGAACATGATCAAGGGGATGTGCACATTAACTGGTTTGCTTTGAACGGGTCAACTGATAATTCAGGGTGGCTAAGTGATGAACTTGATATAGAAGAGGGAGTTCAACCGAAGTTGGAACAACAGAAAGTGGAAACTGCAACAATGGCTGGAACGGCCGATAGAAAGGGTAAACAGCCGGAGAACACCGGTGCAGAACAAGTGGCTCAGGAATTGGGCATGGTTAGTGCTATACATACAGAACAAGAAGTCACGCTGGAGCAGTTTAGACAGGAAATGAGTGAAAGTGATTAGGAAGCTGGAATAGCTCAACGCCCCATGGGAAATGTTACTACTGAGGGAACACTTAGACCGGAACCAGACAATTGCTTGTCCGTTGTCGGAGGTATGTGGTGGGAAGATGTTGATCTGTATCTTGCGCACACTGATGAAGATTAGGGTAAAGGCCTTCATGACAATACTTGGTATGTGGAAGAAGTTGACCACATGACAAGAAGTGGCCAATATTTCAAACCACTGCACCTGGATCAACCTAAGGCATCCGGGAAGGACAAAGAACTAGAAAGAAAGAAGGAAAAACTGTTAGAGGAAAAGGCTGTGCTGAAACAGTTAAAGAAGATTCAAGCAGACATATCTATCTGGGGGTTGCTTATGACTTCACACATGCACATACAAGCTGTACTGTCGGCAATGGATAAAGCAAAGTTGTCCATCGACACCACCCAAAACAGCTGGGGGGATTAGTCTTCCCAGGAGGCACTTCGCCAACTTTGACCTTTTCCGACAAGGAGTTACCGCCAGAAGGCTCTGCACACAACAAGCCTCTATACATATCCGTAGAGTACCAGGAAAAGTGGGTGCCAGTTGTACTAGTCGACACTGAGTTAGCAATTAATGTCTATCCATGCCGCACGACTTATGTTATTGGCCTAAAATCGGCCAATTTTATGCTTACAGCCCAGGTGATCCGGGCGTAAGACAATACAAGCAGAGAGATGATGGGAACAGTGCAGATCAGCGTACAAGTTGGACCCACATAACAGGATATTGAATTTCATGTCCTGGTCATTCCAACCACTGTCAACCTACTACTTGGGTGACCCTGGCTACACCAAGTAAGAGTTGTCTCTTCCACCCTCCACCAAATGCTCAAGTACCCCTACGGAAAAGGGGTGGCCATAGTCTTCGGGAATTCATCTATACATCCTCTACCTGAGGTCACTACGCCTGTGTTGGAGATTGTACACGGTGAAGAGGATGTGTTCATTTCGGGGTTTACCTTGGCTGAGGTCCGGGTAGTGAAGAATATTTTGGCTGTCGATGAGGGCTTCTATGTTAGTGCCCAATCTGTGTACTTCACGAACAAGTTACAGCACATGCCCGGAATAGAATTAGACAGATGTGGCCAGAAAAGCCTCGCTATATTGGCCAATGTGCCACATAATCCTTATGTCTTTGGTCTTGGCTACACGCCTACCAAAGAGGATTGGGTGAGGAAAGGGAAAGAAATGACCAGAAAAGCCAGAGCAAAGCAAAGCGAGTAGCACTATGAGCTTGTGCATCGACCTATTCGGGGAACCCATTTTGTTCGGGAAGGGAAGACTTCCCATTCTGTGGTTTTCCCAAACCTTGGTTCAACTCTAAGAAACAACGGGTTCCCGGCTTTGAGATTTTCTTCGACTTGCAATTGCAAGAGAGTGATGTAGAGGAACAGACTAAATTAACTGCTGAAGCTGCAAAGAGCACAGAAAGTGATTCTAATAGCAGTGAGCTTGAGGTAGGAGTAGCACTGGCATATCTCCTTTCAGATCCTCGGATCAACCCGGAGAGCTTGGGGGATGACCTAACCGTTTCCATGATCGGAAACTAATCAGGTGTGGACCCTTCTGGTGGTATCTTGGATGCATCTAACACACCGCCCTCTTACTTGGCAGCTAGAAGAGGGCTTCATGCCCAGTAGCTCTGAGTCAGGTAGTGAACCAGAATCTGATTCCATAGAGTCTGTGGAGTCAAAATCAGATTCCGGTTCATCTGAGTCTGGGTCCGGTATTCCTAGGGTTGATAACCGGGATGCCGAGGTTTTGTCCAGGTCGTCTTTTTTTTTTTCTTTTGAGTTGGTTGTAACCGAGGAACTGGATGAACTAGACTTTGTGAATAAGAATCCCACTGCAGGTTTTGAGTACTTCTCTGTGCCACTTGTATATTGCATTGATCATAACTTTCAAAATTTTAGTGAAAACGACGAGGAAAGAATTCCTCTGGTTTTGAAACATTTGATTGATTGAAAAGATGAGAGGTTTGTAAACCCCTTGTTGATGAAATCATTCCAATTAATGTGGGTACTGAGAAAGATCCGCGTCTGGTCCAGATCGGGTCCACGTTGTCTTCGGAGGATCGCGAGTGCTTAGTCGCTTTATTAAAAGATTTCAAAGATGTTTTCGTATGGTCCTACAAAGACATGCGTGGAATCGATCTTAAGATTGTACAGCATCGATCCCTTTTGACCCCGAGGCTCGAACCATCAAATAGAAGCTGTGGAGAATACGCTCGGATTGGGCTTTGAAGATTAAGGAAGAGGTCACCAAGCAGATAGACACAGAGTTTTTACTGGTATCTGAGTATCCGACTTGGTTGACCAACATTGTTCTGGTGCCAAAGAAAGATGGCAGAATTCGGGTGTGTGTGGATTTCAGAGATCCGAACAAAGCTAGTCTGAATGACGACTTTCCTCTACCGCACATCGATGAATTAGCGGACTTCACCGCAGGCCATGCGTTGCTCTCCTTCATGGATGGATTTTCCGGGTATAACCAAATTTTGATGGCACCCGAGAATAGAGAGAAGACTGCCTTCACCACGCCGTAGGGAACCTACTGCTACGGGGTGATGCCGTTTAGTTTGAAGAATGCTGGGGCTACCTATCAACGGGCTACAACCATAATTCTACATGATATGATTCACAAAGAGGTCGAGGTGTACGTGGACGACATGATTGTCAAGTCCAAAGAAAGAGATGACCACTACATCGCCTTGAAGAAATTCTTTCAACGGATCAGAGAATATTGGTTGAGGCTGAATCCACAGAAGCGCACTTTTAGCATAACAGCAGGGAAAATGCTGGGTTTCTTGATCACACAAAGGGGCATCAAGGTAGATCCTTCCAAAATCAAGGCCATCCTAGAAATGTTACCACCAAGGACTGAAAAAGAGATGTGAGGCTTTCTGGGTAAAGTGCAATTCATAAGACGGTTTATTTCTAAATTAACCTTGACTTGTGAACCACTTTTTGGTCTCCTGAAGAAAGGAAAGAAATTCCAATGGGATGACCGATGTCAGTTTGCTTTTAAGCAGATCAAGCAGTACCTTCAGAACCTGCTCGTGTTGTCGTCGCTAGAGCCAGGGAAGCCGTTGATTTTGTATCTGTCAATAATGAACACAATGATGGGATGCATGCTTGCTCAGGAATCTGAAGATAGGGTAGAGAAAGCCATCTACTACCTGAGTAAGAAAATGCTAAACTATGAGACCTGTTACGCCCCGCTGGAGAAAGCTTGCTTAGCTTTGGTATAGGCTACCAGGAAGTTGAGGCACTACTTATTAGCTCACTCCGTAATTCTGGTTTCGAGATTAGATCCCATCAAATATCTCTTCGAGAAACCAGCACTTACGGGTAGGCTAGCCCATTGGTTGCTTCTTCTCTTCGAATTTGATCTGAAATATGTCACTCGCAAGTCTGTTAAGGGAAGAGCGGTAGTTGAGTTCTTGGCTGATCACCGAGTGGAAGGGAATGAAGCGGTAGAATACTTATTCCCAGATGAAACTATTCTGTAGGTCGAGGAAGAGATTTGGACAATGTATTTTGACGGAACGTCTACCAGTACGGTTATAGGATAGGGGTGTTGTTGATAGCACCTGACAATTCCCATATACCTTTAGCTTTCAAACTCCAGTTCAAAGTATCCAACAACGAAGCAGAATATGATGCACGTATCGCTGGTTTGGAAGCCGCCCTGGAACTAAGGGCAAAAAGGTTGGACGTCATTGGGGACTCGAACCTGGTTGTGTCTCAAGCAAAAGAAGACTAAAAGGTTAAAGAAAAAAAGATGAAGATCTATCACCAGACCATAGACGTTCTGGTTCCTAAGTTTGAGAAGCTAGCCTTCACTCATCTACTAAAAGAGAACAACAGGTTTGTTGACGCCTT
This sequence comes from Camellia lanceoleosa, assembly GCA_025200525.1. Taxonomy (NCBI): domain Eukaryota; kingdom Viridiplantae; phylum Streptophyta; class Magnoliopsida; order Ericales; family Theaceae; genus Camellia; species Camellia lanceoleosa. The sequence goes on along the minus strand of CM045772.1, from coordinate 108,757,683 downwards.
ATCAACTCTATCTTCCATGATAGACATCTCATTTGGAGTCCGGATGCGTCCGATTATTATTGAACAGAGGTATACGCCGGCCTACTAGTTGATCGCCGCAATAGATGAAGTGCAAGATCAAAATCCCTGGCATTATGATATCTAGAACTTCTTGAAAAGGAGGTTTATCCACCAGAAGCAAATGCCAAAGATAAGAGGGCAATACGGCGGATGGCCGTTCAATTTATCATCTGCGGGGGTAAGTTGTTTATGAGCGGTCATCTGGGAATGCACAAACTGTGTGTTGATGCAGAAATGTCGAAGTGCCTAATGGAGGCCATGCATAGGGGAGAGTGTGGAGCACATATGCGCGGAGTAATGCTAGCCCGGAAGATTCTCAGGCAAGGTTACTACTGGTCTACCATGGGAGAAGATTGTATTGGTTTTGTTCAACGATGCCACAAATGCCAAATCTATGCGAATCGCATGAATATCCCACCATCAACGCTGTACAACGTGACTTCACCATGGCCTTTCTCAGTCTAGGGAATTGATGTCATTGGGGCAGTTACACCAAAAGGGTCAAATGGACTGTAGCTCGGCTTTTCGCGCCCCCTTTCGGAAGAATGAAATAGCATGTACAGTTCGGACTCCACTTGTGTGTCGGTTCTGATTCTGATTTCATAAGTGCAATGTGAAACAGTGAAAAACACAAAAAGAGTCCAAATCTGACAAATTTGTTTGGAAAATCAATGTTTGAATCAAATGCCAAAAATGGACTGCTTTGCCAGATATCAGAGTCGCCACCTAAATATTTATTTTTGGGAAATTTAGGAAACCCATGACTCATGCCAAAGGCCATTAGTCCGTCGTTACCAAAGTGTCTTGGTTCGGGAACTTAGGTATGGGAAGGGAAGGTCAATAATTGAACACCCCACTCACCCGATCAAAGATCGGCCTCTACTAATCATGATGTGATTTTTATGTACAATATATGCTCTTGTTCTATATGTAACATACAAGTATAGACTTATTTCACGAAAAGTTGGAACGTTTGATTCCATGTTTGTTTTGAAAAAAAAAAAATGTTTTGAATATGTATCACTGAAAATGGTGATCTCATATATACATGAATCAAAGTATCCCAATTCTAGTGATTAGCCTTCATCCACAGGCATTCAAACAGGTATATCTAGTAAGCATTTAGCCTCATGGTAGTATGTTTGACATGACAGCAATCACACTTATGCAATATCCTAAAGCATAAAAACTTACCTTATGTCCGAAGGCGAGTCAAAAGAAAGTAAATAGTTAGAAAAAATGCATGATCCTAATTAATGCGATATGGCTAATGAAACACATACAACGTGCAATTAAACCGTTAAGTATAGAACGTTTAGGGTAGTGAACCTCCAAAGAATTTAAATCGTTAAGTATAGAACGTTTTATGCTTTTGGTAGTAAATCCCCTAAGAGATTAAATCAGTAAGCATAGAACGTTGTATACTTTTGGTAAAGAACCTCTTAAGCATAAAACATTTTATGCCGTTGATAGTGAATCTCCAAAGAGATTAAACCATTAAGCATAGAGTGTTTTATACTTTTGATAATAAACCTCCGAAGAGATTAAACTATTAAGTATGGAAGAGTTCTTTTCTTATACTTGAATCACAATCTTAATTTTTCACAATTTTTTAATCGAAATAAGCAAAGAATGGAGGGAGGTTGCAGAGATGATTATGCGAAATTGATTAATTAGTTAGTACAAATAAACTTGATATTTAAAACATAAATTGTTGAAATAAATTAAACAGCCCCCTAATAGCATATAATAGTGCTGAAAATTAAGCTATAGAAAGCGAGTAAAATTAAATAGTCGGAGGTACTATTCACCGCCGGAGGTACTATTCATCGTCGGGGTTACTATTCACCGTCGGAGGTACTATTCACCGCCGGGGGTTACTATTCACCACCGGGATAAATTATTTTAAGTAATAAATTACAACAATTTATATAAAATATTTAAATTACAGCAGATATGTGGGTGGTGTAGCCATCCCATTAAAGCGATAAAAAAAAAAAGTTATAAAACAAAGTAAATAAAGTATTTAAACAAATTATATTACATTTTTAAATTAAATGAAAATTTGTGAAAACACTACACTAATTAATTAAATTCTAATTAACTAAACTAATTAACTATTTAATTACACTAATTAATTCATTATAAAATTCTAATGTACTAACTATTCAACGAAAACTACTTATTTAATTGAACTAAACTAAGTAATTAAACAAATTATATTACATTATTAAATTAAATGAAAATTTGCGAAAACTCACCGCTTGAGGAAATGATAAATTTTCTGAGTCACAAATTTTCTTTTGACTACTCTCAAGTCTGTGGAATGTGTTCTCAATTCTCAATCCAAAATTTAGAATTATAACTTTAGTGGTTGGTTTTTGAATGGTGTATTGATGAAATGGAAATAAAAATATCAAAAAAAATATTTTATTTTCCCTCTCTCTCTTAAAAAAAACTAATTTTCTTTTTTTTTCTTCTCATTTTTTTCTTTCCCCACAATTCTTTCTGCTTCAGAATGCTGAGCCTTTCTCTCCCCCAGAATTCCTCTTTGAATCCTCCTCCTGAATCCTTCAGAATCATTGCCTTATATAGGCAAATGGTATAATAATAATAACATATATATATATATGCAAAGTTGAGATGCCTTATATAGGCATATATATATGCCGACATCAAAATTTTTTTATTTTATTATTATATATATTTTTATAATATAATATATATATATAATATATAATATATAATATCTAAAATATATAATTTATACCAAAATACTAAACATATAATATAATAATTTTAAATACATAAGATAATTTGTTTTATTATTTTCTTTTTTATAAAATACACCAAAAATATGAACAAACACATAAAATTATGAAAAATTACAAAAATACTAAATTAATGAAATATTCAATATTTTAAAATAATTTGGCCATAATGGTGAAGGTTGGGATTAAAGTTCAAATTCTATTTCTTTTACTGAGAATTCTGCGAGAAACACATTCTAATTGTCATCATCGGGTAATCAAAAAAAAGCGCCTAAGTCTTAGGGCCAGTCAAAATGAGGTGTCTACAATTGCCCCTCTTTGACAGAGCTCGAAGTCATTGCATGACGTGAGTGAATGTCAAAGCCCGAAGACGACCATTTTGACAAGGCCGTAAGACTTAGGCAAACAAACAAATGTGCAAATGTAAGTGGTTGAACCAGAAGGTTGCCTACGTATCCCGTTTGCAAGGAATCAAACCAGCGTAGTTCATGGGCAAGATGCAGAATGATATGTAAAACATAACTTATGATCATGCAATGAAATGCAAAACATAACTTATGACCATGCAATGAAATGCAAAACATAACTTATGACCATGCAATGAAATGCAATCCAGACAATGATGTGACACTGAATGAAAGGATAAATGTTGGATGTAGTGAATGTGAGATCCAAACGCTTCGTCCGCGAGAGGACGAAAGTGAACTTGAGATCCAAACGCGTCGTACGCAAGAGGAGTATGTGAACTTGAGATCCAAACACGTCTTACGTGAGAGGAGTATTTGAACTTGAGATCCAAACGCGTCTTATGCCAGAGGAGTATTTGAGATCCAAATGCGTTTGTCGCGAGAGGAGTATTTGAGATCCAAACGCAGCGTATGCAACAGGAGTATTTGAGATCCAAATGTATCTGTCGCGAGAGGAGTATTTGAGATCCAAACGCAGAGGAGTACTTGAGATCCAAACGCGGCGTACGCGAGAGGAGTATTTGAGATCCAAACGCGCGATGCGAGAGTATTGAGATCCAAACGCATGTCTGCGAGAGTATTTGAGATCCAAACACGTACGAGAGGAGTATTTGAGATCCAAGCGCGTACGCGAGAAGAGTATTTGAGATCCAAAGCGGCGATGCGAGAGGATGTTGAGATCCAAGCGATGCATAAGATGAGTATTTGAGATCCAAGCGAGTACGCGAGAGAGTATTTGAGATCAAACGCAGATGCGCGAGGAGTATTTGAGATCCAAACGCTGCGATGCGAGAAATGTTAAGATCCAGCGGTATGCGAGAGAGTATTTGAGATCCAAACGCGATGACGCGAGAGAGGTATTTGAGATCCAAATGCGGGATACGTGAGAGGAGTATTTGAGATCCAAACGCTGGTACGCGAGAGTATTTGAGATCCAAACGCGGGATGCGTGAGAGGAGTATTTGAGATCCAAGCGCGGCACGCGACAGAGTATTTGAGATCCAAGCGGGTACGCGAGAGAAGTATTTGAGATCCAAACGCGTGGTACGCGAGAGGAGTATTTGAGATCCAAACGCGGGGTACGCGAGAGGAGTATTTGAGATCCAAACGCGCGGTACGCGAGAGGAGTATTTGAGATCCAAACGCGCGATACGTGAGAGGAGTATTTGAGATCCAAACGCGTATTACGCGAAATGAGGTGGTGTGGTGTAAACAGACAGGTGCACCTGCTGTTTTTAACCGATTTGCAATCCAAACGCGTCTTACGCGAGAGGAAAGGGGGAAGGTTTTAACTAGGTAAACATAAAATCTAGCATCATTCATATGAAAGGAGCGAAGGTAAATTTGAAGTCCAAACGCGTCTTACGCGAATGGAAGAAGGTATGGTAGAATGATTTCTTGCTGACAAGGGGTAACCTTCACAGATGCCCCTTTTCTTCCTGATCATATTCACAACTTTCCCTATTCTCTAACGGGTGACAAACTAGGTTGGTTTAGTATCCAAAATTGAGGCGCATATACGCTACCTCAACCTATGGGGCTGGCATACAGATTTCAAGCCGGGGATACACCCCTGGGTGTTTAAACCAGACTTTAGTCTCGGAAATTCCAAACCTTTTGCATTCTAGGCTTTGCCATTCGAACTCTAGTTTCCATCGTCGTAGTTGGTCTCCTAGGAATTCATTGCAATCACAGGCAGGTGGTTATACCAGACCACCTGAAGTCGTTCGGGCACGACAAACACCAAAGGAATTGCACCTTTAGAGGATTTAAGGTCTCCTAGACCTCTGAAGTCGTTTGGGCACGACAAACACCAAATGAATTACACCTTTAGAGGATTTAAGGTCTCCTAGACTGGAAAAAGAACACTAGGCGCACTTGTTGTTTTTAACCTATTGAATGGGCATGGATGCCACTTTACTTCTTGATCATATTTACAATTTTCCCTATTCTCTAATGGGGTGACAGACTAGGTTGGTTCAGTATCCAGAATTAAGGCGCATATACGCTACCTCAACCTATGAGGCTGTCATATAGATTTCAAGCTGGGGATACACCCCTGAGTATTTAAACCAGACTTTAGTTTCGGAAATTCCAAACCTTTTGCGTTCTAGGCTTTGCCATTCGAACTTTAGTTTCTACCGTCGCAGTTGGTCTCATAGGAACTCATTGCAAACACAGGTAGGATAATACACAGATATTTACATGCACACAGATATTTACTTCAATAAAATAAGTTTCGTTTTTTTTTTTTTTTTTTTGCACATCAATGGCGTGACTGACATATCACTTTGAGTTTGAAAACATTTTTTGTTTGATTGAATTTGAAAGTGATTAAATTTTGAATTCTGAATTGAACATTGATTCTATACTGATTTGAATCAAAGAATGACTTAACGAAAGAAGAACGAAGCAAAACGTTCCAAACACACTTATATACACTGACTAGTATAAATACACCGACTGGTATAAATATACTGACTAGTATGAAAGGAACACCCTTAGATACACTGACTGGTATGAATACCTTGACTGGTAGGAATACACACTTATATATACTAAATAGTTGACTTGAGCGGTGGAGAAGACAGAATCTCTAACTCGACTATGCCCCTAGTTCATTGCCTTGACCCTTTGATTTTTTTGTAAACATGTTTTGATCAACATAAGAGTTAGATTAGCATACTTCTTCCATTTTTTGTTTTGAAATCATGTAAGCTGAGTTAAGGGCATTGAAAATTTTCCTTTTTTAAATCCAAAGAATGGTCCAAGTTTTGCAAAAATAGAATAATTTTTGAGAAAATCAGTCAACTTCATTCAAATTAATCAAAATCTATTTTTGCAAAATGGCCACTACCCAACCAACATGGAATCAATCATTGAGGTGCATAGCCTTAAGCCAGATAACCCCGAATTGGTTTTGTTGTAGCAACGATGATAACCAAACCGAGTTGATCTGAATCGAATGAAACTGAGCAGAACTGGACCGAACTGAACCGCCGAACCAAACCGAACTGAACCAAGTTGAATCGAACCAACTTCACTAAATAGATCGAAGATATACCAATCAAATACGAATAGGACAACCAGGTTGACTAAAGATACACCAATCAAACATGGACGAAATGAATGAGTTAACAAAAATTATTGGGGCCGAACTTCAAGATGAAGCTACTACGTATCCTCACGATAGGAATTAGGCCATCGTAGTTCCAGCCAAGGTTCACTCGGGTATTGACACTCTCTTTTTGTGCTCTAACTTTTGCCAAAGCCGCCCTTTCGGGTTTTCAACCTTGCGAGCTTTTGATTTTTTTGATTATTTTTACATTCATTTTTTTTCATCATTTTTTTTCTATTTTTTTGTTTTTCTACTCTAACTTTTGCCTGGGTCGCCCTTCCGGGTTTTCCGCCTAGCGAGCCTCTTAAGGGTTTCAATTTAGCTTGTCCATGTTGATTGGGTGTAAGATCTCTAGGCCGTCAAAATCTATAATAATGACTGCTACACTTGACCAGGAGATATGATGATGTAGGGACTAGGCTACTTGGATCTGCATTTTCCCCTAGTGTAGTGGATTCAATTGTCCTTCTTCTCTCAAATTAAGGGTTTTGCCTTTCTGGGCGGTCTTCGTTGGGAAACAATCCAGTTTTAACTCTTTGATCACATCCAACCTTTTGCCCCTAGTTCAAGAGCTGTTTCAAATCTAAAACCACATCATTGCTCCTAGTTCAAGGGTTGATTCCAATCTAACTCATGTTCGACCTTCTTGCCCCTAGTTCAAGGGTTGTTTCTGATTTGAATCACAGCATTGCCCCTAATTCAAGGGTTGATTCCAATCTACATAGCTAAGGTTCACTCGAGTATTGACACTCTCCTTTTATGCTCTAACTTTTGCCAAGGCCACCCTTTCGGGTTTTCAACCTTGCGAGCTTTTCATTTTTTATTTATTTATTTATTTTTTGTGCTCTAACTTTTGCCTGGGTCGCCCTTCCGGGTTTTCAGCCCAACGAGCCTCTCAAGGTTGGTACCTTATTGCCCCTAGTTCAAGGGCTACCTCTATTTCGGCTATGCAAGCCTCACACTTTTGCCCCTAGTTCAAGGGCTGTTTCAAATCTGGAATCACACTCGACCTTATTGCCCCTAGTGGAAGGGCTGCCTCCATTTGAATCACATCATTGCCCCTAGTTCAAGGGCTGTTTCCATTTGAATCATATTCGACCTTATTGCCCCTAGTTGAAGGGCTGTCTCCATTTGAATCACATCATTGCCCCTAGTTCAAGGGTTGTTTCCAATTTGGCTATGCAAGCCTTACACTTTGGTTGATCATTGAATACTTCGAATCATGGTTTGAAAGCTAAGGAGCTAAGGAGGTCGGACCTTGAGTCAAGAGGGACCCTATGCTGTATAATCAATTCCAGGCATGTTTTCGTAGGACCACGCAAAAACAGTTTTTTGAAATCTTTTCACAAAGTGACTAATCACTCGTACTCTTACAAAGACAAGATAGAACCAATTTGGACCAAGCCAGGATCCTTTTTAGTATCCACATTAACAAAAATGATTTTATTCATCACGGGCTTAGTACACCTCTTTTCTTCTTAGTTGATCAAAATTTGCAAATCCCGAGAAAATTCTTCCTCTTTGTTTTTATCAGAGTCTTGGAAAAAGGTTTGAAAAACTTTGGTCACTACAGAGAAGTAGGCAGACTATGGCATTTTGTTTTGTTTTTGTTTTTGTTTTTTGTGTTTTTTTTTTTTGGTTTATTGGAAAGAGACTATGACTCAGCAATGACAACAGACTCAAAAGAAAAAGACAAAGAAGATCTAGACAGAACATAAATGTCTAGATTTAGCACTCTTGAAATCAACAGACTTTGACTCACTAGAATGACTCAAGTCTGATCCCAACTCTACAAACTTGGTGGAATCAAACTTAGACTTAATACTTAATTCAGAACTCAGAATAAAATCATTCTCAAATTGCCAGTCAACATGTGGGCCATCCACAACATTCAAAATAAAGCCCGTGTAATCAACAAGTGGTCACTCCCCAATTACAGAAATGGTCGGATATCCCACAAGTTCTATTTATTTACACTGGTGGACTTGTGGGATATGAGAATTTTTTTTTAAATATATAAAAAACAAAAACACATTTTATATGAACAAAAGAAAACAAACCCCATTCCCATTTTTTTTTTTAAAAAAAAAACATTTTTGGAAAAACAACAATTACTAAAACGACACAAACAAAATGATTTGATGATTTTTTTTTTAATAATTGTTTTTTTTATATAAAATAACAACACAAATAAAATGAGTTGACTTAGCATTATTTTTTTCCTTTTTGTTTTTTTTTTTTGTTTTTTTTTAACATATATATACTTGAAAAACAAAAAACACATTTTATATGAACAAAAGAAAACAAATCCCATTCCTATTTTTTTTTTTTTTTTTAATTTTGGAAAAACAACAATTACTAAAACGACACAAACAAAATGATTTGATGATTTTTTTTTTTAATAATTTTTTTTTATTTTTTTGAAATGATGTTTGCAAACTACCTTGCAAAAAAAAAAAATGGAAACCCCCAATCTGAATTTTAGCAGCGTTTTGACTCAATTGATCACTGATTATTGCTAACTCATGCTGACACATTGAACTCAACCCCACAAATTGAAATGCCTGAACCACTGTTCGGAATTTGAGAACCTCTGTATAGATCCAATACATTGCACATAGCAAGAAAGAGAACAAACACCTCTATGGAGGGTAGGGTTATCCTGTCCTAGCTTTTTGAAATGATCTAGGGTTCACTATTCAAACAAATGGCTTCATAACATCTTGTACGGGTAACATCCTGTCCTAATTTGAATGGTCACTAGAGCGTACTATATGCATTAGGTCAAATAGTCACAAAGGGTACCTCAGCAAGACTACCTAATATACCTCTCACACCTAACACCGAAAAGTGAAAGGAGGATTAAACGGTACAGCGGTAATCCAGATCCAAGGGTTGTGTTCCCAACTTGACAGAGCCCATGACCGGTCAGCCTTCTGGCAAGCTTTGTAGGCAAGCCTCCGGCAAACTGTCTAGGAATAACAGATGGCAAACACAGGGACTTAGGCGCACCAATGCAAATGCAATGCAAAGCACATATAAATGTAGATAAAAATTCACATCATGAAGTTTGAGTCAAGTTTTCTAAGTCCCCAGCAGAGTCGCCAGAAACTGTAGCTCGGCTTTTCGCGCCCCCTTTCGGAAGAATAAAATAGCCCGTACAGTTCGGACTCTACTTGTGTGTCAGTTCTGATTCTGATTTCACAAATGCAATGTGAAATAGTGGAAAACACAAAAAGAGTCCAAATCTGACAAATTCGTTTGGAAAATCAATGTTTGAATCAAATGCCAAAAATGAACTGCTTTGCCAGATATCAGAGTCGCCACCTAAATATTTATTTTTGAAAAATTTAAGAAACCCATGACTCATGCCAAAAGCCATTAGTCCGTCGTTACCAAAGTGTCTTGGTTCGAGAACTTAGGTATGAGAAGGGAAGGTCAATAATTGAACACCCCACTTACCCGATCAAAGATCGGCCTCTACTAATCATGATGTGATTTTTATGTACAATATATGCTCTTGTTCTATATGTAATATACAAGTATAGACTAATTTCACGAAAAGTTGGAACGTTTGATTCCATGTTTGTTTTGAAAAAAAAAATGTTTTGAATATGTATCACTGAAAATGGTGATATCATATATACATGAATCAAAGTATCCCAATTCTAGTGATTAGCCTTCATCCACAAGCATTCAAACAGGTATATCAAGTAAGCATTTAGCCTCATGGTAGTATGTTTGATATGACAGCAATCACACTTATGCAATATGCTAAAGCATAAAAACTTACCTTATGTCCGAAGGCGAGTCAAAAGAAAGTAAATAGTTAGAAAAAATGCATGATCCTAATTAATGCGATATGGCTAATGCAACACATACAACGTGCAATTAATAAGTTCGGCTACTAACATGGCATGCGAGTCAATTCAAGACATGTGATAGAGCACGTATTCAAGCAAAAAGTTTGAATTTGACATTTGAATAATATGATGAGCCGAACTTTTATGCATGCAAAATGAATGGATGCAAGTCATGGAAATGCTAATTTGAAAATATGATGTCCCTAATTTAACCATCATAAGCAGTGAAATAAAAGGGAGAAAGAATGGGGGTTGGAAGACATACAACTTATTACATATTTGTCCTCGCGAAGGAGGGTTCGAATGTCCAAATGTCTGAATAAATAATTATTACAGAACCGAATGAATAATAAATGAAAGGGGCTGTCTAATTTATTACAATAATTGATGTAAGGCAAGCCTTGACACAATAAATTCGGTATAACGTCCGATCGAATTTAATTAATCATATTGGTTCTTTATGTCGGTTGTAATCCAATTTTAACCAATTTTATTAGCTTTTTTTATTACCTTTCCATTTGTTTATCTTTTCTCCTGTTTGTACAAAAGTGATATTTACGTCCACTAAGTCCAAAATGCAATAAAGAGAAACAAGCATCAATTTAACCCGAGAAAATTTTCTTCGGGGGAAATTACAAAGGAAGAGTCAAACTTAGTTACAAGCGATAAGGGATTCCAAGTCAAACTCAAGATGTGCAACAAGGACTAGTCAAACTCAAAAGAGTAATAATGACTTAGAAAAACCCAAACTTGAGTGATAATGACTTGAAATCCAAACTTGATAATAAGTGATAATGACATTTTCCTTGGTGATTTCCAAGGGTCAATTAGTCCCTTAAAAGTAAACACACTGATAAATAAAAAGAAATGAAAAATAAAAAATTGTGCTTTAGTATAAGAACATGTATACATTTGGGGTTGTGAACCTCCAAAGAATTTAAACCGTTAAGTACAGAACGTTTTATGCTTTTGGTAGTAAATCCCCTAAGAGGTTAAATCAGTAAGTATAGAACGTTGTATACTTTTGGTAAAGAACCTCTTAAGCATAAAACGTTTTATGCCATTGATAGTGAATCTCCAAAGAGATTAAACCATTAAGCATAGAGCGTTTTATACTTTTGATAATAAACCTCCGAAGAGATTAAACTATTAAACATGGAAGAGTTCCTTTCTTATACTTGAATCACAATCTTAATTTTTCACAACTTTTTAATAGAAATAAGCAAAGAATGGAGGGAGGTTGCAGAGATGATTATGCGAAATTGATTAATTGGTTAGTACAAATAAACTTGATATTTAAAACATAAATTGTTGAAATAAATTAAACAGCCCCCTAAATAGCATATAATAGTGCTGAAAATTAAGCTATAGAAAGTGAGCAAAATTAAATAGCCGGAGGTACTATTCATCGTCGGGGTTACTATTCACCGCCCGGAGGTTACTATTCACCACCGAGATAAATTATTTAAAGTAATAAATTACAACAATTTATATACAATATTTAAATTACAGCAGATATGTGGGTGGTGCAGCCATCCCATTAAAGCGATAAAAAAAAAGTTATAAAATAAAGTAAATAAAGTATTTAAACAAATTATATTACATTTTTAAATTAAATGAAAATTTGTGAAAACACTACACTAATTAATTAACACCAATTAATTAAATTCTAATTAACTAAACTAATTAGCTATTTAATTACACTAATTAATTCATTATAAAATTGTAATGTATTAACTATTCAACGAAAACTACTTACTTAATTGAACTAAACTAATTAATTAAACAAATTATATTACATTATTAAATTAAATGAAAATTTGAGAAAATTAACCTTTTGAGGAAATGATGAATTTTCTAAGTCACAAACTTTCTTTTGACTACTTTCAAGTCTGTGGAATGTGTTCTCAATTCTCAATCCAAAATTTGGAATTATAACTTTAGTGGTTAGTTTTTGAATGGTGTATTGATGAAATGGAAATAAAAATATCAAAGAAAATATTTTATTTTACCTCTCTCTCTCTTAAAAAAATAATTTTCTTTTTTTTTCTTCTCCCTTTTTTCTTTCCCCACAATTCTTTCTGCTCCAGAATGCTGAGCCTTTCTCTCCCCTAGAATTCCTCTTTGAATCCTCCTCCTGAATCCTTCAGAATCATTGCCTTATATAGGCAAATGGTATAATAATAATAATAATATAATAATATAATATATATATATATATATGCAAAGTTGAGATGCAAAGATGTCGGCATGCCGACATCAAAAAAAATTTTATTTTATTATTATATATTTTTTTATAATATATATAATATATAAAATATCTAAAATATATAATTTATACCAAAATACTAAACATATAATATACTAATATAATTTTATATAAAATACGAAACATATAATATAATAATTTTAAACACATAAGATAATTTGTTTTATTATTTTCTTTTATATAAAATACACCAAAAATATGAACAAACACATAAAATTATGAAAAATTACAAAAATACTAAATTAATGAAATATTCAATATTTTAAAATAATTTGGCCATAATGGTGAAGGTTGGGATTAAAGTTCAAATTCCATTTCTTTTATTGAAAATTCTGCGAGAAACACGTTCTAATTGTCATCATCGGGTAATCAAAATAAAGCGCCCAAGTCTTAGGGCTAGTCAAAATGGGGTGTCTACATGGACATGAACATTTTGGTGGCAATTGATTATTTCGCGAAGTGGGTGAAAGCTCAGTCTTATGCAGTGTTGAAAGCAGCGCTTGTGGCCAAGTTCATCCACAACAACATCATTTGCCATTATGAAGTCCCGAATAAGATCATTTCAGACAATGGCTCCCATTTCAAGAAAGAAGTGATTGACTTGTTGGAGAAATATAACGTGGCTTTTCATAAATCATCTACATATCGGCATCAAACCAACGGAGTTTTTGAGGCCGCCAACAAAAACATCAAGCACATTTTGTAGAAAATGGTTGAGACCTACAGGGACTAGCTAGATAAATTGCCATTTGCTCTCTGGGGCTACAGAACTTCAATTCGAACATCTACTGGGGCAACTCCGTACTTTCTGGTTTATGGGATGGAAGCTGTCCTGCCGATTGAGATAGAGGTTCCATCACTGCGAGTTATGGCTGAGTGCCAGATAACAGAAGCGAATTGGCAGCAGAGCAAGTTCGAGGAACTAATGATGTTCGATGAGAGGAGGCTGAAAGCACTGTGCCATGTTCAAGGTTATCAACGCAGGATTGCCATGGCTTTTAACAAAAAAGTTAATTCTCGGAATCTTAAAGAAGGGGATTTGGTGCTGAAAGACAACCGAGCTCCCATCCATAACCCTAGGGGCAAGTTCAGACCCAATTGGACCAGTCCTTACATTATCAAAACCATTTGGTCGGATGGAGCTGTTATTCTCATGGGCTTGGATGGCCTAGAATTTTCCCAACTGATCAATATGGACAAGTTGAAGAAATATTACCCCTGAGAGGCTCGTTAGGCTGGAAACCAGGAAGGGAAACCTAGGCAAAAGTTAGAGCATAAAAAATTAGAAGAAAAAAAACTAAGCTCGTAAGGTTGAAAACCCAAAAAAGGGTGGCCTTGGAAAAACTTAGAGCATAAAAGGAGAGCGTTAATACCCGAGTGAACCCGAACCGAACTACGTAAGGCCTGATTTCCATCTTTGAGATACGTAGGCAACTTCATTATGAAGTCCGATCGTAAACACCTCCAAATCAACTGTGTCCATATGTTTGATCAAGGCATCCTTGCCTGTTCGTTATTTGAAAGAGCAGTTGTGATCCTTACCCTGAGAGAATAACTGATTACAGTGCTAAGCAGTGCTATTCAGTCTAGGTGCAATTTTATATTTCTGGATTCGAGGTTTGTACATCTCGATGATAGATTCCATGTGTGTCAAGTTGTGATCCTTATCGAAAATGATTTTGAAAAGTTTTGATAAAAGTTGATTTTGTTCAAATTAATCTTTTTACAACTTAGACCATTTTTGGACCAAAAGAAAAATTTTCAATGTCCACAACTTCAATTTCATTGATTTCAATACAAAGTTCTCCAAAGCTCGATACAAATCAAGTTGCTTTTATTACATTCAAAAGGAAAACTTAAAAAGTTAGATCAAAGCAATAAACTTGGGACATAGATGAGTCAGGTATTCCTACGTCCCCTCTCTACGCTTGTGAAAGGTTTCGATGCTACAGTAGCCCCGGTCTGTGCTTCTTCTTCAAGCCAAGCCAGGCATTTGCCAGAAAGGGCGCAACTGAAATTAGGGACAGGAGCCAAAAGCTCTCTCGTCCTCCATGCAGTGGGATATCAAGCCAATTGTGAACCTCGAATTGGGAATAAAGCCGGGACTCCCTCTTCTGGGCAAGTCTGTTCATGTCTGAATTGATGCCTAAACCGGAACAAAAAGTAGAATACGCAGTGTGTCAAGCCAATCGGTTAAATGTCAGGCTGTCGAGCCATGCTGTAGCTCATCTCGGGCAGATCAAACCAGAGGTAATGCCAAGCAATGTCAGTAGCAGACCTGTTACACATCCAATGGCACCCCTAGATTAAAGAATAGAGAGGTGTATGTTGATAGAAAAAGTGAGAAAAGGGCTTTGAGAGAAAAATAGAGCATGAGTGCCAAGTGACGTAAGAAACACATATTAGAAAGGGTGGGAAACATTACTTGCAGAAGCAGTGGACTCCTTGCGAATTTGTTTGTCTCTCGCCGATGAAAGGCGTCCAAGCCCATCAAAGTCTTGGCTAGTACCAAGCCCATACAACTCTTGCCCTCTTTCAAACATTGTGCCACTTCAACTAACTGAATGCTAGACCCGCCGAAACTAGGGGCATGAAGGAAATGTGCTAACATGCACAAACAAAGGGCGTGTTGTCGAAAACTTCACCAAAGAAGATCGCCTCGGTCACTAGCGTCAGAAAATTGATGAATCAAACTGGGGATATCCAGTTCTCCATTGTGAACCAAGGATTGAGTATCGTGTAAAGTGAGCCCACACATCATTCCCAAAGCTTAGATGCGACCAAAACGGGGTTAAGGCAAGATTTCTTTATCGCGCCAGGACTCTATTAGCACTTGAAATTCTTCGATTGTCGAGCATATCTCTTGTCCCCTGAAGCTGAAGACATGTGTAATTGGGTTCCAACATCTAGCCACAGCATGTAGGAACGGAAAATAAAGCAAAAAACGACTCAGCGGGAATAGTGCATTTATGCCAAAACCCCAGAAATTCAGCTTTTCCAAGCCATCTAAAGTTGCAATCCAATTCGAGAGTTTTTCAATGAAGAATGGCTCCATTTGTGAAGAGTTTGTAGCTGAAATGAAGAAAACACGAAATCTGAATCTTTTGTAGAAGATCAGGCAGTGAGTGGAAGCCAGGTGTCAACATTCTGGAAGTTCTTCACATTGGTGCCCGACCGGCCACTAGTGATGGCCGACAGACCACCTTGGTAGCCAATCGGCCACCACTGGTGGCCGACAGCCCTTTTTACAAACCTGCTATCCACTTTTGTGTTGAGAGTGCTGAGAGCCTTTGTTTTGTTCTACTCTTTGTATATGTTAAGGCCCTGTTTTGAGTCCTTTTAGTTTTAGCAAGTTTGCTGTGTTATCTTTAAATTGTTTATCAAACTGTTTTGTTCATCAAGTTGTTTATCAAGTCGTTTTGTTGTATATTGAATTGTTTTGTTGTTTATCGAGTTGTTGTTATTTTGATTATCGAGTTATATTACTTTATTTATTTCAGTTGTTAGTCGGTTCATTACCTGATTTGGACTGTTATGGCAACAGAAGTACTCGATTTTCAGTGTCAAATTCAATCTCATTTTCATGCAATGTGGTGCTCATGATGCAAAATACAACACTTTTTCAAAAAGCTTGGTTTCATTCCGATCATGGTTGTTTTTACAAAAAAGTGCAGGACAAATTTTTAAAGAAAACAAAAAGAACTGTCTGAGGCTGTACAAAGTGCTAACACTATTAACAAAAGAAACTAAGCAAAAATACATAGATCAGCGCCAGCTATCTTAGGCTCGAGAGGCCCTCTTCGTTCTTTTCCTCGGTGGAGCGGACTCGGCAGCACTGTCTCCATCTGTGCCGCTGTCTGAACCTGATGCCGAATCGGAACCGGAGTCATCGCTGCTCTCTGCCTCAGAACCTGGCTCAGTAGCATCGCTGCTAGCAGAACTCGAGCTGGCGTCATCGTCTCTACTCTTAGATGACTCAACATGCTGACTCGCTGCCTCCTCGGCCTCGCTAGTCTCAGTATCATCCTCACTTAGAATAGGCTCTAAAGGGCCACTCTCAGCTCGAGCGCTCCTAGCTCGGCCTTGGCGCATCTTTGGAGCTGTCTCTCTCTCCTCGCTTTGGAGGAGAATCGATGGTCTTAACCTTGCTATCATTTGGTGCTGTCGGTATAGGTGGGACCTGAAAAGACAGTTGTCATATGTCAGCCATAGCATGTGTATCAGATGCAAGTATGGTGTGCAGAATGAGTATATGTAGAAGTCAGGTACAGTGTATGAATTCAGATGCAGTGTATCAGTGCAGCGTGGGGAAATTTTCAGTTGAAATGTCAGTTTCAGTGTGTCAGTGGAAATTTGATGACTGGAATGTAAGAAAACTGAAGAAATAACCTAAATGCCGTGGAAGCCGAGCAGTGCCTCCCTTCTTAATATCATGCCCCTGAATGAGGCTAACAGCTCTAGCTGATCCTCGGTGTATCCAAGAGATACCTACAAATGCATTGGAAGTGATCAATGTCCAGAAGGAACAAATATCAAAAAGAAATGAGAAAATTAAAGAATGAGGTACATACCGAAGGTGCATCAGGAGCTCTAATGTATCTGTGTCCTGCTACGGGAGGCTTAATCGGGATCTGATATGCCTCCCCAGTATACCGCCAACATGAGAGTGCAGTAGGCAGCTCTGGCCAGCCAATCCTCTGTCTCGTCTGTGTGGCCCCTCTACCACGTGCCCCGGTCACCCTGGGTACTCTGGCTCTCTCTCTCGTAGCTGGAGTTCTCATCCTCTCACCTCCGTGAATGCCAGTCAAAGGAGGCATGAGGTGTGTCTCGATGAATGTCACATAATCACCCTCTCCAAGAAATAATCGGCGTCCAAGCCTCTGGTAAACTGGATCATCTCCTGGGAGGTGAGCTCCTCTGTAGCTCTTATAGATGGTGGAGGCGCCATGAGAACTATCGGCTGTGGCAAGCCCAAGGTCTGGTGTACGAAACACTCACCTAGAAACCAGGCCCGACAAATTGGACCCTCGAATAGAAGCCGGAAATGGGTGGCCCCCCCGAGCCCAAGCAAACTGGTCCCCGACTCCCTTAGGCATTGTCACCCAAGGCTACCACGTGATCTGTAAACAGAGAATGAACAACTTGTTAGTTGCTATTGGAATATTGCAATATGAATTAAAGCTGAAGTAGAATGAAAATAATAGTGAATTTTAGGTTACCTCTGCAGCAGTCACAGTGTCGAAGTACCGGCCGAAGAATGAAAAAGTCTCTCGTGTCCTCCGCAGGCATCTCTCGTCATATTGGTGAAAGTATGGCACGACAGGAGGCATCTCCACCTCTAGCTCTGGGGCAAGGACCGGGAAGTAAGCATATACCTAAAGCTAAAAAAAGAAAAGGGATATATTGAGTGTACGGTAAAACATAGGGAATGCCAAAAGTAGAATGTGTGTACAATGTCCAGAGAATGCAGAATCCAGAGAATGTAGAAAGTAGAGAATATAGAATGCAGAATGTAGAAAGCAGCATTTGTGTGCAGTGTACAGAAAGTACAAGTGTGAGTGCAGAAAGCAGCATGTGTATGCAGTGTACAGAAAGTACAAGTGTGAGTGTAGAAAGCAGAATATGTAGTGAAGAAAGTACAAGTGCAAAGAAGAAAGCACGGTAGGAAATGCAAAGCAGAAAAAGTAAGGCATACCTCCCAGGCTCTCCAGTAGCCGCCGACCCTGTTCCCGCTCCTACGGGATGTCAAGCTCATGTATCCATACAATGTGGCAAGGCCAGCACCGCCCTAGTTATAAACACAAACCTGAGCCAAGTTCAACAGTGTACTCAGGAGATATAATCCAATCATGTTTGCTCTGTCTATGAACAAAGTGGTGCCGAAGAGGAACATCAAGAAGCCTCGAGCGTAATGCTCGGTCTCCTCCGGGGTCACTGGCTCTCTCCCTCGAAACTGCTCCACAAACCAACTGTACCGAATTGTTCCCGATTGGAAGATAGGTAGGTGTGCTCCTAGAAGGTAGATCCATGCCGCCTCCCACTCACCCATGTTTGTATCATAAGGGATCGGACGACCCCCTACCTCTATGCCAGTGAGCATAGAGAAATCATATGGAGTCATCGTCATCGCTCCTGTGGTAGAGAAGTGGAAAGAGTTGGTGGTATCCCACCACCTCTCTACCAATGCTCCAAGTAAAGGTCGACTCGCTGTGAGGCATGATAGTCCCATGCAGAACAAGCCGAAATCGGCCTCATCAACAATATGGTGGACACCATTGGGGAGCTCCATACACCACTCCCTTACGGATGTGGTTCCATAGCCTCTGATAGAGTGGGAGTCCCACTGTGATCAGAACAAGCAAGTGACAAGGCAGTGTAAAAAATACAGTGCAAGAGTATGTTTGAAACGAGTAGGTGAAAAACAGTGTAAGAAATGCAGTGCAAGAGTGTGGTTTAAACAAGAAATGCAAGGTACTGTGAAGAAAACATGAGAATACAGTGTATACCTCAGTGGCGCCATAAGATAAATGGGAGGCCGGCTCTCATAGCAAAAGGTCCTCTAGTGCGCCTCGCTCAAACCTCCTGAAATACCGGAGGTGGTAGCGCATACGTCGGAGGATCATATGTCATCGGGTCGAAGGGTCGAACCCTTGGTAGTAGTAGCACAGACTCGGGCTCTGCCTCCATCCCTGGGGACAACTGAGGTGGAACCTCTGGGGAAGCTCCGTCGTGAGGAATGTCATCCGCCATCTGGAAAGAAGATGAGAAAAGTGGCCGAAAATAAGGAAAATGAGTGGAAAATGCCAAAAGTCAACAAAAGTCAACCCTAAGAGAGAGAAAAGGGAAGAAAAAGTCAAAGCCCAGGAAAAGGCACAGAACCCAAGAAGAACTCAAGAGAAACAAGCCTCAAGTGGTGAAACTCCAAGGAAAAGCACTGAAATTGAATTTCAATCAGTTCAAAACAGAGTATACAAAGAGGATTTAACGAATCAAACGTGCGTGAGGCATTGAAAAACGCATATAAAGCTTGGATCTAGAAAAGGAAAGTGTCTGGAGAGAAGGATGAAGGATTTTTGGCTATAGAGAAGTGTAGAAATGAAGTTTGGGTGTGTTTATTTAAAGACCCGCAGTGAAATGACCAAAATGGGCCCAAACTGCCATTGGTGGCCAACCGGCCACCAATGGTGGCCGACAGTGCATGGGATCGGCCGACAGGTGGCCGACGCCCTCCCCTGGTGGCCGACCAATGCCCAATGCTCTTCCTTTGAGTTGTGATGTTGTTTTGTGTCTTCATTTCTCAAGAAGTGCAAGGAAGTTCACTTTTAAGTTCGAATTGCCTCTATAGAAGCTCCAAACCGTGTCTTCAGTGCATGTTGTTCATTGCTAGTCGACACGAGCGAGGTGTATCCTTTGAAAACATATTACAACTCTTTTGAGAGGTAAATTAGAAGTTGTGACTGAGTGGGTTTTATCAAATACGCTTTTGCCATTGCATAGAACATGAATTTCACATATACTGTTGCATAGAATGTGCATTCTGTTACATAGAACATGCATTTTGTATTGTTGCATTGAACATGCATTCCAATGTGGCATAGAACATGCTTCGGCTCTCATTGCATAGAATATGCTTCTGTTTTGTTTCTTGCGTATTTTGCATAAAACATACCATTGACATTGTATCTTGGTTATTTGTCTTTCGTAGAACTTGCATTCCTACTGTATTATACCTGTTAAGTTTCTTTCTCATGCAGGCACGATATTGTATGTACAGTTCATTCAAAGTTGGTGTATGTACCATTCATTCAGAGGAGTTCCAAGTAGAATCACTTGTACCCTTCGAACCGTCCTTTGGTTAAAAACATTTGTGTGCGTTTTGATGTTTATCACCTCTTTCGGTCACCGTCCTTCTGTTAAAAGCATTTGTGTGCGTTCGGATGTTTATCACCTCTTTCGGTCACCGTCCTTCGTTTAAAAACATTTGAGTGCGTCCTGATGTTTATCACCTCTTTCGGTCACCGTCCTTTGGTTAAAAAACATTTGTGTGTGTCCTGATGTTTATCACCTCTTTTGGTTACCGTCCTCCAGTTAAAAACATTTGTGTGGGTCCTAATGTTTATCACCTCTTTCGGTCACCATCCTTCGGTTAAAAACATTTATGTGCGTCTTAATGTTTATCACCTCTTTCGGTTACTGTCCTTCAGTTAAAAATATTTGAGTGCGTCCTGATGTTTATCACCTCTTTCGGTCACTGTCCTTCGGTTAAAAACATTTGAGTGCATCCTGATGTTTATCACCTCTTTCGGTCACCGTCCTTCGGTTAAAAAACATTTGTGTGAATTCTGATGTTTATTATGTGACGCCCCAAAATTTAAGGACATTTTATAAGGTTTAAAACTGAAAATCAATTTTCTTAATTAAAAATCCTCATCAATGTTGCCACCAAATTTACCATCATCCATTAATTAACAGCACAAAAACTAAAAGTTCTTAAATTACAACTCCAGTCAAACTTAAACTTTGTCTTAGTACACAAATATAGAAAGAAACTAAAGAAAAACTAGAAAACTCATAAAAATGGTTCATGAAATTTTGGCACGCTTCAAGCTAACCAGGGTTGAATGTTGCCTTCCAACACCTCGGTGTTTCCTTCGGTTTCTTCGGTACCTAGTATGAAACGCCAAGGCAATGGGAATGCCAATGAGCGACAAGCTCAATAAGATATTACAACCCAAAAATACACACCCCGATAATAATACTCACAAAAAAATAAATATTGTGTAATAACAGAATAATAAGCAGCATTTAATAAACATAACAGAAATACCAACAGTTAAAACAATAACAATAGATAAATAAATAAACAAAAAAATTGGCAAACGGAAATAGTGATTCATCATAAGGAAAATGCATACTTTTGTTTTTAAAGTCACATAGATTTAGTTTAACAAGTAAGTTTAAGTAACTCCCCGCGGAGCACTATTTCCACTTAACCGCTAAGCAATGGCCACGAGCAATTCTGACTCCCCCTTGGTCAAATATTCAAATGTTACTTGCTGTAACTACCAATGATGCCCACGCACCAAGGTTACGTACTCGAGTCGTGACATCACAGTCTGCCCTAAGGGAATGGTCTATGTTGTGACACTCGTACCACCAACCTTATATCGCCTACACCGATAAGAGCCGAAATACCTTCCCGTGCCATGTTAGGGTTCGCAACTCACTTGCGCAAGATTCTAAATCAGGCTCGCCCCATCACTTTTAAATTTTTAATGTATCATCGGTTCAACTTCGTGTTTCTTTACTTCGTCGAATTCACATTATTATTTTTTTTTTTTTGTGCATATGCGAGTTTTAGTTTGAGAATCACAGTGATATAATATTTATATAGCACAATACAATCATATATGACAACCAAAATAAATGTAATAGAGTGTCTTAGGAGTCATCACAAGATTTCTTACGAATTCACATACTTCTCCTTTCAGCACTGTATGGTCAAACAAAAAAAATTATGAAACCCATATCGAACGATGTTCAACCATTATAATATTTTAACTGGTGCTATTTCATCGAGTTAGGAAAATATTTTGAGAAGAATACCAGGGCTAAAAACGATTTTAAAATGGAGAAATAATTTTTGGAAGAAAACTGGTTTTCGGGGACAGTGAGTTACATTCACCTCCAGCACAGGTGTTCTGTGTTCGAAAAATAAAAAGGGTCCTCAAACGGTTTCAAAAAGAGGCATGGTTAGAACAGTTTGCTAAATTTTTTAGTTTAGAACATATTTCCAGTAGAGTGTGAAGATTGAAAACCAGTCGAAGGTGGTCAAATAATTTTTATAAGAAAACTGGACAGATTCTGTTACATTTTGGAAAAATTGGCGTTTCTCTCTCAATACTTCATAAAAAATTATGAAACCAGTGGCGTTTGAAAGGTAACTTAAAAAATAACTTTTCCGAGTGGTTGTGTAGAAAAATACCATTTGTAGAGAAAATGTGACCTGTTTGAAGCCACTGCTTCTGCTATGTTGTAAGCAATGCTTAGGGAAAATATTTGTTTCGGTAAGAAAATGGTGTCCAATGATTTTATAAAAATTTTACACAGTGTGTAACACCTATATATACTTCCAATATACATAGATTTTTAACATCAATTATTTTCAATTTATTATTGCCCTCTTTTCAACCGATAAAGTCTAAAACAGTGAGGAAGAATCTAAGTTTCAAGTAAAGGGAAGCCATTCTCATCTCATTTTACTCCCTTGCAAGATTATTTCAACAATGGAGAATATTGAACACATGAAAATAGTAGCTAAGCCATATATCTATGTTTGCAAGAAGGAATATGAAATTATAACATAATGAAACCCTCATCGTATCAAAATTTTAAACATGCATGGTACTATTTTTCTATATATAACTAAACCATGCTTAGTCTTGCATATATAAATTATATAAATTCAATTAGAGGTATCTAAGGGAGGATAGAGATGATGTATTCTTACCTCAAGAGCTTTTGCAAACACTTCTCAAACTAAGTTGAAATTGGTATTCACCAAGTACCCTCTCCTTTTCCTTTTTTTCTCTTCTCCTTTCTACTCTCTTTTTCTCTCTTTTTTTTTTCCTTGCTCAGCCGAAGAAGTAGAATGGCTAGGCTGAAATGGTGTTCTATTTGTAGGAATTTGGAGGCTTATTTTATTATTATTTTTTTATTCCTCCTGTCTTAAGAAATATTACCTACATGGTAGGCCACCTAGAGTGTGTAGATGTATGCATGCCTTAGCATGCATTGGCATGCCTCCAGCAGTCCTACAGCAGCCTTCTTGGAAAGGAAGGGCCAAATTTCCCTTCCCAATAAATTCTGATTTCATATATATATATATATATATTAAAGTTATGAAAATCAATGTATATATATAACATAGTCACTAGATGTTTTGCTTCCTACTATCCTCTAACTAATTTAGTTATTATTTATTTAAATCATTTAGTTTCCACAACTGTATTTAGATACAAAAATTTAATAACAAAAATAAATTTATTTAAAAGAATTTAATATTGGTATTAATTATTATAATTTAATAATCACTATTAATTGACTTAATATTATAATATTGTTATATGTAACTAAAAGACTTCAGATTGAACCAATTAATCTCCATGGGTTAATTTTCTTGTATACAAATTAGTAATGCAAAACTTTACACAAAATAATATATATTAAGAATTAGATTTGTGTAGTAATAAAAGTGACGACAACGACGATGACAATGACAACAATAATAATAATACTATGAAGATAAAAATTGCACTACTTAATTAATTAAAAGTTAATTATAGAGTTTCGTCACAAAATGTTGTTATGGAATTGGATTATAGATGTTGATTACAAAATTTAAGTAGCTAAATATAATTACCAAAATAATTTAATATGCAAAAATACGAGTTCTCACATATTACCTCTTTCGGTCACCGTCCTCCAGTTAAAAACATTTGTATGTGTCCTGATGTTTATCACCTCTTTTGGTCACCTTCCTCCGGTTAAAAACATTTGTGTGTGTCCTGATGTTTGTACCCTCATTTGGTCACTACCCTCCGATTAAAAGCATTCGGGTGTGCCCCAGTGTATACACCCCCATTTTCCTTCCGTGTGCAATAAATTAGGATCTCGGTTGAGACTCCGGGTGCGCTTGATGGTTGCTCTTCATCTTTCCTGCGCGTCGCGTAGTTAAGCTTGAATAATTTTCTTACATCCCTTCTGTATGAAATATGGTTCAGTGGCGTGTTTACTTACTTTTGTGTTTGAGTTGTTGTACCTTGTTTTGGTTTGCTTGCATTGCATTTGCATTCAAATGTTTCATTACAGCCTCATTCCATGATCATAAGTTATGTTCATGCATCATGCATATCATTTGCATCTTGCCACCAAACTACGTTGGTTTGATTTCTTGCAAAGGGATACGTAGGCAGCCTGCGGGCGCAACCGTTTTTGTCTGGTTTGTTTGTTTGTCCAAGTCATCAACCTTGTCAAAAATGGGTCATCTCTGGGCTTTAACATTCACTCTCGTCATTTCATGACATTCGAGTTTTGTTAAAGAGGGGCAACTGTAGACACCCCATTTTTAACCCTCCTCAAGACTCAGACGTCATCGCTTGTGCACTCGATAATTATGATTGCATGTGTCCATTTTGAGTGCTTGAAGTTCTCGGTGGAGTGCCTTGCCTTTGAGCCTTGAAACCTTATCTATTTTGTGCTTGGTTTTGGACCAATTCTTCTTATTTTTTAGTCTGGAACCTTTTGGTGACTTGTTGGCCACCACCATGGGCTATCGGCCATGGATGATGGTTGTCGACCAGAGGTGTGGCCGGTCGGCCACCAATGCCCTTTTTTAGATATTTGTTGACAGTTGTGCCAACTGTTAGCACAATAAGTTGCATCTCGCTACATGTGTATGGTGAGATGTTTCCAAGCTTAGAGGGTGTTTTTCTATAAATATGGGGGTTCCTCCTCCATTTTGGGAGGTTAGGAATTTTGGAGCAAAATTCTCCCTCTCTTACAATTTTGTGCTTTGTAGTTAGTTTTCTTTACACTTTTACATACACTACCTTGATCAAAGTTACTTCTCTTTGAGCTAAGGTTCCTTTAGACTTGTTTTAAGCTCTAGCAACTAATTTTAGCTTGGATTTGTGCCTAGAGTTGCTCTTTGCTTCAAGAGGTAGTTTACTTGCTTTGTTTACTTGTTTAGTATACTTGTTTTCTCATCTTTTTAAACTGTTTTGAGGCTGGTTTTGAACCATAAGAAACTCTATTTTTGTTTCTTAAAAGTGGTGGTTTGAGCCTTTTTTTAGTTAGGGGTGTTTCACCCTTCTTGCTTCTTTGCTTGTATAGCTTTTGTGCTCTTCATTCATCACTTTCAAACTAACCTTTTTTGGGCCTTTTAACCATTGAATTTCATAGTATTTTCAGTGGCCAAAAACTTATTTTGAAGTCCAAAATTGGAGGGGTTAGCCTCCCCTCTCATGTCTTGTTTGCATGCCCAGTTAGCTTCACATGTTAGCATATTTTTCTAGCTTAACTTAGTTCAAGTCTAGCATGTTTTTGCTTCTGCAATAACCTATTTTAGCTCTGTTTTGGGCTGGTTAGCTTGTTTGAGTCTTGTTTTGCATAGTTGTAATGTTAATTCCTTCACTAGTTTAGTGTTTTAAGACTTTAACCATCATTGGTGTGAGTTGGTTGCATATATTTTAGTGCTTTTATCACTCAAATTCAGCACATACAATCTCTGCAATCTCCCTCATTTCTTTACTTTTTCATTTGTTTTGAGGGTTTTTTCAACCTTAGGGTTGTTTAAGCTTGAGGTTGAGGCTCATGCTTAATGGTTTAATCCTCATTTGAGGTTTCATTATCAACGGTATGAAGCTTCCCTCATACCTTGAACTACCCCTTGGTTAACACTTCTTTCACTTTAGAAGACACTCACCAATGGAGAAATTGACTAATGAATGGCTTGGTAATTAAAATGAGTAAACAAAATTGGTAAGTAAAAGTGTGCAAGATAAGCATTCTTTGTGTTGCATTGCATGTGTTCAAATCGGACGTTAATTTGAACACAAGGCAAATGGGACATTTCATACTCAAAGTGATGAAATGTGTCATTTTCCTTAGTCACCATTGCCCTTGATCATGCATGATAAGGTGGTGGTCTTTTTGGTCATGTTTGTGCATTTATTGAAATTGTATAAACTTGGTCCTTTAGTCATCATGCATAGAAATTGCTTGATTGATGGTTTGAGAGCCAAGAGTTTCTCTCATTTGAGCTTGTGTGATAATAAGGAAGGTAAACAGTACAGACAACCCATGAGAATATACTATTTTGCTTTGTTTTGCTCTTTGTTGCAGCATAGAAGTGTGAACTAGCAGTGGCCGACCGACCCCTTGTCCCCCTTGTCGGCCATCAGTGGTTTTTTCACAATGTGTTCCTGAGGTAGAGCAAAGATGTTCTGAAAGTTAGTAGAATTTTTAGTAATCAAATGTGCAAACAGAGGCTTGCAACAGCAAAGCAGTGGCTTTTCGGGTGAAGGATCAAGCATGCATGCATTCCTCGCTTCCCCAGATTAGCTAGTTAGTTTAATTAGCATTAGATCAAGCATGTGTTGTAATTAATTAGTTGTAGCTAATTAAATGTTGTAAATAATTAGTTAGTTTAACTAGTTATTTGTTTTCAGTTTGTAATAATTAATTAACTAGAATAGTCAATTAGTTTCAATTTGTAATAATTAGTCTAAATTAGCTTAATCTAATTAGCTTAGTTTAGATTAGTTTAGCTCTTATTCATTCAGATCCTCCTTTGTGAGGACATACTGTTGTAATAAGTGTGCATGTATGCGTGTGTGCATGTCTTCCAACCCCACGTCTTTCTCCTTTTTATTTAATCACTTTTGATGATTAGATTAGGGACATGTTTTAATTTGCATATCATATGCTTGCATCCATTCATTTGTTTTGCATGCACCGAGGCTCGGCTCATCATTCAAACTGCATTGTTATTTCAATATCTTATTTGAATATGAGCTTAGACCGCATGTCTTGGATTGCTTCATATGCCATATTAGTAGTCGAGCCTATAAATTGCATTCTTTGCATGCGTCGCATTAGACATCTTAACATAGTTAGGTGCATGCATCTTTCTATCTAGTTTCTGTTTTGGCTTGGAGTGCTCGATGAGTTTTTACGCTTTAGCATACTTGCATAAGTGTGAATGTTACCATGATTAGCATGCTTGCCATGAGGCTGTGTACTTAAATGCTAAACTGCATGAATGCCTATGAATGAAGGCTTGTTGTTTAAATTGGAACGATTTAACAAATGTGCATTTTAAGCCCACTTTGTTGAGTAGTAAATCATGTTTTAAACCCACTATATTTGGTGGCAAATCTACATCTTTTAAGCCCGCTTGAGGTGACAAATTCAAACTATTTTCGCAAACAAACATGAGTTGAATTGTTCCAAGTCTTGCGACTAATCTATACTTGCTTGTACGCATCACATAGTAAAGCTAGTTTAATAACCAAAACAAGAACACATAATGTTTATAAAAAAAATATATCATGATTAGTAGAGGCCGCTCTTTGATCGGGCGAGCGGGGGTGCTCAATTCATGACCTTCCCCTCTCGTACCTAAGTTCTCGAGCCGAAGCAACTTTGGTGATGATGGACCACGAGTCAGGGTTTCCTAAATTTTTCCAAAACAAAATATTTAGGTGGCGACTCTGTATCTGAAAAAGCAATCCAATTTCGACATTATTTGATTTAAAATTGATTTTCCAAAAAAGGTTTGCCGAATTTGGACTCTTTGGTGTTTGTTAGTTTCACATTACACTTTGTGAGATTAGATTCAGAACCGTAGGAGTCCGAACTATGAGGCCTTCTTTTCAAACCATTTTTGAAAAGGCGGGGAGCGGAAAAAGGCAAGTCCACAACTGGACTTGATTAAAAAAATTATTCGAGAAAATAATAAGGTAAGTGATTAGTTTACTTTTCTGTTTTATTAATTTTTCCTTTTCAGATTCTAATTTTTGTTTTTGTAACAAAATAAGAATGTATTGTTTTATTTTTTTTTTATGTACTGTTTCAATTTTTGTAATCAAACGGTCTCTCTCATTTCTTTAATCCTTTCTTTGAATACATTAAAGATTGTCCAATAATCTTAAGACATTTTTTTTTTTTTTTTTTTTTATCTTTCTGGGATAAGTCTTCATTGTGTTAATTGAATCCAAGAAAATATTTTTTTGGTTTTTGTAATAAGAAAATTATTCTGTTGTGTTTTATTTTTCTGGTTTTAGTAACTAGAAAAATAAAATTATTTTGTGGTATAACTTATCTTCTAGTTATAGTAATTGGAAAATTAATTTGTGTTTTAGTTTTAGTTTTTTCTGATTTTTGTAATCAAATATTATGGCTACTGTAATTGAAAGTGATACTCCAATTCCGATTGTTACAACGACTTCGGTCCTTACCCAAAACCATGTTCAAGTTCCAATAAATCATGGAGAAAAAGGGAGAAAAAATATTGGCACTGAGCTTAAGAGATGGCAGTAGAAAATGTTGTTTTATCTTACAACTCTTAATCTTGCTCGGTTTCTCCGTGAAGATGTTCCAGTGCTTAAAGAGGATGCAAGTGATCAGCTAGTTGTTGCCACGGTGGATACGTGTAAGCATTCTAATTTTCTTTACAGAAATTACATCCTCAATGGCCTAGACAACATGTTGTATAATGTTTAAAGTCCTCTGAAAACAACAAAAGAATTGTGGGATTTTTTGGAGAAAAAAATACAAGATGGAGGATATCGACACAAAAAAAAAAAATGTTGTTAGTAAATTTTTGAATTTTGTTATGGTAGACTCCCAAACGGTAATTTCTCAAGTTCAAAGTTTTCAATTAATTTTGCATGATATTCATGCCGAGGATATGTCTCTTAGTGAGTCTTTCCAAGTCGCTGCATTAATGAAAAAATTACCACTGGCTTGGAAAGATTTCAAAAATTATTTAAAACATAAACGCAAAGAGATGACCATGGATGAACTGATTATAAAATTGAGAATTGAGAAAGATAACCGCAAAACTAAAAAGAGGAATGGTAAAAATCCCATTGAGTCCAAAGCTATTGTAGTGGAACAAGTGTCCAAACCACATAATAAGGAGAGGAAGTTTGCTGGAGATAGACCAAAACAAGGCGACAATAATGGCAATAAAAAGTTCAAAAGAAAATGCTATAACTGTGGCAAGACTGGACATCATGCCTCTGATTGCCGTCGCCCTAAGAATGATCGTAGAAGTATAAGCAAAAAGACTACCAATCAAACCAATGTGACAGAACTAGATTACATCTCTGACGGGGTAAATGACATCAATCCCTTTGCTATGGTATCTGAGACTAATTTGGTTAGAAATCCTAAGGAACTGTGGGTTAACACTGGAGTATCTCGACACATTTGCGTGGACAAAGAGATGTTCATTACTTATAATGAGGCTGCAAATGGTCAATAACTATTCATGGAAAATTCGTCTACTTCTGCTGTGGCTAGACAAAAGCAAGTAATCTTGAAGATGACATCGGAGAAGGAACTGACCCTTAACAACGTGCTGCATGTACCAAACATCCGAAAGAATTTAGTTTCTGGTTCTTTGTTAAGTAAAAATGGTTTTAGGCTTGTATTTGAGTTTGATAAATTTGTATTAACAAAGAGTGGTATGTATGTGGATAAGAGATACATGAGTGATAGTCTCTTCAAGTTGAATGTAATGATTGTTATACCAAAACCTGCTATAAATGAGAATAACACATCTTTTGCTTATATTCTTAAGTTAAATTTATGGCATGGTAGATTAGGACATATGAATTTTGATTCTTTGCATAGACTAATTAGCTTAGATTATATACCAAAGTTTGAAATTAATCATAATCATAAATGTGAGATATATGTAGAAACAAAACTAACTAAGGCTCCATTTAAATCGATTGAAAGAAAAACCGAACCTCTAGAATTAATTCATACTGATGTGTGTGATCTTAAATTTGTTCAAACTAGAGGAGACAAAAAGTATTTCATAATATTTATCGATGATTGCACTAGATGTTGTTATGTATATTTACTTAGAAGTAAAGATGAAGCTTTGGAAATGTTTAAACTTTATAAAACTGAAGTTGAAAATCAACTTGATAAAACCATTAAAATGGTTAGAAGTGATAGGGGTGGTGAATATGATGCACCTTTAGATGAATTTTGTACACAACATGACATTATTCACCAAACTACAGCACCCTATTCTTTACAGTAAAATGGAATTACTGAAAAGAATAATAGAACCCTTAAGGAAATGATGAATGCCATATTACTAAGTTTAGGCTTACCGTAGAACTTGTGAGGAGGAGCAATATTGTTTGCTAATTATGTTCTTAATAGAACACCCCCACAAGAAAACGAATAGCACTCCTTATGAATTGTGGAAAGGTCAACCACCTTTCTACAAATACTTAAAAGTCTGGGGGTGTTTGGCAAAAGTAGAAGTTCGTATTTCGAAAAAGACTAAGATAGGACCAAAAACGGCAGATTGTGTGTTTATTGGTTATGCACATAATAGTAGTGCATATCGGTTTCTGATTTATAAATCAGAAATACCTGATATACATATGAACACTATTATAGAATCAAAAAATGTTGTATTTTTTTAACATGTTTTTCCTTACAAGAAAGGACAGGAATTAAATTCATAGAAAAGAACTTATAATTATACACAAAGTCAAGAAAATAATAACAATCAAACGCAAGAGACTAGTAATGGTCTCGACCAACAGGATTTAATTGATGATGAACCAAGACGAAGAAAGAGAGCGAGAATATCAAAATCCTTTGGTCCAGATTTTCTGACATACTTGTTGGAAAATGAGCCTTAGAGCTTTAAAGAAGCTATGTCAAGTCCTGAAGCACCTTTGTGAAAAGAGGCTGTTAATAATGAAATTGAATCCATTATGCAAAATTATACTTGGAAATTGGTCGATCTTCCACCCGGTTCTAAACCACTTAGGTATAAATGGATATTCAAGAGAAAAATGAAAGAAGATGATTCAATAGACAAGTATAAAGCAAGACTTGTGGTAAAAGGTTACAGACAAAAAAAAGGTTTGGACTATTTTGACATATATTCCTTTGTGACAAGAATAACATTCATCTGCATGCTTATTGTTATAGCAGCGTTGTATAATTTAGAGATACATCAAATGGATGTTAAAACAATTTTCTTAAACGGTGATCTAAATGAAGAGATCTATATAGAGCAACCTGAAGAGGTTGTAGTACCAGGGCAAGAAAAGAAAGTTTGTCAGCTTATAAAATCCCTCTATGGATTAAAACAAGCTCCTACGCAATGGTATGAAAAATTTGATCACGCTATGCTTAATAATAGGTTTAAGATAAACGAATGTGACAAGTGCATTTATGTTAAAAACATTGACAAAGGTTATGTCATCGTTTGTCTTTATGTAGATGGCATGCTTATCATTGGAAGCAGTCAAAACATAATCAAATCAACCAAGCAAATGCTAAATAAAAGATTTGATATGAAAGATATGGGAGTTGTAGATGTTATTGTCACGACCCAAATCCGCCCTTATGGGTTTAGCATTGTAACCTGCTAGTAATCCTAGGATCACTGAAGGC
The DNA here is from genome assembly GCA_025200525.1 of Camellia lanceoleosa. Lineage (NCBI taxonomy): Eukaryota > Viridiplantae > Streptophyta > Magnoliopsida > Ericales > Theaceae > Camellia > Camellia lanceoleosa. Next base: position 108,725,911 of record CM045772.1, on the reverse strand, counting down.
TTCTAAGACAGATTAATGTAATAATATGGACTAGCGGAAGCAAATAACAACTATACAACATCCATTGAACTGTGCAGACTTATGTGAGACAGAAAAATTTTAAACTTTTATATACATATCTACACATCATCCTTATGTCATCATATACATACAGATTAGACAAAAATGAACTTAGTCTTATTTACAAAACAACTGCAAACTTGTTTAACCAAACAAGAAAACAAAACTTGAAACTTTAATCACATAGCTATAACCATTTGATATATCTGGAACCTCCACGGGAGGCACATAGGTTAGCTGACAAGAAACAGATTCCAGGCACACACCTCTAAGCCTAGTCACGCGTCTGATCACCTACATACATAAATAATACAGTGAGCCGGAGCCTAGTGAATAATAACAAGGTAAAGGGTTTTAATGAATGATGTCTATCGCAGAGTTAGAAATCAGAGTTTATATTAGAAACATATTCTTATCGGAAACAGGGTCTTATGCATATTCATATTTCAAATCAGAAATGGATTCAGATACATGTTCATATTCAGATTTTGCATAAGATCATACGTAGTACACCCATTAGCTATCATATCAACCTGGTCCTGAGACCCACATGTATAGTCGGTATCGACGACCATAAAGGTCCATATCTCACGCGCAAGTAGCCATGGTATTGTTATTCCCAGGCGAGGGCCATGTGAATATAAGCCTCGGTATTATTACCCCCAGGCAAGGGCCACGTGAATGTAAGCCACAGTATTGTTACCTCCGGGCGAGGGCCACGTGCATATTGGCCACAGTATTGTTACCCCCGGGCGAGGGCCACACGAACTAAGGGTGCCACAAATACATTTCAGAAAAATAGGCATTCATTCATGATTCATAAAATAGCATTTTAGAAAACAGATCGTATCATATCAATCAGAAAATACTTATAATTAAACATAACTTTACAGAGTTATTACTCACAATGTTCAAATGCCTGGTTCGCCCTTGTAGTTGACCCTACACAATTCATAATACACATAGAAATCGGGTCACAATATAATTTATTCTGTTCTTAACTTGTTTAATTCTCTTTATACCAAATTACACATCAATTTGCAATTTCACAGATTCATCACAAGTCACAAATAACACCATCAATTCAACACTCTTCTCAACACATATCTCAACACAATCCACTTTTTGCCGACTTACTACGGCGGGATAGCGGGCACCTAATTCATAACACTTTCCACCTTTCGCCGGCTACTATACGGCGGAAGGGAACTCCCAAAAACCATTTTCTCAAAAGCCATTTTCTTCCAAAAAAAACCATATTTCTCCCAAAAACCATTTTCAACTTTTTAAAACCAACCCCCACATTTGCCAGCTATAATACGGACGGTCGTGGGTACCCAAAAAAAACATTTTTCAACTCTCCGTGCGGGTAACAACACAACTTAATTCAACATAAGTCAACACAACTTAATTCAACAACACTATTTGCAATTCAACATAATTCAAGATAGATTCTTGAATCTCATTTCAATATTCCATAACCAAGTTTATGTCATCCATATCATTAACACATCTTTTCCCCCAACTTCATTTCATGTTGTAGCATGATTTACAATGCCAATAACAAAGGTTCATTCACTAATTTTTCACATAATTTTTCAAACACTTCCAAAATTCAATTAAACATGTATATATACAATTCAATACCTCAATTTCATGATTCTACTTTCAATTTGGGCAAAATCATTAATTATCATCGTGAATCAACTTAGGGTTTTCAAGAAAAATCAAGAATTTCAAGAAAAATGGAAACTTCTCACACTACTACTTTTTATTCCAATTTTCTCATTGATTATACACCTAAGGTTCATAATCCACAATCTAAACCCAACAATTGGACCCCAACACTTCAAACCCTAAACTCCCAAATTCCATGATATAACACTATATGCTCAAAAATGTAGATTTCGTATTTATATAATTAAAATACCACAAATCTATCTATTAATGTAAGTATTGAAGAAGAACTAGGACCTCTACCTCAAGAATGGTGCAAAAGAGCAAAGCTTTGAGAAAAATCCTTCGCAAATCCGAGTTCCAATTGGTAGAAAAGTAAGATCTTCAAGCCTCTTCACTTTTCTTGTAAAGGATCTTGCCCAAATCTTAGAAAAATGGAGAGTATTTGGAGTCAAAAACCTAGGGTTTTCGGACCTAGGGTGAGAGGAATAAAGAGAGGAGATGAAAGTGTGAAGAATGATCTAGAAAAGTGCCTTTAAACTTGTTGAATTCGCGTAGTCCGCTCGAGCATTGATTTTCCAGCTCGAGCGTACCTGCTTCCAGCATAGATTCCAAAACTTCAAACATGTATAACTCTTTCATCCAGACTCCGTTTTAGGTTGTTCTTGTGTCCAAATTAAAGCCCCAGAAACAAGCTTTCCAATGGTTCTAGCCTCACACCCAAATTCAAAGTGTGGAAAAAGAAAAGGGAAAAAGAGTGACTGCTGTTCGTAGAAAAAATTATCCGAATAAAATTCTTGGTTCACTCTTATTTTACCATTATGTTACCACTTTGATCAATGTTCCAAAATAAGACAAGGAGGTTCCAAATACACTAAAAAAAAATGTCAAGGGCAATCTCACTTTCCACGCTCAAGCGACCCACCTGCAAACAAGCGAGATACTAGAAGAGACAATTCTACACTTAAGCACCACTTCTTGCGCTCGAGCGACCGTCTGGACAAACTGTAAAAGTACTAGGAGTCTCACAAGTCCGCTCAAGCATCAACTCCCCCGCCTGAGCGGAGGGAAAAAAAATTCTAGATCGTTACAGTTATATTATGAATGAATATTACTAAAACATCTGATAGATATGCATTATCACAGTCTCATTATATTGAGAAAATTCTTGGTAAATATATCAAGAATGATGTGAATGTAGCAAAAACACCCGTAGACATTAGCTTTTATTTATCGAAAAATAAAGGTGATGCGGTGTCTCAGTTAAAATACTCCCAAATCATTGGAAGCCTAATGTACCTAATGAATTGCACTCGTCCTGATATAACTTATGCTGTCAGCCAATTTAGTAGGTATACTAGTAACCCCAAAGAAAACAATCGGAAAACGATCATTCGGGGTTCTTAGATATCTAAGATTTACCTGTGATCATGGCTTAAACTTTACATGATATCCAGCAGTACTCGAAGGCTATTGTGATGCAAATTAGATATCAGATACTAAAGATTCAAAATCTACTAATGTATATGTCTGTACTTTGGGAGGCGCTATTGTTTCTTGAAAATCCACGAAACAAACATGCATTGCACAATCCACAATAAAATCAGAGTTCATTACTTTAGACAAAGTAGGAGAAAAAGCAGAATGGCTTCACCACTTCTTAGAAGACATTCCAATGTGGCCAAAACCTATGCCAACTATTTGCATTCATTGTGATAGTCAACCTGCAATAGGCAGGGCATAGAGTCATATGTATAATGTTAAGTCACAACATATTCGTCGTAGACATAATACTGTAAGGCAATTGCTCTCAAGTGGGATAATCTCAATAGATTATATAACATCTAAAGAGAATATTGCAGATCAATTAACGAAAGGTTTGACAAAAGAGTAAATGTATAGTTCATCGAAAGGGATGGGATTAAAACCTATTACATAAGAGTTATCATAATGGTAACCCACTTAGATGACTGGAAATCCCAAGAACTATGTTCAAAGGGACAACTAAAGTTATGTGTGGCTCGCTAGAAATCATCAAGGGATTAAAATTCTCTACCCATTCCTATGGTGAGAGTGATATCTGCAACATGTGTTGTATGCACGGGTTTAAGGATAAGTTTTGCTTTTAATGATTACTTATATCTTGATTTAGGCATAAAAATCAAGACGTGTATAAAAGATACTTACAATAAGAATCACCTATATGAGTGTCGAACTGGGGTTGATTCTATGAAAATGAAGGGGCTAAATTCTCTAGATTCACTCATGAATAGCCAGGAGTGTTCAACGCCAAAATGAACACAACCGTGAGAACCACAATGTGTCAAAAAATATTTTGTGTGAAATCTATTGTCTTGGCTTACACTAACGGTTCCATTGGTTAGCTAGTAAGTCCGATAGGTTATCATTAGGAAAGGTTCAAGGTCGCAAGCTACCTATCCTGATACAAGATATTTTCGATTTATACTATTTCGACAAATTCTGCATATTGTTGTATTTCCGTTGTCATCAAATTCCATTCATGTGGGGAATTGTAAGAAATGGTTTGAAAAATGGTTTGGTAAAAAAGTTTTTCCTTAAACTTTGGTCTAATTTTTAGGTGAGACCCATGCGCCAAAGTTGGCGGGTCCATGTGGCAATGCGTTCTTTGTCGTGTAACGATTTATGTCGTATATTTGGTTGCTCAAAACCATTATCGGGTGAATGAAAAATTAATGCCAAAATGAGCTCCATGAAAATGGTGTTGTTGGTGGAATTTCCATAAAGGTTGAAGTTAAGGTTTGTCCTACATTGGTTTGGTAGCCAAACTTTGTGTGGGTTTATAAGTCTAGGGTTTGCAACTTGGGGAGAGCCCCGAGGGGTACCCAAGTTTTGTGAAAGTGTGAAGTTATGAGCAAAGTGGATTAGAGCCATTGGACCCAAAACAAACATACACGCGTGCCACCGTCTGTTCGGTTAGCCAGGCAGGCTAGGCTGGGATTGGGTGCATGGTATGAGGTTGGGTTGGGCTTGTCCAGTCCAATACTTATCTTTTTGGGGCAAAAACATTTGAATTTTATTTTTCTAAAATTAAATTCTTATCATTTAGAATTTGAATTTCGGTTTAAAATTCAAATTCGTTTGGTCCAATGCACCTATTTCTCTTTATTGAACAGGTTCTTACCTGTTTAAATTAAACCTGAACAGGTTTTATTTGTTCAAATTTAAACTTGAACAGGTACTATACCTGTTCTATCTGTCCAAATAGGTTTCTATCTCGTCAATACTATTCCGAATAGGTTTTTACCTGTTGAACCCTATTCTGAAAAGCCACTATTTCATCTATAAATAGGTAGTCTCTCATTTGGATTTTGCACTCAATTTTCATTCTTGCTTCTGCTTTGCTCTCTGCATTTTGCTGTATTTATTTTTTCTATGAGAAAGGGTATAAACACAAAGTGTGTTCATTGTGTGAATAATTTGTAATACTACTACTGCTCGTTGTTGATAATTTTATCTTGGGAAATAGACGTTCATAATATTAAAACACCGAGGAGAGGACAAATCTATCTTAAGGACACAGTGTTAAATACTGGATTTAATTAAAAAATTTATTCGAGAAAATAATAAGATAAGTGATTAGTTTACTTTTCTATTTTATTAATTTTTCTTTTTCAGATTTTGATTTTGTTTTTGTTTTTATAATAAAATAAAAATCTGTTGTTTTATTTTATTTTTTTATATAGTGTTTTGATTTTTATAATCAAATAGTGTCTCTCCTTTCTTTAATCCTTTTTTTGAACATATTGAAAATTGTCCAACAGACATTTCTCTCAACCCCCCCCCCCCCCCCCCTAAACAAAAAAAAAAAACATATTTCCCATTTTGGGGACTGATAGTGATTGAGAATTAAAGATCATCTTAAAGCAACTTCACTAATCATAGGCAAAATGATAATACTCAAATTATAATTTGATATGCTATATTGTTAAAATGTTAAATTTTTAACAGTATTGATTTCTATGTACAATTGTCATTTTGACGCATTTAAACTATTGTTTATTTATTTTTATTTTTTTACAATGGATTGTGTTACGTATAGAGCATTGGATGAAAATATTATTTTTGTGAGTTTAGTATGTTGACATAAATGATACAGTTACTTTGACAGACATGAATAATTTAATGAACTAACAAGAAGTATGGAAACATAGAAGGGAACAAGTGATTTTGATTTGTCAAATTTTGCATTGAATTTGACACAAAATTTGATATTATCATAATTTTGAATAAGGTTTAGCAAGCAACTAGCTGATCACTAATGGATAGCCAAATTGTAACAACGTAGAAATTTGTACTGCGAACTCAACTATGTAAAATTTCAGTTAAATATGTCCAAGTATGTCTTAACTATACTTATTATTAGTTGATCAAAACTAATGGGAAACTAATGGTGCTTTATATAGTGAAGATCACTTTGTTATGTAAAAAATGTTTCAAATAATCTTTAAGGAATCAATCGAGCTTCCCTACCATCTATAACCTGCACTCAAGCATGCTTTTCGGTCTAGTGGAATTTATTAATAGTCTCGTTTTAATAATTTAAATTGTTCAGTTGTAGGATTAATTATGTATATTAATATCCACACAAAAAAAGATTGATTCGATAATTATAATTTATTTAATTTATCGTGTTTATCATTAAAAAAATAGATGATTTATTTTTAAACACACACTTGTCGCATATTTTTTTTAAAGACAAATTTAATAAATTGAATAAGTTACAATTACTTTAATTTTTTTTTTAAGTGATATCATCTAATGAAATAAATAATTTAAATTATCAAAATAAAACTCGGATGTATTTGGGGTGAAGAACAACTTCCAATCCAGATCATGGAAGAAAGTTAGATCTCCTTACAATTATTCCGATCAAATTGAGTTTTTGAAGAGCCATGCCAAAAAAGAAAACAAAAAAAAGATTGTTGGGTTGGGAAGCTTGAAGCCAAACAACCCCTACCTCTTTTCGGACCCAACCCGACCCAGTTTATTAGCCCTATAAAAGCCAACCCGAAACCTAACTCCCAATTGGCCCAAAAATGGCACTCAGTTTCTCTCCCACCACGAGTACCATTTCAACACCTCCTCTTCGTCTCCTCTCTCATCAAAATCATCTTCCTTTAACGATTCATCTCCACCGTTCATCTCCAAATCCCCACCGATTTCCCTGCCGGTGCCTCGCCGCTAGTCCCGGCGGCCCTCCGCCGCCTCAACCTGACCCACCCACCGGCGACGACCCAACTCCATCCGAAGGTACTACTGTTTCTAACACTCTTATGCTTTGTAATTTCATTATATATGTTGATTTTGTTGAAATTTGGTCTAGGGTTTTTTTGTTCACGGTTTCGAATGTGTTGATTTTTTTATTTGTTTTTTGGATTTCTTGTCGGTAGTGATGGGAATATTCTTGTAAATTTATGCTGAAATAGCTACGCATGTGTGTTCTGGAAATGAAAATTTGTATTGTGATTAAAATTAATAGCTGATTTTGAGGGTTAGAACTTAGAAGTGTGGAGAATACTGAATATCCAAAATTGTATTTTGGGAAGTGTTTTTAGTTTGTTATTTGTATGCTTATATATCTAATTTTAGAGTTTAGCCTCATCTTGAATTTTTTTGGCTAGAGAAAATGGGTATTTTGATTATTGACACCAGCCCATCATATAAAAATTCATGTCATAATGGCTTGAATAGTAGTGAAGATTGTGTTTAGTGGTACTTATTGAAACTCAGTTGCGAGCAAAGTGATCAGTTTTCAAAATATGAAGTAGCTATTATTTTTGTCTAGAAGTAATTTCGAACTTGATTGACCTTAGAGCATCTCCAATCATTAACCCTTTTTTCATCTTATTTAAATTTCATGAAAAAGTGCTCAGAAACCATATCCAATCCTTTCACCAAATGTTTATCAAATCAAGAAAGAAACATGTTTTTATATCAAATTCAGAATTCATCAAATTTAAAAAGATAAAGCATTGGAGATGATTTTTTTTTTTTTTTTTTTTTTTCCCATCAAATTTAATGAAAAGGGAAATTTGAGATAAGAGAACTTTGAATAAGATTTTGATGAAAATTTGATGAAAGGGTTGGAGTAGTTCATATCAAATCGAGCTTTTTACTCAAACTGGATGAAAAAAGTAGTGAAGGGTTTGGAGATGCTGTAATCACAAGAAAATATGATTTTGCAGTTTTGTCAGAGAGAAAATGTTAGTTTTGATGAAGTTGAGAGAATGCTTTTCCTTTTAACGGCACTCCTACAATAAGTTATCTCTCCAACATAACTAAATACATCATTGCTTCAGATAAAAGGGTATCACATTGTTGTTTTTCATCAGAAAAATCTGAACTGAATTACCTACTAATAAATGCTAGGAGGGGCTAAATACAATTTTTCAAAAGAGTTTCAAAACCTCATGCTTTATGGAAGAAGGCTTCAGAGGCGTCCTTGGAAATTCTAGTTAGTGAAAATCAACTGGAGGTGTAGAGCTGAGGTTTTTGTTCAGGGGGTCAAAACCATATGTGGAATTTATTCCTATTTAACAATCTCATCTCGTATACAAAATCTTAAATGAAGAAATTCTCAAATATATATGGCCACTGCCAGTTTGGAAATTCTAGAAGTGCAAAATCCAAATTTTAGAGGACAAATAAAAAAAAAAAATTTAAATCATAGATAGAAATTATATTTTTGATTTTTAGTGAGAGCATATTGAAAAGAAAAGAAAAAAAAAAAAAAAAAATCAATTTATAGGTAAAAATTTAGTGGGGACAATTTTGAAAAATATTTAAACCATATATAACATTTCAATTTTCCAAACCTTAGTGGGGACAATTGCTACAGCCCATTATCAATTGATCGACTGATAGACTGATCCATCATGATGATGCAATATTTCCATTGTGCTCTATGGCATTCAAAGTACAAAGCTATCCTTTGGTATGGAGTCATTACCGCCTATGACAGTGATCAATTTTTAATTTCATACATGATTGCACAAATGTTACTGACCGTGTTGTATTTGCTATGTAAATGAAATAGGATGATTTAATTTTATGGGATATTTAAACAAGTCTTTAAGAATAAACTTAAAGCTTTTAAAGGGCTTGTTTTTTAATTTTTAGTTTATGTTATAAACATGTCTTTGTGTTTTCACTAGCCTCTGTTGTTCGTGCAACAGGTCCTACAGCAACTTTGTCTAGGTTACAAGACACCGTGCAGATCTTCTTTGCTGTTCTTTTCTGGATGTCCCTCTTCTTCTGGGCTTCAGCATGGGATGGAAGAAATAATGGTAGACCAGGCAAGGGTTCTCGATTTAGAAGATAACTAGGTTGCAACTTGCAAGACGCCGTGCAGATCTTCTTTGCTGTTCTTTTCTGGATGTCTCTCTGTTCTTCTGGGCTTCAGCATGAGATGGAAGGTATATAATGGTAGACCAGGTAAGGTTGCTCAATTTGGCAGATAACTATGTAAACACTTAGTAATAGAATTAAAGGGTGCAGTATTAGAATATATACATGTAGAAAAATTGATATTGCTCGGATAATTGTTAGATGTATACTTGCCTTCATTAATTCATTGTTATATCACTAATTTCTGGATCTCTTTTGTACTGTATATCTTTGTATTCAATACATTGTTGATATGTTAGCGCCTGAGAAGTACTGCATAGAGTTTAGGCATGATGAGTGAGTGTTCTTCACATGGACATTATGTTAGAAATGAACTTCGTGTGGTACTGAGATATATAATCACAATATGAAGTCTTCTTATTGGGGTAATTTGTTACTAACCCAACTTGAAGGCTAGGTTTTACCCTAACATCATGAGCTCATAGCTGTCCTGGTTGTGAAGACTCAATCGCTAGATCTCTTTTAATGGGTAGGCAGCCATTGGAATTCTGTACCTGCTGGTTCATCTGTGATGAGTTGACGGGAGTCGCTTTTATATTTTTCCATTTGTTCTTTGTTGTTTGCTGCGTTGGTAATAATATCTGTTCTTTCACGATGCAGCTTGGATAGATTCTCTGATTGTTTGCATAATTGAAGTGGTATATTTATAGATTAAGATTAGGGACACATCATTTCTATCTCATTTTCTTACTGATGATTCACAATGGCAGTGGGGCTCACACTATTATGATGTGTGGACCTACTCCTATTGTGAGTAGACGGTAGAAAATACAGTAGAAAATGGTGTATCCGTAGCTGGACTCAATGACCCATGATTTGCAGACATTGTAGAATGCAAGATGGCAAACTGAGAGGGGTTATGTTCTCTATGAGTTATAATTGCAGTGACTGGTGACAAACTTGGTGAAGTTGGGAGGGCTTTAGTATTATCTTCTTGTTAAGTTTTGATGACGTATTTCAGCATGGAGAGGCAATTTACATTGTTTTAAACCTGATTAGAATTCCATGTATAATAATGACTTATTTGTACGCATCTCAACTTTTAATCAAATAAGGGTATTTGGATTGAGAAATAACACGTAAGCATCGTCGGATAGTCTGAATGTCTGATATATATATAAATATAATTTATTGTAACTTAAAAGACGATAATCAAAAAGTAGTTAGAGATATATTTTTTTAATTTTTAAATAATTAATTTTTTAAACTTATTTAATTAATTTATAAACACAAAGTATACTAAATAATCCTAGTCAAATTCTCATAATAAAATAAACTATAAATAATTGAGATAAGTTGTACAAAATATTTTGTCTCTTATCAATTTGCCCTAAAAAAAAAATCAAAAGTAAAACCTAAGAATTTTTGTGAATGACTTTTACACCTTTAAAGTAATCTTGATATTCTATATACGTATGAGATTCATTTATATATGGGTAAAGTTCATGAATAATTCAAATTTATAAAAATCTCATAAAGATCTTGTGTAGTTGGGCTCAATCATTACTCAAAACCTAAAGTCCTACGATGAAATGATTCCCTTGCCACAATCCCCAATAATTTTTTCCCATATTTATCCCATCTGTCTAATGAGGGACTAATAACCACTTTTGTGTTGCGTGGAATCCAGACTCCTCTCTCATTTTGTATTTATAAAATTTATGAATATAAAAATTAATTATAAAAAGAAAAATATGTTGTAGCTCGAAATATTTTCTCGAATGTCCCGTTTTTTGGAAATGATGTCGTTTTGGTTTTGATTTTTATTTTTTTTCTTTTCTTTCCCTTCCACTTCTCGTTTCTCTCAAAGGTTGAACCAAACCCAGAGAGAAATAAAGAAGGAAGAAGAGGAGGAAGAGAAGAAAACGGTGATGGCGGAGGAGGAAGATGTTGATGGCGATGATGATGTGTTGATGGTGATGATGTTGATGAAGATGTTCATCGATGAAGATGCTCGCCGATGATGATGTGTTGATGGTAATGATGTTGATAAAGATTTTGCTGTTGATAAAGATTTTATTGTTGATTATTATTATTTCAATTTTTTTTTTTTGAAAAAAAAAAAAAAAAAAACATGATCTGTTCATCGTCATCTTCTTAATGGACAGAGACCACAAGTTTAAAATTATGATATGTTCATCATATTGCTTCAATTTTGTGGTAAGTGTGGTAATTTTTAGAGAGAGAAAATAGAGGAAGAAGATGAAGGAGGTTGTGGTTCTGTTTGTTAGAGTGAGTTCTCAAATGTTGAGAGAAAAGAGAGGAACGAAGGAAGATGAAAAAATAAAAAAATAAAAAATAAAAAATTTGAAAGCAATGCTGTTTCTCATATTCAAGTCATTCGAGGTAGCCAAGTTTCGAGCTACCCAGCAGAACCGTTACAAAAAATAATCTTAATTATGCATCACAGCAACAGACCTCACTTTTAAAGATTGTTTCACTCAAATTTTTATATTTTTCAATAACTAATTATGTATCCTTAAACTACGCTTTTTCATTACGTAGGTCAAGTTTGGCAAGTTGAAAAAAATCAAAAAGTTACTTAAAAAGTTAAAAAGTTATCACTATTCATCAAAAGTCAAAAAGTACGACTACATAACTCTCAATCCTAATTTTTCCCTACATACTAATTTATACAATTTTTTAATACACGTTTTTCTATAAAAAGTCAAACAGTTAACTCAAACATCTATTATTTTTTCCTCAACTTTTTAATCTAAAAAGGCATAAAGTATACTTATTTAGAACACTTCAAACAACCCCGTAGTCATGATAGCATTACCAAATTGCAATTGGTAATCGAAAAAAAGGAAAATACAGTTTTTCATTTTTCTTTTTTTATTTTTTTAATAACTGTCCAGTTTATCAGTTTTTAAGTTTTAAATTTTTATTTATTTTTTTATTTTTTTAGACTTTCTAAATGCACCTAGTCTGATCGCACTCTTAGTAACACTCACCAAGATTCTCTTATGTTGCAATTCTTATGGTCTGCTATTGATTAATATTGCACAAACTAGCAAATTATACATATTTTTTAAGAAAAATGATTTGTGACTCTAAAACTGTTGGCACTAATGACATTAATTTTCAGTTTTGGTAACTTTTTTTTTTTTTTTTTTTTACCTGATATAGAAATTCGGGGCATTAGTGCCCCTGAATTTCGAGCTCCATATCAGAGCTGATTTTTTAAAATTATTGTCATGATACCCTATACTATTATTAAAATTAGAGTTATATTTTAAATTTTAAAATTGAGTTCGATTTCTCTCTAGTTTAAATTTAAACTTAACTTAACTGTCATATTCGGCCTCATGGGACTTATCACGGGTCATGTTTTGATAATTTAAATTATTTATTTTATAGAGTCCTCAGTGTATATCATTAATTAAAAAAATTAGTTCGATTCGATAATTATAAAATTATTTTATCATGTTTGTTTTTGAAAAAAATGAACGATAAGTATATTGTAAAAAATAAGTCACTTGTTTTTTGAAGATAAATACAATAAAATGAAAATACTATAATTATTGAATTGTTTATTTTTTTTTTTTTTTTATGGATGATAAGGGGTGGTCGTGGATCGACTTGGATTGGGTGGCATTCCATCCACCATCTGTCTAAAATCAGGTGGATTGGAAAAAATCAATCTACATTCGCTCATCGATTTTGCGGATGCGGACTGAACGGACAATGCGGGTTAACTGATGAATGCGATTAGTTTAGCGGTTTGGACTTTACAAATTTTGTGTAGTTTTTTGAATTATAATTTATAACTTTTACAATCTCCAATGACTAATAATCTGAAAAAAAAACATGTATTATTTGTATATAATATGTCACGGCACCACACATGCATATGTTTTAGGTATTATTTTTTATTTTCACAAAAATATATATTCTATTATTTCTAGTCTATATTGTTTTTTTTTTTTTTTTTTTTACGGGCGGATCAGGTCCATGTGAGTATAGGATGGTTGATCCACTATCCGAGCCGTGTCCGCGAATTTTGAAATATTTCGTCCGCATCTGTCCACCAAAAGACATGTATCCGTCCAAAATCAATCAGGTTTGGTCGGGTTTGGCAGGTTGGACGGATCCATGATTACCCCTAATGATGATATATATGATTTATTTTTTTTAAAACGAACGCAATAAAATAAAAAGTTATTATTATCAAATCAATCTAATTTTTTTAATAAATAATATATGAAAAGTCTCATAAAATAAACAATTTCTTCTATCGAAACGAAATTTATGGTGGATCACATAGGTCTTAATAGGATGGTGAGATTGAAATTTAAATTTTATAAGTTTGTATTGTATTTATACCTGCATTGACCTACATTGTAGGGCATTAATAAGGAAAAAGATAACAGTTGCTCAAGTAGTGATCATCAATATTTTGGTGGTGTTACATGCACTAATTAGTAAATTAACTAGTGTATCAACACTAGTTATGACATTATTATTGATCTCACTCATTATATAAATTACAAATATCAAAAATATTTTAAATTATGTCATATCATCAATTGATATGCTAGTTAGTACACTAACGCCTATTTGGTTTCATTTTTAAAATTGTTTTCTAAATATTTTTTTAAAAATTAAAAATTAGTTGGATTAAAATATATATTACAAATTATTTCTACTAATTATATGAAAATAATGATTTTTTTTATTTTTTTTTTATCAAATCGAAATTTAGTGCTTGTTTGATATATACCTTATACAAGACAAAAAGTTAAAAAATTACTAAAAAAGCAAAAAAGTTAACACTATTTACAAAAGCCAAGGGGCGGAAAAAACAAGTTCACTAGTCAGAGGCAAAAAGACCGAATTGCCTTTCTTTTGTCTGGTCCTCACAGAATACACAAATAAAGGACAGTTAGGGCACATAACTTCGCACCTCACATAACTTCTCACCTCAACATCTCATCTTCTACTCTATCCACATGCGTACACACTCCTCCTTGCAGTCAAGGACGCCATACCGCCGATCACGGAGCTTCGCCACAATCTCCCCCTCACAGCATCACCAAGGCCGTCCCAATATGCGACTGTCCGTCACGCTCACACCGATGCTCCGCCACCACCTCTCCCTTACAACATCACTAGTACCGGACGAGAAGGACCAGTCGGTGTCCAGATCTACACCACCACTGAACAAATCTTTACCATTCCAGCCCGTCCCCCCCAAAGTAGGAGTTAACATCTCCTGCAGTCCAATATTTTGCCCATGTACAAAATCTATTCGTTTTCCCCTTTTGCACAAATTGTTTACCTTTTTTTTGCCTTATATACTTCGGATTGGCATATGAAGTTGTGTTTGCCATTTTCTGGGTTTGCCAACAATTTGGCAAAGTTGGTATTGTCTTTGTTTTCATTTTTGTCCTATTTTCCCTTGTTTGTTCATTTTTATGATGAATTTTCTCTCTCCTGTTTTAATTTCTTTCCTCTTTCCCCCTATTTGTTCGGATTGGCATATTGTTACTTTATAAATTATTACTTTATTTGTCTCCTCTTTCCCCCTCGTCTTGTCTCTATTTCAAAACAAAACAAAGTTAACACATAAATATGAAGTGAAACAAAAGTTACATTATGACTTTATTTTCGTCACTTTTTTTTTTTTTTAAATTTAATTTAAATTTATAATTCAAGCACAGAATTGTTCTACTCCTTAGCTATTAAAACAATACACATTCTATGAAGTATGAAATTAGCTACACTTTGAAGTGCAAACTTTAAAAGCTCACAACTGCCTCACCTATTAAATTACAACATGAGATATTTGTCTTGAAAGCGACAATGAATTTTGTGAACAAGTGTATCCAAACACTTGTAAAAGAGAAAAAGAAAAAAGTAAGACAAAAAAAAAAAAGTTCGAAATTTGACAGACTTATTATTATTATTTGATGTTTTCATGTTTTTCAAAACACTTTTCACCCTAAATAATACCCAAAAACACTTCTTATCATTTATCTTTAAGAATTATTAGATTATATTTTAACATTCTTGTATCTCAAAATATTTACATGATTCATTAAGGGTGCCTTTTTTTTTTTTTTTTTTTTTTTGGTAGTAATAGAAAACTATAGGAATTTAAGAAATCAAAACTGTTGGCCACTAAAAACAATTAAATTTTATTACCTGTGAAATTAATCTCACACACACACACACTTTATAAATAATTTTTTTTTATAAAAGAAAAAAAAATGAAAACAATTCCCTAAAATTACAAATACAATGAAGAAGAAAATAAAGAATTGCTTTTGATAGTGGTTGTTGAAAACTGGAAACAGAAAACATTACCAATGTATTTTTTTTTTTTTTTTTGGCCAATGTAGAATAGAAAACATAGTCAAGGTAAAATACTATTTACAAAATACGGTCTTGCTATCGTCGCTAAACTTTATTGCTTTTTTGATATCGTGATACAGTCTTACTTTTGCTTGGTGTTGAGGAATGGGATGCTACTATGTGCCTGCAAAATCATTCATCCAACTCCCAGTTTTGTTCCATTTTGTAGATGCATTGTATGCAATGCAGTGGATTACATTACATAATCATTAATTTATATTGCATCTTATAAATGAGGAAAACCATTGTCTTTTTCTTTTGAAATGTAGGCAAATTAGACATAAAAAATAACCAAACATATGGTACTGCATTTGTCAGGTTAATGAAATGTGATGCAATAACAAGGTAGGTATGAGGGGATGCATTCATGCATGGTTTCTCAAATTATTGCACAGATACACTACATCCACACATGGCAAAAATAATATATAAGTGAACTTGTAAACCATGTCCATATTATCATTTTATTGCTTTTATCTATGGTTGTTCCCAAAACAAACGATGGCTTCGTTTGTGTCCTCTGCCACGTCTACGCGTACAGCACCCTTCTATGCCTGTGGCTTTGGCCCGTGTGTTGTGAAGATTTCAAGATCTTCTAGAAATTCGGGTCGTTCCTACTACCAATGCCCTCGTGCAGTGGTGAGTATTCACATGAAATTGCTTTTACATAGTTTCGACCTACACTAATACATGTGTCTATTCAACCATGTCGTTCTTGGATTGGCTGATGTGACGAATATGGCCAAACACTCATGCATGACACTCAAAACTTACTTATGGACATGGTCTTCCAGTTAAAGGCTAACATCCGCAACTTGCAGCACTCTTTGCATGTCCTTCAAATTGTGACGTTCATCTTGTGTGTAGTTGTTGTAATGTTGTTGTTTCGTAGTTAATTTGCTTTGGTTGGTAGGCTGTATGTATGTAGTAGTTGGCAGGTCATATGTTTTTTTCTTTTTATCAAACTGACTACAATGTCTACTATGCTATGTTCTATGGTTACGCAATATTCTATTGTTAGATCTTATGTTATATGCTTGTCCATCATGTTGCCATGCTATGAATGTGCATTTTACGTTTGACATGATATTTGGCAAGAATATCACAATTATTGCTATACTGTAGTAGTGACATGGATTAGTCCTGGACGTAGTCTATGCCTTCAAAAAATTTGCGTAAACGGGGTAGTAGTCAGCATCAGCCTCAGTCTTAGACTCAACTAAAGCCACAGTTCGCATATGTGCACAAGGCCATTTGGGACTCCGACGCAGTCCAACTTTTCGTGGAACTTGTTATGAAGGAGTTGGAAGCCAATTACAAAGGCAGCTTCCATACGATGACAACACACGGATACAGGGTTGTGTCCAAGGCCTTCTAGGAGCATACAAATAGGTTCCATGAGGTGAAGCAACTACAAAACAAGTATAGCTTGTTGAAAAGGATTGGCAGTTGTGGTCACGCCTTATGGACACAAGGCATGGCCCAACCGGTATAAGTTACAACGAACAAACCGGTTTGGTACAAGCATCCGAGGAATGGTGGGCCAAATATGAGAAGGTAACATTTCCATGTCTTGGTGTTTTGCTAGCAATACAAATCCATGTCTACACCTATACTGTTGAAGTTGAATCATTCAATACAATCATAGCAAAGGCAAATTCTTCATACTATTTTTATTTATATTATGAAATTATGTTGGTTTAATCATTCTGGGAGTTGAGAAAGTTTCAACACATAATTGCTTTTGTTTGTTTTTTTTAGCTGTTCCATAAGACAATAGTATTGAGTATTATCAATAGTATAGTTGAGAAAGTTTTTAATAAATCATACTATTTGTGTTCTTATCTTGTACAACTCCAGCACAAGTTTGATTAGGATTTTAATCTTTATATACATTTTCGTCATATGTAGCTCATGGTATGTATAATGTGAAATTAATTATTTCAAGTCTCTCTCTCGTAGTCCTTTACTGCTTACTCTATCCATGCCAGCTATTAAGGAACACTGGTAGTTTGCAGGAAATTTGTTCTTTTCAAAGGGCAAGTGATATGTTTGTTTATATGCAGTTATTGAAAATCATAAAGTGTACACCTTGTTTTATAAATTTGAATATGTCATTATCACATCTAAATTTGAAATCATGTATGAAGACTAATCTTCATCTAAAATTCTATGCGATCATCTACAATTTTATGCTGTCATCAAAAATTCTGTGTTGTCATCATGTATGAAAACTGTTTCAAAGTAATTTCATTTGAGGGAAGGTGCTTGTTAAGCCTGCACAGTTCACACAAGGCATTACAGTGCTTGTTCAGATGTATGAAGATTGTTTGAAATCTGTGTTTGTTAATCTTGCACGGTAATTTCATTACAGGGCATTTGTTTGCTGTCTTTATTTTCTGGTTGCTGGCTAATTTTTTTATTATTATTTGGTTTCAGATTGACAAGAATGCTTTGAAATTAAAAACGAAACCGTTGGAGCACGTGGAAGTTATGCAAAAGGTGTATGAAGGTATCGTGGCAACAAGAAAATATGCATGGACACCCGGCGCAGATTTCAAATCGGTTGGAACGGATGACGTGCCGGTGCCTATGGATGAGGAAGATTACGAAGACAGTAGTGGGTTGCCTCCTTACCAGCCTGCACAGCATAGTGAGCACATAATGGAGGACTTTTAAGCTCATGTGGAACAGACTCCAACGACAGTACACGCTGTGTCGTCAGCAATTTACGTTGATGACACACCTCCGAGTGGTGCGACGAAACAGAAATTTCCAACCACCAAAAATAAGCAGCCGAAAAGAAGGGCAAAGCGAGAGAGCTTCATTGTTGGCTGGTAGCATGGAGATCCTTGTGTCCTCAGTGAAATCACAACAATGCGAGGTTCGAGTGCATCATGATTACAGCATTTCCACGTAGGAGGTGATTGGCAAGTGTCTCACACAATTGTACTCCTTGCACGGTGTTGACTCGAAAAACCCGCTAATACCTTTTGTTGTTTCGCTCATAGACAACCGGACAAATCAACCCATATTGTTTTAGCTTCCGACGGACGAGGTGGTCATTAGTTGGCTACACATCAAGAAGTCCCAAAATTCTGGTGGCCCATCCGCCCTATCTTATGGATTCGGAATGGGGGTGGTTTTGAGGACATGTTCGACCTCATACTACTAACGTTTCAATTTAAACAAACACTTTCATATGCTGCTGACTGTGATGGAATTGTTTTTAATTTTTTTTTTCGCCTCCGTAAATAATGCGACATTTATCTATATACTTCCATTTGGTTTATCTATCTACTCCCGCTAAATTTTTTTTTTCGAACCATTGCATACATTTTTCATAATTCAACAATGACATTTTTGTTGCAGGGAATTTTTTGCAGTTCACCACTAACATATTTGTTGCAGGGACATTTCATATTTCATACACTTTGCATATTTCACCAATGACTTGCAGGGAAATTTTTTTTTTTTTTTTTTTTTGGTTTACATAGTTGTTGACACTTTTACACTTCATAGATTTTTTAAAAAATAAGGTTTAAAACAAGGTTAATGACATGCAAAAAAATTTAAACGAAATACATAACACAACAAATGGTGGTTATTTTGTAAAATTAATATTTTCACATGCATAATAAATTATTATGTTTCTTCATTTCTATGTGCTTCGTATAGGTAACATGGCAGATTAAGTCAATCCTAGTAACATCTACGGAAATGCAAGGTTATAGGAAGCAATCGATGAAATCGCAAGAGAAATAATGTTACAAACTGATCACAACTTGCTAAAAGCGTACAACGGTGCGGCAACGTATTATTACAACCATTACTACAAAGTCTCGAGAAATACATCAATATTGTCGGGACGATTATAGATGTATGAGTTGTTTAACGGTCACCCGGGCCGGTTTGAAGATACTATCAATATGACCCGACCAATCTTCTTGTTATGCGACATGCTTCACGATTTTGGGTTGATAGTGCCACAGCGACATCATGGAGTGCTGCTCGAAGAGAATGTCGTAATTTTCATTTCTGTGTTGCAGGGAATTTCATAGAGAAATTTACAAGAACGGTTCCAACACTCAAAGGAGACATTAGCACGCACATGATGACCCGTGTCTCCCAAGAATACGCTAGTTTGTACTATGGCTGGAAAGGCGTGCCAACACAAAATATTATTATCATTTGTGACTTCGATTTGTGCTTTACATTCGTGTTCGCCAGTTGGAACGGGAGCATGCACGACAGCAGAGTATTGCACTATGTCAGAACCGAGCCTAATCATCGATTCCCACACCCTGCATCCGGTAACAAATTCTCTCTTGTCCAACTTGTTTACATGAACCACTATGTTTATTTTGTGCAGATTATATGTGAATAATCTGCACACAAAAAAAAAAAAAAAAGAAATGCATAGCACCACCATGAAAATATATATATACATTTGCAATTTGCGAAGTATAATTTGTCTTAACTTTATTAGGAAAATTATGTAATAATTGTTATAACTATATGTAACATGTAATATGAAAATTCATACAAAATGGTTCCTATCTACGAAAAGCAATGTAGGTGTCAACCCTTTTCTAAAGTCGTAATATTTGACAATATTTTTTGGCAAATCTATAAACAATTAAGAGAGGATAACAACCTGTATTTTGTTATAATAAAAACCAGATTATGTCAATTTTGAAAATTATTCGAACAACATTGTAGTACTGCACAAAATTTCATATGTTACTATTAATTAGTAAGAGTAAAATTTTCAAATATGAAGGCCAAAACTAGATAACAACACTGTCGTTATATGATTTCATAAAAATATCAGCCTCATATTAATAAGTTATATTTTTTACCATGTGCAAGAAAATACTATTTGGTCAATAATGGCTATAGCCTGACGAAAAGATATCTAGCCCCGTACAAGAGGTATAGCTATCACCAAAATGCCCATCGGAACCAAATACAATAGAACGACTTTGAATGATTCAACAGGCACATTCGTCCTTGTGTAGTGGAATCGAGCGAACATTCGATGCTTGGAAGTTGAGGTGAGGGGCTTTACGAAATATGCCGATGTAGACACCCCATTTTGACCATCCCTAAGACTTGGGCGCTTTCTTTTGATTACCTGATGACGACAATTAGAATGTGTTTCTCAAAAAAATTCTCAATAAGAAAGATGGAATTTAAGTTTTAATCCCAACCTTCACCCATTTTTTGACCAAACTATTTTAGACCTTAAAACCCTCTTTTCAAAATATGTTTTTTTTAAATGTTTCTATAATGTCCCGAGGCTCCCATTTCGATTAAAATATTGCACTTTTCAGTAAACCGAGTAAGGACAAAGTGGAAATAAATGGAAGAGAGGTGAAATTTTTTGAAAAATATTTAAAAAAATCTTCTTTATAGGTTTGGAGTTGAAGGAAATAGGAGGGGATGGAAGAAAACTGGTTTAGGAAAAGAATGAGTATTAAATCATTAAGAAGGAAATGAGCAGCCTTAACTAAATTAGGCATTTCTCTTTGTACACTTGGAATTTAAATGTGAGGCCACCCCCATTGGAAAGTAGACTTCTGGGGCTTCAATTTAGACCCAAGAACCACCTTAGACCAAGTCCAAATAAGGGAGATATGCCTATTTGAAGTTGGGCTTCAAAGCAGATTTTGTTGACCCAGCCCGAGACAACCTTTACTAAATTAGGCATATCTCTTTGTACACTTGGAATTTAAATGTGAGGCCACCACCATTGGACATTAGACTTCTCGGGCTTCAATTTAGACCCAAGAACCACCTTAGACCAAGTCCAAATAAGGGAGATATGCCGATTTGAAGTTGGGCTTCAAAGTAGATTTTGTTGACCTAGCCCGAGACAGCCTTTACTCAATTAGGTATATCTCTTTGTACACTTGCAATTTAAATGTGAGGCCACCACCATTGGAAATTAGACTTCTGGGGCTACAATTTGGACCCAAGAACCGCCTAAAACCAAGTCCATATGGGGGAGATATGCCTATTTGAAGTTGGACTTAAAAGCAGATTTTGTTGACTCGGCCTAAAACAACAATAGCCCATTTTTTCTTTGTTTTGGTTCGGTTGGGACAATCCATTTACCTATTTTCTGAGCCATTCAAGTGCACCCACTCATCCTCCATTATACCTACTCATCCCCCATTGTCAAAAAGAGGTTTTGTTTCTATTCATAAAGGAGTATCCCATGCAACCACCTTGAAAATTTGCCCTCCTATCACATTCTTGTCTCCCACCTTCTTTTTGACCTTTACTCTCCCTCATTGCCTATATAGAATGATCATATTGTAAGAAAGAAGATGAGACCACGAAATTGAAGAGAAAGGCGTGAGAAAAAAGTGAAAAAAGAGAGAAAAATTGAGTTTTTGAGCCAAAAATATTCCTATCTTCCATATACACCCCATACCTTCCATAGCTACTGAAATTCCTCATTTCCATACACCAAAACCACTCCAAAAATTCTAATATAGCCAAAGATCAATTGCCTTGATCATAAGGAAGAGTGTTTAGTGATTGAAAGTGAGAAAAACTAGAGAGTTAGCCAGTTTCTATACCACAAACTCCATAAACTCCATAATTTTGAATTGAGGATTTGAGAACACACTTCCTACACTTGAGGGTGATCAAGAGGAAGTTTGGAAATCAAAAAGTTCAATCTTTCTTTGGAAGGTGAATTGTTAGTCTTTCATTTTATTATATTTTATATCTTATATTTATTTTCATGCTTCTTATTTCATTGTGTTTTGTTATAATCTAGTTTATCTCATATTTATTTTCTTACTTTGTATTTCATAGTGTATTGTTATAATTCTAGTGGTTTGTTGAGCTCATAATTATTTATTTATTTTATTCGCATGCTTTAATTTCATATTAGTTTTGTTGTAATCTTGCATGTTTTACCTCATATTTATTTTTTTTTCGTGTATTAGTCTCATATTAGTTCTGTTGTAATCTTGCATATTCTATCTTATATTTGTTTTATTACTTTAGGTTTATGTTGTGAGTTTGCACTTTTTATTTTATTTTATATTTGTTTTCTTGTTTTTTTTTTTAATCTAACCGGTAGTGACTAGTTGAGCCACATACATATTTTTTGTTTGTTCATTTTTATGGTTTCTCAACAAGACAAGTTTTGCTTGGCCTAGTTGACCGGCCGGCCTAGTTGGCCGCCCGGTTAGTTTCTTCCGAACAAGATGGCATAATCTCCCAATATTGATCAATTTCCGCCGACGGTTCTAAAGAACATGAAGTTTTTATTTTATTTATTTTTTTATTTTGAGTGTATTGTGAGGTTTTTATTTTGTTGTAATATTCTCCTCATCTCTCTCTAATTTGATTTGTAATTATTCTTTAAAATGTTGTAATAATTCCCCACCCCATTTCTTTCTATCCCGTTCTCTTACTTGCTTTCTTTATTTGTACATGAACATCATATTTATTTTTCATCATAGTTATGCTTTGCATCCATGTTTCATGTATCTCGATTCGGCTAAGTTTGCATTTGTGGTTTTAATCAATTCCTATGTGATTATGTGCGCTACCTCATGTTCTTGGGATGATTCACATATCTTATTTTAGAAGCCGAATCTTTAGTTGCATCTCATGAGTGAATTGCATTAGAATTTTGTATATAAGATCATGCATATTTTACTAACTTTGTTTTGTAGCTTGTTCGTGGGACGTCAAACATGTAAGTTTTTATGCTTTAGCATCCCGTTTGTGTGTGTTTTTCTTACTATGTCTAGCATTCTACCATGAGGCTATTTGCTTATGTGATATAACTCTATGAATGCCAGTGGATGGAGGTTGTGTCGCTTAATTTGGAATGATGTTGATTTTTCATGCTTGTAAACTCAATTTATTTGGGTTGTACATCATCAAAACTCTTTCAAAATGCATGATATCAAATTGTTCCAAAATGAATGGCATAGTCTATACTTGTATGCTTCACATAGTAAATTTTAGGATTTATTAACTAATCAGAACATGAACATATAAAGAAAATAAAAGTCATATCATGGTTTAGTAGAGACCGATCTTTTGATCGGGTGGGGGTGCTCATTATTGACCTTCCCCTCTCATACCTAAGGTTCCGAGCCAAGCATCCTTGGTTCTGACTTAACAAAGGGCCTTGCCACTGAGTCATGGATTTCCTAATTTCTCAAAATATTAGGTGGCGACTCTGAGATCTGATGACGCAGTCCATTTTTGACAAAATTGCAATAAAATGGATTTTCAATAAAAGTTGCCAAATTTGGACTCTCATCTGTGTTTCACATTGCACTCGTGAGACTAGATCAAAGAGATCTCGGGGGTCTGAACTGTTTAATGCACGCGGGTACCCCCCCAGGCATGTTACAATTTCTGGCGACTCTGGTGGGGATTTATGAAACCTTGACTCGAACTCTATGATATGACTTTTATTTTCAATTTTATGTTTATTGCATTGCATGCATTGGTGCACTTAAAGTTCCTGTGTTGCCCAGATACTGGTGGGAGCACAGGCATACTTTTTGTGACACTACACCTATCTCTACGTTACTTTGGAGGCCTTGTGTTATAATCTTTTGAGATCTGAAAGTTCTCAGACTTTGAAGAGAGGCTAATATTGACTCTTCTGAGTTCCTAAGATCTTCATTGGTTATGACCCAAAGGACTCTTTGGTAATGTCACCTTGACTTTAACCCCTAGAGTAAAGCCAATCTTGTACATATAGTGAGCCATAGTACCTTCCAAATTATGACAGGATGCTTTCCCATTTCTAGGATGTATGATACTGTTTGTTTCAATAGTTAACCCTAGATCATTTCAAAAGCTAGGACAAGATAACCCTACCCCCCATAGAGGTGTTTGTTCTCTTTCCTGCTTTATGTGTAATGTATTGGATCTATACAGGGGTTCTAATATTCGAATGAGTGGTTCAGGATGTTCAATTTAGCACTATTACTTCAAAAACAAAAACAAAAAAAAATAACAAAAACATAAAATCAAAAAAAAAAAAATTTAAAAAAAAAAACTCCGATATCTCACAAAGTTGACCATTGTAAATAAATAGAACTTGTAGGGTATCCGACCATCTCTGTGATTAGGGAATGACCACCTGTTGATTGCACGAGCTTTATGTTGAATATTGTGGATGGCCCACACGTTGATTGGCAATTTGAGAATGGTTTTACTCTGAGTTCTGAATTAAGTATTGAGTCTAAGTTTGATTCCACCAAGTTTGTAGAGTTGGGATCAGACTCGAGTCATTCTGGTGAGTAAGAGTCTATTGATTTCGAGAGTGCTAACCTAGATATTTCTGTCTTGTCTAGGTCTTCTTTGTCATTTTCTTTTGAGTCTGTGTCATTGCTGAGTCATAGTCTCTTTTCAATAAACAGAAAAACAAAAAAACAAAATGCCATAGAGTCTGCCTACTTCTCTATGCCTTAATTCATCGCATTGACCAAAGTTTTTCAAAACTTTTTCCAAAACTCTAAAAAACAAAAAAGAGGAAGAATTTCCTCGGGATTTGCAAATTTTGATCAACTGAGAAGAAGAGAGGTGTGCTAAGCCTTTGATGAATAAAATCATTTTTGTTGATGTGGGTACTGAGAAGGATCCTGGCTTGGTCCAAATTGGTTCTATCTTGTCTTCGTAAGAGTACGAGTGATTAGTCACTTTGTGAAAAGATTTCAAAAACTGTTTTTGCGTGGTCCTACGAAGACATGCCTGGAATTAGTTATACAGCATAGGATCCCTCTTGACTCGTGGTCCGACCTCCTTAGTTCCTTAGCTTTCAAACTTTGATTCGAAGTATTCAATGATCATTCAAAATGTAAGTCTTGCATAGCCGAATTGGAAATAGCCCTTG
Source organism: Camellia lanceoleosa (assembly GCA_025200525.1). Taxonomy (NCBI): domain Eukaryota; kingdom Viridiplantae; phylum Streptophyta; class Magnoliopsida; order Ericales; family Theaceae; genus Camellia; species Camellia lanceoleosa. The sequence continues at coordinate 108,700,476 of CM045772.1, read as the reverse complement.
AACTAGGGGCCATGATGTGATTCAAATGGAGGCAGCCCTTCAATTAGGGCCAATAAGGTCGAATATGATTTAGATTGGAAATAGCCCTTGAACTAGGGGCAATGATGTGATCCAGATTGGAAACAGACCTTGAACTCAGGGCAGAGAATGTGATTTCGATTTGAAACAACCCTTGAACTAGGGGCAAAAGTGTAAGGCTTGCATAGCTGAAATGGAGGCAGCCCTTGAACTAGGGGCAATAAGGTACCACCCTTGAGAGGCTTGCTGGGTTGAAAATCTGGAAGGGCGACCCAGGCAAAAGTTAGAGCACAAAAAAAAAAAATAAATAAATAAATATAAATAAAAAGAAAAATGAAAAGCTCGCAAGGTTGAAAACCCGAAAGGGTGGCTTTAGCAAAAGTTAGAGCGTAAAAGGAAAGTGTCAATACCCGAGTGAACCTTAGCCAGAACTATGTAAGGCCTGCGATTCAGATTGGAAGCAACCCTTGAACTAAGGGCAAGAAGGTTGGATGTGATTTAGATTTGAAGCAGCCCTTGAACTAGGGGCAAAAGCTTGGATGTGATCAAAGAGTTAAAACTGAATTGTTTCCCAATGAAGACCGCCTAGAAAGGCCAAACCCAGAATTTGAGAGAATGAATTTTATTATTGAAGGACAATCGAGTTCCTATCCACCACACTAGGGGCAAAATCAAACCCAAGTAGCCTAGTCCCTACATCATCATATCTCCTGATCAAGTGTAGCAGTCATTATTATAGATTTTGATGGCTTAGAGATCTCACACCCAATCAACATGGACAAGCTAAACTAAAACCCTTGAGAGGCTCGCTGGGCGGAAAACCCGAAAGGACGACCCAGGCAAAAGTTAGAGCAGAAAAATTTTTAAAAAAAAAACATGATAAAAAAAATGAAAATGAAAAAAAAAATTGAAAATGAAAAAAAAAAAAAAAAAAAGAAGCTCGCAAGGTTGAAAACCCGAAAGGGCGGCTTTGGCAAAAGTTAGAGCACAAAAGGAGAGTGTCAATACCCGAGTGAACCTTAGCCCCAACTACGATGGCCTGATTCCTATCTTTGGGATACATAGGTAGCTTCATCTAAAAGTTCGGCCCTAATAATTTTTCAACTCATTCATCTCGTCCATGTTTGCTTGGTGTGTCTTTAGTCGACTTGGTTGTCCTATCCGTGTTTGATTGGTGTATCTTCGTTCTGCTCAGTTCAATTGGTTCGATTTAACTTAGTTCGGCGGTTGATTCGATCCGGTCGATTCTGCTTTCGGCTTCATTCGGTTCGGATTGACTTGGTTCGGATGTCACCTTTGATTATCTGGCTTGGGGCTATGCACCCTGATGGTTGATTCCATGTTAGTTAAGTAGTGGCCATTTGCAAAAATAGGTTTTGATTAATTTGAACGAAACTGACTAATTTTTCAAAAAAATTGTTTCATTTTTGCAAAACTTGGACCATTCATTGGATTTGAAAAGGGAAAATTTTCAGTGCTCACAGCTCGGCTTACATGATTTCAAAACAGAAAATGGAATAAGTATGCTAATCTAACTCTCATGTTGATCAAAACATGTTTACAAAAAAAATCAAGAGACAAAAAAGGGGTCAAGGTAATGAACTAGGGGCATAGTCGAGTTAGAGATTCTGTTTTCTCCACCGCTCAAGTCAACTATTCAGTGTATATAAGTGTGTATTCATACCAGTCAAGGTATTTATACCAGCCAGTGTATATAAGTGTGTATTCATGCCAGTCAGTGTATTCATACCAATCAGGGTATTCATACCAGTCAGTGTATATAAGTGTGTTCCTTTCATACCAGTTAGTATATTTATACCAATCGGTGTATTTATACTAGTCAGTGTATATAAGAATGTTTGGATCGTTTTGCTTCGTTCTTCTTTCATTAAGTCATTCTTTGATTTAGGTAAGTATAGAATCAATGTTCCATTCAGAGTTAAAAATTCAATCATTCTCAAATTCAAACCCCTTCTCTCATTTGAGTGGTATGCACATTTGAATGTGATGCACTTTTCTCTCATTTGTGTGGTATGCACATTTGAATGCGATGCAACCCTTTCTCTCATTTGTGTGATATGCACATTTGCATGCGATGCACTTTTCTCTCATTTGTGTGGTATGCACATTTTGCGATGCAACCCCATCTCTCATTTGTGTGGCATGCACATTTGAATGCAATACAACCCCTTCTCTCATTTGTGTGGTATGCACATTTGAATGCGATGCACTTTTCTCTCATTTGTGTGGTATGCACATTTGAATGCGATGCAACCCCTTCTGTCATTTGTGTGGTATGCACATTTGAATGCGATGCAACCCCTTCTGTCATTTGTGTGGTATGCACATTTGAATGCGATGCAACCCCCTCTCTCATTTGTGTGGTATGCACATTTGAATGCGATGCAACCCTTTCTTTCATTTGTGTGGTATGCACATTTGAATGCAATACACTTTTCTCTCATTTGTGTGGTATGCACATTTGAATGTGATGCAACCCCTTCTCTCATTTGTGTGGTATGCATATTTGAATGCGATGCAACCCCTTTTCTCTCATTTGTGTGGTATGCACATTTGAATGCGATGCAACCCCTTCTCTCATTTGTGTGGTATGCACATTTGAATGCGATGCAACCCCCTCTCTCATTTGTGTGGTATGCACATTTGAATGCGATGTAACCCCTTCTCTCATTTGTGTGGTATGCACATTTGAATGCGATGCAACCCCTTCTCCCATTTGTGTGGTATGCACATTTGAATGCAATGCACTTTTCTCTCATTTGTGTGGTATGCACATTTGAATGCAATGCAACCCCTTCTCTCATTTGTGTGGTATGCACATTTGAATACGATGCACTTTTCTCTCATTTGTGTAGTATGCACATTTGAATGCGATGCAACCCCTTCTGTCATTTGTGTGGTATGCACATTTGAATGCGATGCACTTTTCTCTCATTTGTGTGGTATGCACATTTGAATGCAATGCAACCCCTTCTCTCATTTGTGTGGTATGCACATTTGAATGCAATGCAACCCCTTCTCTCATTTGTGTGGTATGCACATTTGAATGCGATGCACTTTTCTCTCATTTGTGTGGTATGCATATTTGAATGCGATGGAACCCCTTCTCTCATTTATGTAGTATGTACATTTGAATGTGATGCAACCCGTTCTCTCATTTGTATGGTATGCACATTTGAATGCGATGCACTTTTCTCTCATTTGTGTGGTATGCACATTTGAATGCGATGCAACCCCTTCTCTCATTTGTGTGGTATGCACATTTGAATGCAATGCACTTTTCTCTCATTTGTGTGGTATGTACATTTGTATGCAATGTACCCTCTTCTTTCGTGGTTGGGAGACCTTAAATCCTCTAAAGGTGTAATTCCTTTGGTGTTTGTCGTGCCCGAACGGCTTCAGGTGGTCTGGTATAGCCACCTGCTTGGTTTACAATGCGTTCCTAGGAGATCAACTGAGACGGTGAAAACTAGAGTTCGAATGGCGATGCCTAGAACGCAAAAGGTTCCAGATTTTTGAGACTAAAGTCTGGTTTAAATACCCAGGGGTGTATCCCTGGCTTGAAATCTGTATGGCAGCCCCATAGGTTGAGGTAGCTTGTATGCGCCTCAATTCTGGATACTGAACCAACCTAGTTTGTCACCCCGTTAGAGAATAGGGAAAGTTGTGTATGAAATATTGTTAGGTGTGCCTGTCTGTTCACGCCACCCCCTCTCTCATTTGTGTGGTATGCACATTCGAATGCGATGCACCCTCTTTTTTCATTTTTATATGCGATGCACCCCCTATTATGTTTCCTATCATTTGCACGAGGCTTACCTCCCATGTTGCCATCTTCATATCTTTATCATCACTCCATGACATTGCATTGTATTGCATACATCATGAATTTTCAAAAAACCGGCTTCGCGAAGCGTGTTAGTCCAACTTTCAAACTGTATTTTGAGCATGTCACTTGCATTCTGCCCCTGAACTACGCTGGTTTAATTCTTGCAAAGGGATACGTAGGCAACCTTCGGGTTCAACCACATGCATTACATATTGTTTGTTTGCCCAAGTCTTACGGCCTTGTCAAAAGGATCGTCTTTAGGCTTTGACATTCACTCACGTCATGAAATAACTTTGAGCTCACAAGAGGGCAATCAGAGACACCCCATTTTGACCAGCCCTAAGACTTGGACACTTTCTTTTGATTACCCGATGACGACAATTAGAATGTGTTTCTCAAAAAAATTCTCAGTAAGAAAGATGGAATTTAAGTTTTAATCCCAACCTTCACCCATTTTTTTGCCAAACTATTTTAGACCTTAAAACCCTCTTTTCAAAATATGTTTTTTTTAAATGTTTCTATAATGTCCCGAGGCTCCCATTTTCGATTAAAATATTGCACTTTTCAGTAAACCGAGTAAGGACAAAGTGAAATAAATGGAAGATAGGTGAAATTTTTGAAAAATATTTAAAAACATCTTCTTTATAGGTTTGGAGTTGAAGGAAATAGGAGGGGATGAAAGAAAACTGGTGTAGGAAAAGAATGAGTATTAAATCATTAAGAAGGAAATGAGCAGCCTTAACTAAATTAGGCATTTCTCTTTGTACACTTGGAATCTAAATGTGAGGCCACCACCATTGGAAAGTAGACTTCTGGGGCTTCAATTTAGACCCAATAACCACCTTAGACCAAGTCCAAATAAGGGGATATGCCTATTTGAAGTTGGGCTAGTAGATTTTGTTGACCCAGCCCGAGACAGCCTTTACTAAATTAGGCATATCTCTTTGTACACTTGGAATTTAAATATAAGGCTACCACCATTGGAAATTAGACTTCTGGAGCTTCAATTTAGACCCAAGAACCACCTTAGACCAAGTCCAAATAAGGGAGATATGCCTATTTGAAGTTGGGCTTCAAAGCAAATTTTGTTGACCCAGCCCGAGACAACCTTTACTAAATTAGGTATATCTCTTTGTACACTTGGAATTTAAATGTGAGGCCACCACCATTGGAAATTAGACTTCTGGGGCTTCAATTTGGACCCAAGAACCGCCTAAAACCAAGTCCATATAGGGGAGATATGCCCATTTGAAGTTGGACTTAAAAGCAGATTTTGTTGACTCGGCCCAAAACAACAATAGCCCATTTTTTCTTTGTTTTGGTTCGGTTGGGACAATCCATTTACCTATTTTCTGAGCCATTCAAGTGCATCCACTCATCCTCCATTATACCTACTCATCCCCCATTGTCAAAAAGAGGTTTTGTTTCCATTCATAAAGGAGTATCCCATGCAACCACCTTGAAAATTTGCCCTCCTATCACATTCTTGTCTCCCACCTTCTTTTGACCTTTACTCTCCTCATTGCCTATATAGAATGATCATATTGTAAGAGAGAAGAGGAGACCACGAAATTGAAGAGAAATGAGTGAGAAAAGAGTGAAAAAAGAGAGAAAAATTGAGTTTTTTAGCCAAAAATATTCCTATCTTCCATATACACCCCATACCTTCCATAGCTACTGAAATTCCTCATTTCCATACACCAAAACCACTCCAAAAATTCTAATATAGCCAAATATCAATTGCCTTGATCATAAGAAAGAGTGTTTAGTGATTGAAAGTGAGAAAAACTAGAGAGTTAGCCAGTTTCTATACCACAAACTCCATAAACTCCATAATTTTGAATTGAGGATTTGAGAACACACTTCCTACACTTGAGGGTGATCAAGAGGAAGTTTGGAAATCAAAAAGTTCAATCTTTCTTTGGAAGGTGAATTGTTAGTCTTTCATTTTATTATATTTTATATCTTATATTTATTTTCATGCTTCTTATTTCATTGTGTTTTGTTATAATCTAGTTTATCTCATATTTATTTTCTTACTTTATATTTCATAGTGTATTGTTATAATCCTGGTGGTTTGTTGAGCTCATAATTATTTATTTATTTATTTATTTTTATTCGCATGCTTTAATTTCATATTAGTTTTGTTGTAATCTTGCATGTTCTACCTCATATTTATTTTTTTTTCATGTATTAGTCTCATATTAGTTCTGTTGTAATCTTGTATGTTCTATCTTATATTTGTTTTATTGCTTTAGGTTTATGTTGTGAGTTTGCACTTTTTATTTTATTTTATATTTGTTTTCTTGTTTTTTTTTTTAATCTAACCGTTAGTGACTAGTTGAACAACCTACATATTTTTTGTTTGTTCATTTTCTTGGTTTCAAGAATCGTAACAACCTCGCATCGATTCGAATAACCACTAAATTACGCATCGATTATTGCTAAACCGAATCGATAATGACCGCTAATTGAATTAATCAATCTTGAATGAACTGATTGAAATCGAAACTGAAATTGAATAAGTTTATCTATTGAATTGCATATTGTATCTGTTTGATTGATTGATTATCTGTTTGAATTTGTATGTTTAAGCTGCTAATTGAAGACCTTATCGGCGGCCGAATTAGAAACCGTTTAGTGTTTTGTACTCAGTAGAATATTTGTGATTTTATGATATATTTATCTGAAAATTGATTAGGAATGATTAAATTAGATTAAAATGAGTTAATTGTAAACTTGGACTTAATTACCATAGTGCCACTAAGTGGCCCACTATCCTACACAATTAAGGGCTTGTTTTACACTTGAACAACTTCATTTCATCAGCCATTTCTTCACTCTAGGACCAAGAGGAGAATTAGAGAGAGGTGAGTTCATTTTGTAGAATTGCTAGAGGAACTTAAAGATTTATAACATAGATTGCTAATTTGAGCTTGCAAGACTTGTAATTGACATTCTAGGTAAGGAAATCATCTTCTTCTTGTTGTCTTTGAGCCTCATTTCGCATGGTTCATGCCCAATTAGAGAGCTAGGCCATGCTTTAGTGCAAACATGTTGAATTGGAACTCCATTGTTGCATGCATGGTTGAATTGTTGGTTGAAGGGTTGGATTCATGCTAGAATTGGACATGCATGTTCATAACCATGTTTAAGTTCATGTTTTCACTTTGTTTTCCAAGTATTGAGCTCAATTGAGCTAGTATTGAAGCTTAAAATTGTTGAAAGTGCATGCATGTCATGTTTTGAGATTGTTCTTGAAAATTAGTTTGAAATTGAGTTTAATTGAAACACCCTTAGGCCTTGATTTCTTAAATTGAGCTTTAAAACGTGTTATTCTATGTGTTTGAAAGAGTTTTCCAGAAAATGGGCCCAAGAGGATCGAGTTGGGAGCATCAAAACTTGGTTTGGAACTTGGAGGTTGAATCTGGATTTTCCAGATTTTTGATGTCCGCCGCCGAAATTCTATGCTCCCAAAGATTTTCTTCGACTTGTTTCTGATCGCCGAAGTGAGTGTTTCACGCTTGAGCGAGAAATCGAGCATCCAAAGATCTTGTCTGTTCATCGGTCCGCCGGCGGAGTAATGTGCGCCGAGCGAGGATTGTGTGTCACGCCGACGGCGAAGGGACCTTTGTTTGCTTGTACGCCGGCGAGGAAACTCAAGGCCGGCGAGGCCTTGTTTCACCGAAAATTTCGAATTGCTTTCTAAGTGTATTTTAAGATCCTCATCCCATCCTAGGCATTCCTAGGCCTAGTTTAAGGCATCTTAATGAGGATTTAGACATAGAACCACACCAAGGAAATTTAGGGATTTAATTATCATCCTTTTGACTGTGAACTTAGTGTGTGTTCTAATTGTTAACTGTTTAAGGTTGGCTCTCGGGGACGCGCTCTAGCTGCTATTAGCCCAATCTCTGTGAGTAACAATTGTGTAAAGATATGTTCAAAATGGTTATCTTTTGAATATCTTGGAATCAACTGTTATTGAACTGCTATTGTTTATCGAATGAATGTATGTCCTGTATTCTCGAATCAGACAGGCATCCTTAGCATTGATCTTTATCACAGAGCTCGCTTGTTCCCTTGTGGAACCATACCGTTATTGACCGATGGCCATCATTCAAGGTTCATATGCATTAAGCCCGGTCCTTTTGGACCTACTGTTTATAGGCTAATGGATGTACCACATATGACTGATTGATTGAAATACTGAAAGACTGAAATACTGTTTAATGAATTGATTTCATTACTGTAGGGACATTCATTCATAACCTCTTTACGCTGTATGTTATTCACTGGGCTTTAGCTCACTGTTTATATATATATGTAGGTTCTCAGCAACCAGACCGGAGCTAGGAGCGTGGGTTGGTCCCCAGTTTTGTCAAGCCAGCCTATGTGCCTCACTGCGAGGTTCCGAGTTGCCATGTTATGGCTTGGGGTGTTTTTATTGTCCCCACCTGTCTCCTTACTGTTTTGTACTTTTGTATAGACTGTCTACTGTTTACTGTACTGTTATCGAGGGATTCGATCCCCGTACTGACTGACTGTAAATGATTGTATAGATCGTACTGTTTTGAACTGTATGAATGCATAAAAATGTTTTTGGCATACAGATTTTCACAGCTCAATGGACACTAGTTATTTACTGTATTGGCTTCCGCCAGGCCCTGTACTGCTTGATCAGATATCGCTCAACAGCCTTTGGTAATCTCGACATTCTTGGCGATTCTGATGCTAAACCCATAGGGCCGGGTTTGGGTCGTGACAGCAACAAGGCAGGTTTTGCTTGGCCTAGTTGGCCGGCCGGTTAGCTTCTTCCGAACAAGATGGCGTAATCTCCCAATATTGATCAATTTCCGCCGGCGGTTCTAAAGAACATGAAGCTTTTATTTTATTTATTTTTTTATTTTGAGTGTATTGTGAGGTTTATTTTCCGATGTACCTAAAAAAAAGTGTATTGCGAGATTTTTATTTTGTTGTAATATTCTCCTCATCTCTCTCTAATTTGATTTGTAATTATTCTTTAAAATGTTGTAATAATTCCCCGCCCCGCTTCTTTCTATCCTATTCTTTTACTTGCTTTCTTTATTTGTACATAAACATCATATTTATTTTTCATCATAGTTATGCTTTGCATCCATGTTTCATGCATCTTGATTCGGCTAAGTTTGCATTTGTGGTTTTAATCAATTCCTATGTGATTATGTGCGCTACCTCATGTTCTTGAGATGATTCACATATCTTATTTTAGAAGCCGAATCTTTAGTTGCATCTCATGAGTGAATTGCATTCGGATTTTGTATATAAGATCATGCATATTTTACTAACTTTGTTTTGTAGCTTGTTCGTGGGACGTCAAACATGTAAGTTTTTATGCTCTAGCATTCCGTTTGTGTGTGTTTTTCTTACTATGTCTAGCATTCTACCATGAGGCTACTTGCTTATGTGATATAACTCTATGAATGCCAGTGGATGGAGGTTGTGTCGCTTAATTTGGAATGATGTTGATTTTTTATGCTTGTAAACTCAATTTATTTGGGTTGTACATCGTCAAAACTCTTTCAAAATGCATGATATCAAATTGTTCCAAAATTAATGGCATAGTCTATACTTGTATGCTTCACATAGTAAATTTTAGGATTTATTAACTAATCAGAACATGAACATATAAAGAAAATAAAAGTGATATCATGGTTTAGTAGAGGTTGATCTTTTGATCGGGTGAGCGGGGGTGCTCATTATTGACCTTCCCCTCTCATACCTAAGGTTCCGATCCAAGCATCCTTGGTTACAACGAACAGTGGCCTTGGCACTGAGTCATGGGTTTCCTAATTTCCCAAAATATTAGGTGGCAACTCTGAGATCTGATGACGCTGTCCATTTTTGACAAAATTGCAATAAAATGGATTTTCAATAAAAGTTGCCAAATCTGGACTCTCATCTGTGTTTCACATTGCACTCGTGAGACTAGATCAAAGAGATCTCGGGGGTCCGAACTGTTTAACGCGCGCGGGTACCCCCTGGGCATGTTACAGCCGAAGTTAAAATTTTTCGATCAGGTGCCCTTTGTATGTGCGTCGATGGTGTTACATAACGTCATACGCCGCAACAGTGAAAATGAAACGATCATGCTTCATATCCCAGACGACGACGAGTACGTGGCGCCGAAAATGCCCGATCACCCCGAATACACCTAGGTTGTCAATATCATGAAGTCAGGGGACTTAGATCCCGAAATGGCCACTTTCAGAGCGAATATTACATACGCACTACGACAATAAACACACGTGTACGGCCGAAGCATTTGTTGGTGTGCCTTGTGTTATCTTCGTTGTATGTTGTTGTTGGTTTTCTTGGCTTTTGAAGGTTAATTATGTACTTTTAAGCATGCCAACAAGGATCAATAAGTCCTTACAAAATTTTAATTGCTAACCAATTATCAGACAATTGTTTTGAAGTTCTTTCAGCCTCAATGAAGCCCTCTTTTACATTGATCGAGCATACAAGAAGGTATTGGACAATGATCATCGACCTTGAAAGAACCTTCATGCATTTATTGGCCACATTTACCCGCCCCCATTTATACAAGTTATGGAAGCTTTTGCACTATACGAACCTCTGGACCAAGCATTCGCACAAATGGATCTTGAAAGCTCTTCATCTGCTCAAAAACTCTCTGCATGGAATGAAACTGCTTCATCTTCTTCTGGAGATATTGGCTGGGGTAGTTGGCCCACACCTACTCAATCTCAAACAAGGGAATGAATCCACTATCGATTTCCTAAATTTGATGAGCCCCTTGCAATCCATCCCTCTATGCCTAGCTTTGTAGTATACCCATATGTTCCTTTCGACCGTCTTCGCAGCCTCGAAGATAACTTGCTTTTGGCATGGTATACTTCTACCTTGCCATCCAAAATAGTACGAAAGACTCTGCACCCCATTGAAGCTTTGGGAATTAGCCATGCACTCGTAGCTAAGAAAGAAAACCTTTCCTCATCTGATTAGCTAGAGTGCGTGAACGAGCCTCAGTTTTCACCTTCATTTAGAGAGGGCCCAACTGCTCCTTCTTTGCCTTCCAATCCTAATTGGATTAAGGAACTGAAGCTCACCCTCTTTGAGAGCCAACATTTTGCTCTCTACCACGCTCTAGTTCCTCCAACTGCCTATCAGCAGTATAGAGCCCAGACTCTGTTTGTTGCCTTTTCTCACTTATCCTTTGAGGTCCTTTGAGATGATATTTCTCACAAGAACCTTTTATGGGCTTGTGATATTGTCTTTCGAAGCCACACACTCAACCCTGTAGCCAAGCAGAGCTTTACACCTTCCTAGATCAACTTCCTCTGCTGTTGAACTGGCACAAAAATGTTTTTGCCAGCAGTAAGTCATTGGAGGAGATCTCTACTGCTCGCATTCAGACCCAATATGAGGTAGAGAATCTTCTTATAGAATATGAGGACTTCAAAAACCAGGATAAAGATGCTAGTATGGGTGATATGCCTGGGAGGGAGGAGATGGATAAAGAGCTCTTAAGCAAACAGAGTTTGAAATGAAGGCTAAGTAACTCTTCTTCCAAATAAAGGCTCATCAATTAGATAAGCCAAATTTAGATAGGGTAGAAGAAAGGTTAGAAAAGGAATATGTATTTATTGAATTTTGCTGGACAAAGTTTCATGATCTTGTGACTCTGTCCATCCCTTTTATGAAATTGAGAATGTAACCAAATAGGTTTTCCCAATGTAAATGTTTCATCAATAAAATTGAGTGCTCCATATTCCAATTGCATAGTTAATATGACCTTATTCTTCACCTTGTGCATACAATCTGTATAAATGACATCTCTGAATCAACCAATATTACTTCAAAGCCTGGTTTAGGTATTTCGAAGCATGGAGTTTTCCCTTAAAATGACAGCGTTTGCCTTCGAAGGGTCTCATCTTAGCAAAAAGTTCAAGAAAGTACTTTTATGTATGGGTAAGTCATTTGGTCATTGAACTTTCCATATTTATTGACCAAGTACAGGATTCATATTGCTTGTTTATTTTGAAATTCAAAAATCAGGTAAGAATCATATTCTAATCATAGAATATTATAAAGATTCCTTCAAAGGAAATTTCCTATTACAGAAAGCCTAAGAGAATACCCTCAAAACCTTCGAAGTAAACAATCGCTAATTACACTTGAGTTTAAGGTATAAAACTAGCTTCAAAGTTGACAATCTGTTTTCAAAGCCAAGTTGAGCATTTGAAAAACTGGCTTTGAAGCCAACTAACTGTTTTCGAAGCCAAGTTGAGTGTTTGAAATGTGTTTCCCTCCTTCGCAAGGCTTTCAAATACTATTTTGAAGGTAGCTCTCTTTATTGTGTTTTCAGGAGTTTTAAAATAAAACCTTAATCACACACATGAGTCAAACTTGGGTTTATTTGACCCGTTATGTTAAATGGGTAATTTTGGACAGAACGATTTAAAGCCCCCATCTTTACGCGCTTTACTTATTCACATGTCCAAAATTTTCCTTTCACTTCCTACTGCTCTCAATTACAACTTCTTACCCTTCTTATACTCACTCTACTCACTCTTCTTTTAACCTTTCACTGATGGCTTCTTCTTCCTCAAAAGTACCGATCATCGAGCGTGTGAGTCCATTTATGGCTTTGAGGAGGTGTATCAATGAAGAGTGTGACAAATACAAAGCTGGTGAACGAAGTGCCATTGATGGACGCATCTTCGTCCCCTGTCACCATGCTCAAGGGGAGTTCGTCCTTGGACCTCTATCTTCAGGGAAGCCTCTGCTCAACTTCCTGCTCTGTACCCTCGTTTAGAGGATCACTGCCTCTTCTACGAAGGGGGCCTTAACTGGGGAAGTTGGAAGATAAACCAGTCTATCGCTACTGGCCCACATTGAGGCCAGAATTAGAGGAATGGTACGACCGAGTTATTCTTGCCAGGATATGGGACTTCCAAGAATTCTGTCTCCTCGACACCCTTCAACTAGCCAAGTTTTCTATTCCTGAATACCCTTTTCTCATACCTGTTACACTTTGCTTTTGGAATCCATCTTTCAAATTTGTCCCATTTTGGTGTAGCATGATGGCCCCCACTGTCATTGACATGTGCCATGTTTTAGGGTTATCACCCGTTGGTACACCTTTCGGTCTAGACTATCCCGACCTTAAGGTCCCCTTCTCTATTCCCCCTTTAAACTCTTCCTTTAGTGATTTTGTGAGCTTTGAAAACAAGAATGAGGGTCCTGTAACAAACCAAGAGTTCTGTTCTTTTCTTTTATACTAGCTTTGCAAATTCCTATTTTGTACCTCTTCTCAAAGGATTATACCTGAGTTATCTCCTATTGCCAAGGCTTTTACTTTGAAGAAGAAGATAGCATTGGCTCCTTACGTCCTGGGTCATGTCTATAGAGTTTGTTCCCAATTCTGTGAGAGGCCCATGGATGTTAGCCAAGCAGACCCATTCTGGGTACTCTAACTCTGACTTTTTGCATACTACATAGATTTACACTCCAAATGTTTAAAATTCCTTGTGCAAGACCCTACCACTTATGGAGTAAAGTTTGCCAAAGTCTCCCTTTACCCCTCCAGTTTTGCCTTATATATATATATATATTTTTTTTTTTTTTATCAACTCCCACATTCCCCTCTTTTCACCTTCGTTTGTCCCTTTCACTATTAGAAATATGACTTTTTGCATCTACTTTTTTACGACTAATTATTGACACCAAAATCTCATTTTACAATCTCATTTTCCTGACCCAATCATGTTCTTAACTTTAAAAAAAGAAAAAAAAAAAAACCCAAATCAGTAAAACTTGACTCTCTCTCCCTCCCTCTCAATCCCTTTTTTTCTTATTTCCCAAATCTGAACTCTTTCTTTCTCTCCCTCTCAAAATCTGTCTCTCGCTCGACTCTCACTCGAATCTCACCGCCTCTGTCGCTCGAATCTCACTGCCTTTCTCACTTGAATCTATCAATCGATTTAACTCTCTCAAGTCCACAACTGTTGAAGATTTCATAATCGGTAAGCCTAAACACATCTTCATCGATTCAACTCTCTCTGTAATGATCCGAGTTATGTATTTCTCTATAATGGAATCTGTCTCAAGAAGAATCTTCAACAGCGCTTTATACGGAGCTATGGCGTACTTGTGCTGGTCCGCTCGTGACAATGCGATGTGAAGGCGAACACGTGTTCTATTTTCCTCAAGGACATATTAAGCAAGTTAGTTTCCAACTCTAGGCAATCATATTCTGAGTTCTTTGTTTCTCTCAGAGGTTACATTCATTAGGATTTCTCATAATGCTCTATAACTTTGTCAATTTTGTCTCTCTTGGTTGTGCATCTCCAATTGTTCATCAATTTGTTCATCAGATTCAAATTTGATGGAAAAAAATGGCTCCAAAATGTTTGATTATTGATGAAGAATTATGTTTGATGGATATGTTTGATTATCTTTAGTCATCAAAATGATATTACTCCAATTTTGCCTAGTTAACTTTCTTCTTCCCCTGACCTTCATTATTTTCTTGTATTGGAAATATGATGTATTCTTGGAATGCACTTAGATCTTACATGAGCCATTTATCATACATTTTGAACTTCTGTTGAAAGGCCTCTTTGCACTTTCATTGTCTCTTATGTCATAGAAGGTCTACCAAAGAACAATTTACAAAAAAACTGAAAATTAGAATAATATAAAAATATAGAGATTAGAGTTGTCTTGTTCATCATTAGTAACTGTAATTGCATATGAAGTTGGTAACTAATTAAGCCTTGTTGTGGATTGTAGTATTTTATACTAATATTATTTCATATGATTATGTTATGTTTGTTGATCTTCTTCTATCTATGTTACTTGGCCTTTTCTTGCTTTAGGGGAGTTGACATTTAAGCTATCATGATACTTATGTGGCTGTCTTTCTGTGTGTCTTTCTATAATTGCAAATGAAGAAGGTAACTAATTAAACTATCATGACATTTAAGACAAACACTTCTTCTTTCACCATTGGAGTAAATATATACTTGGTTGTGTCTTTCTGTGTGTCTATCTTTGAAGAATAAAACCTTTCAATTTTGAGTAGTTATTATTCCTACTTGTATTGATTGATCAGTCACTGGGTTTGCATTTTTTTTTGAACAGTGAGCGTCTTGATTCTGTTCTTAATGTTGTGAAGAATGAGGCTGAGAATTGTGATTGCTTGCAAGGTATTTTCAAATTCTCACATGATTTTTTTTTTTTTTTTTTTTTTGGTGCTAAATTTACCTTCCCATTGTTTCTAAGATGATTTTGGCTGCTGAAATTGATGCCTTTAATTTATCACCTATTACCTTGAAGATTTATTTGTTAGCTTGGTAGTTATTTTATGATCTCACAATAGTAGGACCTTTCTTAATTTCTTGTTCTAAATTCCAAGATCACATGTTGAAATTGGAAGCATTACTTGTAGATGTCAAATCTATAGCGGTCCCGGTTTCCCTTTACTTTATTTGTTGTATCCGAACTTAGACTCCGTGGAGTTGGTTGTTGTGTATATCTTGTTTACACCCTTTCTCTATATTTGAGTCTTGGGTTGTGTAGGGAAGGTTTGGACAGGTTGGTTGAGCTTAGGAACCAAGTCTAGTTGCCCAGATTTTGGCTTGTCCGCTCGAGGATTTGGGCGCTCGAGCGGAGAATACACCCATCCAGTATTTCCGGTGTAGTGTTGGGCCGCCGGGGATTGACGCCGAGGAGTTTGTGTGCCGCCGAGTGGGAGTTGGTCGCCGGCGGGAACCCTCTGCAAAAGTATTGGGAGTGTGCATTTGACGCTCGAGCGGGGGATTGGCCGAGCGGCGGTTTCGCTTCGGCCGAAGGGCTTAATCGGATTAAAGCTCCTTGTTTTGATATTTTTAATCACTTTTTCACATTCTCTTCTCTCTCATACTTTTCCAAAAACCCCATTGTTTGAGCTTCTCTCTCTAAATCCTTCCCTTCTCTCTAGGGATTGATCTAGTAAGAGTTGTTTCCTCACCTTTGGTCTTTACAAAAAAGTTGTTGATCGTCGAGGGCTATCTTTTGATCCAAGAAATTTGCGATTTGAAGCATTTCCGTTTTCTTCACCTTCTTCGTTGGGTTCTATCTTTTGAGGTAAGGATGTCCTACTCCTCCTTATGGATTTTTTCTTTCAATTTTAGCATTTTGATATGTTGGGTGTTGTTGTGTAATTTTGAAAAAGTTTGGGCCTTTGTGTAATTTTATGAAAGTCGGGGTTTTTATTTACAATAAACCTAGAGGCATGTTTGGCATAGGGAGATGGAATTTGTGTTAAGACATTGATGAAAATGGAACGTTAAGGGCTGTAATGTTAATTATGGAAAATGCCCTAATTACATTGATTAATTAATTGGTATAATTAATTGGGAGAAATGAGGAATTGAATAGGAAATGTTGAGATTGGGAGTGCATGGGATAAAAGAGTGTAGTTAGATTGTTTATCACTCACCAAATTGAAATGTTGATATATTATCCATTTGTATATTTATTTTCTATTTAGAAATAACTGCTTTGGGCTATCGGTGGAGGATAGTCTTGATTGTTGTAGACAATGCATGATGATTAGGCAAACGGAAACTAATCAATGGAATGTGTCATTGAGTATGACAGTTGAAAGAATACATTGCCTTTATGTATTAATTAGTGATGTGTATAATTATTGTTTATATGCATTGTGTTGTGTTGGAGAAGATAGGGGATGTACTCCACGATTTAGGCGATGATAGGGGATGGACCTCTAAACCGGATGTTGTTTGGGAGGAGATAGGGGATGGACTCCGTAGATATAGCTCATATGCTTATCTAGTGATGTGCTAACACAGCTCATATGCTTGTCTTGGAAAGTGTGGTATTGCTTTTATGCATATCTATGGAAGTGTTGATATAGCTAGTATGCTTGTCTATTATGAAATGGGAAAATGTTTAATATGAGTTACCGCCTCATATAAGTTGTTGGCCAAGTTCTGAGCCATGGTTATAAATTGAGAATTGAAAGAAATGGAAAATGAATTGTAACATGGATTTGTGTGTCATGGAACTGTAAGGTAATATTTGTGGATGTAGTAGTGTTGGCCATCTATCAACTGCTAATCTTTTAGTCATTGTTTATAGCTGGTTTAGTGTATTTCTACTGGGCATTGGCTCACCCTGTACGGGACATCATTTTCAGGTACTGGTAACATGCACCTCCAAGGACATAGCTTGGATGATGAGGATGAGAGTTGAAGACTGTTTTGTTTCTTTTGTTTGTATTACATGTACATCAAGCCAATGGCTTCTTTTGTATAGAGTTAGTACTCCTTTTGTGTGTAACCAAGTGTTAACTTGGAAAGCTGAAAGCCCTTAGGGCATTTGCTTTTGTTGTTAACATGTAATACTTTTGTAAAAACTACTCTGATGAATAGAAATAATTGGTTTCTCTCGTATCAATTCATGTCTTTAGTGATGGGTTTTATGTATTATTTTGAGGGCATTACAAAATCTCTTCCTTGGGTTTCCACACGACCTTCCATAAGAAGATTGATAAATAACACCAGCTGATATGAGAAAGTAGATGTCAAGTACTTTATTACAAGTTTGTGTTTTTAAGTTACTTTCTATACCACACTAAACAATAACCCTATCTCATTATGAAGAAAATAAAATGAATCTATTTTTAAAAAATCTACACGGTTGTGCCTAACATGCCAACCACATGCAATAATGAATAATTACTCAAGAAACGGCAATAACTTGATATCATAATAATAGTGAAAATTGAATCTTTTTTGTTTTGATAATCTATACAAAATCTCATAGCATAACAAGTCTAAGTGGCAAATTCTAGGCATATTTTATCTAATTCTTTCTATTTTTTATTTGTATTTGTTGCAAATTCCAATTTGAGTAGAAAATTATCATGATGCGATTCTTAAGAATATTTGATTTTGACTTCATTCGGTTTTCTTAATTTGTAAAAACTATATATCCTATTAGTATATTTTTTTACTAGATTAACTCAAATAGTAGATAAGAAAATATTCTTTTCTTCAATTAAAAATTTAAAAAAAAAAATCTATATTAGCTTTAAAAATTATGTTTGACATACTTTTTAATAATTTAGATGTGGTTACATAAGAGATTCAAAAATTTCACGACACCAATTAGTGGAAATAATATTAAAATACATAACTAACTTTTTATTAAAAAAAGGTTATTCGTGTCAACTTTATATTATGCATATTCAATATTAATCTGTCATGTTTAATATTCGGATTATCGAGTTGTGTTATATATGTGTTCATGTCGAAAAATGATAAATCCTAAAATACCTTCGTAATGGGTGTTCACATTTGTTCTTCATGAGATAGATAATGGATGCAGAAATTGCATAGCTAGGAACTATAAGAAACCATCGCTTATTGAGCTAAACCACAAAGAAACATGTTAAATCAAGAGAAAATGCAAGGTTGTCACGACGTAATCCAATATGCCCGGATAGGTATTATTTTTAACTTTTAGTTTTCTTTTTCTTTATTGTGCATCAATTATCGCGAGTATGTTGTAGAGCATCCTTTGCCTATGTACTACATCATTCTGCACGAGTGAGATATGCTTATTTCAGTAATTTCCATATTATGCATGTTTTGCAGTGTTATTGCTATGGATTGATTGTTCTAACCATAAATTGATGCCACTGTTTCTCATTTCAGGAGGAAAGACGGTAATTTTTTTTAAAGTGGCGTTCAGAATAAGGGAATACTGGATACAATGCATGTTTTACTCGTTTATCTCCAGAGCTCTCTGCCTGAGCAAAAACCCTTGGTTGTTGTTCTCCTTTTACACTTAGATCTTCTGGTATGCTCCTAAAGTAAAAATTCTTTTGCTGATAGTGAACAGAAGTATTAATTAAACTATGATTCTGGTGTCTCCTGTTTGTCTGTACTGATTGCTGCAATATCTGGCCATTTGAAAACATTGACTTGTTGAATACCAGTTGAATTCATACTTTGTTTATTATGTTTGTTATGCTACTCTACACATTTTCTGAATTATGTTTATTATGACAGCAATGAACTGTTTCTAAATTATGTCCTAGATTAGATGTTGATGGCACCAGAAAATGACTTTTAGGAAGTAAGACAATCATTTTTAAGCATCCTTATAATCATTCAACTAGTCATGAGTTAGTACTGATGGAGACATGGGATAGCATCTACGCTTAGTTCAAGTTAGACTTCCTCAACGGAGTGCTTAATTGAGGCATGTTGCTTTAAAAGAGAACATCTATGAAGCAACAACTACATTGTTCTTAGAAAAGGGGATTCTGGGATAATAAAGCTCAAACCAACTACATTGTTCCATAGATGAAGAGAACAAAACAGTCCATT
Source organism: Camellia lanceoleosa (assembly GCA_025200525.1). Lineage (NCBI taxonomy): Eukaryota > Viridiplantae > Streptophyta > Magnoliopsida > Ericales > Theaceae > Camellia > Camellia lanceoleosa. The sequence continues at coordinate 108,681,198 of CM045772.1, read as the reverse complement.
TGACAACACTGGAAGGAACAGATTGCTTAGAGTTCTATAAGAGGTATAACCTCATCTTTCAGATCATTCCCAAGGGAGAGACCAAAGTGGTGAAAATTACAATAGAGTATGAGAAACAAAATAAGGATGTCCCTGATCCACAGAATTATCTAAGCTACTTGATTAATCTCTTTAAAGATGTTGATTCTAAGCTTATCCAAGCTTAATGCAATGGTTATATATGAAAAATGGTTATAGTATGACACTATGTAATAAGAACTGGAAAGCTCTAGTGTTGATGCTTCCTAGTTTCATGCTTATGACATTACAAAAAATTAAGGTTTTAAAGACTAAAATTTAGAGACAAAGTGTGGTTTGTCTAGATCTAACATTTAGAGATTAAAGAAAATAACACCACTACTTTCACATTCTCAAACATGGCTAAGTGTGGTTTGTCTTGTACTTGATTTGGTTTTGACTTAAAAAAGCCAAAAAGCCAACAACCTATACAAAAAAGTCAAAAATTCATTTTTTCTCTACTTTTTGCACATCTTTCGTAAAAAGTTAAAAAGTCATCCCAAACATACTAGTTTTTTTACATCATATTTTAGCCAAAAGCCAAAAGTTACTAAAAAGCATGTTCCCAAATAAGGCCTTAGTTTTAATCTTGTAAGGATAGTGCCATGTGCCTGTAGAATTATATTAAAACCGTGGCAAGTTTTGCACTACATATCTCGTTATTAAATTTGCAATAAGAAATATATAGCCTCCTGCTGTTTGAAATCTGGATTGTGACATGTTACCTTTTTTCAATCTAATTGCACTACACCCATAGGAGTGATTAAAATTGATAATTTTTATTTTGGCAGTATATAATTTTTATCATTAATGCCTGAAATTTTTGTTGCATAGGTGCAATGTGGTGATGTGGAACTTGAAAAGAAAATTGATGAGAAGATTGGCCAGTTCTGGATTGTATTTTTTTCATAAAAGAACTTTTCCCAAGTTTTTAGTTGTAATAACTTTCACATATGGCTCAAATTTTGAGACTCAAATGGAATGTTCAATTAAACTATAATCCTATACTGTCTAAATTCTTGTCATTGCTATTCCTAGAGTGCTTAACGCTACACTTTTTTTTTCTTCTTTTTTTTTTTTTTGTGACGATAACAAGATGGTCGCCAAAAATCTTGTTAGTATTTTTCTTTATTTTTTTGTGACGGCAAAATAGCGGTCGCCATAAGTAGTTTAGGCGATCGCAAATAATTTGCGACCGTTGCTTTGTCGTCGCAAAAAGTATTTGCCACCCCTACATTCACGACCCCCATTTGCCGTCGTATGGGCCGTCACAAAAAGTCTTTTGGGACTGTTTTTTATTATTTGCAACGGTTTATAGCAATCGCAAAAATTGTTTTTTTAGTAGTGTTTGCACCAACACAGGCCAACATGGCCGAAAACCTTCGGCCGAGTAGGCCCTACCTGCACTTCAACACAAAGATATGTGGGCATCCATTCTAATCCAAATGGAGCTTTTTGTTAGTACCTTAAATCCTCAAGCCTACAAATGCATATTTGAAGCCTACTACCCTTTCCAATTTGTTAGGCAATTTGGACTTATTCAGGGGATTCTTGTCCCTTTCTACAGTTTCTCTAATCCAAATCTTGCAACCAGAGAACTGAAAGTGCCAAAAACCAAGCTGGATGAAGCAGCCTTTAAGCTAATATAAGACTTGACCAAATTTGAATTTTTTTCCTTTATTCCACAAGGCAATGCACTAAAGAGATATCAAAATTGATGGCAACCAACATAGAGGTGCACTTGGTTATTTTTCCCAAGGATCTACTGGTAGAGGTAAATGTGCCCTCTTAAGCCAAACCCAAGAAGACTAGGATCACCATCAACTCCTCTACTGCTCCCATTGTTTCAATTTTTACTCCTGCTGCATCATCTCCTTCCCTTAGAGTCACTAGGGCCACTTCGAAGAAAGGTACGTGCCTTGCCTCCTTTACCTCTTTCCTTTTTGCAATGCTTTATTTGTTTACTTATAGCTTCAATATTTGGTGCAGGAACTTCACAAAAGGCTTTTCCTCAAAGGACTCATGCCTTGAACATTCTCAAGGGCAAGCAGCAACAATAGAAGAAAAGAAAACTTTAACTTAACCCTGAAGATGAGGTGTTTGAGGCTCATTCAGAGGAGGAGGAAAAAGCAAAAGAGGAAACACCACTGAAAAGAGGGAAAAATAAGACATTCTCTCCTTTTGAGCTCACCAGGGACCCCACTCATGAGGCAGCTGCTAAGGCCATGGAGAATGAGGAATCTAAAGAAATTATTGTCTTTCAGAGATCAGAAAATAGGAGACATCAACAAATACTAAGAGAAGAAGCTCCTACTGATGCAATGCTAAAGGAATACTGCAAAGAGGACTAAAACTGCTAAACATTATACCCTTCGCAGCTCTCCAACCATTACCACCACAACCGCTGAAGCTGGTAATTTCTTTCAATCCCTTCTATCAATTCCCTTTTCCAAGACTTAGCATACATTTAACATTTTCTCTTTGTTTTTTGAAATGTAGTAATAGTCATTTCAGTCCCTCCTCTTTCGACACTGGCTTCTCCTACCTTGTCTGGGGATGAGGGGCCCTTCTTGACCTCCTCAGAACTAAGGGCAGCTTTAAAAGGAAAAGGAAAGGTTGGCCTTAGAGTGCCAATAAGTATAAAACCTCGCTAGCATATACTTCCACTTCGGCTCTACACTCCCCTATGCCTTCTTCCCTTTTTTTCCTTAAGGCAAAGCATTCTATCCTCCCTTTCTCCCGCCTTTTTACTCCTCAAACTTGCCCTCGATCTCAATTGCCTCACCTCTGCAAACTTCTCCTAGAGTCTTGGCTACCCCACTATCACCGAAAAGCCCCGCTTATTACTTATTCTTTAGTGGCACTGTACCTCCAAAGATGACACCGGTCAATTGCTTACCAATTTCCTCTCTACCATCCAACTCAATTCCTCTTCCCTTGACTTCATGGTAGCCGTGACAATAGACGCATACTAGGGAATGCCTCACCCTTTCATATCCCTATGTCGCCATCTTTTTTCTTCAACTAGTGATTTCTCTATCGCTAATGTCGAGGAATATATGGACATCTTCGAGGCCCAAATGGCTAGCTTATTCGATATATCGTCACCAACTCAAGCGCCCATCGCGAGATTGAGCCATTGATCCTTGCTAACTCCCTTTTGGAGATTATTAAGAGCTCTTCCACTACTAGAGAACCATCTTTGCCTCAGTGGACTTAAGCACATGCTTAGACTTGTCAAATCATTCTCAAGGATTCCATTTGAAGCCCTAAAAAGCCTATTATCAAAATTGGTTTCCTCAAATGTTGTAAAGTCTTCGAGCAATCTAACATGGCCTTTGCAAGCCATTTATCACAAGCAGCAGCCACCATTGATTTTTATATCAACATCTGCCACATAGCCAAGGTTGTAGAAGTGGAGCTACTGAAGGATAAGAGGTTTGTCTCCCAAATACATGTTGAAGTGTTCGAGCTAAATGGACAAACACTCTTTTGCCTCTTAGCTTCGCACCTAACTCCTACAGAGGAAAGCACAACTAGAAGAGGAACTGGCAACAGTCAACCTAGCCTTGGATCAAAATGCTGAAAGGTTGCAGACTACCAATCAAGGGCTAGCTGACATGAGGCAGGAGATAGCTACAGCCATATAGTTGTTCCCATCCCTTAAGAGTAGAGAGTCAATTGTAAAGAAACAACTGAAACATTGCATTGACTTTTGGGCCAATTTATGGCTTCATATACTTAAATCTTTGTGAAATGAAAATCCTTATTATATATGTTCCTAAGTGTTCAATGCTTTTTTTTTTCTTTTCTTTTTAGCATTTCTTACACTCCTTGTGTCTCTCACATAGTTGGATAATAAGGTTTCAAATACCTACCATTGATTTTCTTGGAATGCACATAACTATTTAGATTTCTCAGATGGTAGGCTCTCCTAGGCAGGACTCTATAAACTTGGTATGGTCCCTCCTAATTAGGTCACCATTTGCCAAATTTATGGCTTTTGATTCCTATTGGAAGTATTGTCTTCCACACTAGATCACCCTCATCAAAGCTAATGTACTTGACTTTTTTATTATAGCTCTTGGTTGCCTTTTCTTTTAGAAAATGATGTTATTTAAAGCCAAAATTCTGGCCTCATCCACATTTTCTAATTCCAAGAACATACTTTAATAATATTGCTCAGTAGTTAACTGGACTTGGCATTTTACCCTCAAGGATTTGATATTAACTTCCACAGGCAATACTGCATCATGTCCATATACTAAGGCATAAGAAGTGATTCTTGTACTTGACCTTGGAAAAGTCCTATAAACCCATAGCACATCTAATAACAAGTTATGTCAATCCCAAGGATTATCTTCCAGAACTCCTTGTCTTCTTTTTTTCAAGGATTTATTAGATGATTCAGCTTAACCATTTGCTTGTGTATAGTAAGGGGTGAAATTAATAAGACTAATTCCAAATTCTGCTCTGAAAGATTTTATCATCTTCCCCATCAAACACAATCTCATTATCCACAGTTATGGTCGGTGGGATGCCAAACCTATGGATGAATTCTTTGATAAACCCAATAACTTCAGTTTGATCCACAACCTTATATGGCTTAACTTCGACCCATTTAGTGAAGTAATATGTGACCACTAGAATAAAACAATGATGCTTTGAAGAGGGTGGATATATTTTCCCTATCATATGCATTGCCCATCCTCTAAATGGCCATAGCTTCACCACTCATGCAAATCAATTATTGGCACATCTCTTATCATGCCATGTTTTTGACATGCCTGACCTCCGTTTGCATATTCTATACGATCTTTAAAGATGCTTGGCTAATAATACAAAGGCATTTGAAGCATCTCATCTTCACACTGTTGATGGGCACCACAGATGCCTTCATGTACCTCACCATAGTACAATGCCTCTTTTGGCCCTAAACATTCCAACAAATGTTGTTCATATGCTTCCCTTTTGTAAAGAGCATTGCCATACACTATGTATTACATAGACTGTAATTTAAGCTTCCTACTAGCCTTTGAAGATAAGCCAGTCAAATACTGAATGATTGGACACTTCTAATCTTGCTCTTGCAGGTCATTATGATTAACTTTTACCATAATGCCCCTTTTAGCCAAAGGTGGTATTAGCTTTTGATATGTTGCTTGACTTATATCCATTTGAGTGTCATCCCTTCTTTTGAAATTCGAAGCCCTCTGAGCTACATCATTGGCTTTCTGATTCATGAATCTTGGAAAAGAAGTCACATTTGCTATTTGAAACTGAGAAAGCAAATGTAATGTAGCAACATAATATGGTAACATGCTTGCACTTTGACATTTAAAAATTCCTTTTACTTGGTTGATTACCAATTGGAAATATCCAAATATATCAACTGCGTGAGCCTGCAATCCAATAAGTATCTCAAGCCCCATCACCAAAGCTTCATACTTAGCTTGGTTATTGGAACAAGTAGCTTCATCAATTCTAAAACCATGTGTGATTTCTACTCCCTATGGTGACTTAATCACAGCACTAATTCCAACTAGACCATTGGCTTTTGATCCATCAAACCACATTTGCCATGGCTCAACATTAACTATACCAAGATCCATTATCTCTTGGCTTTCTGTTTGCCATGGATGGTCTGCCAAAAAATTAGCCAAAACCTGTCCTTTTACTGCCATGTGAGGGACATATTCTAGATGAAACTATTTGACAATTCTTCCTCTTAGCATTGGTCTTGATAACATGTATTTAACCAAATCTGTGATTGCAATTACCCAAATAACAGTAGGCAAAAAATAATATCTTAATTTCATTGCTGCAAAGTACAATGCTAAACACATCTTTTCTACAGCTGAGTATTTACATTCACAAGAATTTAAAAACCTACGAAGGTAATAGATTGCTTGTTCTTTTCCTTCTTCATTGTCCTGAGCTAGAAAAACTCCCAATTATTCTTCAAGCACAATGTATAGCTTCAAGGGTTTGTCTCCTTGATGGCATCAACACCGGAGGCTTGACCAAGTAGGTTTTGATTCCTTTGAAAGCAACTTGATGCTTAGATGTCCACAAAAATTCTTCTTCATTTTTTATCTTTAACAAAGAAGAAAATACTTTTAGTTTTTCCTAGTTGTTAGAAATAAACTTTCAAGGAAATTAATATGACCAAAGAATTTTTGCAATTCTTTCTTACTTGATAGAGGCTTGGCTCAATGATGGCCTTGGCTTTTTTTTCGATCAATCAGATTCCTTTCTTGTATACTACATACCCCAAGAAATCTTCAACTGATACACCAAAAGCACATTTGAGAGGATTGAGCTTTAGCTTGAATTCTCTCATTCTTTCGAAAGCTGCTGTCAAATGAACCAAATGCTTCTCCATAGACTGAGATTTCACAACAATATCATCAATGTAACACTCGAGATATCCTCCAATAAGATTATGGAAGATAGTGTTCATTGCTCTCTAATATGTTGCTACAGTATTCTTCAATCCAAATGGCATCTTAACCCATTAGAAGGTGCCAATGTTTCTGTGACACCTAAAAGTTGCCTTGTGGACATCCTCCTCGCTATGCAGATCAAGTTGTAACTAAGATGCCCATCTATCATAGACAAAATCTTATGTCCTGCTGAACTATCCACTAATAAATCAATTATAGGCATTGGGTACTCATCTTTTGGAGTTGCTAAATTTAGGTTTCTAAAATCAATGCATACCCTTATTTTGCCATTCTTTTTTAGTAAATGCACAATAATAGACAACCACTCAACAGACCTGACTGTCCTAATAAAGCCTTCTTTAGGGAGCCTAGCAATCTCTTCTTTCACCTTTTGGACTACTTCATGGCCCATCCGCCTTGGTTTCGCTTGTGTGGCTTGAAATTAGGCTTCATTGGGAGCCTATGTTCCACTAATAATCTGTCCAACCCAGCAATTCATTAAAAGACCAAGCAAAATAATCCTTATATTGTTTCAAGACAACCAACAACTGGTTTATGTCATTAGGATCCAACCATGCACTGATATAGGTAGGCTATTGTGATGAACCTTTACCTAAGTTGAATTCTTCCAAGGGATCTTGCACTTGGGCACTCACTGATGCTTCCCATTTTATTTCTTCTATCTTCGAAGTAACCCTTCCATCTGGTTCTACGTCTATACTTTCTGGTTCAACATCCCAACTATCTTCTTCATAGACAAAATCTGTCCATAAAGCCTCTTCTTCTTATATTTCCTAGACTTTCATTTCAATGTCCAATGCACAGTACTTACCAAAAGCCAAAGGTTTGGCCTTTTGTTGTTCCTGACTACAACCAAACATTATGGCTTTTTTCTATTTTTCTCAAGACCTTCGGACTATCGATTTCACGCCCAATTTTGAAAATTTGATTAAAGCCAATGGTCTAGCTTCTTGGTCTTGATCCTTGCCTATAACCAGCATCATTGTCATCTTTGGTGATGCTTTCCTCATCAACACTCTCTTGTACTAAATGCTTCAAGTGTGCTACTTCTTCATTAGCCGTCACTTCGGCTGTTACATTAGACTTCCTCAGCACACTGAGTGGCACCACCCATTCAATGTATAGCTTGGCCTCCGCAAAATGTACACAAGCAATAAAGGGCTGTGGATCTGCATTAATCTCCTCTGTTTCCCCATTGCATAGTGCTATCATTATTTTCTAATGTGAAAGCACACATTTGTTTTTGTGGATCTAATCCCTGCCAAGCAAACCATTATACTTGGCATTGCTATCTATAACAAAGAATGCTGTCATGCAGTCTCTGGTTCCTACAGTTAGGTTGATAGGCAAAATGTCTTGAGCCATCTACTTATCCCCTGCAAAATCGGCAATGCTTGTGCTTATTGGGATCAACCTGGGATTTCTTTTCTCCAATTTCTTCAAGGAGGACCGGAAGTAGGTTCACTGTTGCTCCATTGTCCATTAATACTCTATTCATTTGTATCCCATCAAAATAAGCCTTAATGTATAAGGGTTTAACATTTTGGGTCATGGATATTGTAGGGTATTCGAAGGGATATAAGAGGTTAATGCTCACTTCTTCACTTTCTTCATCAGTTTCTATGGGTTTGGTCACCTCATATCATCTTGAACCATGCTGGTTTGTGAATCCTCACTAGAAAATGGAATGGGGTCATCCTCCTGGACTTCTTGGTTCCCTCTCGCAAATTTTAAAACTCCCGAGGCAAAGACATAAACCATATTAATTGGCACTGGAGGGAATGAGCCAAGTTATACCACTGGCTGTGATTGCTCTCCTTTCATGTTGGTTTGCTTTGACGCTTGGGAAACATCCTCCATGCTACATTTTTGTACCTCAGTGCTAGTAGGTTCCTTCAAAGCAGCTTTTGTCGAGGATCTACTGCTGGCTTTTCAACCATGAAGTTCTATTCAACCATGAAAGCTTCAATATATCATCTTCACCAATTCCTTTCCTTGGCCTAATTCGCTTTTCATCGCTTCTTATCACTCTCTATCAAGGCCTTTTTCGAGGCCTCGCTAGATCGATCTCTTTGGTTCTTAGTTCGGCATGAACTTTAGCCAATTGTTCTCTCACGGCACTTCTTTTGATCTTAGGACTAGGCTTTGAACCTTCTTTCTTCTATCTAGCCTTTTAACGTGCCAAGGAAGTACTTTCTCCATTCTCTTTCGCATCCCTTTGATACCGGATGTACCTTCGCCGGATCTTCCTTCTTGGGACCGGAGATCACAAGAATCATATCTGTTCCCTTGTCTTTGGGTCTTTGAGTGGCACCCAATTATTTGGAGCCACCAAAGGGGTTTGATCATTCTTCTCTTATCTCCAAAAGTATTTCTTTTCGTAGGCACTATTTTAGGTTTGTTCTGGTGACAAACCAATCTGAATCCTGCAAATTTTGAACCCATCGCTTAGTTGGCCGGGCTTGCTACCCCTATCTTCTAAATCTGCCTTCGGCCCCTTTAGAGGCCAATCATTAGTCTTGGTCCCATGCCTTGCATCAAATTCAGTTTCTTTCAGCCGGTTGCTCACCCCGTAATAGTTAAGTCCGTTTCATAAAGGCCTCTTTATACTTAGATTGCATCCTAATGTCCGTAGGCCAACCAATGATGAATGATGTCTAGACCGCTTGGATATGTTTCATTAATTGGGTATCCCTTTAATCATTTATAACTCAACTCAGATCTCACACATCATCTCGGTGATAACACCGCTTCGAGGAATCATCGCCCAATGTTTTTATTGGAGCCATCCTTTGGCCCGCAAAGCTTTTACCCAATGGTCAAGAACTTGTGTCCTTCTTGAAGGTAGCCCGCTAGCAAGAACATGCATCTATACATTAACTTCTTCCAATTCTTTCAAAAGAGAGATTTGAACTCTAGTATGCCAACATTGGCAAGGCCTTTCTAATTTCTAGAAATAAGTTGGTGTCAATTCCCACAAATTTTTTATCGGCCTTGGTTGAAACTTTAGCCTTCCTTCCAATTTGTTTTTGGATCATGTCTCAAAAAATAATGCGCTTTTTAGTTGAGTAGGATCAAGAATTATGCCATTTGAAGCCATTAACAATTTTCCCTTTAAGTTCTTCTGAATGTAGATCTTAACTCCCTTTTGGTAACTTTAAGAAATGTCCCATACAAGCTAAATGATCAAAATGCCATCTACTTTTTGTTACGTCAAAAGAATATTTCCTATGAAGGTCTTTTCTTTTTAAACTAATCGGGTCTATCAGAGTGTCTTTTTATGAATCAATGTTTCATGGTGTCATAAGTTCTTTTTTTCCTTATGATTTTTGGTTGCATCAATTTCATATAGTTAGGTTAGGTCTTTTATAGATGCATTACTTCTCGTCTTGTTCTTCTTAAAATAAGGTTTTGATATTTCAGGAACTTTATAGGTTAATCTTCTACTAAATCTCAAACCTCGCTTGAATCAAAATTTCTTTTCAAAGCCCAAACTTAACCCATTTTGAGCCAATCTTACAAATTCAAGTCAGTAACATGAATTCTATATTTGTTTCAAGTGCCCTTTTGAATCTAGCAATGAACTGTTGTTCAATTCTCTCATTAGGTTTTTGGTTCAATTCCTTGCTGTCTCACGCATAGTAGAAAACCTCAAAGTTCTTGCTTTGGAAAAATCGGGCATGGAAAATACTTCCTTCATTTGTTGCCAAGTTTGGATAGAGTCTGTGTTTAAGGTTTATATACTCATACAAATAGTCGCCTCCAATAGAGAATTTAGAAAAGTCCCGCTTCTATGGTGTAATCATTATTAGCCATCTCACCATTAATCGGGCTCAGAAACTCTAGCAATGTGTTCAACTCAAGGATCGGTTTACTTCCATAAAAAAAATAAAATAAAATAAAAAAAATAAAAAAGAGGTGCAAAATTGGTATTCTAAATCGCCTTTGCATATTCACAAATCCATATCCACCCATTTTGCAAGGTTTTCTTTCAGACACAAGAGTCTGACACCCTCGAGCCATGTCCACACATCTCTAACAATACGCACTCCGTCCTCAGAACCATGTTTTGTGTTGTTGAACCACCACCGAGAAACAAATGATGTGGTTTGAAGAACTCCAGCAGCTCCGAGGGCCCTAGTTCAGATATAGGTACATTCAAGACCGGGTTGTCCTGATGTACTGTTGTTACCAAGGCATGGTCGATTTCTCAGTATTCTGCCTCATGAAGGTGCTATGTTATAAAGAACAAGTGTTGCTTCTTCTTCCAACCGTGAGATCCTTTCTGAACTCCCCCTGTGTGCTAATTCAATCATAGGATGGAAGTGAGCACCTGTAGTGCCAAGCACATGTCAACATGGATTGAAAACATCCCCATACTATTCCTTTAAGTCAGCCTTAAACCCACCACCAACGATATGGTTTCATTGTAGGTATTTGTACATTTGATTTACCACTTATCTCAAAAGCTTTCATACTATATAATCAAGGTGATGACCTCTCATGA